>BLBF01000052.1:13700806-13808810 GCA_015471245.1 Laticauda colubrina | reverse complement strand
GTCTGTCTGTCTGTCTGTCTGTCTGTCTGTCTGTCTGTCTGTCTGTCCATCTGTCCATCCATCCATCCATCCAAAAGGTCTGTCTGTTTGCTTGCCTGCCTGCCTGCCTTCCTGCCTTCTTACCTGCCTGCCTGCCTGCCTGTCTGCCTCTCTCTCTCTCTCTCCATCCATTCATCCATGTTCAAAGCGCTGGCCCCACAGGCACATTGGGAAAGTAAAGCAAAGCCAGTCTGAGAGGAAGGTAGGGAAGAAGGGAGAGAGGGAGGGAGGGAGGGAGAAGAGAGAGAGAGAAAAGAGAGAGAGAGAGAGCTGATGCATCAGATTAAATGAGCCTAGTTTAGACTGAGGCCCTTTTCCACATTGAAACATCTTTGCCAGCACATTGAAACCTCTTTGGCTTCTATTAAAGGTTTTGTGGACGAAACATGGTCAAGACTATCAGGAAGCTCTCACATTTTGTTGAGGCTTAAAACAGGATCCATTGGACCAGATCTCCACCCTAAAAATTACTTTTCCCCAATGTATTACAATGCCAATTCTGAAGAAGGCAAAACCAAAATGTACTGGTAAATTACAAGGAGAACACACACACACACACACACACTCCCTTCTAACCCTGCTGGAGCAGGTGATTGGACTAGAATATATATCTCATTATCTTTCTCCTCCCTCCCTCTTTATTTCTTTCTTTTTTCTTTTTTCTTTATTTCTTTTTCTTTCTGTCCCTTCCTTCTATTCCCCCCCTTTCTTTGTCTCTTTTTCTTTCTTTCCCTTTTCTCTTTCTTTTCTCTCTCTCTTTCTCTCTTTCTTTTCTCTCTCTCTTTCCCTCTCTCAGGCTCATCCCTTTGGATCAGGGGTCGCCAAACTTTTGGACCTCTGGGACCACCAAACTCATAATTTTAAACTAATATTTTGACTGAATTTTGACTGATGGTGGCTTTTTGGCGTTGGTGGGAGAGAGAGAAAGATCTGATCCAACCTCTCTTTCTTTCCCTCTCTATCACACACACATAGGCAGGTGTGGGTTTTAGACTGCTGATCTAAAGCTGTCAAAACTCCAAAACTGGTCAAGTAGCTCTGGGAAGGCCAGTCATAAATGAGAACACTTGCTAATCAACCGGTCATTAAGTGAGGACCACTTGTATTTGGTTTGCCAGTCACCTGGCCACACCCATCCAGTCACATGACCAGCAAGCCACACCCACCCAGTTGTGTGACCAGCAAACCATACCCTCAAATTAGGCCACACCCACAGAAATTTGAATCCCACCCCTGGATGGGGGGTACTGAGGATGAGTTTGTAGCACCAAGGGGGCAGTGGACCGAAAAAGTTTGGGAACCACTGGTTTATACAATAAAAAGAATGTAAAGGCACACATGAATGAATAAATAAATGCTGTAAATGGAAGGAACCTTTTGTTTTATTTTTTATGAGAACACAATAAATTGGGAGACAAGGGCCTCTGTCATATTTAGCATCAACACAACCTTAAACAGATATGCAATGTATTTTTGTAATAACTTACTGTGGATAATGAGTTTGAGTTCCTTAAACTGTTTGCCTGCAGAATTGGTTGCGCTGCATTGGTAGTGTCCTTTGTCCACTCTTCGAGCACTCTTTATTTGAAGAATCTGCCCTTTGTCCAAAACCTCGATATTAGGGTCACCTAAAAAGAGGGGCCTGGGAGGGGAGGAACACCTTAAAATGGCATCAATTTAATGAAAAGTTTGTAAATAAAGCTTTGGAAATATAGTGTACTGACAGGTACACTACAAAGTAAAATAATATCAAATTTTACATTGTGGGAAATCCTGAGGAATACATTTTTTGGAACTATAGAACAGGATATCCAAGATTCTTTCAATTTCATTAACATTTCATCTAGAAAATGATAATGTGAGGAAAATACCCTATGCATAGAAGCTAACGGGGTTCCAAGACTTGTGATCTTCACATGATTTTTTCCCTTAAATTAATTCTGAAGACAAGAAAAGGACACTGACTTTACTATACTGAAAGGAAGCAAGCTTCTTATTTCTTTTTGTCTATAAGTCATGTTAGAAAAGTTTAAGAATTAGCCCTTACTTGCCATCTTTGAACCACTGCACGGTAGGAAAAGGAGACCCACTGACTTTGCATTCTAAAGTTGCCTGTTGGCTGAGGATAATTGAAAATTCATTGAGTCCAGCATCTCTTATAATAGGTGGGACTAGAGGAAATGGACAACAAGAGACAACAAGGGATGATAATTAAATAGGAATGCTTTTAGGAAATGAAAAGTAGAAGCTATTCCTGGAAATAAGCTTTCTTTTCACACCCAAAATACATATTAAATACCATCTTATAGTACCCATATTAGCGTTTCACTTTGAGAAGCTATTTTCATTCTTGGTTGACATTTGAATGATGATAATTTTGGGATTAATTGCAACGCATGATTTGTACTGGTTGTTAAAAGTGAGACATACAGCATCATTAATTAAAGGAATGAATTGGATCAGTGAACCAGGAAAAGTGGTTCATAGAACTGGCTACTTTTAGAGTTTTAGGAATGATTAACAGAGTATCTAAATAATTTAAAAGCCTAAATAATGCCACTTCAAGGTTCATATCATTTCAAATATCCAGGGTTAAAAACTATACAAAGGAAGTATAATTAATCTGGATTAATTCTCTTAGATTTAAGTGTGCTGTTTGGTTGCTCTCTTGTCCTTTTAACGGGTTCATATCACCTCAAAATAATAATGCAAGATAATAAGATTAGTTGGTTATTTATAATATATTTTAAAGACTGTATGAGAGTTAATTTACTACTGAGTATTTCATGCTTGTAAGCATATATTTCTGAACAGCCAAGGACACTTCATATTTAATTTCATATCATAATCATATTTAAGAGTACCAACCTTGCACATCTATAGTGAAAATTTTCTCCGAACTCCCAGCTATAGTGGTGGCTTTACATGAATACTGGCCAGCATCATGAGTTGCAACTTTAAGAAGTTTCAACAACTTTCCATTTTCCAGAACTTGCAAACTGCTGCCCTCTAGAACCTGAAAAGGTTCAGCAATAACTGAGGTTATATCTGCTAAATATCCCAAATAATTGTGCTTAATTAGACAAGTTTTATAGCATACCTTGCTGCCAGGAGTAATAACAGAAGCTAAATAACTTGATTCCTACTTTGGAAATTACCATAAACTTCTGGCTTTGACAGGATAGATTCTTCCGGGGAAGCAGCAGTGAACAAAGAAGAATGTTGTCTAATTCAGTGCCTCTTGTATAACTCTTTTCATGGGATAAAGAGTCATGGTATAACTCTTTTCATGGGATGAAATAATGGGTATGAAGGCAGCAGTCTTGAAGAGACTATTCCTGTTTGGAGTTACAACAACCCATCTAATCCCTTGAACCTATTCTTGAGATACCAAAATGACTTTAGGAAAAAGTCCATTAATATAGGTTAAGCCCCTGTCACACTGCACCAACGGATGGAAAGAGGATGTAAAATGGAGAAAAACACTTGCCATCCATTGGTTACGCGATGCTTCCGTTTTGTACTCACTGCGTCGGTTTTTCTTCCTCTCTATCCATCCAGCATCCGTCGACTGACATTTCATCCGCTCAAAAAGTTTTGAGCTGCTCAAAACTTTCTGAGCAGAAAATGAATCCAACGCGTCCGTTCTGCATCCGCTAGGCATACGGGGAACATCTGTTCTGCATCCGTCGGCATCCGTTACGCGTCCGCTATATCCACTAGGCATCCACTGCGCATCTGTGCAACTCGCATCCACTCCAGCAGTAAACGGACACAGGGAGGAAGCAGAACGGACGCGGAACAGACGCACAGCGTTAGTAGCACGGACAGAGAAAGGATGAAAGCGGATGCAGCTCGCAAAGAAAGCATTTAAAATGGAAAAAACGTTTGCAGAGGGGACCTATCTCGGATATTAAGGATGTCTAGAGGATGCCTAGAGGATGCAAAAGGACACATGGGGAAAACCTATATTGCCTATAAAAAAGGGGAGGAACTCACCTGGATCTCACTTTCAGACCAGCAGCCCAGCTGTGCAGACCTCTGCAGCCTTCATCTGGCTCTTGCTCTTCCACAGCATCCAGTCATGTCCACCATGGATCGTAACACAGTCCTTTTGGTAGCCACCATCGTTCTGCAACAGTGCGAAGGCATCTACAGGCTCTTTCAACTGTTCTACGGGAAGAAAAGGAGGTGGCCAAGAAGCATCTGGGTCCGAAGATGGATTGCGAGAAGAGCAGAGTACGGAATGTACAACAAACTGATGGTGGAGCTGAGGAACGAAGACGCTCGTGCATTCCAGAACTTCATGAGGACGCCTCCAGCCATGTTTGACAAAGTTGTGAAGTGGCTGAGACCCAGGTTGACCAAGCAGAGCACCAACTTCTGGCCCAGCCTGGACCCTGGGCTCAAGGTGCCACTGACTCTGCGCCACCTGGCCTCAGGGACCACCTACAGGAGCATGCAGTATGGCTGGAGGGTGCCACAGAACACCATCAGCATTGTGGTCAGAGAAGTGGTGCAGGCCATCATCGAAGAATACAAGGAGGAGCTCCTCCAGTGCCCCTCCACTGAAGAAGGAGGGAAGAAAGTTGCAGAGCAGTGGTATCAGAGGTGGAACTTCCACCACACCGTTGGAGCCATAGATGGCAAGCACGTGGCCTGCAAAGCACCAGCCAAGTCAGGGTCCACTTATTTCAACTCCAAGGGCTTCTTCAGCATCATCCTCTTCGCCATGGTCGATGCTGACTACAAATTCATGTACACCGATGCTTCAGGCAACGGGTCAGCTTCAGATGCCCAGGTATACAATGCCAGTCACCTCAAGGAGGGGCTGGAACGCAACCTCATCATGGGCTTCCCAGATCCAGACCCCCTGCCCAACGACACGTAAGATGTGCCCTACTTCATTGTGGGGGATGACGCCTTCTCCCTCAGAACCTACCTCATGAAGCCCTACACTTCAAGACACCTCACCCGTGAAGAGAGGATCTTCAGCTACAGGCTGTCCAGGGCAAGGTGGGTGGTTGAGAACACCTTTGGCATCCTGGCCAACGGGTTCCAGGTACTTCTCACCACCATGCAGCATTGCCCAGAGACTGTGAGGAGCATCGTGGAAGGTTGCTGCATCCTGCACAATCTCATGCGCACCCGCTACCCAGTCTTGCAGAACAGGCTCATTGACCTCCAACAAGGCAATCGGGACATGGAGCCTGGGGAATGGAGGCAAGGACGAAACCTGATAGACATTGTGGATGTGCAAGGCCCCAACAGAGTTTCACGTGAAGGGAAGAAGCAGCGCAACCTCCTGGAACACTGGTGCAACTCCCCAGCTGGAGCAGTGGAGTGGCAAGACAGGATGATAGATGATTAATGGGTGCTTCCTTCAGCCTGTCTCATCACACGGATGAGATTGGGCCATGTATGTTGAGTGGCCTTACAATGAACAGGGCATTTAATAAAGAGTTGTGTTTATGTTGAAATGTGTTGATGAATGATTAAATTGTTATTGATAATAAAGGGCCAAAGGTGTGGCACCTGAGAGGGTGGACCATACAGTCCCACTATGTTTGCACTGGAGGTTTATCTATCCCACAGCTATTACCCATCCCAAAAGTATCCCTGCCCATCTCACAGGTATCCCTACCCATCCCACAGCTATCTTAACTCATCCCACAGATTTCTCAACCCATCCCAAAGGTATCCCTGCCCATCCCACAGCTATCTTAACCCATCCAAAAGGTATCCCTGCCCATCCCACAGTTATTACCCATCCCACAGGTATCCCTGCCCATCCCACTGCTATCCTTACCCATCCCACAAGCATGCAAAGGCTTAAACCATTTCTAAAAGTTTCCACCAAGACTTTATTTACAAAAATAAATGAAGCAAGTGTGTGAAGCAAAGATAATCTTGATTAATAACAAGCTGTAAAAGAAAAATGACCCAAGTCAAGTGTCCAAATAAAGTCTACAGGTAGCCACCCAGTCTCTGGCACTCTTCTCTGTCACTCAGAGGTGTGCCCAGTCTCAGGGGTGAAGGGTCCAGGTGCTGTGGAGGTGGCTGCTGCTGGAGTGCTGGTCTGAAACACCACTGGGGTGCCTGGCCCCGAGAGGACAACAGGTGACGGTGTGTTGAGGAAGCTCTCAGACAGCTGGCTCAGCCCTGTGATGTTGAGAGCTCCTTCCTCCATGCCATGGGGTGTCAGCCCCAGTACCGAGGACAGATGTACTGAGGCTGGGCTTGGCTGTGGGGTGGAGGAAGGAGCAGTGTAGTGGGGCTGTCTGGTCTGCAGCTTGGTGAGGACTGGCGTGGGTGGCATCAGTGACGTGGGTGGCATCAGTGGTGTGGGTGGCATCGGTGGCATCAGTGGCATGGGTGGCATCAGTGGCATCAGTGGAACTGGTGGCAATGGTGGCGTCCAATGAGTCTGTGCCTGGACTCGGAAGGGCTGCTGCCTGTACTGCTGGTCCTCCTGGTAGCCGTAGCCCTGGAAGGTGAGGGCCTGTGGAAAGCCTTGGAATGGGAGGGACATCACCTGGGGTGGAGGAGCAGACCTGGACTGGGTGGGAGCAGGTTCATCTGGATCTGGAGGGTTGTGAAGCAGATCGGTGATCCGGTTCTTCACCACCTGGTACTGGGGTTCTGCCATGTCCGTGAGGGTCTGGTTGACATAGGTGAGGAAGGGCTTGCGATTGGAGGATGAGGAGTTGGTGTGGACCAGCTGAGAGAGGATATCTATGCTGTTCCTGATGGTGTCTCTTATCTCCAGCAGGACAGTGTGGCTCTGCCCCTCCTGTCTGGTTCTCTGCCTTTCAGTGGAGGTGGAGCTGGGGGTGGATGCGGGTAGGACTGTGGTGGAAGTGCCATCTTCTTTCTCCCACTGTGCCAGGGAGTCCTCCACGCACTCTGCCATGGTTAGAACAGCTGTCTGCGGGTTCTCCGTCGTGGCATGCTCCAAAGACACCTGCCTGGAGACAGGAGCTGACTCTCGGCCGGAAGAGGACTGGCTCTCAGCAGGCTGCCTGAGAGAGAGGGTTGTGAAGGGGCTGCTCCTCGATGGCAGATCTCACCCTCCAGGAAACTGCATTTGGCCATGATGTAGGTCTCTCTTTCGATCAGCTTGACCGTGGCCTGGCCAGATTTCTTGAGGTGCAGCTTCCCGTACCAGGTGTGCATCTGCTTCCACCAGCCGAGGAGTACCTCCGAAGTGTAGCCCAGGCTCTCCGTCTTCTCTCTCCAAGCAGCCTGCTTCCTTTTGGTGTCCCTGTAGAGCCTGTGTCCCTTCTGCCATAGATAGTCATTCTCTCTCAGCCACTCCAACACCTCATCCTCATGTTCCTCCTCGATGTTGTATTGCCTCCTCTCCCGTTCTCGCGTCTGCCTCTTTCTCCCTTTGGCAGGAGGGACCTTCATGGCAGGAGGGACTCCCACATGGACCTTCATCAGAGGGGCTTCCAGGTTGTAGGGGCTGCTCCTCCACACCACCAGCAGCAGCAGCACCAGCAGGTTCATCAGCAGCAGCAGCACCAGCAGCAGCACCAGCAGGACCAGGATCAACAGCAGCAGAGTGAGCATCAGCAGCGCCAGCAGCACCAGGAGCACGAGCAGGACCAGGAGCACGAGCAGGACCAGCAGGACCAGCAGGACCAGCAGGACGAGGAGCAGCTACAGCAGAGTAAGCACCAGCAGAAGCACCACCATAAGCAGCAGCAGCAGCTCCTCCAGAAGCAGCATCAGCAGAATAAGCACGAGCAGAAGCACCACTGCCATAAGCAGCAGCAGCAGCTCCTCCAAAAGCAGAAGCAGCAGAAGCCCCAGCCCCAGAAGAGCGAGCCCATGCTGCAGAAGCCCCAGCAGAAGCAGAGTGAGGGCCAGGAGATGGGAGGGTGGCCCTGTCCCTCTTGCCAGGGCTGGCAGCAGATGGCTGAGGCTTCCTCTTCTTCCCCATGGTTGTGGGTTTGCTGGCTGGCAGCAAGGCTGGCAGGCAGGCAGGCAGGCTGGCAGGCAGGCTGGCAGGAAGGCTGGCAGGAAGGCTGGCACCAAGGCTGGCACCAAGGCTGGCAGGCAGGCAGGCAGGCAGCAAGGCTGGCAGGGAGGCTGGAAGGCAGGCTGGCAGGCTGGCAGGCAGGCAGACATCAAGGCTGGCAGGCAGTCTGGTAGGAAGGCAGGCAGCAAGGCTGGCAGGCAGGCATGCAGGCAGGGCAGGCTGGCAAGGCAGTCGATGTGTCTGGAAGCAGGTCTTTCCTCTGAATGGTGACCTGCTTGGGAGCTGCCTTCCCTTATATCCGCGGGGCTGACGCAGTGCATCCTCCCCGCATGCGCAGTGAACGCTAGGCATCCGCTAGGCATCCGCTAGGCTTCCGCTAGGCATCCGCTCAGCTTCCGCTCTGCATCCGCTTCATCCGCTCGGCGTCCACTCTGCATCCGCTGTATCCGTTCTGCGTCCGCTTTGCTGCAGCCCCCCAGAAGCCTTGCAGATGTGCCATCTGCTCTCATCTGCTTCCATCCGCTAGGCTTCCATGGAGCATCCACTTTCCATCCACCCTGCGTCCTCCCCCCGTCCGTTCCTTTCCGTGTTATCCGCTCTGGTTATGCAAATTTTTGCCCCTTTTGAGAGCAGATAACAATGGATGGAACATTTTTCTCGTCCGCCGTGTCCTTTTTACAAACGTTTTGCATCCGTCGGCCAGTGTGACAGGGCCTTTAGCATAAGTTGGAATCAAGATGCACACTTTATGTACTTAAATTTTATCTTGCCTTGATCTATTTTTTTTTTGGGGGGGGGGGAATCCTTTTTTAGATGGAAAGCCTACAACTCTGACAGGAATGTATTTTTATACTATGTAGAGGTGGTATTCAGCAGGTTCTTACCAGTTCTGGAGAATCGGTAGCAGAAATTTTGAGTAGTTTGGAGAATCAGCAAATACCCACCTCTGACTAGAGATTTTACAGTATCCTTCCCCTGCCACACCCACCAAGCCACGCCCCAGAACTGATAGTAATAAAAATTGAATCCCACACTGGGTTGAATATTATTTTCAGTATTATTCTTATATGAGATTGCATCAAAATAATAATCCACTCATGTGAAACTCTGGTTTTGTTCATCCATGTTTGAAATGCAGCCAGCCTCATAACATATCAAAGACTAACAAAATGTTTATCATTTTCATTTTGTTTTTCATTTAAAAAACAAATGGATAACATCTTAGTGTACCTGCACATCATCTTTATACCAAGTGATGACTGGAAAAGGATCACCAGATACCTCACATTGCAGACTTATAGGCTTGTTAATGGCCACAGATGTGTTGGTCACTTTGTCCTGATCTTTGATTTCAGGTGGAACTGCAATCAAATAAGTAAATATTTAAACAAAGTCATTGATTTTATTTCAATATTCTCAGTCCTTGTAGTTATTTGGCTTTTTTATGTGCAAATTCAAATTAGCACATTTCTATCTTTTTATTTTTACACAGCTAATGTCAATATTTTAATTATGCCTCAATTACCCCTTTCTAAAACTTAGAATGAAGTCACATTAACTCCTAGCAAAAGGGTTACTTTACCATAAATTTTCAACTTGTAGTTTATTTCTGTGTTTCCAGCTTCATTGACTGCAGTGCAGATATATTCTCCACTGTTGTACGGTGTGGCAGAGGCAATGACCAGCAAAGTTCCATCCTCCAAAATTGAAAGTCCAGGTTCCTTGCCTGTAAGCTCCCTATTGTTATGTAGCCATTTTATCACAGGCTTTGGGGTACCTTTATATATTATAAAACAAAGGGTTCTAAATATTCCACTTAATTTGAAGTTCAAAAAAATAGATTTCATTTCAGAACAAAGTATTTGGTAGCTTTTAACAACATATTCAAGAGCTTCTGAACTGGCACAGACCTTCCTCCCCCCAAAAAACTCCTCAAAAAAGTAGCAGATACCACTGTCTGCAAATTGTCTCTCTACATTCTCCATTATATCTGCTTTTAAACAAGTGGTGCTCAATATTAGCAGATGTCTTTCTTTATCCTGCTATCACCACAAAGGGTCCATAGTATCCTAGTGAATGTTTGAATACTTTGCAATAGGCAATCAAATCAAGACCAGCAGACCTTATAGGTTCACTTATTACCTATATATGCCTAAACATGAGCATGTATTCAAACAAATTTTCTTCTCTATGTATACCTTCCCACACTCATATATACAACCTTCCCCTTAGTCATAAAGAAATCTCCAAGAAGCCATAAACTTACATACTAAATATACATGCAGACATACAGATGAGATGTGTTCAAGAAGCTCCAAAGAGCTGGATTTTGACTTTATTCATCCTTATTTAATTGAGACCTGCCTTTCTGCTCAGTAAGCAAATTGGCTGGCAAGCTGTATAACTCCCTACCACCTCCCGTGAAACATGTTTTTTTTTTAAATTCAGAAAATTCTTTTCAGAAAAGGAAACTGTTTAACCCATCTACCTGGAGGCAAAAAGAAAATTCTAAAATGTCATTTTCCCTAAGCAAAGGAAGGCAAAAAATAATAATAATACTTCTTACAGCCTGCTAGCCAAATAAAACAAACAATTCCAACATTATAGGAAGGACTGATATCATTAATACATAAGCTGCTTATTTCAAGTAGCACCATATGGGAAACATTTTCAAGAAGACAATAGCGCAGATGCTACATATACTCCAGGGTACATTTTTCCATTATAGCAAACTGGCTATTAATACAGCAAATCAGCATTAAAATACTGGAAAAATACCAACGTTGGTGGTGTGATTCAGTTTGACTTCTGCCTGCAGGGTAGTATTAATTTTCTATTTAAATAATAATAACACCACCATCACAGCCAAGCCTAATCCTCCCACCCAGAGACTGAAGAATGCTGGTTATTCAATTCAAAGTGCTGGTTATTACCTATCAAACCCTGTATGGCATAGGACATGAATATCCAAGAGACCATTTATCTCCAACTATTTCTGCCTGTTTGGCCACCTAATGAGAAGGAAGGACTCACTGGAGAAGAACCTAATGCTGGAAAAGATTGAGGGTAATAGAAGAAGGAGATGACAGAGAACGAGGTGGCTGGATGGAGTCACTGAAGCAGGAGGCGTGAGCTTAAATGGACTCCAGAAGATGGTAGAGGACAGGAAGGCCTGGAGGAACATTGTCCATGGGATTGCAATAGATCAGATATGACTTCGCAACTAACAACAACAACAATAAAGTATGTTCCAACAGCATGAGTGCACTCCAGGTCCCATTGTCATCTTGTAGGATCTTGGAAGCATGCTTTCTTTATTATGGCCTCTACATACCATCTACAACAGTATGTACCCAGTGATAAGGTTGCCCTCTCTGCTGGGGTTCCAGAAAGCTTTGAAAACCTGATTTTAAAGTTTTGAAGTTGACCTGGAGTTGATCTTTATATTTGTTCAATAGCCCCTGTTTATGAATTGTTGTTTATGCTGTCTATTAGATTACTTTTTTCTGGATGATTTAGACTGGGCTTCCTGTATGGACCAGCGTTTTCAATTGTTTTTATGTTTCCTTTCTTTGTATGCCGTCGATAGTCCATTAAAGCTGGGTAGCTAATAAATTCAATTAAACAAGAAATAATAGAATCATCAGGTTAGAAAAGTCAATATCCCCCAAAATGGAAAGCCTCCAGTTCAGCAATTTATGATGCTCTGTACCTTTGATTGGACATGGGAAGGCAATTTGTTCTTTTGCTATTCTTTCTTGAAATGGAGAGTTGTATGGCGGATCAAGTGTTCCAACAATTGGAGGTTCTAATTCAAAATGAACATCACATGAACTTCATTTATACTTATTGGGTAGGTTTCCCAAATTCCTTTGAAATTTTCAAAATCGCATACATTTACACACACACACATTTAATTTTAACTATTAAAATTTTATTATATATTGTATATATAATGTATTACATTTTTGGTTTACTTGGTTCAGAAGCTTCAGGCTTCATGGTATGCTAAGGAAACTCTGAGAAAAAACTTTTCTATATACATCAAGAAGAAAAAGGAATAACACCAGGTAAGTCATAATTAAATGTTATATTCCTCTGTATATTTGGAGATAAATTAAGAATTTCCTGACAAACTGGATTTTTACCTTTCTATTGCAACCTACTGATTAGCAAATCAGAGAAGCAATGATAGCCCTCTGTTATTCCTATCAACTAGTCAGATTTAGATACCTGAACTTCCTTTCTTGCTAAAGTAAATTAAAAGTTACACATTTTTAATGTCCTTTACCCTTACTGACATCAAAAATAAAATATTTTTTTCAATAAAACATATCTAATTTTATATATGATGATGGCCATCCTTCTCTTCTCTCATAACTACCCACACAATTTGCTTCAGGGTGTAATAAAAACTTTCACTGAAACTTGGGAATTTGGAGAAAGCAACTAAGATAGATAAAGTCAGCAGTAGTCTAACTGTATGAATTTGTCTGTGACAGATATAATTCCTAATATCAACAGTTCATCTTCCAAGATGAGCTCTCATTTACTAGTTCAGTTCTGCTTTAATGCAGAACTGTTCTTATATCCTACAAACAATTGCACTGAATTCTAGGAAACATGAACTCCTATTAGTTTTAACCTTAAGTTGTTAATTTTCTTTTACTTTATTTATGTTTTATGAATGTTTTTTAGAGTAGAGAATGGAGGAAAAATCAACATAAAAATTAAATAAAGTTACTTCAGGGGTAGTTGGTGGTTTAAAAATTATAATTCAATTGCCATCACTAAAAAAAAAAATCAAAACAGAGTTAACATATCTAATTTTGCATTTTTGAACCAATGGAAAAAGTGAATTCCATGTCATTTAAAGTTTCCCATGAGATTCACCATAATAAAAAATATATTGGGAAAATATAGTAAAGAAAAGCATTTTTATACACACATATGTATACAAAGACAGAGATAGAGATAGAAATAGAGATAAAGAGATATCTCTGCTTTATCTGATTGTATATACATGCTCAATAGGATATTCTCCCTTAAGGGAGATGTCTGTGTTTGAATATTCTTAGTGAAAACAAAAAAAAATTAATAATTGAATTATTTGCTGTAAACATAACCTCCTTTTAAAAATGGTAGTTCTTCTTTTGCACTTTTCACTATAATGTTAACATACCTTGAACTTGGATCGTTATCTCAGCTTCATCATGGCCAGCAATATTACTTGCCACACATTTATAGATTCCAGCATCTGAAAGCACAACTTTGATGATACTCAGTTTTCCATCTAGAGATGAAGCATATTGTTTGTTGTCTATCAAAAAGGGTTGTTGATCTTTAAGCCAAGTAATTCTTGGAGATGGGATTCCTTGAGCACTACAATATATATCAACTCTATTACCAGCCTTTGCTTTAATCACTCGAGGCCCATGTTGTATCTTTGGAGGAACTAAGATAACAACAACAACAACAATAATAATAATAATAATAATAATAATAATAACAATAATAATAACAATAACAATAACAATAATAGCAATAGCAATAACAACAATAATAAATTACATACAGAAAGATTTTAGAATATCATGCAGTGAAACATGGAGAACACAACATAGCATTTGACCCCTACATATTTTAAAGATATTTACATACTCAATGCAATCGTTCAGAATAGCCCACATAATTCTTTTATCAATACAATACAAGCCACTCACAGCCATTTGATAGTGAGGTGGGCAGCATATACATTTAATTAATAAATAATTATCATTTCTAAACACTTCCAGAAATATTTACAAGACATGAACTCATAAGACTTGAGGTATGGTTAAAAATCATTAAAGAGATTACCCATGCATTTGGGTTAAATCATTGAAAAAATTACCTTCTGATGAGTTAATTTATATTAATAAATTATTAAATAACTGACTTTAAATGATAAGGTAAAGTTAATGATTTTCCTCTCCAGTCATGTCTGACTCTAAGGCACAGTGTTCATTTCTGTTTCTTGGCCAAGGGAGCCAGTGTTGACCAAATATATTTTCCATGGTCATGTGGCCAGCATGGCTATATGCTAAAAGATAAATTATGTTACCTTCCCATCGAAGTGATACCTGTTAACCTATTCACATTTGCATGCTTTCAAACTGCTATGTGGGCAGGAACCGGGACAAGAAATGAGACCTCACCCCATTGTGCAGGGCTCAGGTCTCAAGCCCGGGCTATCATCTTTCCAGCATCTTTAACCATTGAGACATGGCACCCCAATTTTAAATGATTGTCTTTTGAAAAATAACATATTATTATAAAGATCTTTTTAATTTAATGAGCATAGATTGTTCCTGTAAATTGTGGCCAAGCAGCAAGTGTTATTTAGGCTGTTGAGAACTATGAGAAGCTATTATGTTACACAAGAAGCTGTAGGATGTCAGCAAATAGGAGCAATGGGTAGTTTCTGAAGCCTTGTGGAAGGGGCAAATTAAAAAAGGTAATGGTTCCAGGGAATGGATTGCAGGTGTTAATGATGCAGGCAGTAGGAGGCTAGTGTATAGCATAGAAAAATCTTTTTAAAAATTAACTCTTCACTGCATAATTTTGTGTTGCAAACAGACTCTAAATAGCTTTACTGGGCCAAAAGACAGATTGAAAACATATTTAAAAATAAAGTTCTGATACTATTACTAAACTTTTCCCCCCAGCACATGCATAATATATAAAGTACAGCTTTGGGACTCCCTCATGCCCCAATCCAATTTGAATCTGATGCCAGTAACCTTAGTCATACTTAATTAAGCTAATATTATTTGAGTTACTAATACCCATTATTAATTTAATTCAATATTTATTATTGAAAGCAGAGGATTCTTACCGTGTACATTTAGTTTTACTTTTTGGGTTGCATTTCCCGCAATATTTGTGGCCACACAGATGTACAAGCCACTGTCTGAAACAAATGTCTCAGCAATCTTCATTGAGCCTGAAGAGAGTAAGGTATGTCTGGGGGTGGGAGAGGTAGAAAAAAAACCCACAGGAAATACAGATGACTATAAATATTTATAAGAACATGAAAGTCTCTTACAGGAGCATTAATAATAAATGTTGCACATCAAAGACCATCTGTTCAGTATTACTTTTATATAGACTGCTCTTCCATTTTTTCCCTTAATTGCTCTTGCCCTCTGACTTCTTCATTCTGCATAGATGAGGAATGAAGTAAAAGTCAACAGTCCACAGACTTCGATTTCAAATCCAGTTAACCACCAAGTTGGAGGCATTTTCCACCCTCTTGTACATTTTTTTAAATGCATCCCTCAAAGATATCAAAGCAGTATATCTGCTAGGGATTCAAAATGCTCTGATAGTCTCTATCAAAAACCAGAAATGGTGCCTTTGGGATAGTCTCTGACCTGCAGAATTCATTCCAAAAAAATATTTATTCTATTTTATTTTTATCGTGGTTTTTAATTTTATTTTTGAAAATTTTAAAATAGTTTACTGTATCATCCAAATTTTAATCATTAAATGCTGTAGCGATACTCCAAGTGCCCACTCTATTCTGTGCATATTTCTGCTAACCAATAATAGCTACCCCAAAAAAATCTAATGACAAATAAATTTAATGGATCCTCATATATTCTCAAATCAATGCCTATTTTATTAAACCTAAAGATAATAAAAGGAAGAACTGGGGCAAAACCTGTGTGGGCTCATGTAGAGAATAGAATGGAACGGAATGGAACAGAACAGAACAGAACAGAACAGAACAGAATTATTTATTGGCCAAGTGGACACATAAGGAATTTACTTGGTGCAAATGCTCTCAGTATATATAAAAGAAAAGATATATTCATCCTGAGTCAAGAATCATAAGGTACAACATTTAATAATAGTCATGGAGTACAATAAGCAATCAAATCATACTAGGAAACAGTCAATATAAATTGTAAGAATACAAACGACAAAGTTACAGTCATACAGTCATAAATGGGAGGGGTGATCAGGAGTGATGAGAAGATTAATAGTAATATTAATGCAGACTTTGTAAATAGCTAGGCAGTATTCAGGGAATTATTTGTTTAGCAGAGTGATGGCATTCAGGGAAAAATTGTCCTTGTGTCTAGTTGTTCTGGTGTGCAGTGCTCTATAGTATCATTTTGAGGATAGGAGTTGAAACATTTTATGTCCGGGATGTGAGGAGTTTGTAAATATTTCCACAGCCCTCTTTTTGACTCGTGCAGTATACAGATCCTCGATGGAAGGGAGGTTGGTAACAATTGTTTTTTCTGCAGTCCTAATTATTCTCTGAAGTCTGTACTGTCTTGTTGGGTTGCAGAACCAGACAAATGAAGACTATCATGTTTCTGTCAACTGCAATGCTACTTTTATCATGAAGAGCGGTGTATAAAAGTGGTATATAAGTCAATAAATGCAGATTACACTGTCACTGTGGCGAATTTGAGTTGATGAAGAAAGACCCAGAAAGCTTTCTAGTTTTGTCAGAAAAGGAGGATTGGCAGAGTCTGGGGCAGAAGTGAAAAGAGGAATCAGTCTAGATTCTCACAAATGATCTAAATCCAATCTCTCTTGAATTTTGTTAACTCTTATCCAGTGCTAAAAAGGAACAGCATGAGACAAAAACTCCCATCTATCCTGTAAAATAGAATAGATTGTGATCCAATTCTTTAATCCATTAATTCCATAATCAAAGACCACACCTGGAACACTGCAACCAATTTTGGTTACCATGCTACAACAAAGATTTTGAGACCTTGGGAAAAGTTCACAGAAGAGCAAATAAGATGATCAAAGGCCTGGAGACTAAAACATATGAAGAACAGCTGCAGAATTTGGGTTTGGCTGGTCTAGAGAAAAGAAGGACTAGGGAGGACATGATAGCAGTATTCCAGTATTTGAGGGGCTGCCACAAAGAAGAGGAGATCAAATTATTCAACAAAGCAGCAGAGGGAAGGACAAGAAATAATAGTTGGAAACTAACCAAAGATAGAAGCAACCTGGAATTAAGGATACATTTCTAACAGTGAAGACAATTCCAGTGGAATAGCTTGCTTCAAAAATAATGGATGCTCCATCACTGGAGGTTTATAAGAAGAGATTAGACAGCCACTTATCTGAAATAGTATAACTTCTCTTGCTTGAGCAGCTTGGGCTGGACGAGAAGACCTCCAAAGTCCCTTCCAGCTCTATTCTATTCTCCATTAATTGCCTATCAGTGACTACCACCATTCAAGCTGCCAAACTCAGTCCTCTCTAATTTCCAGACTGAACTCTTTCTTATAGGATTCAAGATAAGAAAGTGGGGGAAGTATGAAATTCCAATGATAGAGGTAACTTCTCATCCCTTCAGTGACCCAGTTCTTACAATGGATGTGTTGTTTAAAGACTCAAGAACAAGGCACAATGCCAGCAAGATACTGGCTTCGTTATGGATTTCTGAGATAAGCCAAAGCTCCAGGCCTTTTGATGTTTCCTCACAAAGATATTCTTTACCAGAAAAAAGTATTTTCAAAGGGTAGTGTTTGAGGGAGTCATACAGAGGATTTAGATCTGAAAACAGCATTCTTGATGAATGTTTCTGCTATCTTTATTTAGTATTCAACTTATAATATGTTGGACTACAAGGATGATGGAAATTACAGTATAGAGGACATGGAAACTACAATCTAGCACATCTGGAGAACATTATGTTGTGAAAAGACTCCAAATGATTGCATAGGATACTGACAATATACTACACGTTTCCATTATCTTTAAATAGGCAGGGACTGAATCAAAGTATAATATGAATATTCAATTATTGGTGTATATTAATAATCCATACAAATGCCAGAGTTTACCTAGCAACCTCTGATCATGTCAGTGAGACAACTTGTACCGAAATTCAAACAAACTAAACTAAGAAATGATATAAAAGTTACCTTGGAGAAAATGGAGAGATAAGTTGCATTTCTTTAGCCCATGTAATTATTGGGGGTGGCAAACTTTTCACTTCACAGGGCAGTGTCACTTCTTCCCCAGCTGTCACTGACATCTCAAATGGGTTATCTGGTGAACTTCCTTGCTGATTTCCAGGTTTGGAAACTCTTGGTTTTACTAAAACAAAACATGCACATTATATTATTATCCCGTTCTTGCAATAATATGCCAGGTTAGTGGGTTAACTCCAATTGTTCTGTAAGCAAAACAGCTCACTCTCTCCATTCTTCTGTCCCCTCTTCTACTTACACAAGATAAACTTCCTAAAGGGTCAAGGCCTCTTTTAACAGAGGAGGATATGTTGTATCCTGTTCCAGTACAAGAGGAGAGGGGATATTTGCCTGAAATCACAGTTCCCATGCCAACAGAACATTCCTGACAAATGTGGACACTATTACAGAAAGCAGTTGCAGTCAGACACAACACATGGGAAGATAAGGTTAAATACTATTTATTGTTCCAAAGTCACCTCAATGAGTCTAATCCCCAACCTCGACTCCAGTCATAACTTCCTGTTAGTATGGACATTTGCTCTCAAAGAGTAGGAAGGAAGGAGGGTAAACCACACAGTTATCCTACAGAATGGTCTTCTGAAAGGGATCCTGTTTATGCAGGGATAACCTATAAAAGGTTTTTATCACAATAAACATAATAGGGAGAGCTGTAATATTCAACAAAAATTTATAGCAGAATAGTAGGGAAAGAAGCCCACGCCAGTGGTGGGATTCAAAGATTTTTTACCACTGGTTCAGTGGACATGGCTTGGTGGGTGCTCTTTACATGCGTGCACACGCCAAATGCACACTTTGTGCAGGCACAGAGCTAGTCCAACTCACCTCCTGCAATCCTGTACTCTCCCTGTTGCTTCAGTAGCTGCTGCATGGCACTCTGCTGTGCTGCGCAAAGCAGCTGTGCTTCAAAAGGTGAGTATAGGAGCCCAGGTGGGCAGGTGGCCCAACAGCAAAGTGGCAGAGAGAACCGGTTTGGTTCATCGCCATTACCACCACAGGCCCATATCCATTGCAGCTAAATCACATCAACTGGTTGAATGAACAGGAGGCAGAGTTATCATGAAATGGTTCTTGTGGCATATTTTACCTCCAAATTAGCAGTTCTGTATAGAATAAGGATGCCCAATCTTTTTAGGCTGAGAGCCATACTTAGCTTTTGCGTGGCATAAGTAATAATGAAATAACAATTAGAACGGGCTTAACTTACATTTAAATTTAACAATATAATTTGATTGCAAACTATAATACATTCTGCACTGCCTCATGTTAATTGCAGTTGTTTGATAACTTCTACATGGTTCTGGGCACTTCTGTCCAAGTTTCACAAGGTACTTGCAGACTTGAAATTTTAGATTGAGCCCCACTACTTCATATTTAGAGAGGTTTACATTTTCATTTTTATTTACCATAGACTGTCAGCTGTACTTTCCGTGTGGCATAACCTGCTGCATTGGTTGCAGTGCAGATGTATTCCCCAGACTCTTCACCTCCCGGAGAAACTACATAAAGACTTCCATCAGATCCAGAAGAAAACATTAAACTACTGGGAGGAATCACTTCTCCTTTCTGTAAAAAGACAGTAAAATAAAGATGAACTTATTCATATGGAACATGAAGTAAAAACTACCAGAGTATGTTTTAATAACTGTCTGTGTAACTCAGCATCTTCACAGCTGGCTTCAAAATCATAGTGTCATTGCTGTTTCCTTTTAAAATTTACAGAGTTTGCTGTTATTATTGACTCAGTTTACATTAAGTGTTAGTTCCTTTGAGAATTGTCCTTCCCTCTTACATTGTTTTAAATCTATAGATTACAGGAAATACGACTTCAGCAACAAATGTCTGGAATACTCTACCTGACTCTGTGGTTTCTTCCACAAACCCCAAAAACTTTAACCTTAGACTGGCTACTATTGACCTCACCCCTTTCCTAAGAGGTCTGTAGGGGGCATGCATAAGTGCACCAACGTGCCTACCGTTCCTGTCCTATTGTTTCTTTTATTTTTCTTATATGTATCCATTTCATGTATTCATAACTATGTTTATACTTTTACCTGTTATCTTATAATTGCTTGACAAAAATAAATAAAATAAAAAATACCTGCTAAACTACATTTAACAATTAGGTAAACTTAATCCAAAATATTTTCTCCTGTAACTATAATAACTTAAGCAGTGAGTACTGCCAGATAATGTGTAGGTCTATTTTGCATAGAAAGTACCTTCTTCTTCTCCTTCTCCCTCATGGCCAGTCAAATATAGACATACTATATATCTGAAAGCTACTTTAAATACATATCAGCTTGCACTATTGTCCTAACTAGCAGCCTAACTGGAGGCAGAAAACTTAATGAATGCTTACAAGAGCATTCTTGAGCATCATGCCTTCTCAATGTGTTGGGACTATTAAATGGTGGCATATGCTGTCTAGACAAAGTGTAGACTATTAATATTTTAAGTACATAAATATAAATATACCTAACTCATTAAAGTTCCAAATTCAGTTGATCAAAGCATTGCAATTACCTTGGACCATACTATGGATGGCCTAGGAGCTCCACTGGCTTTGCAAGGTAACGTAACTGGAACATCTTCTATAGTACTAAAGATTTGTTGTCCGTGCTGAATTATGGGTGGAACTGAAAACATAAATATGCAAGTATTTTACCAATCATTTCTTATTACATGTTATGTGTGATGTTGCTGTTTATTATGAGGCATAACCTATTAACACAGATATTCCATCATAGTTTTTAAGTTTCAGTCTTATTTAGATGTAATGGCAGGTATAGGCAATATAGGGTCCACAGTTAACAATGTGATGAAAAATATTCCTTTGGTACCCATCAGACTCTCTGTCCCACTTGACTTTTTAAAAAGATTATTTTTATTAAAAATATTAAATAAGAAGCTGGCATGCTGCTAAGTAGAAACTTCTTGCACCATATTTTTATATATATGTAAAATTGATTTCCACAGAGACAATGTGAGTAGATCTGATAGTTACCCTTCTGATAAAGGGTTCTTGTGAGTGGCTGTGTCCACTATGGCAATCATTTCACAATCAAACTTATCTCCCATGTGGCCACTTCATAAATGTACTTGTAACACTTCCTCAAATATGTCCTCAGGCTCCAAAGATGGGCATTCCTGCATTATGCCTTATATTTAGATGAGATAACAAAGAATGTCTTCCTTTTTCTTGCAACAAAACATAACACATTTGTTGGTTTAGGTTTCCCGATTACCAAAGCCAGGGGTCCCCAATCCGAGGACTGGCATTGGTCTGTGGCATGCGACCAGGCCACACAAAACAGTGAACCCCCATCCATGAGATACAGGCAGCACACAAAACCACACCCACTCCAGTCTGTGGAAAACCCTCTCTCTTTGGAACCAGTCCCTGGTGCCCAAAAGGTTGGGGCCCACTGTCCTTAGCCGTAACCAATAAAATGAATAAGCAGAAGGTATTATATTACAAAATTGACATTCCTATACAACATCTGCATTTTTTGGACTTAATCCATGACCAACTTCTCATGGATCTTGCCTATCTCCCACATGATTATTCTCTTTCATCTCTACATCTTGTGAAAACCATTATACTTTCAAAGGAAAGTATCATGCCCAAAATAGAGTTGGAAGATTCTGATGCTGAAGAACCTGCTTTAGGTATGTAAGACAAATGTTAGCCCCAGGAATTAGCAAACAATTGAGCACCTGAAAAGGCAACCTGGAATCATTCAGAATAGCTGTGCTGCTGGTGGAACAAGGAGGATCAAAATACAATCATTCAATGCCTGCATGTACCACACAGACACAAGCCACAAAACAGAAGTGTTCCACACACCTCCTTATCAGGCAAGAGAGGCACCAATCTTAAGTGAACCCCATCCCCAGTAGTGGTCTATATCAAGGCTCCTAGTAACCAGTAACCAGACTCTTTGTACTCAAACTTTGAAATCTAAGTATTCAGAAATTCTGTCACTTTGACTTTCATTGACCAACATTCCTGTGAAGACCCTGAGCCTTCACCAGGCTTCTCATTTACTGATCTGGACTTATTGCAAGCAAACTCTTTTCTTGAAAACTGTGTATACATATGTGCACATGCTGGTGCTGCTGGTCACTGCTTATAACTTAATGCAATATGCAGTAAACTTCTGAAAGCTTATTCATATCACTCAATCTAGAGGGTTATAAAGAACATGAAGGTTGTAGGTAGAACAAAGGACAAATAAAGACTAGACTGGAAATGGGTGTGGGAGTGTTGCAATTCTACCATCAATCATCAACAATCATTGTTGATCATCAACCCATCGTCAACAAATCATCAACAATTTGAATTGGGATTTGTAATCTTTAAAGGAAGCTTTAAATTAGAAGCACCAAAATGTGTATGTGCAATAAAATACTAATAAGTATAATACTAAATAAATAAAATAAAATCTTCAATAAGACTTATAGCATGAATTCTTTATATATATATGATTTTCAGTGCTAATAGAGTACAAATGGATTCACAATTGTAAGATTTCTTGGCAAGTTTTCTCATGAAAAAGCTTGACATACATAACTTCCAAAGCATGACATGTATTTGAGGAAAAATACAAACATCTAGAGTGTTTTCAAATGGCTGTGTTAATCAGTTCACTGTGCTGACACCAAAACCATTTCAGATTAGTCTATCTTGACATGTGCCCAACCTTCCCTTGTCTGATTCCCTGCTGAATAAAAGTCTGCTTTTCCCTTGAGCACTGTAAGATCACCAATATTGTTCTAACACTGAGAACTTTTGCAAAAAATTTATGCAATCCGAGAGGACCATCTATCTCTCATTGAAGGGTTCTTGTCCTCTCTTCCCAGGGACCTATATTCAGCTTCAGCCTTACCTTTACATCTGGAACCAAGTGATACAGCATTTGAAACTAATCTTCTCTTCATCTTCCATTAGATGTTTAGCATCTTTCTGGTTCATAAAATTGCCCTAGGCTGGTTTGTACATGTATTATTTCATCCTCGCCACACTATTCAGATGGTTTATTTTGTGGACACCTTGTGCCATTGACATCATTAAGCTTCTAACAACTAGAAATATTTTTCTTTGCATGTTTGCCCCATATGATTTGCATACAAGCATCAAAAAGAATTCTACATGCAGATTCACTATCTTAATCATCAGCCTACTATATGTTTACAAGCAATCTTCCTTCACTATTGATCTACATAAAAAATATGTATACTAGCTGTTTAAGCCACACACCCCATTCACTGGCTTCTTTTTAATCCTCTATCAAACCTTTTAAACCACATTTGGAGAATTCTTTCATCTGCCTCTGTTTTATTAAAAAAGAAATATGTCTGCAGAAACCATTATTATTTCAAAACATTCATATAGAGAGACTTATTTCTGAATGGGATTTTATTCACATGTTCTGTTTATCCAGATGATCAGAACATCTTACATACTGGGTGAGACATAGATGTCTTCTTCCATTTTGAAGCAATTCATGCTTTAAAGCAATTTCAGTGGGAAAAATCAAAATTGGGTTCAGAAGACCTTTTCTGGATACAAAATTCTGCATGCATTAGAACACATACATATCTCATCTGCCTTTCATGAGCAGCTGGAACCAATTTATTACCTTCAACATTCCAACAAAAATCCTTAGCTATACTTCTCCTATGAAATGAGAAATTTACGTAATATATGTTATGTTGTATCTATTTGTAATTGAAAACACAAGACGTATTAAAGATTTTATTTCTTTACTTCACAAACTACCCTTTACTGATCAGATCAAATCATTTTTATAGTCAAAGACCAGCAGAACATTACTTATTATGATGATGAATCTGAGAAAAAGACATGACCATAGACTATAGTTCTCATGAATGATGTTTAATGTTCAGGGGTGGGCTTCAAACATTTTAGCAATGGGTTCTCTGTCCAGTTGCTAGGTGGACGTAGCCATGGTGAGATTGGCCTGGTCAGCCTCTTGCACCATGGGGGGAGGGCATTTTTGTCCTCCCCCGGTTCTGGAGGCTTTCCTTGAGCCTCTGGGAGGGCAAATACTATCTCCCCAGGCTCCAAAGGCTCTCTGGAATCCAGGAATGGATCCATTTCCAGCCCATTTTTCACCCTCCCTGAACCTCCATGCATGCCTTGCACTTACCTGAATCCAAATAGGCCACATGGGGACTCCTGGGAGGGGAGAGGTGGGTGGGGCCAGCCAGGAGTGGAATATGGGGGTTCCCCGAACTGCACAGATTCTTAGCTAGGGGCTCTTCCGAACCCCTGGGAACTCCCAGAAGCCTAGCCCTGTTAATGTATTCCTTTTGCTCTTTGAGGGCAAAAGAATAAAGTAGAAAGATAGCAAACAGGGAACCAGCTGAAGGAGACAAAATTGCAGAATGCAGGAGTGGAAATTTTGCTTTCCATTTCAACTGATTGTTTATCTCTTTTATTATCTTATGAACTCTGTAGGAAGCATCAAGAAGAGGATGGTTTGAGTAAAAACACACACTTCAATGCACTGCATGATGGCAATTCTATTCTTTTCTGTGTTCACTTGAAAGCAATCTCTCAAGAATTAAATGAGCAGGCTACTGGGAACTGGCAGATGATGGGAACAGGCCATTGTTTGGTCATCTGAATTGATCATTTGCAGAGTTTTTAAACTTAGTGTGCGATTTCAGTGACAATCTACCAATCATCATGGGATGAATACTAGTGAATTCTTAACACTGAAAAGTAATGAAAACACTAAATGATTCTCTCACCAAAAACACTGACAGTGGTTGTTTTGTTGTCTGTCCCAGCAACATTGCTGGCCATGCAAGTGTAGCCTCCAGCATCCTGTAGGTAAACCCTTTCAAGGTGAAGACTTCCATCACTCCGGAGGCTGATATAGGGAGTCTGAACCACCTGGAGTTGAAATGGGGAAGGCAGATTAAGACCATTCTTCATTTAGTCTGGTCATTTACACCTGGCATATTTTGAGTTTTTTAAAAAATTAACCAATTTTTGAAAAATTTTTAAAAATTTTCCAGCAAGGCAACTTAAATGGGAGCATTCTTGCAGATTTTGATTTTGCTTGGGTTTTTTGTTTTTTTTTTTGCAACTTTTAAAGACAAAGAAGCCTATATGACTACCTCTTTCTTGCATCGAGACCTATTTTGCATCATTTAGGTACAGGAACATCCAGAGTTCAGGAAGTGCTTTTTACTTCAGTGTTCCTCTTTCTCTTTCAAATTGAAGACATGAGGGCTTGGGAAAGTGAAGGAAGCAATACTTGGCTTCAAATCATATGCAAAGCTTGATTTTTTTTTCAAAGGGAATATAGCAAAAATTCTACTCTTTTCATGGCTTCCATAATAGAATACAAAAGGATATCAAAATAGTGATTCAATCTAAGGGCTACATATGGAATTATCTCCCTTTGAAGTCTGTAGACTTTCCTGGAGCGTATGGTTCAGATTTTCTTGTTTCTGGTTGTGGCAGAGTTTCACTAAATTAATTATCAGTACATATTTAAAATGAGTTTTCCTCTCTTTGTCAGGGCAATTGGAATGTGTTGCTTCTTTTCTCCACAATTTTCCATTCTTTTATCCTATAAATTATATAAATAACTACACTTTGCAATGTTCATGCATTGTAATAAAACTTCTGTTTATCTGCACAAGCCTATAACAAACCATTCTATGGGAGATAAAATGTAGTTATATTTTGATATATGTACACAAATCTATCTACACAAATGAATCTCCTGAAAAGAAAACATGATTATTGTGTACAGATTAAGTCAAACTATCTCTATATGAAACTTAACATTGATTAGAAATTCCCCATTACAACTGCAGCTGAAAGGAAGCTTAATGAAACAATATATTTCTGTTTATCTTTATCTCCAACTGGTGAAGTTATTCACTTGGAGACAAATTTTACAAAAGTTTACGCAGTCATGTGATCAGCATGGCATCACATTGCAGCACAGAATGTCCTGTGAAACATAGAATGTTTCATAGAATTTCACTGAAGTGGGACCTATTTATCTACTTGCATTTTCATGCTTTTGAATTGCTAAGTAGGCAGGAGCTGGGAGAAGAACGGGAGGTTGCCCCATCATGCCGTGCTTGGATGCTCAACTTCTTAACTGCTGAGTCATCACACCTCCATATATAAATAAGAAATCACAACTCCTTCTCCTGAAACAGAATTTTGCACAATTCAAATGAAATAATTTCCAGATGGAGTTAATTTATGGGTGTCAAATAGAAAATTAGGAAACACAAAAATGCAGGTATCACATTACAATTACAGGAAACCAATGGATATCATGATCATTTATGATATAAGATTTTTCCAAATTTGCAAGGACTCTGAGGAGTCCCTTAAGACTTACTACTTTCCTGCTTCCCAAGGCATCTGTCCCTGCCAAATGTACTTGGACAAATATATAGTGCTTAGCCTAAACCGACTTTCCCAAGTCACCTAACATAACTTATAGTATTGCACCAAGTCTGTTTTTTGACTCAGTGAAGTCACCTAGCAGGTAATTTCACTGAGTCAGAAAACAGTCTTGGTGCAATACTATAAGTTATGCTCTATCTGCATATGAAACAAAATGAAATGAAATGCTGTAAATCATAAGACTTCATGTTTTTGGTACTGTTTCACCATCAAGCAGTGGTGGTATTTAAACTTAGGTAAGTTTAAGTAGAAAACTTTAAAGGATATTCAAAATTATCTTACCACCATGTTACTTTTAATCCATTTTCGCTCTGGGATTGGGTTCCCTGCCAGCAGTACACATGACAGAGTCAGTTGCTGTCCTTCAATGACATTAGCCATTGCAGGACTCATTGCAATTAGAGGTGCAACTATATAAAAGAAAAACAGGAAAAGAAAAAAAGTTATCATAATACAAGGATGTTTTATGTTCCTATAAAACCGCACAAAAAAAATCCATCTTCTCAAGGAACTTAAGAAAAATCCTAGACTGCAAAACTTTTCTCAAAAGTGGTTTACTTTAACCTTGAATTATAAATAAATCTACTGAACCACTGATTATATTCATACTGTATGGAGACCATGAATCCCAAAATAATCTGTTATCTATTACAGCGTGCTACTTCCATTTTTATTTGGGTTGTTTATTATGATTGGTCACACAATCAGCCAGATGTTTTTATTGGATTTGGCATTTATCCATCTATCAAGTCCTTCCCAAGGACCTGGTTCATTATTATTAAATATACACAACGTGTAATTACAGCTGCCAGTTCTTCAGCTGATGTTGGCCTTCATAGACATTGAATTCTTCCCAAGAACCTAGATATTGTAATTGCACAGTACATGTGCAGATCCAAACAGAGTAGAAAGATGGAAATGTTGCTAATGTACAGATTTTCTAAGTACAGTCCAAGACTTTTGGTATGGCACTCAGTGTACTGATAAGTGCTGAGACCACAATGACTGATTTATACCATAATCTTTCAATTTTGATTTTCATAATTTGATACTTTATCATTTTCTCCAATGCTTTAGTTTTCAATTCTATGATATCTAGCTGTTGCCATATCAATTATCCACACTTCCTTCTTTTCAACTACACACTTTATTATTCTTGATAAAATAATTAACCAACTTTTCATGCAGGAAGGAAGGGAGGGAGGGAGGGAGGGAGGAAGGGCAATTGCTTTGTATTCATGAAAAGGTTACAAGTTCATATACGTTATATTTAAAATTAAATATATAAGTATTCCAATGCTCCACAAAAAGAAATCTAATGTGGATTTATTTATTATTTATTTGTTCAATTATTGCTCTGATTTGTCAAAGAAATAAAATTCTGTTTGGATTTAACATAAATGTGATTTAAAACATAATATCACAGCGTGCTATTAAACAGTATAAGCGCTAAAGCCAGTGGAGAATTATTTCTATGCTAAATATTGTCAAAATCTCATATTATCAATTCGTTACCAAGTCCCGTCACAGTAACTGTAGCTGGGCTTGAGATAATCTTTCCAAACTGGTTTTCAGCTTCACAGACATATGTTCCTTCATCATTAACCCATAAATCTAAAATTGTATCAAAATTTTAAAAGGAAAAAAAACAAGCAATAAGTATTTTGTATTAAAACATTATCCTTAAAAAAATAGATCTGCAAATATACATTCCCTTTGAATATTATTTTTCCAGCTATGTTATAAACCTAAACATAGGTCACATCATTTTTAACAGTCTGAAAGCGATTACAAAGTTGTTCCAGAGTTGTGTCCTAGTTGCTGGGCTATGAAGATGTCGCTCTAACCATCTACTAAGGACAAGCCCTTGCATTATTAACTGATTGTCGGGCAGATGCTAAGTCAGGCTGTGGCTGATTTAACATGTTCCATTCTGAAAGTAGCTTTTTTACTGCTAATTCAGCAGGTGACTTCCAGTGGAGAATTCTGAGGAGAAGTCTTTGGAGATTAGCAATTTGCTGAGCTCCAATGGTTTAGTGCAAATCTATTTCTAGCTGGAAGATTTTGCATCTCCATGGCCATTTTTGCTGTGGCTGCTACAATTGGAACCACAGTCTGTTGTTGTTTTTCATGTATTGGAAGGGTTTCAACATAAGACTATCTGTCTTATGAACATAGGAGATCAACTTGCAAAACTAAAAAGGCAGATTTTAATAGCAATAGCACTTAGACTGATATACTGCTTCATAGTCTTTTACAGCACTCTCTCAATTGTTTACAAAGTCAGCATATTGCCCCAAACAATCTGGGTTCCTCATTTTACCAACCATAGAAGGGTGGAAGGCTGAGTCAACCTTGAACTGGCCAAAATTGAACTCCTGGCTATGGGCAGAGTTAACCCTCAATACTATCTTTTAACCACTGTGAGGTGCCACCACAGCTTCTTAATCTTTTCCTCCTTTTTGAATAGAAAGGGAACATAGACAGATGTAGACAAACTATCTTTATCATTTTGGGCCCAGATTTCAGAGTAAGTTAAGGTGAATTCAAGGAAATTCAGTTTGGAAATATATGCATATTGAAATGAGGCTTGTTGTGCAATTTCCTGACCTCAGGGATTTCGCAGGCAATTCTATGTGGAAGTACAAAATATTCTTCCTCTTTCCACCTGATTAACACAAACTGAATCGTTCTATTATTCCACCAGTTGTATTTCTTGAGATTTAAATGCCCCCTCAATAGAGAAGCAGCACAGATATGGACATATCTATCTAAAGTAAATGCCATATATTTAGTAGCACCATAGGATAAACAGCAAGAATAAGAAGGAACAGGCTCAAGCAGTATTCGCAAGAAGACTAATTTCAATTGGAGGGAGGGGAATCATGGGATCCCTATCCCAGGGGAGCCATTGATGATTTAGTTTTTCCTCAGTAATTAGTACTTGATTGAAGTGAAAAGGCTAGGTATGGATTCAACCAATTACTGCCCTGCATTGTAGGCAGCAACAGTAACTAGCAGAGGTAGGCTTTGGAGGGAGTGCTTTTCACACCAATAAGCTGTCCTCTACACTCAGGGACGGGAGGAAAGTACACTATCACAGATGTCTGAATGAGCCCACAAATAGTCTTATGCATTTCTTAATACCTAAGATGGTGTCTACATACTGTGAATGGAAAGAGCTCCTGTTCTGAGTTGACTGACAGAGCTAACTGCAAAATGTCTTGAGAAAAGCGGGGTGCCATCCAACCGCTGCCACTTCATCTTCGGTTCTGGATAACCCTGAACATAGCAAGCCAATGTTATGTTTGAACCAATATCCATAGATACATCATTAGGTTCTTGTGTGAAAACTGGAGGAGCTATAAAAGGAAGACAGGAAGACAAAAATCGTAGAATTTTCAATACAATTTTAATGTATTTTTAATTAAAATCAGATAACGAAACCAAATATTTTTAATTAAAATCAGATAATAGAACCAAATCTTCAAGACTGACTCAGAGCCCATTCATATAAATTATTTGCCTTTGTCTAGATTTATTGGCACAATATTACCATGTTCTAATGATATGACTGATTGTTTGTCTGTAGCTGATTACTTCTAACTTAATTTGAGGGCTGGCTAAAATGCTTTGAGAATAGATCTGCAGCATTACTTCTAGAGTTGTGAGATGGGTAGTTTCCCATTGGCATGAACTCTAGCCTCATCCTATCTCTCCACCATTACCCCTAACCCTGCTAAAGATACTATTGGTTCCAGAATTATTCTGAAGGAACATTTGAGAATTCACTGCACTTTCAAACATGCTGATAAACATTGTGTATTCCTCCAATATACACTACATTTGGAGAAAGTGGGGTATCATACAGACATATATGCTGTATGATCATACACATTGTTACTGAACATTATGTGCTTCACATAAAAGCATTATGCACTTCCTTTCTCAAAGGTGACCATGTAAAGGCTAGGTCACACTGGCCGACGGATGAAAAACGTATGCAAAAAGGACACAGTGGACGAGCAAATTTTCCATCCGTTGTTATCCGCTCTCAAAAGTGCCCCAAATTTGCATAAACAGAGCGGACAACAATGGAAAGAAATGGACGTGGGGAGGATGTAGCGGGGATGTAAAGCAGATGTTCGTAGGAAGCCTAGCAGATGGAAGCGGATGGAAGCGGATGGAAGCGGATGACACATCCGCAGGGCTTCCGGGGGAGAATAGCGAAGCGGACGCGTAGCGGAAGGAGCGGATGCATAGCGGATGACGGAGATGCATCACGGATGCCTATCGGATGCATAGTCGATGCCTAGCGGATGCGTAGCAGATGCAAAGCGTTCACTGCGCATGCGGGGAGGATGAATTGCACAAGCTCCGTGGATATAAAAGGATGCAGCTCGCAAGCAGTCACCATTCAGAGGAAAGACCTGCTGCCAGAGACATCTTGAGAAAACACCATGGGGAAGAAGAGGAAGCCTGTGCCTACTCCTGCCAGACCTGGCAAGAAGGACAGAACCACCATCCCAACCCCTGGCGCTGACTCTGAAGCTGCTGGTGCTTCTGCTGCTGCTGCTGCTGCTCCTGGTGCTCCTGGTGTTGCTGGTGCTTCTCCTGCTGGTGCTTCTCCTGCTGCTGCTGGTGGTGCTTCTCCTGCTGCTGCTGCTGCTGCTGCTTCTCCTGCTGGTGCTGCTGGTGGTGGTGCTGCTGCTGCTGGTGGTGGTGCTTCTCCTGCTGGTGCTGCTGGTGCTTCTCCTGTTGCTGCTGGTGCTTCTCCTGCTGCTGCTGCTGTGATGGACCAGCCCCAAGGCCCTCAAAGCCCTGCTGCTGAAGGCCCTGAAGCCCCTGCCAGAGGGAGGAAGAGGCAAGGCAAGGAGAAGGGAGAGAGGAAACAGTATTCCATTTCCGAAGATCATGAGGAGAAGGTGCTGGAATGGCTGAGGGAGAACGAGTACCTGTGGAGGAAGGGCCACAGACTCAATTGCGACACCAAGAGGAAGCAGGCAGCATGGAGGGAGAAGGTGGAGAGCCTGGGCTACACTTCAGATGTATTCCTTGGGTGGTGGAAGCACATGCACACCTGGTATGGCAAGCTGCACCTGAAGAAATCCGGGCAGGCCACTGTCAAGCTCACTGACCGGGAGACCTATGTCATGGCCAGGTGCAGTTTCCTGGAGAGTGAGATCCGCCATCGAGGAGCAGTCCCTCTGTCAACCCTCTCCCTCAGACAGCCCACAGAGAGCCACTCCTCTTCCAGCCAGGAGACAGCTACGTTGTCCAGGCAGGTGTCTTTGGAGGGCCCGACAGAGACCCCACACACAGCTGCACTCCCCGTGCCGGATGACATAGAGGATCCACTGTCTCAAATGGAGCAAGAAGAAGCAGCCACCAGAGACCAACTCACACCCACCCCCAGCTCCACCTCCACAGAAAGCAGGCAGAGAGGCAGACCGCAGGGACAGAGCCACACTGTCCTATTAGAGATCAGGGACACAATCAAAGCAAGCACAGATCACCTCTCCCAGCTGGTCCACTTTGACATACCATCCTCTAACCGCAAGCCCTTCATCACCTACGTGACCCAGACCCTCATGGACATGCCCGAGGCCCAGTACCAGGCGATGAAGGAGAGGATCACAGCTCTTCTGCACCACCCTCCAGGCCCAGCTGAACCTGCTCCTACCCACTCTAGGTCTGCCCCTCCACCCCAGGCGATGTCACAGCCCTTCCACGGATTTCAACAGCCCCTCGCTTACCAAGCCTACCATTACCAGGACTTCCCACAGCAGAAGCAGCCCTTCCCAGTCCAGACCCACGTTTCTCGGACACCACAGATGACACAGATGCCTCACCTGGCCCAGCTGCAGACCAGACAGCCCCACTGCACTTCTCCTTCCTCCACCCCACAGCTAAGCCCTTCGTCAGAACATCTGTCATCAGTCTTGGGCCTCATGTCCCAGGTACTTGAGGAAAGGCCTCTCAACCTCACGGGACTGAGTCAGCTGTCCGAGAGCTTCCTGCACACACCATCTCCTGTTGTACTCTCGGGGCCAGGCACCCCAATGGCGCCTCAGACCAGCACTCCAGCAACAGCCACCTCCACAGTCCCTGGCCCCTTTACATATGAGACCATGGGCATGCCTCTAAGTGACTGAGAAGAGTGCCAGAGACTGAGTTGTTACCTGTTCACTTTATCTTTGCTTAAGACACTTTACTTGGGTCATTTTGCTTTTTAATAAAGTCATACAGTTTGTTATTAATAAAGGTTATCTTTGCTTCACACACTTGGTTCATTTCTTTTACTTAATAAAGTGGGGAAAACTTTGAAAAAAGGGTTAAGACTTTGCATGCTTGTGGGATTGGTAAGGATACCTGTGGGATGGATAGCTATAGGATGGGTAAGGATAGCTGTGGGATGGGTAAGGATAGCTGTGGGATGGATAGCTGTGGGATGGGTAAGGATAGCTGTGGGATGGATAGCTGTGGGATGGGTAAGGATAGTTGTGGGATAGATAAACCTCCAGTGCAAGCATAATGGGACTGTATGGTCCACCCTCCCAGCTGCCACACATATGGCCCTTTTTTATCAATAACACTTTAATCATTGATCTACACATTTCAAAATAAACAAAGCTCTTTATTAATGCCCTGTTCATTGTAGGGCCACTCAACAAACATGGCCCAATCTCATCAGTGTTATGAGACAGGCTCAAAGAAGCATCCATTAAGCATCTACCATCCTGTCTTGCCACTCCACTGCTCCAGCTGGGGAGTTGAACTAGTGTTTCAGGAGGTTGCGCTGCTTGTTCCCTCCACGTGAAGCTCTGTTGGGGCCTTGCACATCAGCAATGTCTATCAGGTTTTGCCCTTGCCTCCATTCACCAGGCTCCATGTCCCCATTGCCTTGTTGATGGTCCACAAGCCTGTTCTGCAACACTGGGTAGTGGGTGCGCATGAGATTGTGCCGGATGCAGCAAGCTTCCACGATGCTCCTCACAGTCTGTTGGACGATGCTGCATGGTGGTGAGAAGTACCTGGAACCTGTTGGCCAGGATGCCAAAGGCGTTCTCCACCACCCGTCTTGCCCTGGACAGCCTGTAGTTGAAGATCCTCTCTTCATGGGTGTATCTTGAAGTGTAGGGCTTAATGAGGTAGGTTCTGAGGGAGAAGGCGTCATCACCCACGATGAAGTAGGGCACATCTTGTGTGTCGTTGGGTAGGGGGTCTGGATCTGGGAAACCCATGATGAGGTTGCGTTCCAGCCCATCCTTGAGGTCACTGGCATTGTATACCTGGGCATCTGAAGCTGACTCGTTGCCTGAAGCATCGATGTAGATGAACTTGTAGTCAGCATCAACCATGGCAAAGAGGATGATGCTGAAGAAGCCCTTGTAGTTGAAATAATTGGACCCTGAGTTGGGTGGAGCTTTGCAGGCCACGTGCTTCCCATCTATGGCTCCAATGATGTGGGGAAAGTTCCACCTCTGATACCACTGTTCTGCAACTTTCCTCCAGCCTTCTTCAGTGGTGGGACACTGGAGGAGCTCCTCCAGCTATTCTTCAATGATGGCCTGCACCACTTCTCTGACCACAATGCATACTGCATGTTTCTGTATGTGGTTCCAGAGGCCAGGTGGCGCAGAGTCAATGCCACCTTCAGTCCAGGGTCCAGGCTGGGACGGAAGTTGGTGCTTGGCTTGGTCAACTTGGGTCTCAGATGCTCCACAACTTCGTCAAACATGGCTGGTGGCATCCTCATGAAGTGCTGGAATGCACCAGGGTCTTCATTCCTCAGCTCCACCATCAGCTTGTCGTAGAGTCCAAACTCCACTCTTCTCCCAATCCATCTTCGGACCCAGACAGCTCTTGGACATCTCCTTCTCCTTGTGTAGAAAAGGTGAAACAGTCTGAACAGGGCTTGGTTGAATGATGGCGGCTCCCAAAAGGAGTGTGCGATGATCCATGGTGGACATCAATGGATGATGTGGAAGAGTAAGAGCAAGGCTGAAGAGGTCTGCGCACCACGGCTGCTGGACTGATAGTGAGATCCAGGTGATTTCCTCCCCCTTTTTATAGGAAATGTCGGTTTTCCGCTAGGGGTCCTTCCACATACTCTAGGCATCCTCCAGACATCCTAAATATCTGAGATACATCCCATATACGAATGTTTTGTCAGTTTTAATGCTTTATATCTGAGCTGCATCCATTTTCATCCTTTCTATGTCCGTGCTACTAACACTGTGTGGACGTTCCATGTACCTTTCACTTCCTCCCTCTTTCCACTTTCCGCTGGAGTGGATGTGAGTTGTGCGGATGGCCAGAGGATGCTGAGAGGATATATCGGACGTGTAACGGATGACAACGGACATAGAACGTTTGTTGCCTGTATGTGTCGCGGATGTAGATCGTCCGCGGCGGAAAGTTCATCCGCTCAAAAAGTTTTGTGCAGCTCAAAACCTTTTGAGCGGATGAAATAGCAGTAGATGGATGTTTGACGGATAAACTTATGAAAGACATACGCAGTGAGTACACAACGGATGCATCGCGTTTTCCAACGGATGGCAAGCTTTTTTGTCCATTTTACATCCTCTTTGCATCAATTGGTGTAGTGTGACATGGGCTTAAATTAGCAAATCCTCTGAAGCAGCACAGAAGGATGCAAGAAAACCAGAAATCATTCCCAGCAGTGGGGAATCACTTTCCATCTACACAAAGTAAATTAATATAATATCAAATAATATTAATACAATAATTAGTAATATCTAATAATATAAAATTGATCCAAAGACTATCAATCAATATAATAATAGCAAATAATATTCACGTAACATTATCCTTCATTGAATAAGTTACACTAATAAAATGGGTGGATCACATCTGTACAAAATATCTTATCTGCATGCTTTGTTCTAGTATCATACTTACAACCAACATCCAGTGTTATTTTACCAGATGCAGATCCTGCAACATTTGTGGCAACACACATATAATCACCAGCGTCCAGATCTTGTGTTTCCTGAATTCTCAGGGTGCCCTGAGCGTAGTCAATAATAAGAAATTCTGTTGCCCTCAGCTCTAAATCCCCTAGATCCAGGGAAAGAATAATGACATTTTTGTTTAAATCATAATGATAAACACCTACTCAGGAAATTAAATAGCTTTCTTAGAGGCAGCATAATGGTTCTATTGTTTTATAAATGTACAGGAGACTTCACCATCTGCCAATCTGTTGAAAACAAGCACTCATAAAATACAGTGATATTATCTCTGTAAAGTTTACAATGGAGTTTATATCAAACTTTGCCTGAGGGGAAAAAAAATTGAACATTAGCCAATGCATAGTCTGTAGAAGTGGTAACTTATAAAGCTTTTCTTCCCATCATATATGCTCATTTCCTCTTCCCTAGATATTTAAGAAGGCCTCTCCCATGTTAACTAATTTATGATGTCCATTTCAAGTTCTCCATCGGTATTGTAATTTTAATTTATGGGAAATAGGTAAATGCATTTAAACAACAAAACAAGATATGGAGTCATCACATTGATGATAGATACATTTTAAAATTAGTTCAGTTTCATTTAGGTACCTTTAAACCATCTAATCAATGGAGGTGGGACTCCAGTGCTTTTGCATTCCATTATAGAGGTATCTCCAAGGGCAATCAAAAGTTCATTTTGTACTACAGTCACCCTAGGGACTTCTGCAAGGAGCAAGAAAAGAAGCATCAGAGATGTGGATGCCCGACTCATTTTTTTTCCCAATTTTTTTTTAATTGTACAATCTGTATTCTAATTTGAGGGGTCTTTGGTGCTCTTTGAGCTTGTTTGTGACACTGATGATGCTACCTAGTTAGGGTGATGAAAAATCTGCAAGAAAACAAGGAAGCTCAGGGAGCACCAAGGACCTTCATTTAAACCCCAAAACTGCAAATATTCTCCTTTATTGATATTCTAATTTAGCTTTGCTGGTTCAGAATATAATAATTAAAATCTACCTATGTACTGGGATAGCTAAATTAATGGAGATCCACTCTTTTTTATGAACAGTTTGAAGCTATCATATGTACAGTATATTCTACTTTACTTCCAGGAAGCTGGAAGCAAGATATAAATAAATTGATATTTTATAATACTCCTAAGAAGCAGGTTTGGCTGACAGTGGCTGACCGAAGGTTAACTAATAGAGGATGAAACCAACTCTCTTGAGTCAAACTTTTTTCATCTAAACTTTCTTATTCATACATTGCATGTATGAATTGCCATCACTTGGCAACGGTGATTCTAGATCAGATTCCCAGTTTTCTTAGAATTAAAAAAGTTTAACCAGGAAGTACAGTAACGCAACACATTTTTTAAATATCCTATGGCCTATTCTTATACTTAGCCCCTTGTGGAATAATTTCAGAATACCTAGGTAGATAGTTGCCAGTGCTCCCCTGAAAATAAACAAATCTTGAATCCCATTTTTTTATGTAATATTTTCATCTTTTAGTCTTTCAGGCTGTTAAAAAAAAAGCCCACTCAATAACCAAGCTGCTGTTTTGTGGATCTTAGTGAATGTTCCTGCCTTAATGTTCAAATAATCATACACTGATCACCAGCATCCACAAACATTCTGACCCATTGAAATTTGCAAGAAATAAAGGAAGTAATCAACTACACTCTGTGATTTATTTATTTATTTTGTTCCTTATACTTGCCAATGTATGTGAGGCCAGCTGTTCCTTTGACTGTTCCAGCTGCATTGCTAGCCAAACAATCATAGACCCCTTCATCCTTGGGTACTGTGTTTTTTATAATTAAAGTACCTCCAGGAGTTAATCTGTACCTGTTAATAAGAAATCAGTAGGTCAGTCTGATACTCTTATTATTATTTTGAAAAAAGAAAGAAGAAACTTCTTACTGTTTAGATTGCCAAACTTCACAGTAAAAGAAAAAGGTAAATGTGTAACTCCAATTACATAGCCTAGACTAGGGGTGTCAAACTGGTTCTCTTTGAGGGCTGGAGCATTGTACTTGTCCTCTGCAGGCCAGCCAGGGGGACAGATAGGATGGATGGCCTCTTGCAGCACTTTGCTGTTGAGGCAAAAATGGAGAGTGTGTCCTCCTACCCCACTCCCACCCCCATATTTGGCTACCAGAAGCACCGGTCCTGTTGCTTCTAGCCAGTTGCTAGTTCCAGGCTGGATCTATGGGCCAGATTTAAGCACCCAACAGGCCAGATCTGGCCTGCAGGCCTTGATTTGACACCCCTGGCCTAGACCTTTGAAATATTTCAGATATAATTCCCTATGGCCTTATCAGGGGTGGTATTCAACAGGTTCTGACCAGTTCTCAAGAACTGGTGGCAGAAATTTTGAGTAGTTCAGAGAACTGCCAATACCACCTCTGACCACAGATTTTACAGTATCCTTCCCCTGCCATGCCCACCAAGCCATGCCCAGAGAACCAGTAGTAAAAAAAATTGAATCCCACCACTGGTCCTTATCACTGGCTATGCTTATTAAGGCTGAAGAGAGAAAAGATAAATGAATAATATAATAAATAAATGAATAAATGAAAAGATAAATAAATGGACATCAGACTGTCTACTCTGCTCTCATGCTTTGCCCTTGTTTTAACATTGCCACTTGGTAGTGTTCATTCTGGTTCATTTCACTCCTGACAAGAACTGTTGTAACACCATCCTATTCCCTTATTGTCTACTGTTTTAGCCATACAACTTGAGAGTCATTTACATGACATTCCTGCTTAGGGGTCCTTCCCATGTTTGCTTAGGTAGACTTTGCAGGTGTGAAAGACATATGAATTCGGATAATGCAAATTATCAGGTAGCACCTTCCACAATCTTAAAAAAAAATCACATACTTAGAAGTGTCTATGTATTTTCTGGCAGGCCAGCAAAGTTTTGACATTGTGCAATAAGGACCTCTCCTTATTAAATTCCATAATAGACATAAATTGTTGATAAAACAGAGGAAAATAATTCATTTTTTCTCTCAGTGAAGACAACATTTTTGGTGGGTAGGGAGCGAAAGACCCTGAACATACCTGTTGGATACCACAAGGAACATATCATTATGTGTCCACACCACAGTTGGCTTTGGGTAACCTGTTGCAGAGCAACTGATAGATACTTCAGACCCTTCAGTAAATGACTGGTTCTTGGGTGACACAATAACTTTGGGGGGTTCTGTTTCATAAAATAGAACAAAGATTGATGATAGATGATTTTTAAGCCAGTCTGCCTTGCATCCGTTGTTCTGCATACATGAAAATTTTATTTAATTCTCATAATACACCTGAAATCCAGAAACAATTTTATCACATTAATGCATCTGTATCAGATCGGTAATCCCTTCTGCCTACTCTTTTTTTTTAAGATTCACCTGTGCCATCAGAAGGAATTGAACCCTATATCTTAGACAGTCTAAAAGGAACCTATATCTCTTTTGAAAGGCATCAAGACAACTGTTTTAAATTCATCCTATATTAATCTAACACAGTAAGAATATTCTATTTCATATCTCAAAGCATGTTTTTCATCTTGAGATTCACTTAAGAGTTCCATCTGCATTCATTTGTGCCAGTGCCAAAAGAAAATAAGTTATAGGGAGAATTTTTTTCTTTAAGTTCCTAATGGCTTTTCTTTAAGGACTTTCACTAAAGTTCTGGGAGTATTAATTTCCTACCATTCATCTTCACATTTCCAGAAATGTGTCTTTTTTTTTTCCCCCTAACAGTGCCATTGGAATGGTGAACAATGGTAAAAAGTTTGATTCTAGTGTATTTTATGTAATAGTATATTCAATTCATTGTTCAGCACATCTTAATCCATGAACTAACTTGGAAATAATGATTTCCTGAGAAGACCTCACTAATCTCCCCATTTCACAGATAGAGAATGAGTAAATAAATCTACAAGTTGATGGTTTATATTAAAAATTAGCAGTCAATCTGTGTTGTTCCATTGTTAACAGATGGTACACAAATGAGTTATTAATCTAAAATACTCCAGTGTCCAGAGACCCAACTCTTTGGTTTACATTTTGTTTAAAAAGGATTAAAAAACAATGAAGTTTCACGGGGACTGAATTTATTTATCATAAACCATAACATGATTTGTTCAATTTTGGCATAGCTGCTGTGGTATATTCACCATGCTTTATGAATTAGGACTGTTCCCTAAGCCCACTATACCAGCATTGTTTGTTCCGCAAAGCATGCTTAAAGCAAACAATGGCTTAGTATGACGTGTGATTTCATGTGGCAATTGTATTTGCAATGGATTAATAGGGTGCTTTTATGTGGCAAAACTAAGGAAAAGCAAGCATATGAGCATAACAAGCCCAGAATTCTGTTTACATATATCAGTTTACATATGTCCAGTGTTCTCCATACTTTACTATTTTACTTCTGGAAATATTAATGAAACCTGAAGGTGACTTGCACTGCTTTAAAAGCATGGGCAGACAGATATATCTGATAGACTAAGCAGTTATAGAATGAAAGACTGGGAGCAAATCCAAATAGATCTATATATTTTTTCATTGTATCTGACAGAATTGTTCCGAAGTGATATGCCATGTGGAATGTTGCCTGAGCTATTTTAATTCCTTTTTAAACATTGCCAGAAACAGACTACAAGATGCTTTAAATGCTTTGCGGGTTGAAGGAAGATCAACTCTTTTACTGACATTTGGAAACTTAAATTCGTTCATGTGAAAGTACATACTGTGCTTTAACATCACCTCTTCCGACAATATAGTGTTATTTTATTACACAACACATGAAATATTCAGAAATAGAGTTCTTTGATTAAGAAATAGGTTTTGTATATTATTTTGGTTTGGCTTGCAAAAAGTCAACAAAATATACTGCAACTCCAGCACATCAACATCTGGAACAATTACTGGCTTTGTTTTTTTATCCCAGCAGTAGCCAAATGACAAGGATTGGGAAAAAAAACAACACAAATATACCATTATTCTGCCATGTGGCTTGTTTCCTTTTTAATGGTGAAAGAGAAAAAAAATTATGTACAATGTCAATACTGTGATCTTTCCCAGATCATTCTTTTGTCTCCTTCTTTGATTTAAGACATTTTCTCAAGCATTTTTTTTTCCTTGGATTGGAATTTCCTGCTCAGAGTCACTCACACCTTGATCACTGCTGGTCTGGATGGTTGCAATTCATTCTATATAAGGCTGTCTTCGAAAACTATTCAGAATTTGCAATTGGTCCAGAGTGCAAAGATGCAAATATGCCTGTATTTCAATATGGACGTGTAACACCAGTGACACAACATAAGCTACACTGGCTCCCTATAAGCTTCTGGGTACAATCCAATGTGATTATAATCTATAACACCATTCAAGGAACAAGACTGAGTTATTGAATGCAGCTCAGTTCATATCTTGTTCTCTACTTTTCTTAGGATTGTTTGGGTGTGTGTGTGTGGGTGTTGAAAAATATTTTTTTCAAGAATAAATTCACAGGTTGAACTACAGTAAATTCCAGATCTTGATTTTGCTTATTGAAAAGAACTTTTATTTCTTTGTCTGATGAATATACTTTCAGCTTGGTTTTAATGTTGTCCATATGGTTTTATTCAAGTATTCAAATAAGGGATTTGCAATATACACTGTATTTAAATTTTATTGGCAAAATTATATTACTCTTTCTCCTGATTTGTTTTGTACACTGATTTTCCCATTGTTCTAGTTTTGTACACTAATTTTCCCATTTTTCCAGGTGCTATTATAATTTTGCTACACAAACCCACATACACTGTAGTCACAAGTTGAGGACTACCTGTATGAAGTTAATATGGTCCTGGTGATCCATATGGGATCTAAGTTATATTTGTAGCTTGATTTCTTTTTAATATATTCAAGTTTAAATTGTAGCAAGGAACTACATTTACCATCAGTGTAAATGCTAATGTTATTCTTTCACAGTTCCAAACAAAAATAATGTTCTGATTATTTTTATTTATTCTTATTATTAAACTTAAAATATATTTGTTATAAAAATGGAATTGATAAAGATCTTAACAGAAAAAGAACAATGTTGCATTATTTTTTTTAAAAAAACTATCCTTTTTTATGTTACCTTGCACTGTAAGGAATACAGAAGCCCTGGTGAAACCACCTTCATTAGAAGCCACACAGTTGTACTCTCCGGCATCTGAGATTTTGACTGTTTTGATTTCAAGAGAGAGATTACTCATCATTCGCATCCTCAAGGGTTCTAGGAGTTTCACATTCCTGTTATCTCTGTGCCAGGTGATATTGTAACGCACTGTACTCATAGTTAAGCATGTAAGAATGGCTCTGTCACCAGGTGGGACAGTAACATTGTTAGGAACCTGTATGACTGGTGGGGGTTCTGTGCAGAAAAACAAGAAAAACAATATTTGTTTGATCAAAAAATCAACAAAAGAGAAGATGAAGTCTCAATTTATCAAGCAAGAGTTCCTTCTTGTTTGAGTCCCAAAGGTGCTTTTTTCAAGAGGCAACTGGACTTTCTGGTTTTTCTCTGAAGACGTTTTGCTTCTCAACCAAGAAGCTTCTTCAGCTCTGACTCCAGTTGCCTCTTGAAAAAAAAGCACCTTTGGGACAACCATGACCTATATGACTGATAACAGATAACAGAAAACAGATAATCAGAGTTGGAAGGGGCCTTGTAGGTCATCTAGTCCAACCCCCCACCCAAGCGGGAGACCTGACACCATTTCTGACAAATGGCAGTCCAATTCCTTCTTGAACTGAGAATCTCCATAGACATTCTTGCTTGAGTGTCTCACCATTTGTTTCCTCATTGCTACTTCTTCTCACTTGCTTCCTTGCTATGAGTCTAATGTCATCTCATCTGCTGTTACCTAGCTACAGAAGCATGTCTACCTCTTCCGCTGCTGGATCCTCTTTCTTGCTTCAAAGCTCTTCTCATCCAGTCACCTGACAGCCTACCAGTAATTATATCTTTTCTAACATGGAAGAATGCATCTCCTCTTCCTCCACCATTAAGAGTTTCACATTAGGTGTTTTATTAAAGGAACTCTTTCCTTTTAAAAAACACTTAATGTGAAATTTTAATGGTGGAAGAAGAGGAAGAGGAGATGGCTTCTTCTACGCAGCTAAACCAATCAAATGATGCCTTGGGAAAGATATCACTATTGAGAGCACCAGAGAAGCAAGAATGTGTTCTAGTGGCCTCAAGTATGCACAAAAGTAGTTTCTGATGGGTTAAGCTCCTACAATTTATATTCCTAGAAGGCTTTTTATGCTCTTTTAAAAATAACATAAAAATACCTTCTCTTGAGCAATAAAATCTATTACTAGTCTTTCAATATCAAAGTTTTTATAGTCTCCCCAACCTATGGAGACTGTTGGAAAACATTCTCTGTTAACAAAATAGCACCATAAAATATTCAGTTCAATCATTTGTCTGAATTATTACAAACACTCTGTTATTGGCATTCATTCATTCTTCCTTACTAATTGTTTTTTAGGAAGATTTACAGTTCACAACTAAACAAACTCTATACTTTGCCTACTTTTATTTAAAAGTTTCCATTTATCTTCCTTAATCGATGTCTATGGAGATTCTCAATCATCCAGCTCATGATTGTCCAAAAGGTGGTTTTTCTAAAAGGCAGCTGGACTTTCTTGGGAACTGAAGAAGCTTCTTGGATACAAAGCAAAATATTTTCAAAGCAAAAACCAGGAAATTCTCATTGCTTTTTGGAAAAAGCACCCTTGGGACTACCTTAATAGGATTTATTTTATTTTTGAAGGCATGTTAATATAATGTGTGCGCATGTTAAACTCTTGCTGTTGTGATGATTGTCCCTTTCTTAAACTGTGTAATTTTTAAATATTTAAAGATTAATTTTTGTTAGCTGAGTTACTATATTTGTCATATTTTATAATCTGTATCATATGATATGAAATTTTCAGTTCTACAGCTATTTCCTTGTTGTTTTTTTCATTAGGGAAAATAGGTGGGTAATCTTTCCTGCATTCCCCTGAAGGAAATTTATTGGTTACTCTACATTAATTATGCCTATAGTGTAAGTAAACATATATGAAATATATTAAATAGATTGAACATGCTAAACATAGGAACTAATTGATTGCAGGCTATTTCTGAAATTTGTTGAATTTTTACAAGAGAGTAATCTAAGAGCTATGTATAGCTTTAGGATTATAGATTACTAACCTCTGAGGACAATTTATTTATGGTTATATTATGAGAAATGATCACTCCAAATGAGACAAAGAAAAATTATAGAAACCCCAGATACTTTAAAAATTTGTTCTTTGAAAATGTCAAAATAAACTAATTTGATCCATATCTCCTATCCTTCCTACACTGAACTAAGAAATGGTTTCTTAATCTGTCATCACATTTTAAATAGTAGTAGTAGTACTGTTATTATTACCATTAAATTTATTACAACTACCCACTCAGGTGGACTCTAGATGCTTACAAAATATAGTTTAATTAAACCACTTAAAAATATAGAATAGTCACTGATTAAGCCACTTTCCTGGATAAATATCTTAATTTACATGGAAAAAAATGAAGACATATTTTGTAGGCCTCAGAAATTCAAGTAAAAAATGCATTGTAATCTGACTTGTTTTATAACATTGCACCACAATAAATATGTGTGAGAAGCAATCATAAATGGCGCTAACCTGATACATCCAAAAATGTCTCTGCTTGTCCTGTACCCGCATTACTGCTAGCGATACATTCATAATAGCCCTCATCCAAAAGAGATACTTTGACAATCTCCCAATTTACAATAGCAGATTCTCTGCAACATAATGACAGCAAGAAAATATTCAGAAATACAGAAAATTTCTATAACCTTGGCTATAGAATCCCATGTGCAAAATCTGCATTGCTTCCCTGAATTGCATCTCCATAATTCATACCAAAAACAAGAAAGTGGAACTGGAACAGAAGATCAAGTGAAGGATACTTGTTGTTGAACCAAATTTAAGCAAAAGGAGTTTCTACTATATGTAGCTTGGACTGCTCAGCAATTTCATGTATTACTTATCCCTATCTTCTTTCACACTTAAACTAGCTCTAGTGGACTCATCATTCACAGACCTATTCTAATTAAAAACAAATTCCAACACAGCCAAGTTATGTCACTAAAAATGCAGAACATCATGAATACAACGTAGCTTTGTGTTTTTAAAAGCATACAATACATGCTCTAATTATTATTTTAATGAATTGTACTATCTTTCCCACATGAAAATGTTACCCCAAAATTTAGTTTGATGGGTGCTAAAAAAAAAAAAAAACTGCTTCAAAATGCATTCCTCATAAATGTTGAATGAGTCAATATATCAGATTTGTAGACTGAAGAAATAAATCTGATGAAGTGTTTTCCAGGTCTCATACCACTTTTTTCTCCAATTTGATATTTGCCTGATATGTTTAACTTCAATTCCCATAATCCAAAATGTCATGGCAGTTGAAGAACTGAAGTCCATTATATCTGGAAACTACCAGATTGGAAAAGATTGTCCTATATAACACTGATGTCAAACTTGCTGCATCACATTGCCACATTGTAATGTTTCATGATGTTTTTCCCATTTGTGGAGCTGGGGTGGGCGTGGCCTGTGCATGATGCATCCAGCCCATGGGCTGTCAGTTTGACATCTCTGCTATATAATGTTCTATGATTGGGCCTGAATCACTGAAAATAATAATTTTTGTGAAGGAACTATTATGATCAGACTATTAAAATACTATCTCTGCTTTCATTTGATCAGGAAAAACTGGCATAATATAGAACTTGAACTGTTTTTAAAATTATTTATTGATTTATTTATTAAGAAATTTTAAATACTTTTTTTCATTTAACATGTATTCAATGAACTAAATATTTTTAATTCATACAAAGTACAGACTTTTGAGACAACAACTTTTGGAACAACCATGTAAATCTCATTACTTCAGATTGAACTCTCAGTTAAGCAATCTTATTATTTAATTTAATAATGTAACAAGACATTTAAAAAAATCAAAAGTAAAAAATCCAAGCAATTGAATCACTGGAGTTTTAAAGCATCATTACACACCCAAGGAAGTATGTCTCTAAAATGACTTAATGCAGTTTCATAAAAAGATTATGTAATACATTGGCAGCAATTTATATAGTTGGATTACAACATCCATATTGTTAATTTATTAATTAAACAAATAGCTATAATAGAAATTAATCACACTATTACTTATTTTGGAAGTACATGGGAAATCCTTCAAACTGTTTCTGCTTCCTTTTTATGTTTGAGTATCATGAAATGCAGTTAAAAGATTCTTTGCATAGGGTTTTAAAGAATAATTATTGCTACTGCTTTGAAACATGCAACATCTACAAAAAATGTAAACTGAATCCAAACTGAAATCTGTGGGTCAAATTAGTTATGACTTAATCCCATTAATCATGATTGACTTAATACAGATTGGAACATAATATAATTAGGTCACTGTTTTCAAAATACCTAAGAAATCTTTTCCATACTTATTTTTGAAGTATCCTGTGTATTGAGGATAGAGAATATCTGTGGTGGCTCGAGCACTCTGCCAGCAAAAATGGGCTCCAGAGCTCCATTTTCGAGTGCTACAGCTTCCTGAAACCCTCTGCCAGTGAAAACAGAGATCAGTAGAGCCACACATGGCTCTCCCAATGTCCACTTTCACTGGCAGAGGCACTGCAGACTGGTTCTTCACTATTTCCAGAGTGACCGCATGAGCCAGATCTAAGCACCTGCGGCCCAGATCTAAGCACCCCACAGGCCGGATCTGGCCCACAGGCCTTGAGTTTGACACCTCTGTGTTATATTAACTATCCACACAATCTGTGTGCATTCCAGTGCAAAACCTAACTTCTGTGCTTTTATATTCTAAGGAGAGGGAGGAAGCAATGGTTAATGGTTGTTTCAGGACATCCCATTATTAGCAGAGTCTGATGGCTATCACAGAGAGCAGAATGCAGATATTGTGAATAAACAGCAAACTGAATAATTTGTCAATATTTAATTTTTACTGTCTGGAAAAGAAAGAGTAGGCTCTGGGATTTTATTCATCCTGAATTAAAAGCACACAGATCATTACTTCATATCTTTGTTTTGATGGATAGTAGGGCTTTTGATAGTCTACCTGATAAAATTATTTCGGCCAGCCTTAGGTTGCAAACAAAGCAGATCCAACCTTATTCTTTTTCAATGACCCTCCCGAAAAACTTGAGTTTTTTCCAAAAATTAATATGAAAATAACAGCATTAATTTCAAGATTCCTACTCTGATTATTTTCAACAAGGAATATAACTACAAAATTCTACAAAATTCCCAGAAGTACATAGAATACTGAAAAAAGCCCCTCCTTTTGCTGATATATAGCAATATATAAGAACTTATGCATTTAAGTCATGTTTTACATATTTTTCTAATTACATCAATCTTACTGTATTAATTAGGCTAATAATATATGACAAAATTATTTATTCAATATATCTTTGCTATATTACTCTAAGAATAATTCTTATTTTCTAATGCCTTAAAATTCTCTAATGCCTTAGAAATATATTTTCTTCCTGCATGCCTTTAACTTCATATTATTCCTACTCCAATCATTCTTCACAATAAGAGCACCAAAGTTTCACCATAATTTTACCCTTGCAGAATGAAGGCAACTGTGTCTTTTATTCAATTTAGGAAAAATTACTTACTTGGAAAACTGATCCATTCCCAGTTTAATTCCATTTCTTCTAAAGTGAACAGTAAAAGGTATGAGGCTGGCTATGTGACAAGAAATATGACTTGGCTGCAAATAATATCCTGGGGTTTTCTTGGGCATGCTGACTTTTGGAGCATCTAGTGAAAAAAAATGTCAAAGTGCTTATTTTTTATAAAGGCTTGCCTTGTATGTATATATTTAACATGCATACAGTATACATACATATTCTATATGTATATTTCTGTCTGCCTTTCTATTTTCTGTCATCTATAATTCATCCATCTATGTCTGTCAATCTGGCTATTATCTATCTATTGATCGATCGATCGATCGATCGATCTGTGATCATCTATCTATATCTATCAATCTATTTATCATTATAGATTTATCATCTATATCTTTCATCTATCTACCTATCTACCTCTCTATTTCTACCTTCCTATAAAGATATTTATTTTCTGTCATTTATGATCCATCCATCTATGTCTGTCAATCTGGCTATTATCTATCCATTTATCCATCTATCTATCTATCTATCTATCTATCTATCTATCTATCTATCTATCATTATCAACTATATCTATCAATCTATTTATTGTGATAGATTTATCATCTATATCTATCATCTATATTTATCATCTATATCTATCTATCTATAATCTATCTACCATCTACCTACCATCTATCTATATACCATCCATCATCTATCTATCTACCGATCTATCTCTCTATCTCTATCTTCCTATAAAGATATTTATTTTCTGTCGTCTATAATCCACCCATCTATGTCTATCAATCTGGCTATTATCTATCCATTTATCCATCCATTTTTTCTATCTAACTATCTATCTATCATTATCATCTATCTATATCTATCAATCTAGTTATCATTATTGAATTATCATCTATATCTATCATCTATCTATCATCTATCTATCATCTATCTATATACCATCCATCATCTATCTATCTCTATCTTCCTATAAAGATAAAGATTAAGATAAATGCAAACAGAACTAAAGAACCCCAAATCATATACAGAAATGACTTAAAATAGTTACCAGGAATAATATTAGAAAATGAAACACTTGAAACTCTCTGAAAGAGGTAATCTTCTTTGTCATAGCCAGTTATTTTAAGGAAGAAGGCTTCATTTGGTGGAATAAATTCAGAGATATTCCAGATTCCATAAGGATTCCTTTCAGGAAAGGGTTTTATAGGAACAGTCTTGAGAGGGTCTCCAGCAATGCTTAGCAGTTCTAAACAATCTACTCTAGCTGGAAGATGGATTCCTGTAGTATTGAGTAGAATGTAGGTAGGTATCCCTGTGGACCAAATGCAAATTAAAAATTACACAAATCATTCCTTTTCCATTTTTCTTAGGCAGCATAATTGTCTATTTTGTCCCTGGAAGAACCTGGTATATTTTAGTTTCTCTAAAACAGTGTGGGAAATCTGGAACTTCTGTCCTAAATTTCTATTTTGCCTCACAAAACCTGTTCTGACTATATTGCTGAATGTTAGTGGCAGGTCTGCAAAAAATGAACCACAATACATTCTGGGTTGTTGTTGTTGTTGTTATTTTGAGATAGGAATAACACAAAAAAATGAAAAGACTTAAATTCAGTTAAACAAAAAAAATAATATTCTTAATCCCCCTTCTAAAAGTTAAATGGGTAAGTACAAGCTCATCAAGCTGCATTTAATAATATTGTCCACTTTGTATTACAAGCCTTTCCTTTTAGCCCTTATTTCCCCAACACAAAAACATAGACATTAAGCCATTTAGTAGACGAAATAAGATAAATAAAAAGACAGCCATAGCTCTCTTGATTTGGTAGGAAATGTGTCTATGCAGTCAACAAAAGTTGATCTTAACTCAAATGAGACTTTACATTTATATTTCATGAAATCCCTTAACCTTCATTCCTATAGTTTAGGAAACTTTCAGAAGGCTCAGTAGTACTATTTAAGCTGATTTATCTAGGAAAAGTCTGTCTGTTTGTCTATCTATTATCTATCTGTCATTTCTGGCTATCCTTTATTTTTGTATTCATTTATTATAAAAAAAAGAATCTAACTTTCTATTTGTTTGTTTAATTTTATAGCATTAAACCATGCCGGGAAATATCATTCCATTATCAGAAGAATACAATTCAATGTAACTTCAAGGTCTTAGAAAAGATATACTGAAGTCAACATTTGAACTCTAAAGCCACAATATTCAACTGGACTGAGTTCTAATAAGCATTATTAGAACTATTCACCATTAGTTACAACCAAATGAAATAGGTAATAGTCATAGACATTTTAAAGCAGAAAAATTATCTATAGCTATTTATGAGATCAAGTCAAAATTGTTCTCAAAATGGAACCTATTTCATTGCAGAAAATAAAACAAAGCATTTATCAGCTTATCTATTTGTATGCTCTACTGAGTAAGAAAATTAGGCCTTTCAGTAATAACTTCAACAACAAACAGTTCTGTAAGGTAAATACTACTCAAATGCAAGCTAAAATAGCAACTAACCTTGTACTGGTCTGGTAGAAGTCATTTTGAAGTCTAGTGTAGGCTTCCTGGAAAATCCAGCTCTGAAGTCAATATTGCTAAGTCCAGTGATACGAATAGAGTGTCGTCCACTACTTGATGTCTACAAAATATTGATGAAGCTATTCCAGTGTCATAGTACAAAATCTTATTTATAAGTTTAGTTTATAGTTCTAGCATGTAAGGAAATTCCACTGAAATAATGGACTTTCTTTTTCCTGCACATCCCGTATTCATTTATTTACAAGCCGTTCATTGCCAACACATAGCATATTTAAATCTTAGGATAACTGTAAGCTGTTAAGGGAGAATTGGATGAGCTTCTATATGTTGACTGAATTGGATTGGATTGGATTGTATTTAGATGCTTATTTTTCTTTAGTTAATGTAGTCATTTTTCATTAATCTTTTCATTCACTTTATTTTTGGTGCTCTTACTTGGCTCTTTTGTTATACTGTTTTCCTAATTTTAATTTTCTTTCCAAAAGTAGAGTTCAGAATTCCTCAAGACTGGAGTAGTATATATACCCCAATAAGTAAATAGATAGCCAGATGCATATCAATATATGTATTGGATTTATCACATTTCCTGGCACATCAAGCAATATAACTAGTCAATAAAGCTTTTGGATGAGGCCATATATAATTCAAATAAATAGAAAACCTGCAGAAACCATTTATGAAGAATTTTAATTGCAAGCCACCAACCCATAAAGTTCTAAAAGCTCAATATCATTGAAATAAAAGCAAACAAGATAGAAGCCACCACATTGTCAAAATAAATCCCAAAATGACCATATGAATCAAAGTTTCTGAGCAAATTGCTACTGACCCCATCCCTGCCTTAAGAAACTAATTTTTTAAAAGAGACCCAGTTTTGCTTACTGATTCCAGATTTGCAGAATTTGCATCAACTTTAGTGCTACATCAAGACAACGCAATATAAGTCTCAATCCACATGGTGACCCAGCTACTAAAGCCCATGTCACACTGCACCAACGGATGGAAAGAGGATGTAAAATGGAGAAAAACGCTTGCCATCCATTGGTTAATGCGATGTATCCATTCTGTACTCACTGCGTGCATGATTCATACGTTCTATCCATCCAGCATCCGTCTACTGAGATTTCATCCGCTCAAAAAGTTTTGAGCTGCACAAAACTTTTTGAGCGGATGAACTTTCCACAGAGTCCGTTCTACATCTGTGACACATACGGGAAACAAACATTCCACATCCGTTACACGTCCGCTGTATCCGCTCGGCATCTGCTGCGCATCCGTGCAACTCACATCTGCTCCAGCGGAAAACGGAAAGAGGCAGGAAGCAAAACGGACGCGGAACGTCCACGCAGCGTTAGCAGCACAGACATCGAAAGGATGAAAGTGGATGCAGCTTGCATATAAAGCATTAAAATGGAAAAAACGTTTGTATAGGGGACGTATCTCGGATATTTAGGATATCTGGAGGATGTCTAGAGGATGCAGAAGGACACCTAGTGGAAAACCAATATTTCCTATAAAAAGGGGGAGGAAATCACTTGGATCTCACTTTCAGTCCAGCAGCCCTGGTGTGCAGACCTCTTCAGCCTTGCTCTTGCTCTTGCTCTTGCACATCATCCATTGATGTCCACCATGGATCATCACACACTCCTTTTGGGAGCCGCCATCATTCTACAACAGTGCGAAGTCCTCTACAGGCTCTTTCACCTATTCTATGCAAGGAAAAGTAGGCGTCCAAGAAGTGTGTGGGTCCGAAGATGGATCGCGAGAAGAGCTGAGTATGGACTGTATGACAAGCTGATGGTGGAGCTGAGGAACGAAGACCCTCGTGCATTCCAGCACTTCATGAGGATGCCACCAGCCACGTTTGATGAAGTTGTGGAGCATCTGAGACCCAGGTTGACCAAGGCAAACACCAACTTCCAGCCCAGCCTGGATCCTGGACTGAAGGTGGCACTGACTCTGCACCACCTGGCCTCCGGGACCACGTACGGGAACATGCAGTACACCTGGAGGGTGCCACACAATACCATCAGCATTGTGGTCAGAGAAGTGGTGCAGGCCATCATCAAAGAATACCTGGAGGAGCTCCTCCAGTGCCCCTCCACTGAAGAAGGCTGAAAGAGAATGCCTTTGGCATCCTGGCCAACAGGTTCCAGATACTTCTCACCACCATGTAGCATCACCCAGAGACTGTGAGGAGCATCATGTAAGCTTGCTGCATCCTGCACAATCTCATTCGCACCCGCTACCCAGTGTTGCAGAACAGGCTTGTGGACCGCCAACAAGGCAATGGGGACATGGAGCCTGGTGAATGGAGGCAAGCAGTAAACCTGATAGACACTGTGGATGTGCAAGGCCCCAATAGAGCTTCATGTGAAGGGAAGAAGCAGCACAACCTCCTGAAATACTGGTGCAACTCCCCAGCTGGAGCAGTGGAGTAGCAAGACAGGATGGTCGATGCTTAATGGATGCTTCCTTCAGCCTGTCTCATCACACTGATGAGAATGTGCCATGTATGTTGAGTGGCCCTACAATGAACAGGGCATTTAATAAAGAGTTGTGTTTATGTGAAATTTGTTGATGAATGATTAAATTATTATAGATAATAAAGGGTCATAGGTGTGGCACCTGGGAGGGTGGACCATACAGTCCCATTATGCTTGCACTGGAGGCTTATCTATCCCACAGCTATTACCCATCCCTCAGCTATTACCTATCCCACAGCTATTACCCATCCCACAGGTATCCCTGCCCAACCCACTGCTATCCCTACCCATCCCACAGCTATTACCCATCCCACAGGTATCCCTGGCCATCCCACTGCTATCCTTACCCATCCCACAAGCATGCAAAGGCTTAAACCATTTCTAAAAGTTTCCACCAAGACTTTATTTACAAAAAGAACTGAACCAAGTGTGTGAAGCAAAGATAACCTTTATTAATAACAAACTGTAAAAGCAAAATGACCCAAGTAAAGTGTCCCAAGCAAAGATAAAGTCAACAGGTAACAACCCAGTCTCTGGCACTCTTCTCAGTCACTCTGAGGCATGCCCATGGTCTCAGGGGTGAAGAGTCCAGGTGCTGTGGAGGTGGCAGTGGCTGGAGTGCTGGTCTGAGGCACCATTGGGGTGCCTGGCCCCAGAGGACAACAGGGGATATTGTGTGGAGGAAGTTCTCAGAGAGCTGGCTCAGTTCTCAGAGAGCTGGCCCATGATGTTGAGAGGCCCTTCCTCCATGACATGGGATGTCAGTCCCAAGACCGATGACAGATGTTCTGAGGCCGGGCTTGGCTGTGGGGTGGAGGAGGGAGGAGTGTAGTGGGGCTGTCTGGTCTGCAGGTGAGCGAGGTGAGGCGTTGGTGGCATCTGTGGTGTCGGTGGCATCTGTGGCATCGGTGGCATCTGTGGCGTCGGTGGCATTGGTGGCATCGGTGGCACCTGTGGTATGCGATGTACCTGTGCCTGGACTGGGAAGGGCTGCCTGTGCTGCTGGAACTCCTGGTAGCCGTAGCCTTGGTAGGTGAGGGGCTGTTGAAAGCCTTGGAAGGGCTGTGACATCACCTGGGGCGGAGGAGCAGACCTGGACTGGGTCAGAACAGGTTCAGCTGGGCCTGGAGGGTGGTGCAGAAGACCTGTGATCCTCTCCTTGATCACCTGGTACTGGGATGCGGGCATTTCCATGAGGGTCTGGTTCACGTAGGTGAGCAAGGGCTTTCTGTTAGAGGATGGTATGTCGAAGTGTACCAGCTGAGAGAGGAGTTCTACACTGCTCTTGATGGTGTCCCTGATCTCCAAGAGGACAGTGTGGCTCTGTCCCTCCGGTCTGGCTTTCTGCCTGCTTTCTGTGGAGATGGAGCTGGGGGTGGGGGTGGGTTGGTCTCTGGTGGCAGCAGCTTCTTCTTGCTCTAACTGCGTCAGGGGGTCCTCCATGTGCTCTGGCACGGGAGTGCAGCTGTTGGGGGGGTCTCTGTCGTGGGGCGCTCCAAAAATACCTGCCTGGACACAGGAGGTGACTCTTGGGCAGAAGAGGACTGGCTTTCTGTGGGCTGCCTGAGAGAGAGGGTTGACAGAGGGGCTGCTCCTCGGTGGCGGATCTCACCCTCCAAGAAGCTGCACTTGGCCATCATGTAGGTCTCCCAGTCGGTGAGCTTGACCGCGGCCTGGCCAGACTTCTTGAGGTGCAGCTTCCCGTACCAGGTGTGCATGTGCTTCCACCACCCCAGGAGTACATCCGAAGTGTAGCCCAGGCTCTCCGCCTTCTCTCTCCAAGCCACCTGCTTCCACTTGGTGTCTCGATAGAGCCTGTGTCCCTTCCTCCAGAGGTACTCGTTCTCCCTCAGCCATTCAAGAACCTCCTCCTCTCATGCTCCTCTGCAATGGAGTACTGTCTCCTCTCCCCCTTTTCTCATGAATGCCTCTTCCTCCCTCTGGCAGGGCCTTCTGGGCCCTCATCAGCAGGGCTTTGAGCTTCTAGGGGCTGGTCCACCACACCACCACCACCAGCACCAGGAGCAGCACCAGCAGAGTCAACACCAGCAGAAGCACCAGCACCAGGAGCAGCACCAGCAGAAGCACCAGCACCAGCAGAGTCAGCACCAGAAGCAGAAGCCCCAGCAGAAGCAGAGTCAGCGCCAGGGGGTGGGATGGTGGTCCTGTCCTTCTTGCCAGGGCTGGCAGGAGTAGGCAATGGCTTCCTCTTCTTCCCCATGGTTGTTGGCTGAAGATGTGTCTGGCTTTCCTCTGAATGGTGACCTGCTTCCGAGCTGCTTCCCTTTATATCCATGGGGCTGACGCAATGCATCCTCCCCGCATGCGCAGTGAACACTTTGCATCCGTGAGGCATCCGCTAGGCATCCGCTAGGCGTCCACTCTGCATCCACTCCTTCCGCTGCATGTCTGCTTTGCTGTTCTCCCCCAGAAGCCCTGCAGATGTGTCATCCGCTTCCATCCACTTCCATCCACTAGGCTTCCGTTGAGCATCCGCTTAACATCCTCGCTACATCCTCCCCACGTCCATTCTTTTCCATTGTTGTCTGCTCTGTTTATGCAAATTTGGGGCACTTTTGAGAGCAGATAACAATGGATGGAAAATTTGTTCATCCACTGTGTCCTTTTTACATACGTTTTGCATCCGTCAGCCGATGTGACCTAGCCTTAACACAGATTAGAAGTGGCCTCAAATGAAGGAAAAGAAGCACTGCAGTGTTATACCTCCCATTCTCAAACACCCCCTCCCAAATAATTTGCTTCCTTTAGCCATCAATATATTAAAAACAAAGAAACTGAAAGCAGTTAAAATTAATAAAAAGAATGGAAAATCTACAAACCCCTCTATAGTCTTCATAAGCAGAGGAAAAAAATAAATCATATCAAATTTGAAAGTATTCATGGACTCACAGCTGTCAAATCTGTGTACAAAAATGGTACATAACAAAAATATTAAAAGAAATAGTTATTTTCTGTAAAGTTAATCTTTAGACAATCCAGTCAGACAAATCTGTCTGTCTTTATTGGAAAGGCTGCTATTTATTTCTGTTACTTAACTTTTCACCTTTGTGAAATCATCACACCAACGGTTTTTTTGCCAAAGGCAAATCCCTGTCAAGATCAATGGATCAGTAAACATGATTCCTTTCTTTTTTGACTGCCAAAATAACTCCTGCTATTAAGTGATAATTAGCTGCTAAGAGTCAGCTGGGCAAATATGCAACAACTGATCTCTTTTACAGGTTGACACAATATATGCATGGGCAATTTATAACAGGATTAAAGTACTCAAGCAACTTTCTTTTTTAAACTAGGGCATGCCATTTATTTACCAGCAAACAAAAAGGAAAATAAACTTGTATTTAGTAGTGAAAACAGTTCAAGGTAAAGAAATTGAATGCTTATTTCTTCTTGGCCAAGGGAGCTTTTGAAATTGTCATTCTCAAATTCAAAGCCAGCTGCCAGTTTTGAGAAGGGACATCATTCTGGCAACTGCAAATTGGAAATTGTTCACAGAAGCCAGCCAGAATCTTTGGGCTAGTAATCCTGGGAAACAGATCATGCAAAGCCATAATGGGCAGATTCGTGTAACAGACTAAGCCAAAACGAAACAAACCACAATATGGCTTTGTAATATTTGTGAATCAGTCCACAGACAGACACAGCTCAAATATCTTGGCAAATCTGAGTTTACTTCCCTAAATTTTAGTTGTCAACCTTGTAACAGGAAAACCAAATTAATAGTTTTGGTAATCTGATTCACAGGGATGAAGGTTAATCCTTTCATAAATGTTTTCCTTTTTCTGTAACGCAACAGTTTATAAACATAGAATACCAATTCTCTTCACAGACATATCCACAATTATCTTTTAGGATATTCCTTTCCTGTGCTAATGCTGGCTTGATTCTGTCAGAACTGAGACATTTCATCAATAACTTGCAAAGTATACAGTCCAAACAGAAGATTACTATACTCTTCCCCTGGACAATTCCCACTTTTTGGTCCCAAGAAAGTAATTGTCAATCATTTCCTTCTTGTAGGGTAAGATGCCTTGGAAATAGAAATATATATAACAGAATAACCAAGTTGAAAGGGACCTTGGAGGTCTTCTATTCCAACCCCCTGCTCAAGCAGGAAATCCTCTACCAGGGGTGGGATTCCACCAGTTCGCACCTATTCGCTAGAACCAACTGTTAGAAGAAATTGCTGGCCTAATTCTGTAAGGAAGGCAGGAAGGAAACATTCTGGTGTTGCTTACAGAAACTGCCTCTCTGTTAATGCTTATTACATTCTTGGCAGGATGAGACTTCCTGTCTCTGGAATGTCTCTGGAGTGTTTTTCCCCCTCCTTTGCTGGTACTTTTGCTTGTGTGGAGTGACCATTCAAAGTTACAATGGCACTGAAAAAAGTGACTTATGACATTTTTCACACTTGCAACTGTTGCAGCATCCCCACAGTCATGAGAGGCCAGGCAAGGAGATGCATGCCTCGATGTGAGTGATAATGAGTTGACCATGCCCAACCAATAACATGGCCACCAAGCCATGCCCACCAACTAAGCCATGCTCACAGAACCGGTTGTTAAAAAATTTGAATCCCAACCCTTCCCTCTACCATTTCAGACAAATGGTTGTCCAATCTCTTCTTAAAAACTGCCAGTGAGAAGGCGGAGCCTCGTCCCGGTGCTACAGCTGCGATCTCGGGGCTCTGAGATCGCAGCTGATATTTTCACCCCTGGTCGGTCCTAACGGACCTAAACCGTCCCGTAGAGACGGGGATTGTGAAGGGCACAGTCCCAGGATCCCAGAGATATCGCAAAATCTCTGGTTTGATCCGGGAGAAGCCCTTTTGCTGGCAGTGGAAAGGCAGCCTCCAAAGCTGCTGAAGTCGGGACAGCTCCGAAAAGAAAGAGGCTGGAGAGAGGGTGTGTCGGCTGGGTGAGAAACTTCCTTTTGTATTGCAAATTGGCTGAGACCTGAAAGGATATCCTGAACAAAGAAGAAACCTTTATTTATCTTTGACTGGAATTTCCTTGAGCGGCGTTTTTTAAAGTGATGTCAAATTGAGGCTTGGATTCTTTCCTTACTATTTTTTCTCTGAGGAATTTAATGTAATTTTGTAGATAATCAGACTGAATTTTTTCTTATATATATTTTTATACTTCTTTTGATTTTTTAATTTTCTTTAGGATAGAGGCCCCCTTTGTTTTTTTTTTCCCTCTGAGTTTTGTATACATTACTTTTCTTTCTGGCTGAGGGGGGAAAAAAGTATTAAGAGACTTTGCAACACTGCCAACTAGAGGCTTGAAAATACTTTATTTGAACTGGGGAGAAATATATAAACACTCCTTCTCAAGGACATTTTAATGTGATAAGATGGAGGGAGAGCACAGAAAAATATTATTACAGGTGTTTTCCTGGACTCTTATCAATGTTTCAACACTTGAGGCTTGGCTTTGAAGCTGCTGGAGAAGAGAGTCATAATAAGAGCCTTGGATAAATAAACAAAGTGCAGTGTGCAGTCCATATATATATATATATACATACATACTTGTGAAATCTCTACTCGTCAGCCTTTTTGTATATTTCAATTCTAGTAATATTTTTATTTTTTTTATTTTATCCTTTTTCTTCTTTGGCTTTGGGCCATTTTTATTATTGGATTTTTCCATTTTGGATCATAATTGGCTACTCTATCAGATGGACTGAAGGTTTAAAAGAATTTGAAGTTTTTTGAAGCATTAAAGTGGAAAAAAGGGGGAAAAAAAAGAAGAAAATGTGAAATGAAATAGACTGTGTGTATTTGGATTGTTTGGTGACTTTGGGACTTCTGGAAATTCTTATTTGAATGATTAAAATCATTTGGGTCGTTTGAATTTTTTTTTCTTTTTTTCTTTTACAATGGTATTACTTATGGATGAATTGAAAATGGAATTTATAAAATATAAACAAGAGAAACAAGAAGGGAAGGATTCTTTTGGCTCTATTTTTAATTTTTTAGAAATGGCAATTTCTACATATGAGAAACTACAAGAACAAGAAGATTGGGATGAAGAAGAAACCATCCTTAATGAACAAGCAACTTTATTTGGGGAAGAAAGGGGAAAGGGGAGAAAGAGAATGGAGAATTTAAGACTTAAAAAAACAACCAAAAAAGGGAAAAACAAGGTGAAAAGTGGACACAACATCAGAAAGCAACAGAAAAGAGGAATACACAAGAAGGTGGAGATTAAGAGACAAGGGGGTAAAAAGGGTAGAGTGGAGAAGCAAGGGAGGAAAGAAGGGAAGAGAAGCTACAAAGGTTTGAAACAAGATGTAAAGAAACAGAATTTATTTAGAGATAATGGGTAAACATATAACTGAAAAAGAGATTCTGCAAAGATACATAAGATTGTGTTGTTGTATTTGTATTTGAAATAATGTTAGAAAATTGGAATAATATATGATTATAAAATGGGACAAAATATTTAATGTAACTTAGCGAAATTTTTTCTTTTTAAATAAAAATAAATGAAATCAAATATGAGAGAATTGAATTAAAGAAAAATGGGAACATTGTTATTGTTTAATATTTTAAAATATAAGTGAAATAGGGGGAAGTAATTAAGTAAAATCTATAAGTGTTCCCATAGAAGCATGATACTTATTTAGAAAGGATTGTGTAAAATGTTTAAGACTTAAATGAATATTAATTTGAATGATATAACTTTAATTGCTATGGATTGTTGTTTTAATTATATTATATATTTTTTTAAAAAAAAAAAAATTTCTCTTGTTTCAAAATATTGAGTTTATCTTTAGAATGTACTACGCAGAATCCGAATGAAAATTATGTGTTTAAAACTAGGGGAGGGATAAGTATGACAAGGTATTATACTCCAATTAGTCATTACAGAAGAAACTTTGTGTTAATGAGAAAAGATAAATAGCTAGCTGAAATAGAACAGACAAAGGATATAAGTATAATGATTTAAATTGAGATGAAATAAATATAATAGAATTAAGAGAGTGAAAAGAGAGGAGAAGCTATATAGAAAATGCAAAATAATAAATAAGAAATGGAATGTTATTTAAAAGTAAGCATGAACTTGAATTTATCTCTGCACAAAAAGATGTAACTCGGGATCAAACTGCCGTTTGTGTTTGTTTGTACATGTTTGTTTATTAAAAATTAATAAAATTGTTTATTTAAAAAAAAAAAAACTGCCAGTATTGGAGGGCCCACAATTTCTAAAGGCATGTCGTTCCACTGATTAATTGTTCTAACTGCAAGGAAATTTTTCCTTAGTTCTAGGTTGGTTCTCTCCTTGATTAGTTTCTATCCATTGGTCTTGTACTGCCTTCAGGTGCTTTGGAAAATAGTTGACCTCCCTCTTCTCTATGGCAGTCCCTCAAATATCAGAACACTGCTATCACCCCTAGTCCTTTTTTTCATACATAGAAAGAAAATTAAATAATTTATACAAACAAAATACACTTACATGCAACACAATAAGTAGCTTTAAAAATGTTTTCTTGATGCCCTGTTTTATTTTTGTGTCTTTTGTAGTTATCCTTACCCTGACTGTTGCAGAAGTACAGTGGTTATAACTCTTGCCATGTTTGCTGGTTTAAAACATAGCAGAAAAGAATATTTTAAGGGTGTTTCTCATTTTGAGAGCAATGCAATGTACAGGCAGAGAGGCATAGCTCAGCAACATCACCATTTATACATACGGTAATTACAGTGTACAGGCATTGGCTTAGAAAGCCAAATATTTCAACAGGAAAAGACAGCAGTGAAGTGTGGAATAAGTTTATCATGCCTGCACTACACTTTTGGGTTGTCAACACCAACTACAATTATCCTCTGGAGGGGCCGGTGCACTGACAGCAGTGTAAAGCTGAGAACATCTCATTTGCAAAACATATATTAGTGGTGTGTTAAATGCACATATTTTGCACATTTATTTCACTTCATTGGTTGGTGACAAACCACATGTATGTTTTATTTTGTCCAAAAAACCCAAAGAGTCTTGGAATCAAGAAGAAATATAAAAACCAGGGAATCAAAATTTCTTTGTTTGCTTAAAGCCCATTTCACACTGAACCAAAGGATGCAAAGAGGATGTAAAACGGACAAAAAACCTTGCCATCCATTCGAAAACGCGATGTACTCACTGCCTCCGTTTTGCTTCCTCTCTATCCGTCCAGCATCCGTTTATTGACGCTTCATCTGCTCCGAAAGTTTTGGGCTGCCCAAAACTTTTGCGCGGAAAATGTATCCAGTTCGTCCGTTCTGCATCCGCTATGCATCCGCTACGCATCTGTTACGCATCCATTACGCATCCGCTATATCCGCTAGGCATCCACTGTGCATCCACGCAACTCGCATCTGCCCGGGTGCAGGGAGAAAGCGGAACGGACGCGGAACAGATGCAGAACGGATGCAGAACGGATGCAGCACGGAAACAAAGCATTTAAAGCGGAAAAAACGTTCCCAGAGGGGAACTATCTCGGATATTAAGGATGTCTAGAGGATACCGAGAGGATGCCTAGAGGATGCAAAGGGACACCTATACTGCCTATAAAAAGGGGGAGCAACTCGTCTGCATCTCACTTTCAGACCAGCAGCCCACCTGTGCAGACCTCTGCAGCCTTCCTCTGACTCTTCCTCTCCCACCATGGATCGTACCACAGTCCTTTTGGCAGCCACCATCCTTCTGCAACAGTACGAAGCCATCTACAGGCTCTGTGAACTCTACTAGGGGAAGAAAAAGAGGCGGCCAAGAAGCATCTGGGTCCAAAAATGGATCGGGAGAAGAGCAGAGTACAGACTGTACAACAAGCTGATGGTGGAGCTCAGGAACGAAGACACTCGGGCGTTCCAGAACTTCATGAGGATGCCTCCAGCCATGTTTGACGAAGTTGTGCAGCGCCTGACACTCAGGTTGACCAAGGCAAACACCAACTTCCGGCCCAGCCTGGAACCTGGGCTCAAGGTGGCACTCACTCTGCGCCACCTGGCCTCAGGGACCACCTACAAAAGCAAGCAGTACGGCTGGAGGGTGCCACACAACACCATCAGCATTGTGGTCAGAGAAGTGGTGCAAGCCATCATCGAAGAATACAAGGAGGAGCTCCTCCAGTGCCCCTCCACTGAAGAAGGATGGAAGAAAGTTGCAGAGCAGTGGTATCAGAGGTGGAACTTCCCCCACACCGTTGGAGCCATCAATGGCAAGCACATGGCCTCCAAAGCACCAGCCAAGTCGGGGTCCACTTATTTCAACTACAAGGGCTTCTTCAGCATTGTCCTCTTCACCATGGTCGATGCTGACTACAAATTCATGTACATCGATGCTTCAGGCCATGGCTCATCTTCAGATGCCCAGGTATACAACGCCAGTCACCTCAAGGAGGGGCTGGAAGGCAACCTCATCGTGGGCTTCCCAGATCCAGACCCCCTGCCCAACGACACGCAAGATGTGCCCTACTTCATTGTGGGGGATGACGCCTTCTCCCTCAGAACCTACCTCATGAAGCCATACACTTCCAGACTCCTGACCCGTGAAGAGAGGATCTTCAACTACAGACTGTCCAGGGCAAGGTGGGTGGTGGAGAAGGCCTTTGGCATCCTGGCCAACAGGTTCCAGCTACTTCTCACCACCATGCAGCATCACCCAGAGACCGTGAGGAGGATCGTGGAAGCTTGCTGCATCCTGAACAATCTCATGCGCACCCGCTACCCAGTCTTGCAGAACAGGCTCATGAACCGTCAACAAGGCAATGGGAAATGGAGGCAAGGGCGAAACCTGATCGACACTCAGGATATGCAAGGCCACAACAGAGCCTCACGGGAAGGGAAGAAGCAGCGCAACCTCCTGAAACATTGGTGCAACTCCCCAGCTGGAGCGGTGGAGTGGCAAGACAGGATGATAGATGATTAATGGATGCTTCCTTCAGCCTGTCTCATCACATGGATGAGATTGGGCCATGTATGTTGGGTGGGCCTACAATGAACAAGGCGTTTAATAAAGAGTTGTGTTTGTGTTCAAATGTGTGGATCAATGCTAAAATTGTTATTGATAGAAAAGGGCCATAGGTGTGGCACCTGGGAGGGTAGACCATACAGTCCCACTATGCTTGCACTGGAGGTTTATCTATCCCACAGCTATTAGCCATCCCAAAGGTATCCTTGCTCATTCCACAGGTATCCCTGCCCACCCCACTGCTATCTTAACCCATCCCACAAGCATGCAAAGGCTTAAGCCAATTCTAAAAGTTTCCACCAAGATTTTTTAAAAAAAAACAAATGAAGCAAGTGTGTGAATCAAAGATAAACTTTATTGAACAACAAGCTGTAAAAAAAAAATGACCCAAGTCAAGTGTCCAAATAAAGTCCACAGGTAGCCAGCTACCCAGTCTCTGGCACTCTTCTTGGTCACTCGGAGGTGTGCCCAGTCTCAGGGGTGAAGGGTCCAGGTGCTGTGGTGGTGGGTGGTGCTGGAGTGCCTGGCCCCGAGAGGACAACAGGTGACGGTGTGTTGAGAAAGCTCTCGGACAGCTGGCTCAGCCCCGTGATGCTGAGAGGTCCTTCCTCCATGCCATGGGGTGTCAGCCCCAGTACTGATGACAGATGTACTGAGGCCGGGCTTGGCTGTGGGGTGGAGGAAGGAGTAGTGTTGTGAGGCTGTCTGGTCTGCAGCTGGGTGAGGACTGGCGTGGGTGGCATCATTGGCGTGGGTGGCATCACTGTTGCTGGTGGCATCATTGGCGTGGGTGGCATCGTCGTCGTCGGTGGCATCGTCGTCGTCGGTGGCATCGCCGTCGTCGGTGGCATCATTGTCATGGGTGGCATCGGTGGCATCAGTGGAACAGGTGGCAATGGTGTCGCCCGATGACTCTGTGCCTGCACTGGGAAGGGCTGCTGCCTGTGCTGCTGAACCTCCTGGTAGCCATAGCCCTCGTAGGTGAGGGCCTGTGGGAAGCCTTGGAATGGGAGGGACATCACCTGGGGTGGAGGAGCAGACTTGGACTGGGTGGGAGCAGGTTCCTCTGGGTCTGGGGGGTTGTGAAACAGCTTGGTGATCCGGTCCTTCACCAGCTGGTACTGTGGATCCGCCATTAGCTTGAGGGTCTGGTTGACATAGATGAGGAAGGGCTTGCGGTTGGAGGATGAGGAGTCGGTGTGGACCAGCTGAGAGAGGAGATCTATGCTGGTGCGGATGGTGTCCCTGATCTCCAGCAGGACAGTGTGGCTCTACCCCTCCTGCTGTCCGGCTCTCTGCCTTTCTGCGGAGGCGGAGCTGGGGGGGTGGATGCAGCTAGGACTGTGGTGGACTCAATGTCTCCTTTCTCCCACCGCACCAGGGAGTCCTCTTCGCACTCCACCATGCTTACCACACCTGTCCACAGGTTCTCCGCCGTGGCACGCTCCACAGAAACCTGCCTGGAGACAGGGACTGACTCTCGGTAAGAAGAGGACTGGCTCTCAGCAGGCTGCCGGAGAGAGAGGGTCGTGAGAGGGGCTGCTGATGCTCCTCGCTGGCGGACCTCACCCTCCAGGAAGCTGCACCTGGCCATGATGTAGGTCTCTCTGTCTGTCAGCTTCACAGTGGCCTGGCCAGATTTCTTGAGGTGCAGCTTCCCATACCAGGTGTGCATATGTTTCCACCAGCCGAGGAGCACCTCCGAAGTGTAACCCATACTCTCTGCCCTCTCTCTCCAAGCAGCCTGCTTCCGCTTGGTGTCCCTGTACAGCCAGTGTCCCTTCTGCCACAGATAGTCGTTCTCTCTCAGCCACTCCAGCACCTCATCCTTGTGTTCCTCCTCAATATAGTATTGCCTCCTCTCCCGTTGTCGCATCCGCCTCTTCTTCCCTTTGGCTGGACCAGATGGGCCCTCATCAGAGGGACTCGCAGGTAGTAGGGGCTGCTCCTCCACACCACCAGCAGCAGCAGCAGCAGGATCATCATCATCATCATCATCATCATCATCATCATCATCATCATCCTCACCAGCAGGATCATAATCAGCATCATAATCATCATCATCAGCAGCAGCAGCAGCAGGATCATCATCATCAGCAGCAGCAGCAGCGGCAGCGGCAGCAGGATCAGCAACAGCAGGACCAGCAGGACCAGTATCAGCAGCAGTAGAGTAAGCACCAGCAGGGCCAGCAAGTACAGGAGCACGAGCAGGATCAGAATCACGTGCAGGACGAGCAGGACGAGCAAGACCAGGATCACAAGCAGGACGAGCAGGACGAGCAAGACCGGGAGCACGAGCAGGATGAGCAAGTCCAGGATCACGAGCAGGTCGAGCAGGACCAGCAGGACCAGGAGCAGCTTCAACAGAGTAAGCACCAGCAGAAGCCCCAGCACCAGTATAAGCACCACTGCCAGGAGCAGCTTCAGCAGAAGCCCCAGCAGAAGCAGAGTCAGGGGCAGGGGGCGGGAGGTTGGCCCTGACCCTCTTGCCTGGGATGGCGACACATTGCTGAGGCTTTCGCTTCCTCCCCATGGTTGTGGGGTTGCTGGCTGGCAGGGAGGCTGGCAGGCACCAAGGCTGGCAAGAAGGCTGGCAGGAAGCCAGGCACAAAGGCTGGCAGGCACCAAGGCTGGCAGGAAGCCTGGAAGGTAGGCTGGCAGGAAGCCAGGCAGGAAGCCTGGCAGGTAGGCTGGCAGGAAGCCTGGCAGGTAGGCTGGCAGGAAGCCTGGCAGGAAGGCTGGCAGGAAGGCTGGCAGAAAGCCTGGCAGGAAGGCAGGCAGGCAGGCAGGCACCAAGGCTGGCTTCATCCGTTCGGCGTCCGTTCTGCATCCGCTGTATCCGTTCCGCGTCCGCTTCGCTGAGGCCCTCCGGAAGCCCTGCGGTTGCGCCATCTGCTCTCATCTGCTTCCATCCGCTGGGCTTCCATTCCGCATCCGCTTTGCATTCGCCCTGCGTCCTCCCCGCGTCCGTGTTATCCGCTCCAGTTATGCAAATTTTTGCCCCTTTTAAGAGCGGATAACAACGGATGGAACATTTTGCTCGTCCGCTGTGTCCTTTTTGCATCCATTGGCCAGTGTGACATGGGCTTAAGATGAATTAAGATATTCTTACCAAACATATAAATTTGACAATTAATTTGATTGTTTATTGTTTATGCCCTTCATGTTCTGTATGGAACTTGGTAGGTTCCAAGTCCCTCATTCTGATTGGCCAAAAAGGCCACTTATGGATTGATTCACTAGGAACCAATCCGGGAAGCCGCCAAGCGGCGGGAATAATTAAACAAGTATCATTGGCCACAAGCCATCAGGCAAGCCTCTATATAAAGGGCTGCCACAGCTTGGGCTATGTTTCATATCTTTTGCCTAGTGAGTTAAATAAAAGAGTTGTTGTTTGGAACCTGGTCTCACGCGCTTCTTTCCGGATGGAACACTGGCAACAAGGGTGGGATCGTCGTAGAAGCAGAGACCAAAGCACGCGGTGATCTGAACCGAGCGAGAGAGATGGCCAGTAACAATGTGCCGCCCGCACCCTTCAGTCCTGAGGAGGAGGATTGGGAATCGTATATAGATTGCTTTCTTATGTTCTTAGAAAGCAACGAGATGGAAGAAATCTCAGACCAAAGGAAGAGGGCTGTCTTCCTTACATACTGCGGACCAGCCGTCTTCAAAATGGCGAAGGCACTGGCAAAACCCAAAGATGTCAAACAGATGACCTGGTCTGACCTGAACCGAATGCTCCAAGCACACTATGCACCAGTAGTCTCAAAATTAATCAAAAGGCACGAATTTTACAAAAGGGACCAGTAGGAGGATGAAACCATTGCAGATTTTATGGCAGCTTTGAGACACATTGAAGGAGCCTGTGAGTTCCAAAATATGGATGAGGCAATGAGAGAACGCGTAGTCCTCGGCCTGAAAGACTCTACCCTTCAGAGCAAACTACTGAATAGGCTGAACATAACCATGGCTGAAGCCATTGCAGAGGCAACCGCCGCTGAAGCAGCAAAGAAGTCAGCAGCCACTGTGCAGCAAATGAATGCAGTTCCAGACCTGCCAACCCAAACCAGGGAGAAGAAGGCAGAGGGAGGAAAGGAACAGCCCACAGCGACAACCCACCATGAGGACATCGAAACCCAGAGTGACACTGAAGACGAAGACGAAGATGTCCATAAACTCTATTCAAATAGAAAATGGCACAAAAAGAGGAGAAATTGGCGGGAATTTCAATGTGCAGGCTGTGGAGGCAATCACCCACGGTCTGAATGCAGGTTCCTCGACGCAATATGCAGGGCTTGTAACAAAAGGGGACACATCGAAAGGGTCTGCCACAACAAAAAGAGCTATACTCCAAAAAGACGCGGCAGCACCCCCACCCACCCCCCAGACACGATGACAGACAAGCTGGCAACCGATGGAACCGCAATAAGAGAACCGGTGACAGGGAAGAAACGCATCAGACAGTCACCATCGGCAATGCTAGGGAGTAAAGCAGAAAGAAGGTTCGGATAGAGGTGAGCATCGAGGGGATACCCTGTGAGATGGAAGTCAACTCAGGGTCATTCCTATCAATGGTATCCTGGAATACCATCTGGCGCCTAATTCCGAACATTAAACAGATAGAACTACAGAAACAGAAACAAAAACTAGTGTTAAAAGAGTATCAGGGAAATTGAATCCCAGTAGTAGGCCTTGGACATTTTCTAGTTGAATTTAAACACCATGGTGAAGTCTTGCCTCTGACTATCATCAACCGCAACTGCCCTAGCCTGTTAGGGATTGAATGGTTCGCGCCTCTGGGAATTGGGATGACCGGGATCAACCGCATCACTACAACCAACTGGGAGGAGAACCTACTCCAAGAATTCCAAGATGTATTCAACGGGACTCTAGGCAAGTACCAGGGGACCCCAATTTCATTTAGCCTAGACCCAAAAATAGCCCCCATCTGTTTAAAGGCCAGACGCATCCCATTCGCGCTAAAACCAAAAATTGACAAGCAACTGAATATGTTAATAGTGCAAGGGGTTTTAGAACCAATCAACCACGCCAGGTGGGAAACCCCTATCATCACACCAGTGAAGCCAGATGGGTCAGTGTGCATCTGCGGGAACTATAAGGCAACCGTGAACCACGCGCTCCAACAAAGCACATTCCCGGTGCCAGTAGTGCAACATTTATTGCACTCGCTAGGGGGAGGAAAAATATTCGCAAAACTCAACCTAGCTCAGGCCTATCAACAGCTATCCATTGATCCTATAACAGCAGTGGCACAGACTATAGTAACACATAGAGGGGCATTCAAATGTAACCGCCTCCAATTTGGTGTTAGCGTTGCCCCAGGTATGTTCCAAAGCCTCATGGAACGCCAACTAAACGGAATCAAAGGTGTCGTCCCATACTTCGACGATGTACTGGTCTCAGCAAAAAATGCCAACCAGCTAGAGACCAGGTTAAGAGAAGTCTTAACATGATTTAGGAAATCAGGCCTCAAAGTAAAGAGGGAAAAATGTGAACTGGACACTAACCAGGTCGAATTTTGGGGCTATTTAATTGATGAGCAAGGCATTCACCCCACCCAAAAAAATGTGAAGGCTATTCAAGACGCTCCCAGACCCAAAAACAAAACCGATCTCCAGCCGTCCCTAGGCCTCATAAATTTTTACGTGTTCCTGCCCCATAAGGCAACAATAGCAGAACCCCTACACCGACTACTAGATAAAAAAAATGCTTGGACATGGGGCCACTGGGAACAGAAAGCCTTCCAAGGTATCAAAGACCTGTTTAACGTCAAACACCATTCTCATCCAGTTTAGCAATACCCTGCCTCTGACGGTCACCTGTGATGCCTCGCCTTTTGGGGTCGGTGCCATCCTGAGTCACCAACTTCCAGATGGCAGAGAGGCACTGGTCGCCTTTTACTCAAAGACGCTCTCCAAGTCAGAATGCAATTATAGTCAACTTGATTGGGAAGCCTTCGCAATCGTCGCCGGAGTCAAACGATTCCATGAGTACCTTTACGGTAGACCTTTTTCTATCATAACCGATCACAAGCCTCTTCTGGGAATCCTAGTGGGCAACAAGCCAACCCCAAACATTTTGTCACCTAGAATGACAAGGTGGTCTGAATTTCTCGCTGCCTGTTCCTACACGCTGCTCCACCGACCCAGCAAAGCCATCTCACACGCCAATGCCCTGAGCCATTCCCCATTGCCCATCACAGAGGACAACCCTGCTTCAACTACCTCCACATTTCAGCTTGAGACCTGCCCGGAGTTACCGCTGACTGCAGCCGACGTCGCAAGAGCCACAGCCAAAGACCCTTTGACAGCATGCATACTGAACTGGGTAGGTAAAGGCTGGCCAGAGGAAAACAAAACGGAGACTTTTAAACCTTTCCATGCCAGACAGACCAAACTGTTTATTGAAAAGGGGTGCATCTGATGGGGTGACAGGGTAGTAATCCCGAGCAGCCTCCAAGAAGACGTCCTGGGCATGTTGCATGTGGGTCACCCAGGCATAGTCAAAATGAAAGCCCTGGCCAGAAGTTACGTCTGGTGGCCAGGGCTGGACAAGGCAATTGAACGCTGGGTTGCAACATGCCACGACTGTCAGAAAGCGAGGCCTTTACCCCCCCACAGGCACCAATAAGGGACTGGGAAACTCCCTGGGGTCCATGATCCAGAGTACATATTGACTTCGCTGGACCAACGAAGGGGAACATTTTTTTGATTGTGGTTGATGCATATTCGAACTGGTTGGAAGTCATCCTCATGGCTTCCACAACCACCAAGGCTGTCATGAAACAGCTCAACAAACTGTTTGCAACGCATGGACTACCTGATTTGCTGGTTTTGGACAATGGGCCTCAGTTTACCGCCTTGCAATTCAAACAATATTTGGCTGTCCATGGTATCTGTCACACTTTAACCGCGTTGGCCCATCCGGCTACGAATGGCAGGGCCGAACACATGGTTCTGTATACTAAAGAGGGCCTAGAGAGAATGGACAAGGAGGATGTGCAGGACAAACTAAACCAACTACTAACCCTCCAACTACTAACTTTGCAACATATTACCCCAGTAGCCCTACAAATAAAAGCCCGGCTGAACTTTTAATGGGTAGGAAACTACGGTCCTACCTGGACAGGTTACACCCCATTTATATCTGGGACAACGCCCCCGACTCCTCCAGCAAATGCCGTACCTTCAAAATTGGCAACCTAGTCTATGCCAAGGACCTTACCAGGGATCCTCTATGCCTGCCAGCCACCATCACACAAATCACAGGCCCCCGGGCCTACCGACTAACTTTAGACGATGGAAGGGAATGGAAGCGGCACATAGACCAGCTTCGTTCCCACAACCTTGAACGAAAAACCGCCCCAGAACCAAAAATAATAAATTCTGACTATAAAACAACCAAGGAGGGGGGGGAGTACAAATAACAAAAAAAGGGAGAGACAAACCTCCCCTAACAAGACAACAAACTCTGCAAAATGACAATCTAACCAAACAAAAAGAGCACTCATGGTTAGATGAGCCCCAAGAAAGAAGTCGGGAGCAGGAAAGCAAAGCGAGTCCTTCCTGGAAGGTGGCAGCCAGTCCAGCTCAACCAACCCTGTCAAACCAGGAGGGAGTGGCGGAGCCATCTCAACCGGCCCGAGAGACTCAGGCGGGAGCAGCATGGCTGACTCACCCTTCAGGAGGTTCCATGGAGAAGGTCGAGAGAAGCAGTGATCCTCTGCGAACCACTTGAAGACCAAAACACGACTGAGCCGCGCAGGTCAACTAGAACTAGAAAAAGCCCCACCTACCTGCATGACTACATCACCCACATTGGACTGAACTAAAGGGGAGGGGTATTCTGTATGGAACTTGGTAGGTTCCAAGTTCCTCATTTTGATTGGCTGAAAAGGCCACTTATGGATTGGTTCACTAGGAACCAATCCGGGAAGCCACCAAGCGATGGAAATCATTAAACAAGTGTCATTGGCCACAAGCCGGCAGGCAAGCCGCTATATAAAGGGCTGCTGCGGCTTGGACTATGTTCCGTATCTTTTGCCTAGTGAGTTAAATAAAAGAGTTGTTGTTTGGAACCCGGTCTCATGTGCTTCTTTCCGGACGGAACACTTGGCATACCAAAAGCATCTAAACTGTGAAGCCACCACTTTTCAGAACCATGATATCTTGCTTTTAACTCTATTGGGCCATGAAAATCAAGATTAAAAAAATGGAGTTTACTGAAGACATTTGTCAAGACAGCCATTTGCATCAGAGCTATGGATGGATTCAAATATCAATTCATAAAACTAACTATGTTTCGCATTAAGCCAGAAAAAAAAAATCCTTTAGATTCAGTAACAAGAAACGTGGGAAATAAATAAACAATTGACATACATTTTCTGTAAAACTTCAGGTAGTGGAAAGTAAACTGCAGCATGATTTCATAAGGGTTACCTGAATAGTCCATGTTCCTGGTACTGGATCTTTCATGTTCACTACTTTAGCAGAATTTTCAATATTTAGTAATTCATTCAAGCCAAATCCATTTTTTACAAGTTTACCTACAGCGCAGGCAAAGAATGAGTATTTTTATTAGTTATTTCAATAATTCTCACATCTGGACTATGTTCTATACAACAGAAAATAATTTTGTCTTTTGATAACTTTACCACAAACTATGTTATGTTACAAACATATATATTTCATTTGAATTATGCATTCATTCATATATGGAGTGCATTTAACTTGAATTAAGTTAAATTGCTGTAATAAGGGTGTTCTCAGAAAACCGTGGATTTGTAGAGATTTGTCTATGGCTCTGTCTGTATTTTAATCAAGTGAAGTCTGCAAGTAGAAACAACTGATTTAAATTTAATCATGATAAATTAGAGGTACAATTAATGGGCTAATCCCAGAATAAGCAATTAGGAAAACAGTGGTCCTAACTTTTTTGGAACCAAGGACCAGTTTCATGGAAAACAATTTTTCTACAACTGAGAGGAGAAATGTTTCAGTTTTGCTCACTCACCCACCCTTCACATCCAGTTATGAGGCCTGGTTCCTAACACACTGGGGATTAGGAATCACTGTAGGAAAACTAACTATGTTAGATAGATTTCTGATCCTTTGGAAAGGGAAATTTGTAAATTGGGGATAGTTTAGATCCAATTTCTCATTGGATGATACTTCTACTTTCAGCTCTGGCTGGTTTGCCTTCTGTCCCAAATTTACCACAGTGATTCATTTCTTAGTAAATTCATATCTAATAAGATCTTCATTGGGCTATCTTTGGAGATTTCACAATGGCTTCAGAGATTTCACAACGGCTTCAACTGCTACAGAATGCTGCTACTCTGTTACTGAACAATATGTTTGATTGTTGAATCATTATTGTTGTTTCTTCATTAACTACCTATTTCCCTATTTTGAGATATATTTGATAACATGTAAGATCTTCAATGGCTTGAAGTGCAGATACCTTTTGGAATATCTCTATGTAAGATCTCAGATATATCTGTGTTTTACTGAAGATCTCAAATATATCTGTGTTTAACCTCTTTTTTTTCATCCTTTAGACTACTAGCAATCATTCCTCAGTTATCCAAATATTTATTGGTAATGCAATTTGCTGACTTTATTATTTGCCAGTAGATTGTCAAATGTGTACTCTATATGGGCAATGAGAAGAAAACTCAATGGATACATAGTGTGTTATACTTTTACTGGTGTTGGGTTTGTTCATGGGTTGCGGCAGAACTGAATTTATTGCTGTTGTTTTCCTGCTAACCTAAATTCTGGAACTAAATTCAAATATAAAAATCATTCCCTTGGTCAATATTTGTATGAATTGGATAGACAGTAGCACTAAATACCACTAAAATCAATTTTGTGATCTTCAGATGAAAAATGAGATAGAAAGTCACCAATCTTCTTCTGTGATTCCAATGTTACCTATTGTAGAAAACTCAAAATGCCTAAAATAGGTCTTGTCATCTTTAAACTATTGGGAATGTTTACCCACCTTTTTGTCATTTCTACTTTTGAATATTCTTGATTTCCCATCTAATTTTCTAATCTTTATTAATGTTGGATTTGCCATTCTGGTCTCCTGTGCTTTAATCTCAAGGACTTTTTTTAAAGTAGGAGAAGCATAATTAGAAAAAAGATAGCACTCCTTTACTGCCATCCCATAAAATACTTCAAGAAGTTAGAGTTATCCAATGGTCAAGGGTAATCATATGTCTTCCATAAACTTGTACTACTTGCATAATAAACACAGTAAGGTATTGAAAATAAGGCATACCTGGCTTTGTTCATAAAAATAGAGTAATATCTTACCCAAAGGGTTATGAATTTCAATTTCTGGAGAAGGACCACTTAGTGACACTGTAACTTCTTTCAGGCTAGGATCAAAAGGGATCTTCCAAAAGCTTCTTCCTGAAGTTAAATGGTCTGTAGACAATAAGTGAACTTTGGAAGCTTGCACTGCTTCTTCTACCCATTTCAGTACCTGGAAAAGTAGATAGATCCATAACTTATTCCATAATAAAAATATATTAGATGCATGACAAATAATGGTTCTTTTGAACCATGAATGTACTCTTTAACAATCATCCAACAGCTAGCTTCAACATACATGCCCACAAGTCAAAAAAGAGCCAGTCTAGTAAATAAAATAAGACCAGGGAGACCCAGATTTAAGTCCTTCAAAGCTCACTGACTTTTTCCAAGAGATGTTGCTCAAAAAAAGGATTGAGAAAGAAATATTATATGTGCTGACTTATGATGATGGCTATAAAGCAGAATATAAATCCAAATGAATTAATACTTAATAAAATGTCATTATAAGGGGGTGATTTAAACACCTTAAATTAATGAAAGTAACATAAATATTAATCTAATATTTACTTCCCACCTTTGTTGCTAAGATTTTAATAGAATGGGTGTGCTGTCCCAGCCAGTCTATGGAAATTGGATAGTTACTCAGGAATTATGAGCTGTCCCCTTAATGGAATGCATCATGGTAAATGTAGTTAAAGGTATCCTGGGAAATGTAGTTCATGTCACATGACCACATCCATAATCCTGATTGGTCACTACATTGACCCTCGAGGGGTTGGGGGAGATTTCCCTCCATTCTTTGTCTGAACTCTCTAACTTATGGCACCTTCTTTTTATCACAATGAGATGGGTTAGGAGATAACTATATTTTACATTTCTGTATCTTGTACAGAGATAGATTCATAAACTGTACAGATGCAGATAGATAACTCAACAAGACATCCATAACAAAGAATATTTATTGGTTCATCAGGTATCCTCATAACTCACATTTGTGATAAAGTTCTTTTTTAATGACCAATCCTTTGTATATCAGCCTTGCAGGTAAAAGATGGTTATCTCCTAACCCATCTCACAGCAGTAGAAAAAGGTATTATCAGTTCATAAATCCAGGCAAGAATGGAGGGAAACCTTCACCAACTCCTCCAGGGTCAATTTAGTGACCTATCAGGATTATGAATGTGGCCATGTGACATGAACTACATGGCTCGCTCTTCTGGGGCTGGGGCTTCTGCTGCTTCTGATTCTGGAGGAGCTGGTGACAAGCACTCCAGCACCAGCCACCTCCAAAGCACCTGGACCCTTCACCCCTGAGACTGAGCGACCAAGAAGAGTGCCAGAGACTCATTTTTGTTTTATAGCTTGTTAATAAAGTCTATTTATGATTCACACACTTGCTTCATTTCTTTTTTTTAATAAAGTCTTGCTGGAAACTTTTAGAAATGGTTTAAGCCTTTGCATGCTTGTGGGATGGGCAAGGATAGCTTTGGTATGGGTTAGAATACCTATGGGATGGGTAATAGCTGTGGGATGGGTTGGGATAGCAGTGGGATAGATAAACCTCTAGTGCAAGCATAGTGGGACTGTATGGTCCACCCTCCCAGGTGCCACACCTATGGCCTTTTATTATCAATAATAATGTAATAATTATCCACACATGTCAACATAAACACAACTCTTTATTAAACACCCTGTTCATTGTAGGCCAACCAAACATACATGGCCCAATCTCATCCGTGTGATGAGACAGGCTGAAGGAAGCATCCATTAAGCATCTACCATCCTGTCTTGCCACTCCACTGCTCCAGCTGGGGAGTTGCACCATTGTCTCAGGAGGTTGCGCTGCTTCTTCGCTTCATGTGAGGCTCTGTTGGAGCCTTGCACATCCTCAGTGTCGATCAGGTTTTGCCCTTGCCTCCATTCCCCAGGCTCCATGTCCCCATTGCCTTGTTGGAGGTGCACAAGCCTGTTCTGCAAGACTGGGTAGCGGGTGTGCATGAGATTGTGCAGGATGCAGCAAGCTTCCATGATCCTCCTCACGGTCTCTGGGCAATGCTGCATGGTGGTAAGAAGTACCTGGAACCTGTTGGCCAGGATGCCAAAGGCGTTTTCCACCACCCGCCTTGCCCTGGACAGCCTGTAGTTGAAGATCCTCTCTTCACGGGTGAGGAGTCTGGAAGTGTAGGGCTTCATGAGGTAGGTTGTGAGGGAGAAGGCATCATCCCCCACGATGAAGTAGGGCACATCTTGCGTGTCGTTGGGCAGGGGTTCTGGATCTGGGAAGCCCACGATGAGGTTGCATTCCAGCCTACCCTTGAGGTCACTTGTGTTGTATACCTGGGCATCTGAAGATGAGCCGTTGCATGAAGCATCGATGTACATGAACTTGTAGTCAGCATCGACCATGGCGAAGAGGATGATGCTGAAGAAGCCCTTGGAGTTGAAATAAGTGGACCCCGACTTGGCTGGAGATTTGCAGGCCATGTGCTTGCCATCTATGGCTCCAACGGTGTGTGGGAAGTTCCACTTCTGATACCACTGCTCTGCAACTTTCTTCCATCCTTCTTCAGTGGACGGGCACTGGAGGAGCTCCTCCTTGTATTCTTCGATGATGGCCTGCACCACTTCTCTGACCACAATGCTGATGGTGTTGGATGGCACCCTCCAGCCGTACTGCATGCTCCTGTAGGAGGTCCCTGAGGCCAGGTGGCACAGAGTGAGTGGCACCTTGAGCCCAGGTTCCAGGCTGGGCCGGAAGCTGGTGTTTACCTTGGTCAACCTGGGTGTCAGCCGCTGCACAACTTCGTCAAACATGGCTGGAGGCATCCTCATGAAGTTCTGGAACGCCCAAGTGTCTTCGTTCCTGAGCTCCACCATCAGCTTGTTGTACAGTCCGTCCTCTGCTCTTCTGGTGAACCATCTTCGGACCCAGATTCTTTTTGGCTGCCTCTTTTTCTTCTCGCAGTAGAGTTCACAGAGCCTGCAGATGGCTTCGCACTGTTGCAGAATGATGGTGGCTGCCGAAAGGACTTTGTTACAATCCATGGTGGACATGACTGGATGCTGTGGAAGAGGAAGAGCCAGATGAAGGCTGCAGAGGTCTGCACCGCTGGGCTGCTGTTCTGAAAGTGAGATGCAGATGAGTTGCTCCCCCTTTTTATAGGAAATATAGATTTTCCGCTAGGCATCCTCTAGGCATCCCCTAGACATCGTTAATATCCGAGATAGGTCCCCTCTGCGAACGTTTTTTCCATTTTAAACCCTTGGTTTCCGTGCTGCATCCGCTAGGCATCTGTTCTGCATCTGTTCTGCATCCGTTCCACTTCCTCCCTATGTCCGGGTGGATGGAGTTGTGCGGATGCATAGCGGATGCCTAGCAGATATAGCGGATGCGTAACGGATGCCTAGCGGATGCTTAGTGGATGCGTAGCGGATGCAGAATGGACGAACTGGATACATTCCACGCAAAAGTTTTGGGTAGCTCAAAACTTTCGGAGCAGATGAAACATCAATAAATGGATGCTGGACGGATAGAGAGGAAGCAAAACAGAGGCAGTGAGTACATCGCGTTTTCCAACGGATGGCAAGCTTTTTTGTCCGTTTTATATCCTCTTTGCATCCGTTGGTTCAGTGTGACATGGGCTTACTTTTCTTTCCTCAGTCAACATATTTCATTAATATTTGAATTAATATCTTATCAACAAGTTCTTCCCATGTGCAGTGTTATGAATGAGAGAATCCTCATTTGCAAATATAATCTGATTTTCTCTTACCAAAAGACTGCTGAAGGATAATTCGAAGCAATATTAAAGAATATGTTTATTTTTCTCAGGACCTTTCATACTCAGCATTTTCCTCAAAATTTTATAAAATATATCTCAACTTTTTAAAACAAAGTGATTTTTCTGAGTTTTTAACATTCAAGTTAACACAGTTTTCTTGCATAAAGTCTGAATAAAGCATAAAGTATAAAGTATGAAATAATAGAGAAACACCATCTTTGAATTTTGTTTCCAAAATGTGTTTTGCAGTTCTGAAAAATGGCAGGGCTACTTTTGAACCTTACATGTATGTTGTTACATTGGCACTCTTTTGTTTGCAGTGTATGCTGCAGAAGTGTTCATAGAGTATGATTTTATAAAAAGTTGAAACAGTGGTTGCAATGATGCGATCAAAATTCTGCCTGCTTTTTGAAAAAAAATACTCCATGGCTACCCCAGCACTCTGCGTTGTTTTATTAGATATATATCGCTAAAAGTAGGATGGTTACGAGAAACTGCATTACACAAGGTAATGTAATAAAACCCATTATTTGTTATACTCATGAAATAATTCAGTGTTTCTATTTTCCATGGTGTACATTCCATGTGTGTGTGTGTGTGAGAGAGAGAGAGAGACACACACACAGAGAGAAATTCACTATAGTAATTATGCAATTTACTAAAAACTAAGGTGAGCTTCTGTGTGTCCCATAAACAGCAGAATGTAGACACAGAGGTGAATTGCAACTTCCAATAATGACACTACATATTTGAAGAAAACCAGGAAAATATTAATGCATTCATTCATTCACTCACTCACTCACTTAATTTGCTTTATATAATCTCTCCAACATGGAGACCAAGGTGTTCTGTATAAAATAGTTTATTCCAAATCCTCGAATGTGATTGGCTAGAAAAGCCGGCATAGGGATTGGTTCACTAGGAACCAATCCAAAAGAGCCGCCAAAAGGCGGCAAAATCAAGTAACCATCATTGGCTACAAGCTGGCAGGCAAGCCGTATATAAAGGCTGCCGCGGCTAGAGCCAAACCATTCTGTTTTACAATAATTGTTGAAATAAAGACTTTTACTGTTGAAACCTGGTCTACCTCACGTTTTTCTGGACGGAACACTGGCGACGAGGATGGGATCATCCTAAAACATGAGACTGTGTACGCGGTGAATTGAAATCCAGGCTTGAAGCGATGGCTGGAAATAATGCACAGCCCACACTCTTCAATCCCAATGAAGAAGATTGGGAATCCTACGTAGACCGTTTCCAAATGTACTTAGAAAGTAACAAGATGGAAGAGATCTCAGACCAGCATAAGAGGGCTGTCTTCTTAACGCATTGTGGACCAATTGTGTTCAAGATGGCCAAAGCATTGGCGAATCCCAGGGACGTAAAACAAATGACCTGGCCTGAACTCCAGCGAATGTTAAAAGCTCACTACACACCAATGGTGTCAAATCTCATCAAACGGCATGAATTCTACCGAAGGGACCAAAAAGAAGGTGAGACCATCGCTGATTTTGTGGCAGCCCTCCGACAACTGGGGGGAGCGTGCGAGTTCCTGAACTTAGATGAAGCCATGTGAGATCGAGTGGTATTGGGTTTAAAAGACTCTAATTTACAAAGTAAATTGCTAAATAAACCCAACATAACCATGGTTGAAGCAATCGCAGAAGCCACAGCCAGAGAAGCCACGAAAAAGTCAGCAGCCACCATGAAACAAATGAACGTGAATAATGACGAAACGAGCTTAACCAGAGGGAAGAAGCAATTTCTCGCCACTACACACCATGAAGCTTTTGACAAGACATCAGAATCCAGAGAGGATGACGATGAGGTCCACCGCCTGTACGCCAACAAAAAAAGGCGCGAAAAAAGAAATTGGCAGGAATGCGCCAGTTGCGGAGGAAACCACCCTCGATGCCATCTGCCGAGCTTGCAAGAAAAGGGGACACATCGAGAAAGTCTGCAGGAATCGAAAAAATAATAGCCCTAACAGACGCAGTAACTCTCCCCCACAAGCTGAATTGAAACAAGCCAAGAGAAAGTGGGAGCTCAACAAACGAACCAGTAACCGAAAAAAGACCCATCAAACTGTCACTCTTGGGAGCACTCAGACGGAAAGCGGAAAGAAAGTTAAAATCATCGTAAAAATTGAAGGCAGCCCCTGTGAGATGGAAGTCGATTCAGGGTCTTTCCTGTCAATGGTGTCGTGGGACACAATCAGACAACTGGTCCCAAATATCAAACTAAAAGAACTCCAGAAACAAAAATTAACTCTGAAGGACTACCAGGGGAATCAAATCCCTGTGGTAGGTCTAGGACATTTCCGAGTTGCTTACAAGCAGCATGTTGAAGTCCTGCCTCTGACAATAGTTGACCGAGACCAACCCAGCCTCGTGGGCATCGAATGGTTCGCACCATTGGGCATCAGAATGACTGGAGGGGACCGAGTGGCCGCAACCGACTGGGAAGAAAACCTGATCCACGAGTTCCAGGACGTTTTCTAAGGCACCATAGGCAGGTATCAGGGGACCCCAATTTCCTTTAATTTAGACCCCCAGGTAGCCCCTAGAAGATTAAAGGCCAGACGAGTTCCCTTTGCATTAAAAACAAAAATAGAGGAACAATTGAATAAATTAATTGACCAAGGGGTTTTGGAACCTGTTGACCATGTTAAATGGGAGACTCCAATAGTAAAACCAGTAAAACCTGACGGGTCGGTACGCATCTGCGGAGACTACAAGGTACCCTGAATCATGCGCTGCAACAAAGCGCATACCCGGTGCCAGTCGTACAACATTTGCTACACTCACTCAGGGGAGGAAAGATTTTTGCCAAACTAGATCTAGCACAAGCTTACCAACAGCTTTCAGTAGACCCCTTAACGGCCGAGGCACAGACAATAGTGACTCACAAAGGGGCATTCAAGTGTAACAGACTTCAGTTTGGAGTGAGTGTGGCCCCAGGCGTTTTCCAAAGCCTCATGGAATGCCTATTAAATGGAATAAAAGAGGTCGTACCATATTTTGACGACGTCCTAATTTCGGCTAAAGATACGACCCAACTAGAAAAAAGACTAAGAGATGTACTAACAAAATTTAGAGAATCCGGTCTGAAAGTTAAAAAAGAAAAATGCTGTTTAATGACTGATCGCGTTGAATTTTTGGGCTACTTAATTGACAGAAAGGGCATACACCCTACTGAAAAAAAAGTCAAAGCCATTAAAGAAGCACCACAGCCAAAAAACAAAATGGAATTGCAGGCATTTTTGGGTCTAATAAACTTCTATAACATATTCCTCCCCCACAAAAGCAACAATAGCAGAACCATTACACCGTTTACTAGATAAGAAAACTAATTGGACTTGGGGTCATAGAGAGCAAAAGGCATTCCAGAAAATAAAAGATTTATTAACATCAAACACCGTTCTTATCCAGTTTAGTAACACACTTCCATTGACGGTAACCTGCGACGCCTCACCGTTGGAGTCGGTGCCATCCTAGACCACCAATTGCCAGATGGGAGAGAGGCACCCATCGCTTATTACTCAAAGACTCTGTCTAAAACAGAATGTAACTATAGTCAACTAGACAGAGAAGCCCTGGCAATCATCGCCGGAGTGAAATGTTTTCAGGAATACCTTTATGGAAGAACATTTTTGATTGTAACGGACCATAAACCATTACTAGGAATTCTGGAGGGAAACAAGCCTACACCGAAGCCTACATTTTATCCCCGCGAATGACTAGATGGTCAGAATTCCTAGCAGCATACTCTTACACATTGACACATCGACCCAGGAAGCAAATCTCCCATGCAGAAGCATTAAGCAGAGCACCACTGCCGACGACGGAGGAAGACCCGGCGCCAACAATGACCACCCTGCAAATAGAGACATGCCCCGAACTACCAATATCTGCAAACGATGTCGCCAGAGCCACCGCAAAGGACCCAGTGACTGCCCGCATATTAAACTGGGTAGGTAAAGGCTGGCCGGAAAACCAAAAAACTGAAAACTTTAAACCTTTCCGGACCAGACAAACTGAACTCTCAATTCAAAAAGGTTGTTTATTGTGGGGTGATTGGGTAGTAATCCCTCCTAAACTACAGACTAGGGTGTTGGGTATGCTTCACAAAGGCCACCCTGGTATTGTAAAAATGAAAAGCCTCGCTAGAAGCTATGTCTGGTGGCCTGGTCTAGATAAAGACATCGAATACTGGGTTGCTACTTGTACAAAATGTCAGAAATCCAGGCCTTCCCCACCACAAGCACCCATAAAGGACTGGGAGACCCCACGAGGCCCCTGGTCTCTGATCCACATTGATTTCGCGGGTCCTACTAGGGGGCATACCTTTTTAATTGTCGTAGATGCATACTCAAATTGGCTGGAGGTTGTAGTAATGTCATCTGCGACAACCGAGGCGGTTATTAAACAACTTAACAAACTCTTCGCAACCCATGGATTTCTGGACATCCTAGTGTCCGACAACGGGCCACAATTAACCGCCATCCAATTTGAACAATACCTAGCCTCCCTAGGTATACGCCATGCACTGACCGTGCCAGCCCACCCGGCAGCAAATGGTAGGGCAGAGAGAATGGTCAGGTTTACGAAAGAAGGTTTAGAGAAAATGGACCTTGGGAATGTCCAGGACAAAATTAACTGTCTACTCACCCTCCAACATATCACACCCAGCACTGTAACCAACAAAAGCCCAGCAGAATTATTAATGGGAAGAAAACTTAGATCGCAATTAGACAGGTTGCACCCAAATTACACTTTGGAAAGACCCCCCGACTCCTCCAGCTGGTTCCAAACATTTAAAATCGGCAACCTAGTCTACGCAAAAAATTTCACCGGGGACCCCCTAAGGCCTCCAGCCACAATCACACAACTCACAGGCCCCCACTCCTACCGACTAACTGTAGACAGTGGCAGGGAATGGAAGCGGCACATAGACCAGCTTTGTTCCCGAAACATTGAAAGAAATACAAACTCACAACCACAAATAATAAAAATTGATGAAAACAAAACCAAAGGGGGGGGGGGAAATACAAGAAAATAATAAAGAACTTTTTAAAATAAATCCAGAATATCTAACCAATCAAAAAGAGCAAAAAGGAAACTTACGGTTAGATGAGACTTGCGGAAAAAATCCAGATGAAGGGGCCAGCCAAGCCAGCTCGACCTGCCTGGAGAAGCCAGGAGGGAGCGGCAAAACCACCAGCCTGAGAAACTCAAGCGGTAGCAAAATGGTCGACTCACCCTTCCAGGCAGTTCCATGGAAAAGAGCCGGAGAGACAGCAACCCCATCCGAACCGGTTGAAGTCTCCAGCGAAAATGAACTGCACAAGTCCAGTAGAATCAGAAGAAGCCCCACCTACCTGCGCGACTACGTTACCACGTAGGACTAAACCAAGGGGGGAGGGGTGTTCTGTGTAAAATAGTTTACTCCAAATCCTCGAATGTGATTGGCTAGAAAAGCCGGCATAGGGATTGGTTCACTAGGAAACAATCCAAAAGAGCTGCCAAAAGGCGACAAAATCAAGTAACCATCATTGGCTACAAGCCGGCAGGCAAGCTGTATATAAAGGCTGCTGCGGCTAGAGCCAAACCGTTCCGTTTTACAATAATTGTTGAAATAAAGACTTTTACTGTTGGAACCCGGTCTACCTCGCGTTTTTCCGGACGGAACACAAGTCTTTTTTTTTTTTTCAATTAACCATTCAACAAGAGTAAATTTACATTTCTAAAACCTTTGTGTGAACTTTTTTTACCCTTCTTCAACATAAAAACCTGAGGTTTCAAGCAGAAAACACAGACATATAAACAGTGGTGAGATTCAAATAATTTAACAACCAGTTCTCTGCCCTAATGATTTTTTTCCCAACAAGCATCTCAACAAACTGCTCAGAAATTTAACAACCGGTTCTCCCAAAATGGTGTGAACTGGCTGAATCCCACCACTGCATACAAAATATATGGGATGGTGATTGTTTATACCTGAAAGTAATTTCAAGAACTGTTGTGTGTATATCTGAAACTAAAATAATCTGTCCAGGAAAACTCAATACTTCCAAAGCTGCTAGAAACTATTAGAAGAGGAAACATTATATGTACAATTGTACCATCCGTCCAAGTTTATTTTGTTACTTTAAGATCCAAATCAAAGGAAGTGCAACCAGAGTCATTACCAGTGCTACTCATTTTGATTCAAGCTAATATATCAGGCAATGTGAAACATGGATTCATGTATAAGTAACATTAACTGATCAGAATCCAGAAATGTGATGCCATTGCTAGTGAACAGCAAATTCCTTCCATCAGCAGTTGCTGTTCTTAAAAATGATAAGTTGGTCAAAAAAAGAGTTTTCTCATTAAGCTTCTATCACTTTTTTTTTTTTTTTTTACAAAAAAGACATTAGGAAAAGCATAATCGGCTGGGGGGGAATGTGGAAGGAGCAGTTCTTCAATCTTGGAAATGCAGGAAGCATTTGTATGATGTTCAATCTGCAGCAAGACAGGGAATGAGGTAATAAGGAGCTGGAGAAGGGAATTTTAATGAAAAACAAGACAGAAAGGTCTGTGGTCAATTATTGCTTTAGACAAATCTGCAGTACAAAATTATGACATTTGAATATAATTTGACATATGCTTTCAATTTAAAACTCTGTGGCAAGTTTTGCAGATTTCCCCCACTCTCATATTTAGACTATATTTACAGTCTATTTAATATACAGAGTGCAGGGCAGAAATAAGAATGCATTATACTAGTAACACAAGAGAACACATTTCATCAAATTTAATCAAATGACAAATGTAAGGCTGTTTATACCTAATTGGTAAATCAGCTAACAGCAGCAGCAATGAGTCAAGAAACAACTCTAACTGCTACTTGCTTTTTCAATTTTCTATTTTAATGGAAAAGATTTAACTTTTATTCCTAAATCTAAAGGACGTGGACACACACAAAATTACGTCTTTCAAATTTAGAACCCTTCGTGATGGTCTAACCTGCTTTTGAAGCCTTGCATAGTATAAATACTTTAATTATTCAAATGGATGTCATGAGCACAGCTTCCTTAGGTTATTCCCTTCCTCTTGAGGAAGACAATAATACTTACACAACAAGGCAAATGAGCACAGTTGAATATGTTTTTGAAGAAAAAAAGAAACTATTTTAATAGTAATAATAATGATACTAACACTTAAAATGATCCAAATAAATATATGTAACAATGTCTAAAGTACAGTATAAAAATATCTTAGCAATAAGCACAATTTTTAACAATATTTTAATGTCAGGTTTTTTTAATCTTTTAACTATTTTTCATTTGTTTCTATAATTTAGAAGCCACCCACAGTCACCTTGTAGGGAAGATGGGTGGCATAAATGTTTACTAAATAAATAAATAAGTGGTTGGACAGAGAGCTGAAGAGACATGTAAAGAAAGGGGATTACCATTTTTATATTTTTTAAAAATATCTTTTATTGTTTTGCTTTTCAAACTTTGCTTGTATATTTTATTTAACTCATTCAAAAAGAAGAGAGGTTAAATAATCCTAAATTTTTCAATACATTTTAAATCACATTCCTTTCAACTATTATTTTAGAAAAGACTTTACAGTATTGCTTTTAATGTTGTTGGAGATGCATCAAACATGTTTTATTTAAATATATTGTTTTATTTTGATAGGAAGCTACTCTAAACTTGCATTCAGCTTTGGCACATTTAATTAAGTCATCAAAAGCAGATGTTGGAAGAAAATCCTGGGTTTGAATCTAGATGTTTCCCCATAGAACATACAGGACAAGTTGTTTGAAGCAGAAACAGAGTTTATTTCAACAGCGTAATATGTAATCAAAAGGTAGGTTACAAGCTAAGAACACTGACAGTAGTAATATTTATAGTAAAAATGGGCTTTGATTGTGAGATATGTTAGATGTGTAAATTAAGGTGTGTGAAATCTGGAAATTTGTTTCTCACCCTATATGGTCTGTTGATCTTAGATTTGTAAATCTCTTCTTTGATGTGGAATTTTATGAAAGATCTGGTGTTGGGATTTTAGATGAGACATCTGGTGTAAGAAAGCAAGATTTAGGAGATTTCCACATCTTTCAGAGCATCTTGCTTCCTGATTGATATGCCAGTAATGCCTGGCTGCAGTTTGTTCAATTTCAGCTTACTGTGCAAAGGATGAAAAGGTTAAGCACTTTTTTTTTATAACCTTGACAGTGGATATGGGGAGCATTTACCTACACTATGGATGAAAGGGAAGTTTGATATGTGGTCTGGCTGATGGGAGGTCATATCATGAATCCTTTCAATGAGTTCCTCCTCAACTCAATGAAAACTGACTTGTGTAAATCCTTTTTTCCCACTCTCTTCCACAAAGAATATTTATCCACTCACACACAGGGCCAAAGCAATCTAATCTTCCAATCGGCACTGCATCACTATTTATAGTGGAGCCTTTCTGCTTCGGGAACAAACATTCCTATAGGCAGGAGTGGACTAAAATATTCCATGGTCAGCCCCAGGATGCAATGGAAATGTTTGATCAAATATAGGGATTATGTCTGGTTAGTTGTTATCCCACTTTCCTTGTAATCTTTCCACAAAATGTACCAGATGTTCTTTGTCACAGATATAGAAACCTTAACATCCCTATCATCAATAAGTTTGTTGGGTAAGGGATTCTTTGATCGTCTTGTTGACCAGTCCTTGAAATAGTCATGGCTACTTGTTCCCGTGATATGGGACAAATGTGCAGATTTTCCATGCATATAATATTTGGCAAGCTGTCATCCACATTTCCAAAATTTAAGAAATCTATGGCAATGAGCAGGCTCAAAGGATTTTCATGCATAAACCACTTTGGAATTTTTTGAGTTATAATATTGGAGCTTCTACATTTATAGCACTGTGAAAGCTAGCATAGATTTGAAAAATATAAAGACCACTTGGAAACATTCACCACTTCATTGACATGTATATTGTACAGATTTGGGATCAAACAAGCTGCTGATCTAAAAAAGATGTAGGATGCCATACCAACTCTTTATTGGGTGAGATAATTCTCCCAAATCATACATAATGCTAGAGACAAGCACTGGGAAGAATTAAACATGTGTACAACCTAAAGTTTTTAAGAAAAATGTCTCTCTTCAGGCTTTTCCTTTTGTCTTTCAACTATAAAATTACTGCTTATTAAAAGTTTCGGTATTTTTTTTGTCTAAAGCTCAGTTGCCAAAAAAAAAAGATTGGCGACAGCCAGTGTTGTCAATATTATATATGGTGCAAGTGTGGTATTGCCAAAACAAACCATAAGTACTACGACTGCTATTTTTGCAGTTCAGTTCAGAAAAGATCCCAGTTCAGAATAGATCCAGACACTGAATAACAGTTTCTTCAAGAACACTTCCCAAATCAAACAACCTGAATAATTCAGCATTTCTGCTCTTAAAGATGACACACTAATTAGACTTCAAAGTAGAAATTGTGGACAATTACATTCCGCCTTCCATATTTCCGAAGTCAATAAAATGAGGACCCAGATTGGTGGGGGCAATATGCTGACTCTGTAAACTGCTTAGAGAGGGCTGTAAAGCACTGTAACACAGTATATAACATTAAATGCTATCTCTGCTTTGGTTCATGCTTTTTTGATCTGCAGAGCAAAATTGAAGCTGAGGCTTTTTCTGTGGGAAGAGAGGTCTATTGTGAATTTTGTATGCATGCCAGATTTTAACTTTTTGGATCCCACAGTAATGGAGGCATAATTCACCACTTGGTAAGGAAGATTTCTCCAGAGATTTTTTTAAAAAAAATCTTCCATGAAGCTTTCATTTGGGATGTGTGCTGAACCTAAAGAACAATTCTCTATCATTTATTTGGGGCCATAATGGTTTTTAACAAATATTAAAATGCAGTATGTTCAGGACAGAGAAAACAAACAATTTTCATGCAATATACTACTTCTTCCATTAAACATGTTGATGGCATCTGAAGGCTTTAAAAAGGACAGGAGATTCTGACTAATGCTACAGGATCTTTAAGATAATTCATTATAATTAAGGAGACACAGGAAAGTAGAGGTATAATGCAGAGAACGTGAGGCCTCAGTTAAGGCTAAGAGAATGTACCTTCTGAGCCCATTCTCTCTCATACTTCTAGAGTTTTTCTAAAATTATTGAGCTGAAAATATATCTAATGGTACCCCATATCCCTGTAGTTGAGAGAAAAGTTTCAGAGTATCTGAAATATGAGTATGCCACATCAGGAGACCCAAAGACCCAAGTCCTTCTCCCAGGTTGGGCCAGTGGGAATAAACATGAGGAAAAATTTGGAAAAGTCAGTCTTTCCCTGTGGTAAGGAAGACTTTTTCATCCTTTTCATCTTTTTCCTCCTCCCCTTTGACTGCTCTGCTTTCTGCTCTGTTTTCTTTTGACTATTTTTCTCTTTAACTTTTCTGCATTTCATCTTTCAGCTTTCTGCTCAGAGTTTTTTTGTGTTTCTACTCTTCCATGCCTTCCTGCACTTTCCCATAATCTCCACCTACCTTCTCAATTTTTTTTCTTCTGTGTTCCAACTCCTCCTGTCCCTGTACCAGGATGAAATCAAAACAAAATCAACTGCCTTGGAGCATCACACTGTAAGCAGAAATGACCAATCTGTCACCACAGTAATATTACTTGATTTCATTGGTCAGAATACAACAACCTTGATGCAACAATCTGCATAAACCAATTATCTGGATTAGGATTGATCCAAAAAAGCTTTGAATTTGATTGAGTAATGTGGTATCTTCTAATGCAATGGAGAATATTGTTATACTTATGTTTTTCACTGTCTTCTGTATAATTCACATAGCTGCAGCAAATTCCGTTTCTTCACCACAGGACTCTAACTTGAGAAGGAGTGCTGTACTGAGTCTTCCTGTTTCCTAGTGATACTACTGGTGATGTCTAACAGACAGAGAGTGATTTTCCCCCTTGTCTTTGTGAATCATCCACAAAGTAATATTGTCTATAACCAGGTGAAATTTTGCTAATCTGATAAGCATTTCTCCAATCTGCATCCCATTCTGTGAAAGATAGTGCCTACAAAGGGGAGCTAGTGTGATAGACTACAGTGACCCAGAGGTTTCCCAAGAAAAAGGTGGATAAGGCAAGAGGCAGCATAGCCTGAACCAGGATAGGAGACTGAAGAAGAGAATTAGAATAGCCACAAAAATATCCCAATCCATTAGGGTGAATATTTAGTCTAGCAAGATTCTGTCTACTGTGTGCAACCAAATAAAAACCTGAACTCTGATTGAATTGTTCTATGTCCTTTTTAGACTAAGCCTAACATTATTTCAAATACCAGAAAGCTACAGGGCAGAAAAAATGTCCTAACAAAAGTGAAACATTTCCAAGTAAATAATCAACAATATTTACATTTAATCGAAATCTAAGATTGGAGATAAGACTATATGTTTTACAATTCCTCACACTAGCAGAATAACCCATAGAGGACAGAAAAAAACATTATCCTTAACTGAAATATATTTTGAGCAAAGTTTTTCCGTGTTCAAGTATCATTGATTTCATCACTGCTAAGAATCTTCTCCACTGGGCTTCTGGTTTGAGCTTCTTTGGCGACAGACAAAATCTGCGATTGTGCACAGTTTCGATGTATACTTGCCACTGAAGTGCCCCGAGCTGGGTGGTTTCGGGGCTAAACCACCCTGTAGAGGTGGTGAAGAAGGGAGAGATTGCCAGCAGGGTCGAGGAGAGTCACATCTCTCTTCCCCAGCTGGCCATCACTCCCTTTCCTGAAGGTGGTTGCAGCAGTGGTCAGAAATGGCCACCTCAAAGAAGAACTCTTCCAGAAAAGAATGTGCAGGAGGAAGATAAGAAGAGAAAGTTTTGGCTGACCAGGTCAAACTGAAAAAGCAACAATACAAGGTACCCTAGAATTTGAATTATAAAGAACAAATTTGTTCCCAAAGAAGACTTTGAAGCAGCAAATGAGAGAGGAAAGGGAAAGGATTTGGTTTTTTTTCTTTTCTTCCCTATATTGACAACTAAGAGTTTTAAGCAAGAAACCGGCAAAAATCAACTTTGACATCAACAGGTATTTAAGCTGAAAATAAAATGTCAAAGAGATAATAAAGATTTCTGTATTCTCAAAAACTTTTAAAAGAAGGAAAAAAAAAACAAAAGGGTGGGATCTGGAAAAATGAAGGAGACCACCTGGAAGTGAAAGGAATTTACAGTGAAACTTGAACAAGATTCTTAAAATATACATTTTAACTGAAACTTTGTAACAATATAAGAGAACCCCAGGAAGAGAAAGTGGAAAAAAGAAGCAAGAAGAAACAGCTTTGGATTATGTGGATTACTTGGTGATTTTTGGATTTTTGGCTATTGGATCTAAAGGACTAAAATTAATTGGGTGGGTGTTTAAAAGTTTTTAAAATGGCATCACTCTTGGAAGAATTGAGAATGGAACTTAAAAAACAGAAAGAAGATGCACAAGAAGGAAGAGGTTCTTTTGGCTTCATATTTCAATTTTTAGAAATGGAGTTCCTGAACTATGAGAAACAACAAGAAATGCCTGAAGAACAAGAAGGGCAGGACAAAGAAGAAGCCATCTTCAATGACCAAGTATTTCTTTGTGGGGAAAAGAAAGGAAAGGGGGGAAAGAGAGTGGAAAATTTAAGATCTGAATAAACAACCCCAAAAAAAGAATAGTTTGAAAGTAATTACAACATGAGGAAGAAACAGAAGAGAGGATTACAGAAGAGAGAATCAGAAATCGAGAGAGAAGGGGTCAAAAAGGGAAGGGAAAAAAAGAGGAGGAAGAGGGAAAGGAAAAGAAATTATAGGTGAGACACTCATCTCCAGAACAAAATGCTTAGCCGATGAACAACACCTAAAAACTGAACTATACACTCTCACTAACATACTAACAGCCAATGGATTCCAAAGAAAGAAGATTACCCACCTAATCCAAAAAGAAACCCAAGCCAAAATCCAAGACAGAGAACAGGGGAACGGCAAAGCCCTCCTCCCATATATAAAAGGCACTACAGACAAAATCAGCAAGATCCTCCAAAAACACAACATTAAAACAGCATTCTGCACAAACAGAAAAATATCCACCATCCTAAGAAACCTTAAAGACGAAATCGAGTTAGAAAACCAAGGATTATACGAAATCACTAGCACCGCTTGTCCCACCACATACATCAGACAAACTAATAGAAGAATAAGTGCACACAGTGAAGAACACAAGAACTCAATCAAAAAAGAAGAACCAACCTCTTCCCTGGTCCAACACCTCAAAGCCACAGGATATGAGACTGACTAAAAAAATACAGAACTATCGCCAAAACCGAACACTTCAACAACAGAATAATCAGAAAAGCCATAGAGATAGAAATATGCCCACACAGCATGAATAAATGAGATGATACCTCCCACCTACCAGCCATTTGGAAACCCGCCATCATTAACAAACAAGTACCTAACATGAAGAATGACACCAGACCCACACCCACGAGTGCCACACAAGATGCTACCACCACACTTCCACGTAGAAAGCAGACTCACACCCACACAGAAGATGAGACACGACCTCAGGCCAGAAGCCAAACCGCAGCTGCATCACTACCCGCTTCAAACCCCTCTGACCAATACATGAAGTGAACTGACATCCACCATGAAGAAGTGGAACGACCACTAATGCGAAGCCAAACAACAAGATAGCAACTCGCCAGCTCAAATCCCCCAGCAACTAAGACGAACCTGAGCACAACCAAGCCCCCACCTGAACAGAACACAGCCCCAGCCAATCAGAACACAGCCAACCTGCCTACCAATCAGAACACAGCCAAACCCCCAACCAATGAGAACACACCCCCACCCAATCAAGTCACACCCCCACTAGCAATTAAAATGAAGAAGCAGCTGCAAGCTCACATTACTCTGTGAAGCCTGAAGATGATGAATGAGACTTCATCGAAACATTGCCTAGATACTTCCAATTTTACGCGGGAGAAAACCCGAAGTAGTGCTTTTAAAGTTGTAGCAACATTTCAGCAGAATCTCAAGGCCCTGTCACACTGGCTGATGGATGCAAAACGTTTGTAAAAAGAACACAGCGGACGAGAAAAATGTTCCATCCCTTGTTTTTCGCTATCAAAAGTGCCCCGAATTTGCATAACCAAAGCGGACAACACGGAAAGGAACGGACGGGGGGAGGATGTAGGGCGGATGGAAAGCGGATGCTCCATGGAAGCCTAGCAGATGGAAGCGGATGAGAGCGGATGGCACATCCGCAAGACTTCCGGGGGACCGCAGCAAAGCGGATGTGGAACAGATACAGTGGATGCAGAGCAGACGCTGAACGGATGAAGCGGATGCACAGCAGATGCCGAGCGGATTAAGCGGATGCAGAGTGGAAGCCTAGCAGAAGCCTAGCAGAAGCCTAGCGGAAGCCTAGCGGATGCCTAGCGGATGCCTAGCATTCAATGTGCATGTGGGGAGGATGCATTGTGTCAGCCCCGCGGATATAAAGGGAAGCAGCTCCCAAGCAGGTCAACATTCAGAGGAAAGACCTGCTTCCAGACACAGCTCTCAAGCCTGCCTGCCAGCCTGCCTGCCAGCCTGCCTGCCAGCCTGCCTGCCAGCCTGCCTGCCTGCCAGCCTGCCTGCCAGCCTGCCTGCCAAGCCAGCAACCCCACAACCATGGGGAAGAAGAGAAAGCCTCAGCCATCTGCTGCCAGCCCTGGCAAGAGGGACAGGGCCAGCCTCCCACCCCCTGGCCCTTACTCTGCTTCTACTGGGGCTTCTGCAGAACGGGCTCGCTCTTCTGGGACTGGGGCTTCTGCTGCTTCTGTTTCTGGAGGAGCTGATGATGCTGTTTATGGCGGTGGTGCTTCTGCTGGTGCTTCCTCTGCTGATGCTGCTTCTGGCAGTGGTGCTTCTGCTGGTGCTTACTCTGCTAATGCTGCTTCTGGTGGTGGTGCTTCTGCTGGTGCTTACTCTGCTGGCACTGTTCCTGGTGCTGGTACTCCTGGTTCTGCTGGTGCTCCTGGTCCTGCTGGTCCTGCTCGTGCTCCTGGTTCTGCTGGTCCTGCTGGTGCTGCTGGCGCTGCTGGTGCTTACTCTGCTTTTGCTGATCCTGGTCCTGCTGGTCCTGCTGCTGCTGCTGCTGGTACTGCTGGTCCTGCTTTTGCTGCTGCTGCTGCTGGTGGTGGTGTGGAGGAGGTGTTTTGCAGGCCACGTGCTTGCCATCTATGGCTCCAACGGTGTGGGGGAAGTTCCACCTCTGATACCACTGCTCTGCAACTTTCTTCCAGCCTTCTTCAGTGGAGGAGCACTGGAGGAGCTAATCCAGGTATTCTTCGATGATGGCCTGCACCACTTCTCTGACCACAATGCTGATGGTGTTGTGTGGCATCCTACAGCCGTACTGCATGCTCCAGCCATACTGCATGCTCCTGTAGGTGGTCCCTGAGGCCACGTGGCGCAGAGTCAGTGCCACCTTGACCACAGTGTCCAGGCTGGGCCGTAAGTTGGTGCTCTGCTTGGTCAACCTGGGTGTCAGCCACTCCACAACTTCGTCAAACATGGCTGGAGGCATCCTCATGAAGTTCTGGAATGCACGAGTGTCTTTGTTCCTGATCTCCACCATCAGCATGTTGTACAATCCGTACTCTGCTCTTCTCCCGATCCATCTTCGGACCCAGACGCTTCTTGGCCACCTCCTTTTCTTCCCATAGTAGAGTTGAAGGAGCCTGTAGATGGCTTCGCACTGTTGCAGAACGATGGTGGTCACCAAAAGGACTGTGTTACGATCCATGGTGGACATGACTGGATGCTGTGGAAGAGCAAGAGCCAGATGAAGGCTGCAGAGGTCTGCACAGCAGGGCTGCTGGTCTGAAAGTGAGATCCAGGTGAGTTGCTCCCCCTTTTTATAGGCAATATAGGTTTTCCCCTATGTGTCCTTTTGCATCCTCTAGGCATCCTCTAGACATCCTGAATATCCGAGATAGGTCCCCTCTGCAAACGTTTTTTCCGTTTTAACTGCTTTCTTTATGAGCTGCATCCACTTTCATCCTTTCTCCGTCCGTGCTACTAATGCTGCGCGTCCGTTCTGCATCCATTCTGCTTCCTCCCTGTGTCCGCTTTCTGCTGGAGCGGATTTGAGTTGCGCGGATGCGCAGCGGATGCCTAGTGGATGTAGCGGACATGTAACGGATGAAGACGGATGCAGAACGGATGTTCCCCGTATGCCTAGTGGATGCAGAATGGACGCGTTGGATACATTTTCCGCTCAAAAAGTTTTGAGCAGCTCAAAACTTTTTGAGCGGATGGAACCTCAGTCGACGGATGCTGGACGGATAGAGAGGAAGAAAAATGGATGCAGTGAGTACAAAATGGAAGCATCGCGTTCACCAACGGATGGCAAGTGTTTTTCTCTGTTTTATATCCTCTTTCCATCCGTTGGTGCAGTGTGAAATGGGCTTTATAAAATAAAAAAGAATAATAAGTTTATAATATAATTAAAACAATAATCCATAGTAAATTAAACTCTATTATTAAATCCAATTTTCTAACATTATTTCAAATATAAATACAACAATACAATCTTATGTACTTTGCAGAAACTCTTTTTTAATCATATTTTACCCACTATCTCTGAATAGATCTTGTTTCTTTACAGCTTGTTTAAACCTCTGTAACTTCTCTTCCTTTTTTCCCTTCCTTTCTTCTCCAATCCTGTCTTTTTACCCCCTTGTCTCTTAATCTCCACCTTCTTCTGTATTTCTCTTTAGTGATAAATGAAATGAAAGTGCTAAATGAAATAGACTGTGTGTATTTGGATTGCTGGGTGACTTTGGGACTTTTGGAAATTATTATTTGAAAGACTAAAAATATTTAGGTTGTCAAAAAAAACTTTTTACAATGGCACTACTTGTTGATGAACTGAAAATTGAATTTAAAAAGTTAAAAGAAGAGGATGAAGAAGGGAAGCGCTCTTCTGGATCTGTTTTCCATTTTTTAGAAATGGCGATTTATATCTACCAGAAACTACAAGAACAAAAGATTGGGATGAAGTAGAAGCCATCTTTAATGAACAAACAACTTTAGCCGGGGAAGAAAAGGGAAAGAGGGGAAAGAGAATGGAGAATTTAAGACTTAAAAAAACAACCAAAAAAGGGAAAAATAAGGTGAAAAATCGATACAATGTCAGAAAGCAACACAAGTAAAATTTCTTTTTTTGAAAATAGCATGGTCTCGAGTTATCACTTCTCCATACAGACACAAATTCAATTTCATATTCATTTTTGTTTTCTATTCCATATCTTATTACTATTTTAACATTTTCTCAATAATTTTTCCCTTCCCTTAGTTTTCTCAATCTTACTTTTAATTATCTCATTCTTTTCTAAATTCAATTATATATCTTTTTTAAATACCTTTCTAGTCATTATATTTATACTTTTGTCTGTCCTGTTTCAATTTTATATTTTCTTTTCTCATTAAACAAAATTTTCCTGCAGTTACTAACTAGAGTATGACACCTTTGTATCTTTCAAGTTTTATCCATTCAATTCTTATTTAAACTTCAATTTATGCCTTTACAATAATATACAATATAACACATAACTTCCAGTCGAATTCTGCTTGATATATTCTTAAAATACGCATGATATATATATAGATAAAATTGACCTGGAAAACCAAGGCATATACGAAGTTCCCTGTGCATCATACATTGGACAGACCAATAGAAGAATAAGTACCCGCCTGGATGAACACAAAAATGCAGTAAAAAAGCTGGAACATACTTCCTCACTAGTCTAACACATGAAAGCCACAAGCCATAGCATCAACTTCAAAGGCACCAAAACTTTGGCCACTATAGAAAACCCCAGCCACAGAATCATCAGGGAAGCCATAAAGATTGAAAAGAGACCTGAAAGCATGAATAGAAGAGATGATTCCACCAGACTGTCAATCATTTGGAAGCCTGCACTCTCAAATAGAAAGATCTCCACCCCACAAGCCAGGCAGACACCTGGGCACAAACAGACTCCCCCTGATACCTCCAGCTCAAACAAACCCCAACCAGGCACCCAGATGAAACCTAGCTTCCTAATAGATGATAGCCGTCATTTCACTCGAAGCCAAGCTGCACTGAAAGCCTCCAATAGAGGAACACAGTGTTGCCAGCCAATCAAAGCCACAAAACAGACAGAAGAAACAAGAAACACCAATCAAACAAACTCCAAGACCAGTAAACACAGACCAAGACTCCCAACCAATCTGGATGTAGAAAAAAACATCCTGGCACAGCAATATGCTAGCCTCAAATTTAAAACCAACGGCTGTGATAGCCTGACCCACATACAAACTCAATACAGAACCCTGATGATGGCAGATGAAGCTCACACAGCACCAATGGATGGAAAGAGGATGTAAATCGGAGAGAAACACTTGCCATCCGTTGGTTAACGCGATGCATCCGTTCTGAACTCACTGCGTCCGTTTTTCTTCCTCTCTATCCGTCCAGCATCCGTCGACTGAGGTTCCATCTGCTCAAAAAGTTTTGAGCTGCTCAAAACTTTTTGAGCGGAAAATGTATCCAATGCGTCCGTTCTGCATCCGCTAGGCATACGGGGAACATCCATTCTGCATCCGTTACCTATCCGCTACATCCACTAGACATCCGCTGCGCATCCGTGCAACTCAAATCCGCTCCAGCAGAAAGCGGACACAGGGAGGAAGCGGAACAGATGGGGAACGGACACGCAGCGTTAGTAGCATGGACAGAGAAAGGATGAAAGCGGATGCAGCTCGCAAAGAAAGCATTTAAAACAGAAAAAACATTTGCAGAGGGGACCTATCTCGGATATTCAGGATGTCTAGAGGATGCCTAGAGGATGCAAAAGGACACATAGTGGAAAACCTATATTGCCTATATAAAGGGGGAGCAACTCACCTGGATCTCACTTTCAGTCCAGCAGCCCTGCTGTGCAGACATCTGCAGCCTTCATCTGGCTCTTGCTCTTCCACAGCATCCATTGATGTCCACCATGGATTGTAACACAGTCCTTTTGGTAGCCACCATCGTTCTGCAACAGTGCGAGGACATCTACAGGCTTTTCAACTGTTCTACGGGAAGAAATTGAGGCGGCCAAGAATCGTCTGGGTCCGAAGATGGATCGGGAGAAGAGCAGAGTACGGACTGTACAACAAGCTGATGGTGGAGCTGAGGAACGAAGACCCTCGTGCATTCCAGAACTTCATGAGGATGCCTCCAGCCATGTTTGACAAAGTTGTGGAGCGGCTGACACCCAGGTTGACCAAGCAGAGCACCAACTTACGGCCCAGCCTGGACCCTGGGCTCAAGGTGGTTTTGACTCTGCGCCACCTAGCCTCAGGGACCATGTACAGGAGCATGCAGTACGGCTGGAGGGTGCCACACAACACCATCAGCATTGTGGTCAGAGAAGTGGTGCAGTGCGGTATCTGCTATCCCGCATTAGATGGGCGTCTCATGATAGGGAGCGAAGGAGAAAGAAACGACAGGAGACGAAGTTCCTCGGGATGAGTGCGCCCCGAATGTCCGGGTACACGCTCTTATATTATGCTCATTCAAAAGGGGGTGATTGTTTATTCAGAACCTAGGTTAAGCCAAGGTCAGACTGAATATACAGATTTAACAATGGCTCAAACAAAAGCAAGATACCAGGACAGACAGGATGGCAAGATTTATGTTTGATCAGGATATTACTTCTTCACAAAGCTGCATGCCAGACAATGTAATCCCAAGTGAATAAACCATTTCTGCAAATGTTTGACTCCTTGTCTCTGTACGTGCCCTGTAAAAGGTCACTGAGAAGACAGAAGCTTAATGATTACACGTGAATGATACAATGTTGCAATGTCTGAATGATACATAGTTGCATTGATACACAGTTCAAACACATAAATGATACATAGTTACAACAGTGCAGGCCATCATCGAAGAATACCTGGAGGAGCTCCTCCAGTGCCCCTCCACTGAAGAAGGCTGGAAGAAAGTTGCAGAGCAGTGGTATCAGAAGTGGAACTTCCCCCACACTGTTGGAGCCATAGATAGCAAGCACGTGGCCTGCAAAGCACCAGCCAAGTCGGGGTCCACTTATTTCAACTCCAAGGGCTTCTTCAGCATCATCCTCTTCGCCATAGTCAATGCTGACTACAAGTTCATGTACAACGATGCTTCAGGCAATGGGTCAGCTTCAGATGCCCAGGTACACAACGCAAGTGACCTCAAGGAGGGGCTGGAACGCAGCCTCATTGTGGGCTTCCCAGATCCAGACCTCCTGACCAACGACACACAAAATGTGCCCTACTTCATCGTGGGGGATGATGCCTTCTCCCTCAGAACCTACCTCATGAAGCCCTACACTTCCAGATGCCTCACCCGTGAAGAGAGGATCTTCAACTACAGGCTGTCCAGGGCAAGGCGGGTGGTGGAGAACGCCTTTGGCATCCTGGACAACAGGTTCCAGGTACTTCTCACCACCATGCAGCATCGCCCAGAGACCGTGAGGAGGATCGTGGAAGCTTGCTGCATCCTGCACAATCTCATGCGCACCCGCTACCCAGTCTTGCAGAACAGGCTCGTGGACCTCCAACAAGGCAATGGGGACATGGAGCCTCGGGAATGGAGGCAAGGGCGAAACCTGATACACACTGACGATGTGCAAGGCCCCATCACAGTCTTCCCTTCCCTGAAGGGAAGAATCAGCACAACCTCCTGAAACACTGGTGCAACTCCCCAGCTGGAGCAGTGGAGTGGCAAGACAGGATGATAGATGATTAATGGATGCTTCCTTCAGCCTGTGTCATCACACTGATGAGATTGGGCCATGTATGTGGGGTGGGCCTACAATGAACAGGGCATTTAATAAAGAGTTGTGTTTATGTTGATATGTGTGGATGAATGATTTCATTATTATTGATAATGAAGGGCCATAGGTGTGGCAGCTGGGAGGGTGGACCATACAGTCCCACCATGCTTGCACTGGAGGTTTATCTATCCCACAGCTATTACCCATCCCAAAGGTATCCCTGCCCATCCCACAGCTATTACCCATTCCAAAGGTATCCCTGCCCATCCCACTGCTATCTTAACCCATCCCAAAGGTATCCCTGCCCATCCCACTGCTATCTTAACCCATCCCACAAGCCTTCAAAGGCTTAAACCATTTCTAAAAGTTTCCACCAAGACTTTTTTTAAAAAAAGAAATGAAGCAAGTGTGTGAAGCAAAAATAATTTTTTTTAATAACAAGCTGTAAAAGAAAAATGACCCAAGTCAAGTGTCCAAATAAAGTCAACAGGTAGCCACTCAGTCTCTGGCACTCCTCTTGGTCACTCGGAGGTGTGCCCAGTCTCAGGGGTGAAGGGTCCAGGTGCTGTTGAAGTGGCTGCTGCTGGAGTGCAGGTCTGAAGCGCCACTGGGGTCCCTGGGCCCGAGAGGACAACAGGGGATGGTTTGTTGAGGAAGCTCTCAGACAGCTGGCTCAGCCCCGTGATGTTGAGAGCCCCTTCCTCCATGCCATGGGATGTCAGTCCCAAGACCGATAACAGATGTTCTGAGGCCAGGCTTGGCTGTGGGGTGGAGGAAGGAGCAGTGTAGTGGGACTGTCTGGTCTGCAGCTGGGTGAGGACTGGCGTGGGTGGCATGGGTGGCATCAGTGGCGTGGGTGGCATCGGTGGCATCAGTGGAACCGGTGGCAATGGTGGCATCCGATGAGTCTGTGTCTGGACTGGGAAGGGCTGCTGCCTGTGCTGCTGGACCTCCTGGTAGCCATAGCCTTGGTAGGAGAGGGCCTGTGGAAAGCCTTGGAATGGAAGTGACATCACCTGGGGTGGAAGAGCAGACTTGGACTGGGTGGGAGCAGGTTCATCTGGGTCTGGAGGGTTGTGAAGCAGATCGGTGATCCTGTCCTTCACCACCTGGTACTGGGGTTCCGCCATGTCCATGAGGGTCTGGTTCACATAGGGGAGGAAGGGCTTGCGGTTGGTGGATGAGGAGTCGGTGTGTACCAGCTGAGAGAGGAGATCTACGCTGCTCCTGATAGTGTCTCTTATCTCCAGCAAGACAGTGTGGCTCTGCCCCTCCTGTCTGACTCTCTGCCTTTCTGTGGAGGTGAAGTCGGGGGTGGATGCGGGTTGGGCTGTGGTGGAAGTGCCGTCTCCTTACTCCCACTGCGCCAGGGGGTCCTCCACGTGCTCTGCCACAGGTACTACAGCTGTCGGGGGTGTCTCCGTCGTGGCACGCTCCACAGATACCTGCCTGGAGACAGGAGCTGACTCTTGGCCGGAAGAGGACTGGCTCTCAGCAGGCTGCCTGAGAGAGAGGGTTGTGAGAGGGGCTGCTCCTTGGTCGCGGATCTCACCCTTCAGGAAGCTGTACTTGGTCATGACGCAGTTCTCTCTGTCTGTCAGCTTGACCGCGGCCTGGCCAGATTTCTTTATGTGCACCTTCCCGTACCAGTTGTGCATGTGCTTCCACCAGCCGAGGAGCACCTCCGAAGTGTAGCCAAGGGTCTCTGTCTTCTCTCTCCAAGCAGCCTGCTTCCTTTTGGTGTCCCTATAGAGCCTGTGTCCCTTCCGCCATAGATAGCCAAGTTGGGGTCCACTTATTTCAACTACAAGGGGTTCTTCAGCATCATCCTCTTCGCCATGGTCGATGCTGACTACAAGTTCATGTACATCGATGCTTCAGGCAGTGGGTCAGCTTCAGATGCCCAGGTATACAATGCCAGTGACCTCAAGGAGGGGCTGGAAGGCAACCTCATCATGGGCTTCCCAGATCCATACCCCCTGCCCAACGACACACAAGATGTGCCCTACTTCATCGTGGGGGATGACGCCTTCTCCCTCAGAACCTACCTCATGAAGCCCTACACTTCCAGATGCCTCACCCGTGAAGAGAGGATCTTCAACTACAGGCTGTCCAGGGCAAGGCGGGTGGTGGAGAACGCCTTTGGCATCCTGGACAACAGGTTCCAGGTACTTCTCACCACCATGCAGCATCGCCCAGAGACCGTGAGGAGGATCGTGGAAGCTTGCTGCATCCTGCACAATCTCATGGGCACCCGCTACCCAGTCTTGCAGAACAGACTTGTGGACCTTCAACAAGGCAATGGGGACATGGAGCCTCGGGAATGGAGGCAAGGGCAAAACCTGATAGACACTGAGGATGTTCAAGGCCCCAACAGAGCCTCATGTGAAGGGAAGAAGCAGCGCAACCTCCTGAAACACTGGTGCAACTCCGCAGCTGGAGTAGTTGAGTGGCAGGACAGGATGATAGATGATTAATGGATGCTTCCTTCAGCCTGTCTCATCACACTGATGAGATTGGGCCATGTATGTGGGGTGGGGCTACAATGAACAGGGCATTTAATGAAGAGTTGTGTTTATGTTGACATGTGTGGATCAATGATTGCATTAGTATTGATAATGAAGGGCCATAGGTGTGGCACCTGGGAGGGTGGACCATACAGTCCCACTATGCTTGCACTGGAGGTTTATCTATCCCACAGCTATCTCAACCCATCCCACAGCTATCTTAACCCATCCCACAGATATCCTAACCCATCCCACAGGTATCCCTGCCCATCCCACAGCTATCCTTACCCATCCCACAAGCATGCAAAGGCTTAAACCATTTCTAAAAGTTTCCACCAAGACTTTATTGAAAAAAATAAATGAAGCAAGTATGTGAAGCAAAGATAATCTTTATTAATAACAAGCTGTAAAAGAAAAATGACCCAAGTCAAGTGTCCAAATAAAGTCTACAGGTAGCCACCCAGTCTCTGGCACTCTTCTCTGTCACTCAGAGGTGTGCCCAGTCTCAGGGGTTAAGGGTCCAGATGCTGTGGAGATGGGTGCTGCTGGAGTGCTTGTCTGAAGCGCCACTGGGGTCCCTAGCCCCAAGAGAACAACAGGGGACAGTGTGTTGAGGAAGCTCTCAGACTGCTGGCTCAGCCCCGTGATGTTGAGAGCTCCTTCTTCCATGCCATGGGGTGTCAGCCCCAGTTCCGACGACAGATGTACTGGGCCGGGCTTGCCTGTGGGGTGGAGGAAGGAGCAGTGTAGTGGAGCTTTCTGGTCTGCAGCTGTGTGAGAACTGGTGTGGGTGGCATCCATGACGTGGGTGGCATTGATGGCGTCGGTGGCAGCAGTGGCATGGGTGGCATTGGTGGCATCAGTGACGTGGTGGCATTGGTGGCATCAGTGGAACCGGTGGCAATGGTGGCATCCAATGACTCTGTGCCTGTACTGGGAAGGGCTGCTGCCTGTGCTGCTGGACTTCCTGGTAGCCATAGCCCTGGTAGGTATCATTATCAGCAGCAGCAGCACCAGCACCAGCAGGATCAGCAACAGCAGCAGCACCAGCACCAGCAGCACCAGCACCAGCACCAGCAGGACCAGGATCAGCAGCATCAGAGTAAGCACCAGCAGCACCAGCAGCACCAGCAGCACCAGGAGCACCAGCAGGACCAGGAGCAGGACCAGGACCAGGAGCACGAGCAGGACCAGCAGGACCAGCAGGACCAGCAGGACAAGGTGAAGCTTCAGCAGAGTAAGCACCAGCAGAAGCACCACCACCATAAGCAGCATCAGCAGCTCCTCCAGAAGCAGCAGCAGCAGAAGTACCACCGTCAGAAGCAGCATCAGCAGAGTAAGCACGAGCAGAAGCACCACCGCCATAAGCAGCATCATCAGCTCCTCCAGAAGCAGAAGCAGCAGAAGCCCCAGTCCCAGAAGATCGAGCCCGTGCTACAGAAGCCCCAGCAGAAGCAGAGTGAGGGCCAGGGGGTGGGAGGGTCGTCCTGTCCCTCTTGCCAGGGCTGGCAGCAGATGGCTGAGGCTTAGTCTTCTTCCCCATGGTTGTGGGGTTGCTGGCTGGTAGCAAGGCTGGCAGGCAGGCAGGCAGGAAGGAAGGCAGGCAGCAAGGCAGGCAGCAAGGCTGGCAGGCAGGCACCAAGGCTGGCAGGAAGGCAGCAAGGCTGGCAGGGAGACTGGAAGGCTGGCAGGCAGGCAGACAGCATGGCTGGCAGGGAGGCTGGCAGGCAGGCTGGCAGGTAGGCAGGCAGCAAGGCTGGCAGACAGCAAGGCTGGCAGGCATGCAGGCAGGCAAGGCAGGCAGGCTGGCAAGGCAGGCAGGCTGGCAAGGCAGGCAGGCAGTCGATGTGTCTGGAAGCAGGTCTTTCCTCTGAATGGTAACCTGCTTGGGAGCTGCTTCCCTTTATATCCGCGGGCCTGACGCAATGCATCCTCCCCACATGTGCAGTGAATGCTAGGCATCCGCTAGGCATCCGCTAGGCTTCTGTAGGCTTCCGCTCTGCATCCGCTTTATCCGCTCGGCATCCGCTGTGCATCTGCTTCATCCACTTGGCGTCCATTCTGCATCCGCTCTTTCCATTTCACGCCCGCTTTGCTGTTTCCCCCCTGAAGCCTTGCAGATGTGCCATCCGCTCCCATCCGCTTCCATCTGCTAGGCTTCCGTGGAGCATCCGCTTTCCATCCGCCCTGCGTCCTCCCCCCATCCGTTCCTTTCTGTGTTGTCCGCTCTGGTTATGCAAATTTTTGCCCCTTTTGAGAGCGGATAACAACGGATGGAACATTTTTATCGTCCACTGTGTCCTTTTTACAAACATTTTGCATCCATCGGCCAGTGTGACAGGGCCTTAATATAGTAAGTAGCTTTAGAATGTACTAAATAGAACCAGAATGAAAAGTATATGTTATTTTAAGTGTTAAATTTAGGGAAAAGATTTAAAGGTATCACACTTCAATCTGTGATTACAGGAGAAATTTTGTGTTCATGAGAAAAGATAAATAGAATACTGAAATAGAACAGATAAAAGATACACTAAGAGACAAGGGAGTAAAGGCAGGATTAGAGAAGAAAGGAAGGGGCAAAGGGAAGAGAAGTTACAAAGGTCTAAAACAAGATGTAAAGAAATAAGATTTATTCAGAAATAGTGGGTAAAAATATGATTAAAAAAAGAGACTGCAAAAGTACATAAGATTATATTGTTGTATTTATATCTGAAATAATGTTAGAAAACTGGATTTAATAATAGAGTTTAATTTGCTATGGATTATTGTTTTAATTATATTATGAATTTATTTTTCTTTTTTATTTTATAATATAAGTAGTTTTAGAATGTACTAAGTAGAACCAGAATGAAAAGTATATATTATTTTAAGAGTTAAATTTAGGGGAAAGATTTAAAGGTATCATACTTCAATCAGTGATTACAGGAGAAATTTTGTGTTAGAGAGAAAAGATAATAGAAAATTGAAATAGAACAGACAAAAGAAATATGCATAATGATTTAAATTGAGATGAAAAAAATAAAATAGAATTAAGAGAGTGAAAAGAGGGGAGAAGCTATATAGAAAATGTAAAATGGTAAATAAGATATGAAATGGGATAAAAAGTGAGCGTGAATTTTGAATTTATGTCTGTATAAAAAGATGTAACCCAGGACTAAGCCACTTTCCAAAAAAAAGTTTGATGTTTTGATGTTTTGTGTTTTGTTTGTGTATGTTTGTTTATTGAAAACTAATAAAAAAAATTTAAAAAAGAAAGAAATTTTACTTGTATTATGTTTTGTGAAAACCCCAAAAAAAATTATTAAAAAAAAAAAGAGAGAGAATCTTCTCCACTCACTCTTAAAACAAAAAGCATTTACATGTGCTTGGAGTAAACCTAACATTCACTTTTTAGCAGTTAAGAGATTACATACCCCATTTTGATATGATTCTTCTCCCTCGTACTTCTTCCCTCCCATTCGAATACTCCTATCTCTCAGTAACAGAATAAGACAAAGCCTATCATCTGAAATCATTGCATTGGTGTGCTTGTGAATATTTATCTAGTATAATCAATATATAATACATTTTTAAAATAGTAAACCAGATTCAGGAATTCTTTTGAACAAATGAAAAAATTCATTTGTTTCAATGCTTTGTGTTGAATTTTAAAAAAACCCTCACAACTTTCTGCTTTTGACTGACATTAGTCTCCAAAGTTCCAGGCTTTAGAACTTCAAGATATAAAAATATAACTAAATAAATAGCAATCTATATAATTATATTTTTTCTTTTATATCTAAGCCTAATTAATTCATAAATTCTCATTTTCTCTCCCTCTCTCTCTCTCTCTCTCTCTCTCTCTCACACACACACACACACACACACACACACATTCAATAGGACATTCCTTTCATCAATATCTGTCACATATAGTTTAAGTAGAAGTCACCTGATATTTTTTTAAAAAATAGCAATCTAAGAATTGAATTGAGACTTTTCGTATCAAGACATGCTCCCTGCCACTGAGTTACACTATATACAATATCCCTGAGGTTCCTCTGCTATTTATTTTCACAGTGCCTGAACTTTGCCAGATTAAACAGCCTCTCAAAATCTAGCACCACTGCAAATCCAAAATCAACAAAATCAAGCATTTGGAGGGTAAGATGTCCTAAAGAAAACCAGAAGGCTAATATATTTTCCAAATTGTCGAAATGAGGTAAGGGGGGAAGTATATGATGGGTTTAAGAAATTGATCTGGCTACATCTGAAAAATGGGAGTAGTTTTACATGAGTGAACACAGTTTGTTTTTTCTGGAGGAAAGTGTTTGACAGAATCAGCTGCCTTATATTCAAATCTCAGCTGAGAAAGATTAATTGCAGGACCTAAACAGAACTCCCATCTATTCTTGACTAATCTAAAAAGATCCAGGTTTGAGATTATTACTCTATTACAAGGATCAGTAACATGGAGCTTAATGAATTTTTTGGAACAGAGATAAATCAGGTTTGTTGTACAATTTTTGTGGTCAGGAATTCCAAGCTTCATGGGATTAAAACTGAGGTATTTTTCAGGTTTTCTGTGGACATTTCACCCCATGTCTTTGCAAGGCTTCCCACCTTTTTTCCCACCTTTGCAAGTAACAGCTCAGAAGGGAGGGCTTCCTTGTGATATTTCTGATCTGTATCTGGTTTGAATTCAGGTAGGGTTGGTTATGATTGGATGTTTCCTTTGAAGTGATTGATAAAATGGTTCTTCAGTATGCTTTTTTTGCCACATGGTTGCTCCTTGCCTGGTCTTGGAGATTTCTTCTATCTATCCCTTCTTTACAAAATGACTTTTTGAGGAATCAGAAATTCCTACCTCACTAATTCAATTTTTATTGTGGTAATGAGTGCTACTTGTAAGGTAAGAAATAAGCCACAGATCCTGATTTATACTTAACATTAGAAATTAAGATTTCTTTAATTGCTCAAACTTGCAGAAGAAACCAAATACACTCAATCAAGCAGCTTCCAGATAATATGAGGTGTCCTTGGTGCTCTCTGAGCTTCCTTGTTTTCTTGTAAACTAAGTAATATGAGTGCTAGGTAGTAAGGAGTGTGGTTTGCTCTCAATTTATTCTAGTGGCTTGCTCTGTCATTGTTGAGGGGGCAGGATCTTGGACATTCTTTGATTGGGTTGTTTTTCTGTCAGCTTGTTTGGCAGTTCCTTGATTAGGGTATTGTTTACTTCTTGATTGTTGACCTGATGTTAATCTTGGAGTTAAACTATGCTCATCTGGGTGCTGATTGCTGATGGGGCGGGTTGGGGGTGTGCTTTGGTCTTTTTGTTCCCCTTTTGGCTCATTGATGATCTCTTTTGCATAGTATATAGATATTGTTTATGTCTATGGGTCTACTGATGGCTAATTTGTCAGAGTGCCAGGCTTCTAGAAATTCTCTAGTGATTTTGGATTTGGCTTGGTCTAGGATGGTCACAGTTTCCCAGTTGAAATTTTGGTTAAGTCTGTCCATATGTTGTGAAATTACAGAGTGCTCATTATGTCTTTTGATAATATTCCAGATATATTTATAATTCCCCACTTATGCATATTGATATGCTTCCTTTTAAAAGGAAAGCTATGTACATTCCTGGTTGAAATTTATTTAACAACAATTTGTTGTTAGAGACATTACACGTTCAAATATATTGATACAGAATATTGTATATATGGTGATATATACTGCTCTATAACCAGAAAAGCCAATGGGTATGCACAATGTCCCAATCAACCTGTCCTAGAATGTATGCATGGAACAATAACACTGTCAAAACTCTGACTACGCAGACTAAAATTCCAAACACTTTGAAAAAAATATATTTACATATTTTTTGAAAAATACCACTGATGGAACATTGCATACACAAGAGAATGTTTACAGTTATGGCAGATGATTCAAATTATCCAAATTAAAAACATGTGCCTTTTTAATTCTGCAAATTCAATCATGAGTGCTTGCAAAATGGCTGTCTATACCAATGTGGAACCTGAAAGTCCTCGAAAGAGATACAAAACTGTTGTATCTTTTAACACATTTTTACTATGTTTTGGTAAATATTTTGGTAAATAGGAAATCCAAATCTGTAGTGAAACTTTGCTTAGTTGTAAATGCAATTGTTCAGAATAAGCAAATCCATAGAGCTCATTCAATCATTTCCAAATTATACTCCTAAAAATTATGCTGTGCTTTAAAAGAAACATTTGTACACCTCAACTTTAATCTAAAAATACAACATAACTTTAATCTAAAAATACTCCCAAGACTCTTCAATATACATCCATTGAGAAGGTTCATCTCTGAATCTTTGGTCTGATCTTGCCACATTCTGATCAATCTCTTTTTTTTTCTTTATTTCTCATTTTATTTTTAATTCCTTCCTTGAGATTGAACATAACTGGGCTGCTCAATTACTCATAATGAATAGAATTATCCACAACAGAATTATCCACCTTGGAATTATCTTAATTGTTAGAAAATCAGAATCCAAAATTATCAGCTCACACATACCATTGTTTCATATGTTACTACACTACATCATTAGGAAAGATTGAGAATGCAGAGGAAATAGACTATTGCCAATTAAACTTACAGATAGCCAAATCATATTCTGCTACCTACAGTTTTAAGGGGAAGCTCCACATGAAACAATCCAATAAAAATTAATGAAAAGTTTGAGACTTTTGTGTGCTCAAGCTTAAAATATTTAAAAATGGTTTTCTATATATCTGAGAATATGTTTCACTAGGCAAGTATATGTGAATTGCCTGAGGCATAGTCTTTATTTGAGTGTAAGTAAGGACACTGGTTTTGATTCCACTTAAGAGAATATTATAATAACTATAGACTGATTAATACCATTCACCATTGTTGAACAAAGTCACTTCTGTATATCTGCACATTTTAAAACTTTGAAGATTTACTGTTTTTCAAAATATTTAATTCTCATCTGTTTCTGCTGCTTCTGTGCTCCCTACCCTACCTATATTATCTCTGACTTTATCTGTATTTCTTCTCATTGGATAATTGCTAAAAAAAATTACTCTGTTCCAGGAAAATATATCCCATAAAATGTTTATTCTTCAAAAAATGCCATTTCTAATTTTGCATTAAGTTTGGCTTCTTTCAAAACAGGAAGTCAGGGTCTTAGGCTAAATAGCTTTGTCATGGACTACACGGGGTCCAATGACTAATGGTTGACAGCCTCAGGGTCTCAAGTGGAAACTGGCATAAATTAAAATAAAATTAACTCCCAAGATGAATCCAGATGTTGTCAATATTTTCTTTTGTGACCTGCTTTTGGGGCTGGAAAAAGTCAACTATATCAAAGCCAAAGAGTTGGGCTAACTCAAATCCATGTACTGAAAGCATAGGAAAAAAACTGTTCAATGTATAATCATAACATGAAACTTGCATGCCAGAATAAGATAAACCAAGCCTGGGATGTAAGCAAAAAATATTATTCTGTTATAATGGAAAAACAATGCAATTCCTATATTGTTGTTGTTGTGTCTCTGCTTATGAGTTGGCTCTCTACCAATATAAGAGACTGCCAATTTATTACTTGTGCTCAGGGCTAAAATGTTTAAAAATGTTTTTTTATATATCTGAGAATATACAGTACTTCACTTGGCAAGTATAAGTGAATTGCCTGAGGCGTAGTCTTATGTGGTTATCTGGATTGAGTTCAATTTTATGATGCCCAAAGAAATGGACAAGGTCATCCAATCTGTTAGTTCATCCACCTATCTATTAGATCATGGTCCTACTTGTATTGTTAAGAAAGCCCAGGAGATGATCAAGAGATACTGAAGGTTCATGCATTGGTATTGTATTATCTTCTTTGAAAGAAGGGTTAGTCCCCCTGGCCTTGAAGAAAATGGTGGTCAGCCTATTCAAAAGTGTGACACCCATTCGGGAGAAGGCGGAGCTACGTCTCGGTGTTACAGCTGCGATCTCGGGGCTCTGAGATCTCAGCTGATATTTTAGCCTCTGGTCGGTTCTAACGGACCTAAACCATCCCGTAGAGACGGGGATTGTGAAGGGCACAGTCCCAGGATCCCAGAGATATCGCAAAATCTCTGGTTTGATCCAAGAGAAGCCCTTTTGCTGGAAGCGGAAAGACAGCCTCCAAAGCTGCTGAAGTCGGGACAACT
>BLBF01000052.1:13609495-13670806 GCA_015471245.1 Laticauda colubrina | reverse complement strand
TAGTATTTCACCTAAAACAGTTAGGGTGAACAATGTTATCCCTAACAGTATCCATGTATTCATAACTATGTTTTTACTTATACCTACTATCTTGTAAGCAATTGACAAATCAAATAAATGAATAAATCTAAGGCATGCCAAGGTTTCTCTCTTGGATGAGATAGATTTGGACATAAAGTTTGTAAAATGAATTCTTGTGCCCTATCAAAATGGGAATTGACTTTTGGTATAACTCAATTGGTGTGAAAAATACAGATATTGGGTCTTATTGACAGAGCTGAAAGCTCAGATATCCTTCTGGCAGACATAATTGCCACTAGAAAAATTATTTTATACGATAAGTGCTGTAGGCTGACAGTTCTCAAAGGATCAAAAGGTGAAAGTGTAAGGGCTTGCAATACCTTGGTAAGGTCCCATGATGGAAATCTATGAATGACCCTTGGTTTTAAATTTGCTGCCCCTTTTAAGAAAACGTCGAATTATTTGTGACAATAAATTTGAACTTGTACTTGAAGAGTAGCTGGGGCAAGACCCTTGTCTAATCCTTACTGTAAAAATTCTAAAACCTGGGAGATCAAAGCCTCTCCAGGATCTGAACCTTTATCCTTGAACCTATTACAGAAAACTTTCCAAGTCGTCTCAAAATCCTAATAGTGGATTGTCTTCTATCTGCTTGTATAGTGTTAATAACCTGTGTGGAAAGATCCACCTTTTTTAACAGTCTCCTCTCAAGTGCCAGGTGGCCAAGTGAAGCCATTGAGGCTCTGGATGTTGAATTGACCCCTGGCTGAGAGACACCCTTTCAGGAAGAATCCTCCATGGACATTACACTGACAAACTGACCAAGTCTGCAAACAAGGCCTCCTGGGCCAATGCGATGCCACAAGGAGAATCTCCGCTTTCTGCTGTAAGGTCTTCCTGATGACTGCTGAGATGAGAGGTAATTGAGGCATAAGGGAGCCCCTTTGATCACTGACAGCGAAGGGCATTGACTCCCTCCACTCCCCTGGAGAAGAAAACGAGGCAGCTGATGATTCAACTCAGATGCAAACAGATCCAATATTGGGTGACCAAATCTGTTGGAAATTTCTTGAAAAAGAAGCGGATGCAAAGTCCACTCTGCCTGATCTATTGTAGATCTGCTTAGCCAATCTACCCTGACATTTTGTGTCCCTGAAATATGTTCAACTTTGATTGAAAGCAAATTTTTCTCTGCCCATCTGCAGAAGCAGGAAGCTTATTTTGGAATGACTTTGACTGTGTTCCTCCCTGATGATCAATGTGCGTCTTAGTGGCCACATTGCCTGTTAGGATTAACACATCTTGTCCCCTGTTTATTGCCTCAAATTCCTTGAGAGCTAGGTGGACTGCTCTTCATTCTAACCAACTGATATTATGTTTGATGTCATTAGAATTCCAAATGCCCTGTGCTACCTTATCTCAACAATGGGCCCTCCATCCAGAGAGACTAGCATTGGTAGTTATTGTTGTAAACTCCCTGTCTTTAAAGGAGCAACCTTTATCTAATGCTGAAGAGGTCCACCAAAGCAAAGATATTAACACCTTGGTTGACAATCTGACTTGGATGGGAGAGATACCTTTCATGGATCTCTGAAAAGGTAATAAGAACCACTGCAATTCACAAGAATGCATTCGTGCCCAAGGCACTATATCAACACAGGACATCATTTTGCCTAGTAATTTTGACATTTGTGCTGGGGATGCCCTTCTTATGCAAAAGAAATGGGCTGCTACTGCTTTAATGTCCTCTCTTCTTTTTTGAAAGAGGAAAACTAAATCTAATTCAGTATCTATTATTGCCCCTAAATGTAAATGTTTGGTAGATGGTTCAAACTGACTCTTTTCCTGATTAACCAAAAATCCATGAGATTGTAAGGTTTGTAGGGTGATGGTTAAGTCTCTAATAACTAACTCATGGGGGACTGATTGTATTGAGATATCATCCAAGTAGGCCAGTATCCTCACTGGAACATTTCTAAGATGGGCTGTTACAGCCACCACGATTTTGGTAAATGCCCTAGGTGCAGATGCAAACCCAAAGGCGAGTGCTTTAAACTGAAAATGTCGACCCGCGTAACAAATTCTTAAATACTTGCGGTGGTCAGATAAGATTGGAATATGCAAATACTCTTTGGTAGGGCCATTTGAAACTAAATAGATCCCATGTCTCACTTTCTTCAAAATAGATTGAAACATGTGCATCTTGAACCTACGATAAATAATAAAAGAGTTTAGTCTTTTCGGGTTTAAAATAGCCCTTCATCTCCCTGATGATTTGGGAACAATAACATTGAGTAGAAGCCTTGGCCCTATTACTTCTCTGGGACTGTTTCTACAGCTTGGATTGTTAGGAGGTGCTGAATTGCCTCCTCCATCTATCTCCTTTTGTGTATGTTTGAAGATACCGGACACCTGATAAAAAATCTCAGGAGCCTGGCTCAGAATCCAAGTGCCAAACCTTCCCTTGTGGTCTGTCTGAGCCAAAGATCTGAGGCTGGTCTGCAAAATGTTATAATCTACCACCAACAGGAGTTTCCAAGTACCTATTTGTATTTTCAGAACGGTCTGTTTGATGAACCACGGAATGATTGTTTGGTCTGTGGTTGAGATCTTGTCTTGTAGTTGTTCCCTTGAGCCTGTTGAAAATGTAACCTCTGGCCAAAGCTTGCTTGATTTCTTTGGCTGGTAGACATTTATCCCGTGATTTGATGAGAACAGGATCTAAGGGTGCCCCGAATAGCTTTCCATCTTTGTATGGTGCAGATTCCAGCTTCCATTTCTTCTTGGTGTCAGCCTGCCAATACCTGAGCCAGATTAACTTGCGTGCAGCAACTGCCAAAAAACATGGCCCATGAGGCGAATTTGACAGAGTTCAAAGCTTCATCTGCCATATATTCTGATGCAGCTATAACTTGGCTAAAGTCTAAGTGGGCTCTTATAGTGTCTGTGGTACCTGCTGCTGCATTTGTCTTAGCCATATCACAGCTTTTTGTTGATTGGAAGCAATCAGATGTGAAGACATTGTGTTGGAAGATTCCTCCATAATGTCTATAACTGACTGTAACATTACTCTGACCATATCAAATAAAAATAGAAACAACAATTAATTGTAATCCATCTTATTAAATTATTTAAGAAAATCTTTTTCTGAGACTTTGACCCTCAGGACAGAGTTTCACCAATTTCAAGACAATTAAATAGCTCAATAACCAGAATCTTTCAAGGTTAACTGTATAACTCTAGTCGTGAGGCACTCAGCACACAAGGATAGAAAAGCTGAGGAAAAATATCTCTTGTTTATTACCTTTTTTCTGAGGCTTTGCCTCTCAGGACAGAATTCTGCCAATTTGATGGCAAATAGCCCAATAACCAGAATCTTTCAAGGTTAATTGTCTATGAGAGATATAGATTGGGTCGTGAGGCACACTAGAGCTGGCTAGAAAATGGCTGCTTCTACAAAATGGCACTGCTGCCAATTTAAACTGTCACCACATTGATTTTACCTTTGCTGGAACCTTGTTGCGACTAACACAGCAGCTTTGCTTAGACTTGTGCCCCCTTATTTGGGCAGGCTGTCTGACAGGCTTTTTGAATAAAGGTGCCATCTGTGCTCGGACTGCTTAGCCCTCTCATACAAGAAGGCTGCTCAACCGGCCAAAGGTGCGTCTTCAATGCCCCCAAATCCCTATTCCAGGTTTTTGGGAGCAATCTCTGCAAACTCCGGACTGTGGAAGTCTGTTTGCTTGAAAAAGCCGATGGAATAGAGGCTTGTGATCATAATAAGCATCGAGGCTTTTGAAAAGCCTAGGGTGCTATTAGTCCTTTAAGGACTGTTATGTGGTTAGTCCAAAATAACAAATCTAAATTAAAAATACTACAAACACCCCTCTATGGATAAAGTATAGAGGAGCAGTATTAAAAATGTCTATCTCTGCCAAGACTGAGCAGAAGAACTGGAGATGGTGGCACGGAAGAGGTGCGTGTTCAGTTTTTCTGTTCAGTCTATAGCCGAAAAGAGCTGAATACATCCCATGCATGGATCCTTTTGAAATCATTCTGGAGAAGCTTGCTTCTTTACAAGTGCAATACACCAATTAAATACATGACTCGTGTATTCAATCCCATGATGGGCTTATGAACTGAACAGACAAAAACTGTGTTCCAAAGAGAAGAGGCAAGAATACAAAATAACTTCAAAACATGTTTGGAAATGACAATCAGCTGTGATTCTTAAATGAATCTTCCATGTAATGTTTCTGTAGGTGAATGCCCTCCCCCCAAACAATGCCTATAGTACATATATTCTCATCATGTGCTTTCAGAAGCTGTTGTTAGAATAATACTTTTTTTCATCTAAATCCAACGAAATAATTCCAGTGGTCCCACTTCCTTTCTTAATGGAATGATTTCTTAGCCCTCAGCAAAGGAATTGAATTTAGAAGTCCATTCCAGAAATTTAACACAATGATTTACCTTGACTGATTTTGTTTAACTTTTTCCTTTCTTGTTCAGTGTTCCAAAATACAGAATGTTCATATTAGAATGTCAGAATGCACAAAAATGAATACTATATTTCTATCTTACACGGTATAGTGTATCTCAGTACACTAACAGCTTCAAAGCAGATTCTCTACCTGACTTCCACTGATTATGGGAGAAGAACTCCAATACATCAAGAAAGGACCAGATTGTAATTGTATAAAATAGATTTAACTCAGAGATGGAGTGTTGAGATACCAAACTTCTCTGGTCTTGATTCTACATTTGCAATTCGGTCAACATATTCAATGCTCTCAAATGACTCAAAGGTGCCAGACTGGAGGATAGGACTATTATTGTGCCCACTGTGAATATACTTTAAAGTAGCTTCCTTGTGTTTAACAATTTTCTACCACAACATAATTATATTGTTTTTGCCTCTTTTATTTTTATTTTTGCCAGGAATATATAGGACATATCCTGAAATAACCCCACTCAATTGGGCTGCAGTGAACTTTATTTAAAAACCTCCTTTGGAAAAAAAATGTTCCACTACTTCAGTACATTATTCATTTGATATTAAATTATGACACTAATTCTTTGCTCTCCTAACTAATGAAAAACATACATTTTTCCTTTCCCTGAAGCATAAATATGTCTCATTGCTGTAAAGCTATAATGATGCCTTTTTCTTTTATTAAGTCACATTTTTCTTTTGTTCTCCTTCCCATTCCGCAGTATGCATGTATCTTGGACACAAAAGAAGATGTCTTTCCAGAGCCACACAAACAACTATTTTAGCAAACAATTTCCTATGTTTAATCTTTCATTTTAAAAATTATGATATTTAAGTGATGGATCAGTTGGGACAATCCAGAAGATTCTGAAGAAAGAAGATGCAAAATCATTTGCATTATCTGTGGAACCTTCAACCTTTGGATACTGCCCTACATCTGAGTCCTTCATTGTAGCAACTCATATTAAAACAATCAAAGAGCTTGAGGGCAGAAGCCACTGTTTATAATAGGGTTTTCCAAACATGGAAACTTTAAGATTTCTGGACTTCAATTCCCAGAATTCCCCAGCCAGATGACTGACTGATGAACTCTGGGAGTTGAAGTCCACAAGTTTTAAAACTGCCAAGTTTGGAGAGCCCTAATTTAGAATGTCCTTTCCTAATCACTAGTGTGGTGGAGATTATAAAACCTGTAGAATTGTCAAGGTTGGGGAAGGCTACTTCAGAGATCAGCTGGTGGATGGAAATAAACATTTTTTTCTTTTGTCTCTCATCAAGTTAAGCCATGTAAAAACTAATAGGTACCTAAGACTTGTTTCCTACCCATTACATTGTTAGGAGGAAATTTGATTAAGTCCAGCTTCCCCTTTTACCACACAAAAAACCCATCTATTAATTGATTTATTCTTTGGGTAGTTCTCCCATCCAATAATGCCTTTTCACAATGCTATTTATTCCAGCTGCTAAGAGGATGCTTTGAGCATTTAGAACTCATCATTTCAGTAATGGTTACAACTCTGAAGATACTATTCTCTTTGGATTGTATGACATGAGATTTAAATCAACTCTTCTCAACTCAAATCTTCCCTCAGATCATGTATCATACTCTCGACATGTTGGACTTCAATCCCCATCAATTGTAGTCAGCATCCAGAGAGATCAAGTTGAGTGAGATTATCTTTATGTTCATTATGCAGATTTCTCTAGTTCTCTAGTTTATTTTAGAACCAACTCTCAAAATTGAGGTGTGTGGAACTTTCTCACCAGCCACAATATATGAATTAACCCAGATAATTAAGTAACTTCCTATGTTATGCTGGAGAAAAATAATAAAATGGAGAGTGTTACTGCAAGCAGCTTTACAATTAAAAATTAATTGTACTAATTTGGAATGTAGATGTAGATAGTAAGTCACCTTTTAGACAGCTGTGGCACAGAACACTCCTGCATGTATTCCCTGAAGTTTAGCTTGATACGTGCATGATTTTTTCTTCTAGTACAGTTAAGCTTGTACAGTTACCCTCCCATGCAGGCTGATAGAGGATAATCTGATATTTCATACCCTCTGTGAAACTGTGAAATTAAAGGAATAGTCCACTCACCTGAACATATAGTTCTCTGAGTTCATATTGAAATTTCTTAGGATCTGTGGTAATGGTTATAGGACCAATTTCTGAAAGGAAAAAAAAGGAATTCGAGGGAAAGTTAAAAGAGGTTTAATAGCTGCAAAATAGCTGATATACACAAACACACACACACACAAAATGCATACTCTTTATTATGATAAATGACCCATGCAAAACTTTATATTTTATATGTATATATGTAAGATAAAAAGTTATAGTCTCCAAATTATAAAACCCATTGAGCTGATCTAGTGAACTAATCCTATGATACCTCTTATCTATAAAATTTATCTACTTTACTGTCTGTTAATTCTTGCTTACGTGCATGAGTCTATAAGTAAGAAAAAAGTAAAATGAGAAGTAATTTTATAACATACAATAATGAATTGGGATAAAATGTAGAATTTTGCCCACTAACCCTGCTGAATCACCTAAATGCTATAATTGCAGATTGCCTCTTCATGAAATTTGGTCTGATTGCTTCTTCATGAAATTTGGTCTTGATTGGGCAATTCTATTTATTTTAATTTTTATTTATTTTTATTTGCCAATTGCTTACAAGATAATATAAGTAAAAACATAGTTATGAATACATGGATACATAAAAGAAAAATAAATAAAATATTAAAGACACAATAAGACAGGGACGGTAGGCACTTTAGTGTGCTTATGCATGACCCCCTACAGACCTCTTAGGAAAGGGGTGAGGTCAATAGTAGACAGTCTAAGGTTAAAGTTTTTGAGATTTGGGGGAAAAAAAACATCGAGTCAGGTAGAGTATTCCAGACATTGACCACTCTGTTGCTGAAGCCATATTTCCTGCAATTAAGTTTGGTGCGATTAACCCATTGAGTTTGTATCTATTGTTTTCTCTAGTGTTGTTATGGTTGAAGCTGAAGTATTCATTGACAGGTAGGACATTGCAATGTATAATTTTATATCCTATACTTAGATCGGACCAAAGGTGGCATAGTTCTAGGTTTTCTCGGTCTAGAATTTCAAGTCTGGTGGCATAAGGTATTCTACAACGAGTAGAGGAGTGGAGAACTCTTCTTGTGAAATATTTCTAGACTTTCTCAACTGTGTTAATATCAGATACGTAAAGTGGGTTCCAGACTGGTGAGCTGTATTCGAGTATTGGTCTAGCAAATGCTTTGTATGCTCTAGTTATTAGTGTAATATTACCATAGAAAAAGCTACGTAAGATTAGAGTTTAAGAGTTTAAACTCTTAACGCCTTTTTGGCTATGTATTACAATGGGCTCTAGCACTTAGGTCATTTGCGATGAGTACTCCAAAATCCTTGACAGAGTTTGGATCATCAACAAGGTCTTGAGTATTCAGCCTGCATTTTATTTTCTGATTTTACAATTCTACAAGAATAATTCCACAACTGTGAGAAAATATGTACAAAGAGTACAATAGTGTTTTTTAATATATTCTTTTATTTTACAATGCCAAATTCTCAAAAAGCAAAATGCCATTTCCCAAAAATCACTTATTTTATATATAAGTAACAGCAGATATCAGATCAAGATGATCTAATAAATAATGGGCAAAGATCTCATCAGAAAGATCTCATCGTGTGTTCTGAAAAAGTGTGCAGCTAAATAAAGATCAATAGGACATCTGTTAACTGAGACAAACAAATATTGATAGTAATTAAATTTGGATAAAAGGAATCTAATTATTTTGAAAGAAGTATTATATGTGCATTTTGTTTTTGAAAGCTTTCTAGATACTGTGAAACACCATTAGCCTTAGTCATCATGGCCAGGAAAGAAGAATGATGAAAAATGAAGTTCAACAACATCTGGAGAAATACAACATTCTCTTCCTTGTGTTAGAGTACAGTGTAAAATAAAAAACTTCTCTTACTATTCTATAGCAAAATAATTTAAGGATATCCTAAGAATCTATGGTGTTTCCCCCATTATTGCAATATCTATTTTGAATTATTAAATAAAATCAGCCAGAGGATTCAGTAAAATAGAAATAATAATGCAGCTTTACCGACATTTTTATGTTCCAATGCCAATAAAAATTTAAACAAGTTTTGGGAAGTATGGGGATAAATACAATATACAAAGACCAAAAAAACCCAACAAAAGTTTTACAAACTCAGAGGTCTTTTACTTCAGACAAGAAACAGCTCATATTTATATTGAAGATCTACCTCTGCAGATCCTAAATCTCCACATCAGTGGTGGGATTAAACAAAAATTACTAATGGTTCTGTGGGCTGGCAAGGGAAGAATACTGTAAAATCTCCAGTCAGTATTTGCCAGTTCTCCGAACTACTCAAAATTTCCACTACCAGTTCTCCAGAACTGATCAGAACCTGCTGAATACCATCTCTGCTCCACATCCGTACATCAGCACCAGGGTTTAAATAATGATCTATTTTCTCTAATCCTTTCAAATCAACAGATTTTGGGCCATCTTGAGATGGGAATTCTCTGTTCACTCTTTAGATAACTTTTTAGCCTGGTTCAAGCATTCTGAACGCCTTGCAGATACAACTTTTTGTATTATGTTTCATTTCCATTTTTTGAGGGCTTTTAACTCCAAAAAGCAAGCTATCCTATTAATGCTTTATACAACATCTTAAATATGTATTTCAGACAAAATGGGGGATTTCCTCCTTTGAAATATATCCATGTTTAACTTTTTTTTAATTAGCACCAGATCTTCTGTTCTTGGAGTTGATGTCCCTCACAATTAGGTTGACTGTTCTTTCTCGTCATGTTTTCTCTTCTTATTGCTTACAAACAATGACTGATAGCTCTTAAGAGAGCAGGTTTGGTCATGAAAGATGAAATGTGTCTCATGAATTACAAATCCTAGTTTAATTACTGAAGCAACACATTTTTGTTAAAAAAAAAGCCCCGGGGCCAGAAACTTACTGTCCAGAATATGAGTTCTTCTGTTACACACTGCTGCTTTGTTTGGCTCCAGGAAATCTCACCAGTTTGGGACATATAGTGCTATTGATTTTTATAAACATTCATAAGAACAACATACAAACTAGCCTTATTTCTTGTTCATCATAACATGGTTGAGCCTGGGGCTGAGACAATCTAGATTTCTCAGTCCTGGGAAAATAGCCACACACACCCCAACACACCACTCATTCTTGGACCTAGATATAGAATCAGATAATTCAATTCCTACAAAAAATGGTGGGGGAGGGAAGGCAATGAGAGAGAAAGAATGAGAGTGTTTGCAATTGAAACTGCTTTGACCTGCTCTGTTTAATCATCTTATGCTTACTGTCATATACATTTTTTAAAATGCCAGTGAAAAACCAAAGAGTAGCTTGTAGTAAAACAAAGAACATAGCCCCCTTCATGTCTGCAATGATATTGTCCCCTGAGACGGTACCATAACAGTGCTATTGAGCTAAGCAAGAAGCTAGATCTAGAATGGGCTTGCTTTTTAATGTGAAACACTTCACAAAATTAACAAGTGCAGACTGATTGATTGAATGTATGGAGTGAGTAGTTAGTTATGAAGAAAATAATGTTGGTCAACATATCAATGTATATTTAGGCGAAAGTCACCCACCCCAGATTAAAGTTTTATTGTGCTTCCTTCTTGCCTCAAAGAAGAAGAGAGATTCAAACATAATGCTTCTTTATTTTTCCCATCTTTTCATACATTTTTGTCTTAACAAACATGTGCAAAGGAGGGGAAAAAAGATACACAATGTTTGCAGACTATAAACACTGGGGCTGTTGGACCTAAAAGCAATATACATCTCTAGCTCAAAACTTTCATTCTGTACCAGGTCCGGTATACTGCCTATACAGGATGCCTCATTTAACTACTGCCTGCACAGTAGAAAATAATTTAAAAAACAGTAATAACAAATCAATTCTGCTATAGTTTAAAGTCAAAAACCTCATACCAATTTATCAAGCAACTCTGTGATTTGATTGCTACACAAAATAAATAAATATCAAATGATCCCAATTAATTATGGGACTTTTAAAACTTTTTAAATGCTAAAGGCATTATACATTCAATATTTTTTCTGTTATAACGTATTATTGAATATGACCTAGTTGCCCTAAACTGGAAAACCACAAAATTTGAACTTAACACAACCAAGATGTTGTTTAGACTGATCCCTAAGCAACTGACCAAACACTACTGCATTTCTACATAAAACTGTCTGCTAAGAGATTTGACAGGCCATAAGAATATTTCCTACTTATTAAGAATACTTCCTACTTCAAAAATAAACTGGAAATAGACCCTTTTCTCTGAGAAATAAACAGGAAATTGACTCAATAAATAAAGCTTGATGTTAGTAGACATCAAGTATCTCAAAACATTTTTTATCTCATCTGGACAAAGGGTTTAAAGCAATTATCCTGATCTTTTTTTAAAAAAATATATTGGTGTACAAGTATGCACGTGTTCAATTCACAAATATTGATGAGACAAATATTAACAAAAGATGCTTAATGACAATTACAAAGCAAGGCATCAGATAATATCCATATTAAGTGGATGGACTCTAAGAAAATAATAGTGGAACTCTTTAGAACTCATTTATGCAAGGAAATATTGAGTCAATTGAACAATTAAAAAGGAAAGCTACAGCAAACTCTAGACAATTACATTACCAATTCCTCATATCAAATTTACACGGAAGACAAAAGTAGAAAGTGGGAAAGAAAACATCAATCTGCTGATTAATAATGTATTAAATTTGCATGCTTTCTGACTCTCAACAACTCTGTAGAGCTTACAAATTTTGTGATTTTGTTGTACAAATCTTGAGAGCAGTAAAGTAGGATTCCAGATTCAGATAGCAGGGTAGCAAGGCAGCTGATAGCAAGGCAGCTGATTCCAATTTATCTAGCTAATCTCCCAAATGGGAGAAGTTAAGGCAGCAGATCATATCTTGCTCATAGAGTAACTACGTTTATTCAATTTTGATGATTTTTTTTACTGCTGTATGACCAAGACGTGAAACATAAAACTGCATATAAATCTCCATCTGATGAATGGATTCATCACAAACTGCATCCATATTCAGTAGATAATATTTCAAAATGGAAATTTTCCAGTGAAATATCCTGCACATCCAACAAGCAGGCAAAAGATCTAACTATTTAGGTCAATCAACAATAAATATTAACATTTAATATGGTATGATGTGGTATGATGGTATGGTATGATGTGGGTCCATCGGAAAAAAAATGAAAACTGATGACTGCAGTCTTGTGGTTCATGAGATGATTTATTTCCAAGAGACTGGGATTGTTCCTATTTTTTTCCTCCAGGGATACAGATATTCTGTCCTCAAACAAGGAAATCTGATGTCAGAAAACCCTCTTTTGAGGCTGCCCATGCCAAGAATCAAGTAGAGGAAAAAGGAGAGGGAGTGTGGGAGGGAGTTGTGCCAGAGGAACAATTATTCTGATAGATTATAAATTCTCTTGACTCATAAACTAGTCTGGAATCTACATCAGTTTTGGAAGTTTTCCCTCCTGTTAGTTTCCAGGGAGCACAGCACAGTAGATATGGTGACTCCTTCATTTACACCAAGAGTGCTGGGTATCTTAGAATCCAAGGTTTTGAAACACTTTGGATCAAAAGGTAAAAATGTGTTGCCCAAGGGAGAAAGAAAGATCTGCTTGATAGATGGCAGCCTGGCTCAAACTTACTTTGAAGGAATGGAGATGTACTGAAACATTTGGGTGTACCAATAGAAAATAATATTTGTAGCTCAGGGTTGAGCTGTGGGGTTCTTGGCACTCTGAGCTTGATGATATTTCACTACCAAAATAGGTAACACCATCAACCACCAAGCTCAGAGAGCACCAAGAACCCCATATTTTGTTATGGTAGGTACTTTCATTTCTCAATTACATCAAAAATAAAGTCTATATTAATTTTCATATTTATTGTTCATTTGCACCAAATGTAAATATTTACTGATAATGCCAGCTGTGTTCCATAACAGATCCTTTCAAGAAAACTTGATTATACATATATAACAAATTACATCCGTCTTACTTTGAGCAAAGATCATTAAAATCCAGGATACTCCAAAAGATTGTATCTCAACAATGAGATATAGCCATTTTTCTGATTCAATAGAACAAATCCTAATTGCTAATGTTAATATTAACAATAAAAGGTCAACAAATCTGGGTCAAGGACCTCCCATTAAAAAATACAAAACAACTACACCGTACTTCTTTGCCAGAGCTCTAAAAGTAAAAACCTGACCTCAATGCCTGGGAGAAGAGACAGATTTTTATAACTTTCTGAAAGGCCATGAAGGTTGGGGTTGACTGTATCTTTGGGAGGAAGCCTCCCAAAGATACAGTTCCATAGGGCAGGCACCATGACAGGTCTTTTGAAGTTGCATACCTACCACTTCTGGGAAGCGAAAAAAATCAAAATTGTCCAGTATTAATCAATCTAGTGATGGCATTCTTCAAGGCAGCTGCAATATCACTACCCGGTATTTACTATTACTTGAACCCAATCACATATCAGTTCCCAGAAGACAAATGATAGGGGTCAGCATCCCAAAGACCCTATCCATTTCCTTGGAATAACCATATTGAATATGAGCCAGAAAATTGGCAAAACTATGCCTTAATTCTCTCTACAAGGCCAGCATGAATAGAATCCAACTCCAAGCAGATCCAAGCAACTTTATCTGTCAGATGCTGAATATAATCCTTGTGGTGACCCGGCAGAGGATCCTTGGCCCTCCTTACCAAAAGAGCAGGGGTGAGATTTTACCAGTTTGGACCGGTTTGGTAGAACCAGTTATGATTCTGTGCAGTTTGGAGAACTGGCAAACCACACCTCTGATTATCCCTGCCCCTCCCCTCCCCACCCCTCTCACTCCTTTTCGCAGTTTCCTGCACTCCCGCACACACACGCTTGGGAGCTGCTCTTCTGGTTTCTAGTGGTCCCCCACATGCACATACACTCCGGTTTCAGCACTCAGTGCTGAAAAGGTTCACCAACACTGCTATAATAGGTGTATCACAAAAGCAGCCTTCTTCAGCTTTGTTAGTCTTGCTGAAAAGAAAGCAGAAATGTGAAAAATGCAGTTTATGCTGGCTCAAAGCTTGATAGGTAACACTTTGCCATGGCTGTCTGGAAGAGCACTTTCCATGAATGGCCTTTCCGACAGACAATATGCAATTATCAATCTCCCAGTAGTTGCCTGTCCTCTGCACAAAGGGCACACAGCTGCTACAATCTCTTTCTTTATTCCAGTATTATAATAATACAATACTTGTTATTGAGGAATGTTACCAATTAGTCACATTAATCCCTAAATAAACTAACATGAGAATGTGAGAAGAATTCTCTACTCCAGCACTGTTTTCCCACAGTAGCAATCAGATGCCAATGGAAAGTTCACAAGCAGGACAGGAAAGCAATAGCACGTAATCCTTGCAGAACATCCTATTATGTCTATTGCTTGATTTTTTTTTTCTAAATAAGGCCCACGCATTGCAATGTTAATTGTAATGGAATATTTTTATCTTCCTAGTGATTTTGATTGTGTTTCCAGCACTTAGTCCAGCTAATCAATGCTCTTTTTGAGAAGCAGAGCTCTTTTCTAGAACTTAACTAGTGTTGGTATCAATTCTTCAGGTTCCTTCCTTGAAAAATATCCATTCACTGATATCTGCCTATCTTTTGCATCTAAGACATATGCAAATGCAGGCATGCACACCAGTGGTGGGATTCAAAAATTTTTATTTCCAGTTCTGTGGGTGTGGCTTGGTGGGCTTGGCTTGGTAGGCATGGAAAGGGGAAGATACTGTAAAATCTCCATTCCCTCCCCACTCCTGGGGGAAGGTTACTTTAAAATCCCATTCTCTCCCCAACCTACTAACCTGCTTTCCAGCTCCGTTCTCCTGTGCAGGGCAACAAAATAAGACTCAGCTGATCTGCTGGAACTCAGGAAGCAGAGAAGGGGTGGGACCTGTCAGAGAGATGGTATTTGCCTGTTCTCTGAACTAAAAATTTCCACTACCGGTTCTCCAAGAACTGGTCAAAGCCTACTGAATACTACCTCTGATGCACACCTGAACTTCATTCATTGTTCTTTTCTGGCTTTTGATCACTTAATTTTATGCTGGTTGTTAATCTTAATGTTATTAGTAACATATTACAAAAATAGAAATTTTAGTGAAATGTCTTCTATCTTTTTGTTCTCTATATTTGAGAATTTGTCCTTTTTGTTCATTATCTTGAGAACCCCTTTAATTTGGTGATACTGTTTTGAATCTACTTCTATTGGTGTAACTTTAATATATACCAAGCATTCTAATATGATGTTCTTAGTTCTTCTATATTTCTATTAATCTCACAATTTTTTCTAACATTTGCTTTCCGGAAATTATATGTGACAATATTTGCCACTTTTGCTTGCATATAAATTAAACCTGAAAGTTCTGTGCTCATTGTTCCCAATCACATCAATATCTTGTATAAAGTTCTAAGAATCATGAAGTTCCCTTTTTTGTGCCTTCCAGATTTAACCATCACAACTTACTATAAATGTGCTACAAATAAACAATTGAACAATAGCATTTTATTCCTTCTGTAATAATAGAAAAAATATAACACTACAGCTCTTCTTATGAAAAGTTCTCTCTGTGAAGTCTGCTCAAAGCTCATTGATGGTTAAACATCTTGCATAAAGTTCTAAGGCAGTGAGGGCTAACCTTTTCATTGTCATGTGCTGAAAGTGCGTCATGTGCACATGTCTGCACCCATAATGTAATGCACGCACAACTTCCCCTGCCCCCTGTGCATGCATGCATGAACCCCCATACACCACTCACCTCTGCGCATGCACGTGCATCCCCCACATGCACCCCGGTCCCCATGCATGCACAGCAGGTCCCCAACAATCAACTGGCTGGTGGGAGGTGTGCACGCATGCGCAGTGGACCTGATCTGGGGCGACGGCTCATATGCCAGCAGAAATGGCTTTGCGTGCCACTTCCAGCATGTGTGCCATAGGTTCGCCATCAAGGTTCTAAGGGATTAAACCTTTTATTATCAGTGACTTTACAATTTTCTTCCAGTTGAACCATGAGATTAATTACAGCAGGCAAACTTCCTCGGGGACAATTGAGATTTGTCCATATAAAAGGATTGTATGTATTTGCAGTCATATTCCTTTTGTTGTGGTTAACTGTGAGACCTACTAGATCTCCTAGCTTCTACTCATAGCAAGTATGTCATCTTAGAAGAAGATCAAAAATCTTCTTCCAGGTCTGAATACTGCACAAACCAAAAAGAGGGCTTTTGTGATGACCCGGGGCATGGCACAAAGGCAACACAGTCACATAAGTAAGAAAAGTCCCTTTAATACCTCCAAATTTTCCCGCAATATCCAGTTACCTTCGGCTGGATAGATAGCAAAGCAAAGCTAATTTGTTTCTATTTGAAAACCAAGTCTTGCTGATTTTACTGGAGCCCTCAATAAATATCAAGATTACAGAAGAACAATACCTGAGGTTACCTGTGCAAGTACTTGTGCAAATTCTTTATTAGTGAAGTGTGATTAGATGCACAAGAAATTTGTCTCCGGTGCATAGGCTCACAGTGTACATATAAACAGCAAGTAATAGGTCATAGATCATAATAATAGTTTCACTCATTAATTGTAAATTACAAACAGCATGTCAGGCGGAGCTCCATTCAAAATCCAGGAAAGAAATACTTAGACTCTTTAGTTTAGAGAAAAGATATCTTTTACTGAAAGTGAAGTGGTAGCAACCAAAGAATTCTGAATCTGAGAATTTAGGCGCGCAATTCACATATAGAAAGTGATGGAAATGTTCCCACCCCCAATAGTTCAAATGACACTTCCAATTAGAAGTTGTGGATATGATCATGTGGGCATCTTCAGGTGATGATGAGGGGACCTTGACCTTGGCATAGTTTGATAACGGGTTGCAGTTGCGCAGAGCGAAGAAAGCTAAGCGAGAAATAGAAACCTAACTCTATTTTATGCTCCCCCCTTCCATTTATACATCAGACAAATGTAACTCCTCCAGCTCACTTCCCCAACTATTCCTACCTCCCTTTTCCACCCCCCGTTATTTATGGCAGTCGAAAAGATGCAAAGCAATAGCAGAAGATCTTGAAGACTGATATTCGGCCCTCCTAGAAAAAGGGAAATCATCAGTCCTAGAAGTCCTAGAAGAGAGAGAGAGGAGAGAATATAAAGACAATTATTAATCATTAAACAATTTCAAAACAATACACTCCTAAGGCTTATCAGGATACTTGGAACGAAATGCTTTGATCAACTTAGGGGCTTTAACATCGGTTTCATTAACCCATTCGGCTTGTGAAGAAGGGAAATGTTTCCAGGCTACAAGATACTGGAGTCGACCCCTCCATTTGCGAGAATTCAGAATTTCTTTAACTTCAAAATGTTGTTCGCCTTCAATCAATATTGGTATGGGAGAGTCAGTCTGGATGGGCCTTAGGTCAGAAGTACGCTCAGGTTTTAGCAAAGTAACATGGAAAACCGGATGAATTCGTCGAAGAGTTTTGGGTAAGTTCAGCTGGACCGTTACAGGATTTATAATCCGTTCAATTGTGAATGGACCAACGTATTTAGGACCAAGCTTCTTTGACTTTTGAGTGGTTTGCAGGTATCTGGTGGACAGGAAAACCTTGTCGCCCACTTTATATTCTTTCTGTGGGGATCTTTTCTTGTCTGCAAATTTCTTATGAGCTTGATGGGCCTCATCTAATGCTTTGCGTGTTACTGGCCAGTTAAGTTGGAGTTGAGTTATCCATTCATCCAACGAATGGATGTTGGGCTTTTCACGAGGAAGTTCAGGTATGGGAACGAAATCTTGTCCCGAAGCCACTTTAAATGGAGTAAATCCAGTACTGCTGTGTACGGAGTTGTTGTATGCCACTTCGGCAAATGGTAGTAATTCGGACCAGTTATCTTGTTGATAATTTATGTAACATCTGAGATATTGTTCTAACACTGAGTTAGTCCTCTCACAGGCTCCATTGGTTTGGGGGTGGTGGGCAGAGCTTAGCCCCTGGGAGGAGCCTATTAACTTCAGGAACTCTTTCCAAAAATTTGAGGTAAATTGGACCCCTCTGTCAGAGATTATGCATTCCGGGACGCCATGTAACCTGTAGATATGTGATATAAATAGTTTAGCCAGCGTCTTAGCAGAGGGAATCTTGGAACAAGGTATGCAATGTACTTGTTTGGAAAACAAATCAGTCACTACCCAGATGACCGTGTTTCCACCACTTTCGGGTAATTCTACTATAAAGTCCATAGAGATTTCCTTCCAAGGAGTCATTGGTCTAGCTACATTTTGTAACAATCCTACTGGCTTACCAGGAGGTCTCTTTGCCGAAGCACAAATCGGACAGCTAGCTACATAAGCTTCAATGTCCTTCTTTAAAGTAGGCCACCAGAATTGCTGCTTAACCAGATGTAAGGTCTTCACAAATCCGAAATGGCCAGCTGCTTTAGAATCATGAGCCTGTTGTAGTATTTGGCTTCTCAGTACCTGTGGCACATACAACTTGGCCCCCACCCAAGCCAAACCATCTCTAATTGTATAGTCACTTGAATGAGCCAGGAACCATTCGTCCAGTTTTAAAGCTTCTTTTAATTGTTCGGTAAGGTCATTCGATAAAACCACTTCTTGGTTCTTCCTTTGGGCTCTGGTGACCACTGGGGCAGCTAGGTGTTTGGCTGAGACAATTGGGCTTATCACCTCCTGACACATACTATTATATTGAGGTAGTCTAGAGAGAGCATCCGCCATGAAGTTCTTCCCGCCTGGAATGTACTTCAATGAGAAATTGAATCGCTTGAAGTACTGGGCCCAGCGAACTTGTTTAGGGGACAGCTTCCGGGGTGTTTTTAAGGCTTCCAGATTCTTATGATCAGTCCATACCTCAAACGGGTGTTTTGCTCCTTCCAGGAAATGTCTCCAGGTCAGCAAGGCCCAACGAACTGCAAAAGCTTCTTTCTCCCAGACGGCCCATCTTCTCTCTGTTTCAGACAGTTTACGGGAGGTATACGCACAAGGCTGTAAGGTCCCTTTCTCGTTGATTTGAAGTAATACCGCTCCAATATCTACATCACTTGCATCAGCTTGAATCACGAAAGGAGTGTCCATATCCGGGTGCTTTTGCATTGGTTCTGCAGCAAACAGTCGTTTTAGCTTTTCAAAAGCGGCTTGGCACTCCATGGACCACTCCAGCGGCTTTCCTGGCCTCGGCTTCACCTCCCCTTTTGTTTTCAAGAGATTTGTGATGGGCATTGCTATCTTAGCAAATGTCGGGATGAATTGCCGATAAAAATTTGCAAATCCCAAAAAGCTTTGAAGTTGTTTTCTGGTGCGTGGTGGAACCCACGCACCAGAAAGCATGCACCTTCTCTGGATCCATCTCTATGCCTTTGGATGAAATGCGATATCCCAAATAGTCAATTTTGTCTTGGTGGAATTCACATTTTGACAATTTAGCATACAACTTAGCGGCACACAGTTTCTGTAAAACCGACCGGACTAACTTCACATGTTCATCCAGGGTCTCTGTGTAGATAAGGATATCATCAAGATAAACCAAAACCCCCCTGTATTAATGTTCATGTAACACTTGATTGATCATTTGTATGAATACAGCTGGGGCCCCTTGTAAACCAAAAGGAAGAACGTTGAATTGGAAACATCCCATCAGGCAGTTAAAAGCGGTCTTCCACTCATCCCCTTCCTTAATTCGAATCCGGTAGTATGCTTCTCTCAAATCCAACTTCGTGAAGATCTCTCCCTTTGCTAAATGGGCCAACATGTCCTTCATCAAAGGAAGGGGGTACACGTTTTCCACAGAAATAGCGTTCAAATTTCTGTAATCCACCACTAAGCGTTTGGAACCATCTTTCTTTTCACAGAACAACACTGGGGCCGCTACACGGGGTCTAGCAGGTTGAATGAAACCACGTTCCAAATTTTTATCAATAAACAATTTTAGCTCTTCCAATTCCCGTGGGGTCATTGAGTACAACTTTGGTTTCGGGAGCTTCACCCCAGACAAAATCTCAATAGCACAGTCTGTTGGTCGGTGAGGTGGAAGCTCGTCCGAGGCCTTCTCACTGAACACTTCTTTTAAATCCCAATACTCTTTAGGAATTTTCTCCTCATCTTTTACGGGCTCAGTACTTGTGGAAGCTATTTCAATTAGGCCCCCAGGCTTCGGCTGAGATCTGGCCCCTCCTCCCGGTCTCTGCTTTGTGCGTATGCGCAACAACCCCTTTCTCCAGTTAACCTGGGGGTTCCATTTCCAGAGCCAGGGCAATCCCAGTATTAATGGTTGCTCCATCCCAGGGACCACAATAAAATGCAGGGTTTCATCATGCTCTCCCATGACCATTTCTATAGGTTCCGTGACAAAACGTGCAGGGCAACCTCCAGCCACTGATCCATTTAGTTGGCAAAAGGAAATGGGCATCTTCAAAGGTTTTAACTTTAGGCCCATTTTCTTCACTACTTCCATGTTTATTATACACCTGGTGCACCCAGAATCTAACAGGGCTAGCATTTCCCCTTCGACCCCTGAATTGGGTACCCTCAACTTCACCGGAATGGTCATAGGGCCCACACTTGGACTTACCAGGAAGTTGTCTTCCGAGTCAGAATCCTCCTCCTCAGGGGTCACTGGGGCTTCTGATTCCTCTCCTGCGGGACGGGCGACCTTTGCTGTCTCTTTCAACTTTAGTGCTGTTTCGCGAGGTTTCGCTGGGGATTTTTCAGGTTTCTTTCCTTCCTTTAGCGCCCCCTTTGGCTCCAACTTGACTCTGCAGTTCACAGCCCGGTGACCTTCTTTCCCGCATCGAAAGCAGGCCGAGGGGTTGGGTCTTGCTGCCACTCCTCCCTTCTGAGGTTTAGGAGCCTCTTGAGAGTGCAAGGGGGAAAACTTGCTTCACCCATAACCTCCCCGCCGTTTACTTCGGATTAAATCAATTTCCACTTCTTCTGCCAACAGGTACCACATCTGCAAGTTATTGGGGTCTCTTCTAGCAGTGCATCTCTGGTACACATCTTCATTTAAACCATCTTTAAACAGTTCTATCAGGGCTTCTTGGGGCCAGCCTCGGAAATGGCCTGCTAACTGCCTAAATTCTTGAGTGTAATCAGCCACAGACCTCCGCCCCTGTTTTATGGTTTTCATCCTAATTCGGGCCTTGCGCTCCGCCAGTGGGTCCTCAAACCTAGCCCGCAGTGCAGCCATAAATAGGTTATAATTCAGCAACTGAGGAGTATTATCATTATGCAAAGTCACCATCCACTCTGCCGCTATTCCCTCCAGAGCCCTGGTAACACACCTCACTTTGGCTGCTTCTGAGGGAAAATCCTCCCCATACTCCTCCATATGGCTCCATACTTGAGCTAAGAAAAATCCCAAGGCTTTGGGATCCCCTCCGTATTTTACTTCTAACGGAGGCAGCCTAGGAGCTCTACGCCTTCTAGGAATCACACCTCCCGCTGAAGGCCCCGGGGCTGCTGCTGGATCGGGTTGATTTATGGGAGAGGGAGTTGCTCTGCTTCTTCTGGCTGGGGCTGCTTCCCCTCCCCCTTCATACCTTTGTGGAGCTTGAGGTTGTTCAAAGGCTTCATTCAGGAGTTTCCTGGCTTGATCCAGCAAGAGTTCCCTCTTTTCCTTCTCTTGCCAAGGCTCCTCTTTTCCACGCCGGCGGGTAGTTGTGACCCCAGGGGGGGGTCCTTCTCTGGATCTTTCCAACCAACTCCCACCGACCATCTGGGCTTCACAGCTGGATCCTCTTCCAGACTGAGCTCTGCTAGTGATTGGGCTTCCTGCACCAGCAAAGAATCTTGGCCTCCAATGGCTCCCAGATCCTCCTGGTCACTATTTGAAGATGACATGATGTCCAGGCCCCCTCAGAAGAAAATTGAGTATTCTCTCCGGGTGGGCAGGTGGGGAGAGATTCAGAATAATGTCAGGCGGAGCTCCATTCAAAATCCAGGAAAGAAATACTTAGACTCTTTAGTTTAGAGAAAAGATATCTTTTACTGAAAGTGAAGTGGTAGCAACCAAAGAATTCTGAATCTGAGAATTTAGGCGCGCAATTCACATATAGAAAGTGATGGAAATGTTCCCACCCCCAATAGTTCAAATGACACTTCCAATTAGAAGTTGTGGATATGATCATGTGGGCATCTTCAGGTGATGATGAGGCCTCTGTCCGTTGACCTTGGCATAGTTTGATAACAGGTTGCAGTTGCGCAGAGCGAAGAAAGCTAAGCGAGAAATAGAAACCTAACTCTATTTTATGCTCCCCCCTTCCATTTATACATCAGACGAATGTAACTCCTCCAGCTCACTTCCCCAACTATTCCTACCTCCCTTTTCCACCCCTCGTTACTTATGGCAGTCGAAAAGATGCAAAGCAATAGCAGAAGATCTTGAAGACTGACACAGCAATTGATAAATCATAAAAAAAAAACAAAAAGAGAAGATAGTAGGAAAGATGAGACAGTGCTGTGGTTATTATAAGTGTTCAGCAGAGGGATGGCATCGAGAAAAAAAAACATCTTTATGTCTGATTGTTTTAGCATATAATGCTCTGTAGCTCCTGAGGTAAGAAGTTGAAATACATTATGTCCAGGATGTGAGGGGTCTGTAGATATTTTCTCAGCCCTCTTTTTTTGCTAAGTTTTTTATTTTATATTCTTTATACATATCAAATATGTGAATGGTGTGATACCTGGGTATCATACATTTTGATAGAAATAAACTGGGATATAAAACTCGCTATTATCCAGATAATAAATTGGATAATTACTATAGATAAGTAATCCTTCCTATACCTCATTGTAGAACCTATGGGATACTATGAAGGCATACTTAAGGGGAATATTGATGGCTTATATAGCAAATAGAAACAAAGAAAGAGAGGGGAAGCGGAAAGGCCCAACAAAAAGAATAGAGAAATTAGAAAATAAGCAAATGGAGATGATCAAATTAGAAATGAACTAGCATTAGTTAAACATGCACCAACGGATGGAAAGAGGATGTAAAACGGAGAAAAACACTTGCCATCCGTAGGTTAACACGATGCTTCCGTTTTGTACTCACTGTGTCCGTTTTTCTTCCTCTCTATCCGTCCAGCATCTGTCGACTGACATTTCATCCGCTCAAAAAGTTTTGAGCTACTCAAAACTTTTTGAGCGGTGAATATATCCAACGCGTCTGTTCTGCATCCGCTAGGCATACGGGGAACATCCGTTCTGCATCTGTTGGCATCCGTTTCATGTCCCCTACATCCTCTAGGCATCCGCTGCGCATCCGCGCAACTCGCATCCGCTCCAGCGGAAAGCGGACACAGGGAGGAAGCGGAACAAACGTGGAACGGATGCGCAGCATTAGTAGCACGGATGGAGAAAGGATGAAAACAGATGCAGATCGCAAAGAAAACATTTAAAACGGAAAAAACGTTCGAAGAGGGGACCTATCTCGGATATTTAGGATGTCTAGAGGATGCCTAGAGGATGGAAAAGGACACATAGGGGAAAACCTATATTGCCTATAAAAAGGGGGAGCAACTCACCTGGATCTCACTTTCAGACCAGCAGCCCTGCTGTGCAGATCTCTGCAGCCTTGCTCTTGCTCTTCCTCTTCCACAGCATCCAGTCATGTCCACCATGGATCATAACACAGTCCTTTTGGCAGCCACCATCCTTCTGCAACAGTGCGAAGCCATCTACAGGCTCTGTGAACTCTACTACGGGAAGAAAAGGAGGCAGCCAAGAAGCATCTGCGTCCAAAGATGGATCGGGAGAAGAGCAGAGTACAGACTGTACAAGAAGCTGATGGTGGAGATCAGGAACAAAGACACTCGTGCATTCCAGAACTTCATGAGGATGCCTCCAGCCATGTTTGATAAAGTTGTGGAGCGATTGACACCCAGGTTGACCAAGCAAAGCACCAACTTCTGGCCCAGCCTGGACCCTGGGCTCAAGGTGGCACTCACTCTGCACCACCTGGCCTCAGGGACCACGTACAGGAGCATGCAGTACAGCTGGAGGGTGCCACACAACACCATCAGCATTGTGGTCAGAGAAGTGGTGCAGACCATCATCGAAGAATACCTGGAGGAGCTCCTCCACTGCCCCTCCACTGAAGAAGGATGGAAGAAAGTTGCAGAGCAGTGGTATCAGAGGTGGAACTTCCCCCACACCGTTGGAGCCAAAGATGGCAAGCACGTGGCCTGCAAAGCTCCAGCCAAGTCGGGGTTCACTTATTTCAACTACAAGGGCTTCTTCAGCATCGTCCTCTTCGCCATAGTCGATGCTGACTACAAGTTCATGTACATCGATGCTTCAGGCAACGGGTCAGCTTCAGTTGCCCAGGTATACAATGCCAGTGACCTCAAGGAGGGGCTGGAACGCAACCTCATCATGGGTTTCCCAGATCCAGACCCCCTACCCAACGACACGCAAGATGTGCCCTACTTAATCATGGGGGATGACTCCTTCTCCCTCAGAACCTTCCTCATGAAGCCCTAAACCTCCAGATGCCTCACCCGTGAAGAGAGGATCTTCAACTACAGGCTGTTCAGGGCAAGACGGGTGGTGGAGAACGCCTTTGGCATCCTGGCCAACAGGTTCCAGGTACTTCTCACCACCATGCAGCATTGCCCAGAGACCGTGAGGAGGATCGTGGAAGCTTGCTCGATCCTGCACAATCTCATGCGCACCCCCTACCCAGTGTTTCAGGACAGGCTCGTGGACCTCCAACAAGGCAATAGGGACATGGAGCCTGGGGAATGGAGGCACGGGCGAAACCTGATAGACACTGAGGATGTGCAAGGCCCCAACAGAGCCTCATGTGAAGGGAAGAAGCAGCACAACCTCCTGAAACACTGGTGCAACTCCCCAGCTGGAGCAGTGGAGTGGCAAGACAGGATGGTAGATGCTTAATGGATGCTTCCTTCAGCCTGTCTCATCACACGGATGAGATTGGGCCATGTATGTTCGGTGGGCCGATAATGAACAGGGCATTTAATAAAGAGTTGTGTTTATGTTGACATGTGTGGATGAATGATTAAATTGTTATTGATAATAAAGGGCCAAAGGTGTGGCACCTTGGAGGGTGGACCATACAGTCCCACGATGCTTGCACTGGAGGTTTATCTATCCCACAGCTATTACCCATCCCACAGGTATCCTAACCCATCCCAAAGGTATCCCTGCCCATCCCACAGCTATTACCCATCCCAAAGGTATCCCTGCCCAACCCACTGCTATCTTAACCCATCCCACAAGCATGCAAAGGCTAAACCATTTCTAAAAGTTTCCACCAAGACTTTATTTACAAAAATAAATGAGGCAAGTGTGTGAACCAAAGATAATCTTTATTAATAACAAGCTGTAAAAGAAAAATGACCCAAGTCAAGTGTCCAAATAAAGTCTACAGGTAGCCACCCAGTCTCTGGCACTCTTCTCTGTCACTCAGAGGTGTGCCCAGTCTCAGGGGTGAAGGGTCAAGGTACTGTGGAGCTGGCTGCTGCTGGAGTGCTGGTCTGAAATGCCACTGGGGTGCCTGGCTCTGAGAGGACAACAGGTGATGATGTGTTGAGGAAGCTCTCAGACAGCTGGCTCAGCCCCGTGATGTTGAGAGCTTCTTCCTCCATGCCATGGGGTGTCAGCCCCAGTACCGACGACAGATGTACTGAGGCCAGGCTTGGCTGTGGGGTGGAGGAAGGAGCAGTGTAGTGGGGCTGTCTGATCTGCAGCTGGGTGAAGACTGGCGTGGGTGGCATCGGTGGCATCAGTGGCCGCATTGGTGTGGGTGGCATCGGTGGCATCAGTGGCGTGGGTGGCATTTGTGGCATCAGTGGAACCGGTGGAAAGGTGGCGTCCAATGAGTCTGTGCCTGGACTGGGAAGGGCTGCTGCCTGTGCTGCTGGACCTCCTGGTAGCCGTAGCCCTGGTAGGTGAGGGCCTGTGGAAAGCCTTGGAATGGGAGGTACATCACCTGGGGTGGAGGAGCAGACCTGGACTAGGTGAGAGCAGGTTCATCTGGATCTGGAGGGTTGTGAAGCAGATCGGTGATCCGGTCCTTCACCACCTGGTACTGGGGTTCCACCATGTCTGTGAGGGTCTAGTTGACATAGGTGAGGAAGGGCTTGTGGTTGGAGGATGAGGAGTCAGTGTGGACCAGCTGAGAGAGGATATCTATGCTACTCCTGATGGTGTCTCTTATATCCAGCAGGACAGTGTGGCTCTTCCCCTCCTGTCTGGCTCTCTGCCTTTCTGTGGAGGTGGAGCTGGGGGTGGATGGGGGTCGGACTGTGGTGGAAGTGCCGTCTCCTTTCTCCCACTGCGCCAGGGAGTCCTCGACGCGCTCCGCCATGGTTAGAACAGCTGTCCATGGATTCTCCACCATGGGACGCTCCACAGAAACCTGCCTGGACACAGGAGCTGACTCTCGGCCAGAAGTGGACTGGCTCTCAGCAGGCTGCCTGAGAGAGAGGGTTGTGAGAGGGGCTGCTCCTTGGTGGCAGATCTCACCCTCCGGGAAGCTGCACCTCAAGAAATCTGGCGAGGCCACGGTCAAGCTGACGGACAGAGAGACCTACGTCATGGCCAAGTGCAGCTTCCTTCCTTTTGGTGTCCCTGTAGAGCCTGTGTCCCTTCCACCATAGATAGTCATTCTCTCTCAGCCATTCCAGCACCTCATCCTCATGTTCCTCCTCGATGGAGTATTGCCTCCTCTCCCGTTCTCGCATATGCCTCTTCCTCCCTTTGGCAGGACCAGATGGGCCCTCATCAGAGGGGTTTCCAGGTTGTAGGGGCTGCTCTTCCACACCACCAGCAGCAGCAGCACCAGCAGGATCAGCAGCAGCAGCAGCACCAGCAGGACCAGGATCAGCAGCATCAGAGTAAGCACCAGCAGGACCAGGAGCACGAGCAGGACCAGGAGCACGAGCAGGACCAGCAGGACGAGCAGGACCAGCAGGACGAGGAGCAGCTTCAGCAGAGTAAGCACCAGCAGAAGCACCACCACCAGAAGCAGCTTCAGCAGAGTAAGCACCAGCAGAAGCACCACCGCCAGGAGCAGCATCAGCAGTGTAAGCACCAGCAGAAGCACCACTGCCATAAGCAGCAGCAGCAGCTCCTCCAGAAGCAGAAGCAGCAGAAACCCCAGCCCCAGAAGAGTGAGCCTGTTCTACAGAAGCCCCAGCAGAAGCAGAGTGAGGGCCAGGGGGTGGGAGGGTGGCCCTGTCCCTCTTGCCAGGGCTGGCAGCAGATGGCTGAGGCTTTCTCTTCTTCCCCATGGTTGTGGGGTTGCTGGCTGGCAGAAAGGCTGGCAGGCAGGCAGGTACCAAGGCTTTCAGGCAGGCTGGCAGGCAGGCAGCAAGGCTGGCAGGGAGGCTGGCAGGGAGGGCTGGAAGGCAGGCTGGCAGGCAGGCTGGCAGCAAGGCTGGCAGGGAGGCTGGAAGGCAGGCTGGTAGGCAGACTGGCAGCAAGGCTGGCAGGCAGGCAGACAGCAAGGCTGGCAGGCAGGCAGCAAGGCTGGCAGGCAGCAAGGCTGGCAGGCATGCAGGCAGGCAAGGCAGGCAGGCTGGCAAGGCAGTCGATGTGTCTGGAAGCAGGTCTTTCCTCTGAATGGTGACCTGCTTGGGAGCTGCCTCCCTTTATATCCACGGGGCTGATGCAATGCATCCTCCCCGCAAGCGCAGTGAATGCTAGGCATCTGCTAGGCATCCGCTAGGCATCCACTAGGCATCCGCTAGGCATCCGCTAGGCATCCGCTAGACTTCTGCTCTGCATCCGCTTCATCCGCTAGGCTTCTGCTGTGCATCCGCCTCATCCGCTTGGCGTCCGCTCTGCATCCGCTGTATCCGTTCCACATCTGCTTTGCTGCGGTCTTCCAGAAACCTTGCGGATGTGCCATCCGCTCCCATCCACTTCCATCCACTAGGCTTCCGTCGAGCATCCGCTTTCCATCCGCCCTGCGTCCTCCCCCCATCCGTTCCTTTCCGTGTTATCCACTCTGGTTATGCAAATTTTTGCCCCTTTTGAGAGTGGATAACAACGGATGGAACATTTTTCTCGTCCGCTGTGTCCTTTTTACAAACGTTTTGCATCCGTCGGCCAGTGTGACAGGGTCTTTAGATGTTCTGTAAAAATACTCTACTCCAAATCCTCGATTGTGATTGGTTAGAAAAGCCAGCATAGGGATTGGTTCACTCGGAACCAATCCAAAAGAGCTGCCAAAAGGCAGCAAAACCAAGTAACTGTCATTGGCTACAAGCCGGCAGGCAAGCCGTATATAAAGGCTGCCGCGGCAAGAGCCAAACTGTTCCGTTTTCACTTAATGGTTGAAATAAAGACTTTTACTGTTGGAACCCGGTCTACCTCACGTTTTTCCGGACAGAACACTGGCGACGAAGGTGGGATCATCCTAAAACGTGAGACTGTGCATGTGGTGAATTGAAACCTAGGCTTTAAGCGATGGCCGGAAATAATGCACCGCCCGCACCCTTCAATCCCAATGAAGAAGATTGGGAATCCTACGTAGACCATTTCCAAATGTACTTAGAAAGTAACGAGATGGAAGAGATCTCAGACCAACGTAAGAGGGCTGTCTTCTTAACGATATTCAAAATGGCCAAGGCATTGGCGAAGCCCAGAGACGTTAAGCAAATGACCTGGCCCGAACTCCAGTGAATGTTGAAGGCTCATTATGCACCAGTGGTGTCAAATCTCATCAATTGGCATGAATTCTACCGAAGGGACCAAAAAGAAGGCGAGACCATCGCTGATTTTGTGGTAGCCCTCCGACAACTGGGGGGAGCATGTGAGTTCCTGAACTTAGATGAAGCCATGCGAGATCGAGTAGTATTGGGTTTAAAAGACTCTAATTTACAAAGTAAATTGCTAAATAAACCCAACATAACCGTGGCTGAAGCAATCGCAGAAGCCACAACTGCAGAAGCTGTGAAAAATCAGCAGCCACCATGAAACAAATGAACGCGAACAACAATGAAACGAGCCTAACCAGAGGGAAGAAGCAATTTCCCACCACCACACACCATGAAGATTTTGATGAGACATCAGAATCCGGAGAGGAAGACGATGAGGTCCACCACCTATACACCAACAAAAAAAGGCGCGAAAAAAGAAACTGGTGGGAATGCGCCGGTTGCGGAGGAAACCACCCTCGAGCCGATTGCAGATTCCTTGATGCCATCTGCACAGCTTGTAAGAAAAGGGGACACATCAAGAAGGTCTGTAGGAATCGAAAAAATAACAGCCCTAACAGATGCAGTAACTCTCCCCCACAAGCTGAATTGAAACAAGCCGAGAGAAAGTGGGAGCGCAACAAATGAGCCAGTAACCGAGAAAAGACCCATCAAGCTGTCACTATCAGAAGCGCTCAGACGAAAAGCGGAAAAAAAGTTAAAATCATCGTAAAAATCGAAGGCAGCCCCTGTGAGATGGAGGTCGATTCAGGGTCTTTCCTGTCAATGGTGTTGTGGGACACAATCAGACAACTGGTCCCAAATATCAAACTAAAAGAACTCCAGAAACAAAAATTAACTCTGAAGGACTACCAAGGGAATCGAATCCTTGTGGTAGGTCTAGGACATTTCCGAGTTGCTTACAAGCAGCATGTCGAAGTCCTGCCTCTGACAATAGTCAACCGAGACCGACCCAGCCTCCTGGGCATCGAATGGTTCGCACCATTGGGCATCGGAATGACCGGAGTAGACCAAGTGGCCTCAACCGACTGGGAAGAAAACCTGATCCACGAGTTCCAGGACGTTTTTGATGGCACCATAGGCAGGTATCGGGGGACCCCAATTTCCTTTAGCTTAGACCCCCCAGGTGGCCCCTAGAAGATTAAAGGCCAGATGAGTTCCCTTTGCATTAAAAGCAAAAATAGAGGAACAATTGAATAAATTAATTGACCAAGGGGTTTTGGAACTTGTTGACCATGCTAAATGGAAGACGCCAATAGTAAAACCAGTTAAACCTGATGGGTCGGTACGCATCTGCGGAGACTACAAGGCTACCCTGAACCATGCGCTGCAACAAAGCGCATACCCGGTGCCAGTCATACAACATTTGCTACACTCACTCGGGGGAGGAAAGATTTTTGCTAAACTAGATCTAGCACAAGCTTACCAACAGCTTCTAGTAGACCCCTTAACGGCCGAGGCACAGACAATAGTGACTCACAAAGGGGCATTCAAGTGTAACAGACTTCAGTTTGGAGTGAGTGTGGCCCCAGGCGTTTTCCAAAGCCTCATGGAATGCCTATTAAATGGAATAAAAGGGGTCGTACCATATTTTGACGACGTCCTAATTTCGGCTAAAGATAGGACCCAACTAGAAAAAAGACTAAGAAATGTACTAACAAAATTTAGAGAATCCGGTCTGAAAGTTAAAAAAGAAAAATGCTGCTTAATGACTGATCGCGTCGAATTTCTGGGCTACTTAATTGACGGAGAGGGTTTACACCCTACTGAAAAAAAAATCAAAGCTATTAAAGACGCACCACAGCCAAAAAACAAAACGGAATTGCAGGCATTTTTGGGTCTAATAAATTTCTATAACGTATTCCTCCCCCACAAAGCAATAGCGGAACCATTACACCGTTTGCTGGATAAGAAAACTAATTGGACTTGGGGTCATAGAGAGCAAAAGGCATTCCAGAAAATAAAAAAATTATTAACATCTAACACCGTTCTTATCCAGTTTAGTAACACACTTCCATTGACAGTAACCTGCGACGCCTCACCGTTTGGAGTCGGTGCCATCCTGAGCCACCAATTGCCAGATGGAAGAGAGGCACCCGTTGCTTATTACTCAAAGACTCTGTCTAAAACAGAACGTAACTCTAGTCAACTAGACAGAGAAGCCCTGGCAATCGTCACCAAAGTGAAATGTTTTCACGAATACCTTTATGGAAGAACATTTTTGATTGTAATGGACCATAAACCATTGCTAGGAATTCTGGCAGGAAGCAAGCCTACACCAAACATTTTATCCCTGCGGATGACTAGATGGTCAGAATTCCTTGCAGCATACTCTTACACATTGACACATCGACCCGGGAAGCAAATCTCCCATGCAGACGCATTAAGCAGAGCACCGCTGCCAATGACGGAGGAAGACCCAGCGCCAACAATGACAACCCTGCAAATAGAAATATGCCCCGAACTACCAATATCTGCAAACGATGTCGCCAGAGCCACCGCAAAGGACCCAGTGACTGCCCGCATATTAAACTGGGTAGGTAAAGGCTGGCCGGAAAACCAAAAAACTGAAAACTTTAAACCTTTCCGGACCAGACAAACCGAACTCTCAATTCAAAAAGGTTGTTTATTGTGAGGTGATCGGGTAATAATCCCTCCTAAACTACAGACTAGGGTGTTGGGTATGCTTCACGAAGGCCATCCTGGTATTGTAAAAATGAAAAGCCTCGCTAGAAGCTATGTCTGGTGGCCTGGTTTTGATAAAGATATCGAATATTGGGTTGCCACGTGAACTAAATGTCAGAAAACCAGGCCTTCCCCACCACAAGCACCCATAATGGACTGGGAGACCCCACGAGGCCCCTGGTCTCAGATCCACATTGATTTCGCGGGTCCTACTAGAGGGCACACCTTTTTAATTGTCGTAGATGCATACTCAAATTGGCTGGAGGTTGTAGTAATGTCATCTACGACAACCGAGGTGGTCATTAAACAACTTAACAAACTTTTTGCAACCTATGGATTGCCAGACATCCTAGTGTCTGACAACGGGCCACAATTAACTGCCATCCAATTTGAACAATACCTAGCCTCCCTAGGTATACGCCATGCACTGACCGTGCCGGCCCACCCGGCAGCAAATGGTAGGGTGGAGAGAATGGTCAGGTTTACCAAAGAGGGTTTAGAGAAAATGGACCTTGGGGATGTCCAGGATAAAATCAACCATCTACTCACCCTCCAACATATCACACCCAGCACCGTAACCAACAAAAGCCCTGCAGAGTTATTAATGGGAAGAAAACTTAGGTAACAATTAGACAGGTTGCACCCAAATTACACGTCGGAAAGACCCCCCCGACTCCTCCAGCCATTGCCGAACATTTGAAATCGGCAACCTAGTCTACGCAAAAAATTTTACCGGGGACCCCCTATGGCTTCCAGCCACAATCACACAACTCACAGGCCCCCAGTCCTACCGACTAACCGTAGACGATGGCAGGGAATGGAAGCGGCACATAGACCAACATTGTTCCTGAAACATTGAAAGAAATACAAACGCACAACCACAAAGAATAAAAATCGATGAAAACAAAACCAAAGAAGGGGGGGGGGGGGAAATACAAGAAAATAATAAAGAACTTTTTAAAATAAATCCAGAACATCTAACCAATCAAAAAGAGCAAAAAGGAAACTTATGGTTAGATGAGACTTGCAAAAATAATCCAGATGAAGGGGCCAGCCAAGCCAGCTCGACCTGCCCGGAGAAGCCTGGAGGGAGCAGCAAAACCACCAGCCTGAGAAACTCAAGTGGTAATAAAATGGCCGACTCACCCTTCCAGGTGGTTCCATGGAAAAGAGCCGGAGAGACAGCAACCCCATCCAAACCGGTTGAAGTCTCCAGCGAAAATGAACCACGCAAGTCCAGTAGAATCCGAAGAAGCCCCACCTACCTGCGCAACTACATCACCACGTAGAACTAAACCAAGGGGGGAGGGGTGTTCTGTATAAAATAGTCTACTCCAAATCCTTGATTGTGATTGGCTAGAAAAGCCAGCATAGGGATTGGATCACTAGGAACCAATCCAAAAGAGCTGCCAAAAGGTGGCAAAACCAAGTAACCGTCATTGGATACAAGCCAGCAGGCAAGCCGTATATAAAGGCTGCCACGGCTAGAGCCAAACCGTTCCGTTTTACAATAATTGTTGAAATAAAGACTTTTACTGTTGGAACCCAGTTTAACTCGCGTTTTTCCGGGTGGAACATTAGAAATGAACTAGCATTAGTTAAACATGAGATGAATGTTAGAAATGAACTAGCATTAGTTAAACATGAGATGAATATTTTAGATCAAGAGGAACTAATTAAAAAATATTATACACAAAACAAAATTATTTCGAACATACAAATAAACCCAGAAGGTGGCTGGCATTTAAATTAAGAAAGAAAAATCAGAAAAGAATGATATATCAATTACAGGATAAAAATGGAATTATAAGAGAGTACTTTGAAGATCTTTACAAACAGATCAGGAGAAAAAAAAGGAAATTATAAGAGAGTCCTTTGAAGATCTTTACAAACACGAAATAGTTGATTTAAATAAAATAGAAGAATATTTGAAAGAAGAAACTCTCTATCCAATATCAGAGGATAAAAAAGAGATGCTCAATAAAGAAATAACTTTAGACAAGCTAAAGGTGTTGATTTGGAATTGGAATAAGATGCAAATTTCATTATTAAGTAGAATACCAACAATCAAAATGAATGTTCTTCCTAAAATACTATATTTGTTTCAAACAATTCCAATATTACTGGATATTTTTAAAAAAAAATTTAAAAATTTAAAATTGATGAAATTTATCTGGGCAAAGAAAAAAACAAGGATAAAAGAAACTTATTTCCAAGATAATAATAGCAAGGGTGGATTCGGACTACTTGTCTGGGAGATGTATTATAGAGCGGTGGCATGAGTGTGGATAAAAGATTGGATTGATTTAAGGAATAATAGGATTTTACAATTGGAGGGACATTATTTACAGCTAGATTGGCATGCATTTTTATGGAACCCGAATAGAAAAAATAATCTATATTTTACTAGACACGTATTCCAAAAGTGTTTAATCAAAATTTGGACTGATATAAGAAGGAATCATTATCCTAAAATCCCGAGGTGGTTTTCAATGATGGAGGCAATGTTTCACTTAAATACAATGGACATCAGTAAAAAACTTAAATATTACCAAATATTAGATAGTGAGGAAAGAATTAAAATGAAACAGGAACTAGAATCACAAGAGATAGTTATTGATAACTGGTCATATTTTCAAATAAAATTGAGATATAACAAAGGCATAAAGAAATATAGAATTGAGGTAAAAGACACATATTTAGATAAAATATTTTTAAACCCTGAGAAAAGTTTGATTTCCAAAAATAAATAATTATTTATTAGAATATGAAATGGCCGAGAAAATTGTGAAGGGCCCTATGTTAGCTTGGGAAAAAAAAATTGGTTATAGTATCGATCTGGATGCCTAGGAAGAAATCTGGCAGAAAAACCTGACACTAACCAAATCAGTAGCACACATGGAGAATCTATACAAAAGGATGCACAGATGGCATTGGCACCCTCTAGATTGGCCAAAATATTTCCAACAGCCAATCCTTGCTGTTGGAAATGTAAAGAGAAATTTGGTACATATTTTCATTCATGGTGGACTTGTCCTGAGATAAAGAAATATTGGTTAAAAATAAAAACATGGATAGAAGAAATTATAGAGTGTGGGCTGGAGTGGAAACCGGAATTATTTTTGTTGGGAATGATCAAAGGGGATTACCCCACTAAAGTAAAATATCTGACCATCCATTTATTAACTGAGGCACGTATTTCACGAGCACAATATTGGAAGAACCCAAATGCATCACTGATAAAGGTTGCTTTTCAGAAAACATATGAGTGTGCCCAATCGGAGAGGCTTACACTTAAAATTAATGGGAAGGAGGATATAGATTACTACCGGATATGGGATAAATGGTATAAATGGGTAGATAACAAAAGGGGAAACTCATAAATGAACCTAAGATACAAATTATATTCAGTGGTTTATGTTAAATATATAAAAACAAAGGCTTTAAACCTTCTTTCCTCTGTTACTATTATTATTATTAACCATTTATAATATTTCTTTGTTTACTAGTTAAAAAACATGAATGTATTTGTAATAGAAGAGTAGTTATAAACCAACGTGAAAATAAAGAGAGTATACAATGAATTATTTAGCGCTTAGGATGTGATAATAAATGAAGATGTGACTAGTACTAGCCAATACTGATTTTCAGGACCTACCAAATTCGATAAAAAATATAAAGAATTACGTGTTATTCACATATTATTCTTTCTATATTTTTGAATTTTTATGTTTTTAAATTTGTAAATAAAATTGTTTTTAAATTTAAAAAAAATTAGTAATCCTTCCTGTTGCTCTCTCTACATAATATATATTTTGATATAACATATAATTCTGTATATTTGGGGTTTTCATTCCTGTAATTCCTACATTGCAAGGACAGTAACAAAATAACTTGAACAATCCCAAAATAAATGGATATAATGTCAAATCCTTATTTAGGAGCTATTCCCAATAAAATTTGGAAACAGATTGTCCTAGCAAATGCATGTGAAACTGTGAGATTAGTTACATGCCACCATTACAATCTGAAAATCTGTATAAAGATTTTCATACAGTTGAAAATTGTATGAAGAATTTTTTCTTCTGTATGAAGAAAATATGTATGAAGATTTGACCCATTTAAATGCAGATTTTGGTTTCTAATTGCCTGTAACCATGATGCCTTCCAATTTGCTTATGCTCACTGGAAAGAATTTATTTTAGTGATAGCCCAGATAAATTATGATGAAATCTTCCATTTGCAAATTCTAACCATTAAAACATTGCAAATGGAATGTTTTAATGTAAGCAATCTGGAATATCACTAGATTAAATCCTTTCCAGTGGGAAATAAAGAACTGGAATGTACAACATTAACATTGTTCGTTCAACCAGATAATCCATGCATTCCATAAGAATATAACTTGTGGTATGTAAAATATATTTTTCAATCATTCTAACCTTGAAAAATTAGCATTTATTTTCTTAATGCAGGATGGCCATTATATTGTGAAAAAGATTAATCACTTTGTATGGAACCACATCAAAGAAGCTGGTGCACATTTGAAGTTACAGGACTTTATGTGTTCCTTTATCAAGTCCGAAATGATGTAGTTGTGACAAATAATTTTTTTTCTCTCAAAGGAAAAGAAAAAATAAATTAAAGTGTCCTGGATTCCTGGACATTTTCCATTCCTACTTTGACAAGAGTTGGAAAGGCAAGAGATTCTGCTCAGATCAACTTCAATATTACCCCAGATATGTACCATGATTTTTAATGCTACACATTTAGTGCTACCGAATGAAGCATTCTGCATAGTGTGAGGTGCCAACAATGTTGTATTTCAGAGGAAGGTAAAAATTTTAGGGATTGAGTAAAAGTGCAAAACATGCAATCACAATGGTAATCAGTCCTTTTTAAATAAAAAAGAGATTTGATTCATTCATTGCTCTTACCCCCAAGGTTTCATCTGACAGTTCCAAAATATGTTATATTCTAACTCATAATTTCACCACATTTCAATAGTAAAATCTTAAATCAGAACAAAACCTTGCTAGATTTTATTGTATTTTTTTAGTTGAATTTAAACAACATGACAAAGTCTTGCCCCTAACTATCATCGACCGCGACAGCCCTAGACTGCTAGGAATCGAATGGTTCGCGCCTCTTGGAATCGGAATGACCGGTATCAACCACATCACTACTACCAACTGGGAGGAGAACCTACTTCACGAATTCCAAGATGTATTCGATGGGGCAAGTACCAGGGGACCTCATTCTCATTTAGCCTAGACCTGAAAATAGCCTCCGTTCGCTTAAAGGCCAGACGTGTCCCATTCGCGCTAAAACCAAACATTGACGAGCAACTGAATAGTTAATAGCGCAAGGGGTTTTAGAACCAGTCGACCACGCCAGGTGGGAAACCCCTATTGTAACAACGGTAAAGCCAGATGGGTCAGTGGGCATCTGCGGGGACTAAAAGGCAACCCTGATCCACGCACTCCAACAAAGCACATACCCAGTGCCAGTAGTGCAACATTTATTGCACTCGCTAGGGGGAGGAAAAATATTCGCAAAACTCGACCTAGCACAAGCTTATCAGCAACTACCCATTGATCCAATAACAGCAGAGGCACAAACGATAGTAACACATAGAGGGGCATTCAAATGTAACCTCCTTCAATTTGGTGTTAGCATTGCCCCAGGCATTTTCCAAAGCCTCATGGAACGCCTACTAAATGGAATCAAAGGTGTTGTCCCATACTTCGACGATGTACTGGTCTCAGCAAAAAATGCCAACCAGCTAGAGACCAGGCTAAGAGAAGTGTTAACTCGCTTTAAAAAATCAGGCCTAAAAGTCAAGAAAGAGAAATGTGAACTGGCCACTAACCGGGTCGAATTCTTGGACTATTTAATCGACGAGCAAGGCATTAACTCAACTGAAAAGAAAATGAAGGCTATCAAAGACGCTCCCAGACCCATAAATAAAACCGATCTCCAGGCGTTCTTAGGCCTCATAAACTTTTACAATGTGTTCCTGCCCCATAAGGCGACAATAGCAGAACCCCTACATCGGCTGCTAGATAAAAAAAAAAAAAAAACATTTGGACTTGAGGCCACCAGGAACAGAAAGCTTTCCAAGGTAGTAATGACCTATTAACGTCAGACACCATTCTTATCCAGTTTCACAACACCCTGCCACTGATGGTCACATGCGATGCTTCACCTTTTGGGATCAGCGCCATCCTGAGTCACCAGGCCCCAACAGAGCTTCACATGAAGGGAAGAGTTCACTAGAACACTGGTGCAACTCCCCAGCTGGAGCAGTGGAGTGGCAAGACAGGATGGTAGATGCTTAATGGATGCTTCCTTCAGCCTGTCTCATCACACTGATGAGATTGCGCCATGTATGTTGAGTGGCCCTACAATGAATAGGTCATTAATAAAGAGTTTTGTTTACGTTGAAATGTGTGGATGAATGATTAAATTGTTATTGATAATAAAGGGCCATAGGTGTGGCACCTGGGAGGGTGGACCATACAGTCCCACTATGCTTGCACTGGAGGCTTATCTATCCCATAGCTATTACCCATCCCACAGCTATTACCCATACCACAGATATCCCTGGCCATCCCACAAGCATGCAAAGGTTTAACTATTTTCTAAAAGTTTCCACCAACACTTTATTAAGAAAATAAATGACCAAAGTGTGTGAAGCAAAGATAATCTTTATTAATAACAGTTAAGTAAAGTGTAGGAATTTATTTAAAAAGCAAAAGGAACCAAGAAAAGTGTCCCAAGCAATGATAAAGTCAACAGGTAACAACTCAGTCTCTGGCAATGTTCTCAGTCACTCTGAGGCATGTCCATGGTCTCAGGCCTAAAGGGTCCAGGGACTGTGGAGGTGGCAGTGGCTGGAGTGCTGGTCTGAGGCGCCATTGGGGTGCCTGGCCCCGAGAGTACAACAGGAGATGGTGTGTTCAGGAAGCTCTCAGAAAGCTCGCTCAGCCCAGTGAGGTTGAGAAGCCCTTCATCCAGGACCTGGGATGTCAGGCACAGGACCGATGACAGATGTTCTGAGGCCGGGCTTGGATGTGGGGTGGAGGAAGGAGTGTCATGGGGTTGTCTGGTGTGAAGCTGGTTGAGGTGAGGCGTCTGTGGCGTGCGAGGAAACATCTGTGGCGTCGGTGGCATCTGTGGCGTGCAATGTACCTGTGCTTGGACTGGGAAGGGCTACCTGTGCTGCTGGAACTCCTGGTAGCCATAGCCTTGGTAGGAGAGGGGCTGTTGAAAGCCTTGGATATGGCTGTGACATCACCTGGGGTGGAGGAGCAGACCTGGAGTGCGTGGAGCAGGTTCAGCTGGGCCTGCAGGGTGGTGCAGCAGCGCCGTGATCCTCTCCTTCATCACCTGGTACTGGGGCTCGGGCATGTCTATGAGGGTCTGGGTCACGTAGGTGAGGAAGGGCTTGTGGTTTGAGGATGGAATCTCGAAGTGTACCAGCTAAGAGAGGAGATCTGCGCTGGTCTTGATCATCTCCCTGATCTCCAGCAGGACAGTGTGGCTCTGTCCCTCTGCCTCTCTGCCTGCTTTCTTTGGAGGTGGAGCTGGGGGTGGGGGTGGGTTGGTCCCTGGTGGTCACTGCTTCTTCTTGCTCTATGTGTGTGAGAGAATCCTCCACGTCCTCCGGCATAGGGTGTGCAGCTGTCGGGGGGGTCTCTGTCGCGGGGCGCTCTGTGGACACCTGCCCGGACACGGTCGTTGTCTCCTGGCCAGAAGAGGACTGGCTGTCTGTGGGCTGCCTGAGAGTGAGGGTAGACAGAGGGGCTGCTCCTCGGTGGTGGACCTTACCCTCCAGGAAGCTGCACTTTGCCATGACGTAGCTCTCCCAGTCGGTGAGCTTGACCGCGGCCTGGCCAGACTTCTTCAGGTGCAGCTTCCCGTACCAGGTGTGCATATGCTTCCACCACCCGAGGAGGACATCAGTAGTGTAGTCCAGGCTCTGTGCCTTCTGTCTCCAAGCCGCCTGCTTCCGCTTGGTGTCTCTATACAGCCTGTGGCCCTTCCTCCACATATACTCGTTCTCCCTCAGCCACTGCAGCACCTCTCCTCATGCTCCTCTGTGATGGAGTACTGCTTCCTCTTTCCCTTCTCCTTGCCTTGCCTCTTCCTCCCTCTGGCAGGGCCTTCATCATCAGAGCTTTCAGGGCTTTGGGCTGGTCCACCACAGCAGCAGCAGGAGAAGCAGCAGGAGAAGCAGCACCAGCACCAGCAGCAGGAGAAGTACCAGCAGCAGCAGCAGCAGCAGCAGCAGCAGAAGAAGAAGAAGAAGAAGAAGAAGCAGCAGCAGCAGCAGAGTTCCAGGGGGTGGGATGGTGGATCTATCCCTCTTGCCAGGGCTGGCAGAAGATGGCACAGGCTTCCTCTTCTTCCCCATGGTCTCTGATGAAGATGTGTCTGGCAGCAGGTCTTTCCTCTGAATGCTGGCCTTGTGCGAGCTGCATCCTTTTATATCCGTGGGGCTGACGCAATGCATCTTCCCTGCATGCGCAGTTAATGCTCTGCATCCACTACACTTCCGCTCTTTCCACTACGCATCTGCTTTGCTATGCTCCCCCGGAAGCCCTGCGGATGTGCCATCTGCTTCCATCCGGTTTCATCCGCTAGGCTTCCGTTGAGCATCCATTTTACATACGCAATACATCCTCCTCCCATCCGTTCTTTTCCGTTCTGTTTATGCAAATTTTTGCCCCTTTTGAGAGTGGATAAGAACAGATGGAGCCACCCCCGGATTTTTGGCCGTCCGCTGTGTCCTTTTACATACATTTTGCATCCGTCAGGCGATGTGACCTAGCCTTTATAGGTTAGACAACCACAATTTTAGAGATGCTTTTTCCATCGTTCAGTTCCATATTATTACCTGCAGAATGAACATCTACATGATTGAACATGTACATGGTGCTAAAGGCTAGGTCACACTGACCGAAGGATGCAAAACGTATGCAAAAAGGACACAGCGGACAAGCAAATTTTCCATCCATTGTTATCCACTCTCAAAAGTGCCCCAAATTTGCATAAACAGAGGTCACTGGCATTTTATATCTGGGCATCTGGAGCTGACCCGTTGCCTGAAGTATCAATGTACATGAACTTGTAGTCAGCATCAACCATGGCAAAGAGGATGATGCTGAAGAAGCCCTTGTAGTTGAAATAATTGGTCCCTGAGTTGGCTGGAGCTTTGCAGGCCACGTGCTTGCCATCTATGGCTCCAACGGTGTGGGGAAAGTTCCACCTCTGATACCACTGCTCTGCAACTTTCCTCCAGCCTTCTTCAGTGGTAGGTCACTGGGGGAGCTCCTCCAGGTATTCTTCGATGATGGCCTGCACCACTTCTCTGACCACAATGCATACTGCATGTTTCTGTATGTGGTTCCAGAGGCCAGGTGGCGCAATCAGTGCCACCTTCAGTCCAGGGTCCAGGCTGGGATGGAAGTTGGTGCTCGGCTTGGTCAACCTGGGTCTCAGATGCTCCACAACTTTGTCAAACATGGCTGGTGGCATCCTCATGAAGTACTGGAATGCACAAGGGTCTTCATTCCTCAGTTCCACCATCAGCTTGTCATACAATCCAAACTCCACTCTTCTCCCAATCCATCTTCGGACCCAGACAACTCTTGGACATCTTCTTCTCCTTGCATAGAAAAGGTGAAACAGTCTGAAGAGGGCTTGGTTCTGGTGTTGAATGATGGCAGCTACCAAAAGGAGTGTGCGATGATCCGTGGTGGACATCAATGGATGATGTGGAAGAGCAAGAGCAAGGCTGAAGAGGTCTGCACACCAGGGCTGCTGGACTGATCGTGAGATCCAGGTGATTTCCTCCCCCTTTTTATAGGAAATGTCGGTTTTCTGCTAGGTGTCCTTCCACATACTCTAGACATCCTCCAGACATCCTAAATATCTGAGATACATCCCATATATGAACACTTTGTCCATTTTAATGCTTTATATCCGAGCTGCATCCACTTTCATCCTTTCTATGTCGGTGCTACTAACGCTGTGTGGACGTTTCGTGTACCTTTTGTTTCCTCCCTCTTTCCGTTTTCAGCTGCAGCGGATGTGACTTGCGCGGATGGCCAGAGGATGCCGAGAGGATGCCTCGGACGTGTAACTGATGACAACGGATGTAGAACGTTTGTTGCCTGTATTTGTCATGGATGTAGATCGTACGCGGCGGAAAGTTCATCCGCTCAAAAAGTTTTGTGCAGCTCAAAACTTTTTGAGTGGATGAAATAGCAGTAGACGGATGCTCGACGGATAGAGCATATGAAAGACGTACGCAGTGAGTACACAACAGATGCATCGCGTTTTCCAACGGATGGCAAGCTTTTTTGTCCATTTTACATCCTCTTTGCATCCGTTGGTGCAGTGTGACATGGGCTTTACATCTGCATTGGATAATTTGAAAGTCTGAGTCAGAGTCGTGGCAGCTATGGTGGTTGGGATGAGCAGAACCGAAAAGAAACTATCAATTTTGCAGAAAGGCAAGCCAAACAGGTAAGAGACAAATAACATCAAGAATCCCAACACAAGAGAAAAGGAATTTGACTCCAAAAGTCTCCAAAAATTTGACTCACAAAAACACTTCTTTATTGGAGAAGGAATCTTATATAAGATTATTTATAGTGTACTTTATCCATTTAATATACTGCTATATCCAATCTGGCTTTTTAAGAACTTCCTTTTCCAGATATATGCACTTGCCTGCTAATCTTTCAAGGGGAACGGAATTGCCTCATCACTGTGTGTATATATGGTACCCCAAAGAAAAGAAAATAATTGTGAATGCTGCCTCCAAACACCAAATCAATGCCAAAACTAATATTACTAATAGACCAACTGTGGCTAAAAGAACATGCATGGGTGAGATTCCAGATGTTCCCTGCACATGTTACGTGAACACATCCTGCTATGCAAGCTAATTCTGCAAACCTAAGACATATTAGAAAAAATACTCAAACCCCTTGAATCCCCGGGAGATCGCCAGTTCCTTAAAAAAATATTTACAAAGAAATATTTCACTTTTATGCCTGAAAGGTGTGGTTCCCATTGATATTTTTATTCCTAGCTAAATTAGACACTTACTTTAAAACACGACTAATGGAACTTCTATTTGGCTCATAAACAATCTATATTTTAAATGCACACACTTTTTCCCATAATCAAAAGCTATAAGTGTAACAAAATTCAACCTATATCGACAGTTAAGCTTTTAAAATAGTTTTGAAAATAAGAGCTGGATTAGAGCAGGACTCTGTTCCCTAGCGCCTCTGTAGTATAACACTTATAAAATCAGGGATTTGTTAATAAAATAGCAATAGCACTTAGATTAATATACCGCTTTATAGTGCTTTACAGCCCTCTCTAAGCGGTTTACAGAGTCAGCCTATTGCCCCCAACAATTTGGGTCCTCATTTTACCCTTCACGGAAGGATGGAAGTCTGAGTAAACCTTGAGCCTGGTAGGATTTGAACTGCCAAATAGTAGGCAGCAGGCTGCAGAAGTATCTTGCAGTACTGCACTCTAACCACTGCGCCACAGAAGCTCAAAATACCGGAAAAGGAAAAAAGAGAAAAACTTGGAAAACCAGCTTCTATCGGATTAGCCAGATTATAATTTTTACAAAACAAAAAGACAGTTTTGTGACCACCTTAAATTATTAGAAAATTTAGTTATGACATACAAATATTCATAAAATCCATTCTAATTCACGAAAGCTTAAGTGAGATATGAAACATTCAAGTGCCAGAAGATTTTGTAAAGTTGATAAATTGTATAACTGCTGTGTCAGCTGAAAAATCCCCACATTTATTCAAGTGATGCGCTCACAAAATGCAGCAAAGATATCATCAATACCAATTATCCATTTCTTACATTAATTTTTCAGAAAACAATGTTACTCAGCAAACTGGCATTGCCAGAGGATTATCTGATGGTAAGGAAAATGCTTGGTAAAAAGGGAACTCTTACTTCTCAAATTCTCCATTATCCAAAATGGACTCCTAGAAAATCATGTTAACAAAATAGCTTTGTTCCACGCTGAACTTTCTCTGAGGATTACCACTTGCATTGCAATTAAAGAGTCTTGTGGTGAATCCAGACTTGTCATCTACCACTTTGCATACAAACAGCTCCCCCACAAAAGTCAACTGAAAATTCTCAGTTCTCCTATTCTTTGTAATTGTTTTATTTGATTCTAAAGCCCATGTCACACCGAACCAACGGATGCAAAGAGGATGTAAAACGGACAAAAAAGCTTGCCATCCGTTGGAAAACGCAATGTACTCACTGCCTCTGCTTGGCTTCCTCTCTATCCGTCCAGCATCTGTTTATGGACGTTTCATCCGCTCCAAAAGTTTTGGGCTGCCCAAAACTTTTGCGCGGAAAATGTATCCAATTCGTCCATTCTGCATCCACTACGCATCCATAACGCATCCGTTATATCCGCTAGGCATCCGTTTCACATCCACGCAACTCGCATCCACTCAGACGCAGGGAGGAAGCGGAACGGATGCGGAACGGATGCAGAACAGATGTAGAACGGATGCAGCATGGAAACAAAGTGTTTAAAATGGAAAAAACGTCCACAGAGGGGACCTATCTCGGATATTAAGGATGTCTAGAGGATGCCTAGAGGATGCCTAGAGGATGCAAAGGGACATCTATACTGCCTATAAAAAGGGGGAGCAACTCGCCTGCATCTCACTTTCAGAACAGCAGCCAAGCTATTCTGCTGCCTTCATCTGACTCTTTCTCTTCCACAGCATCCAGTCATGTCCACCGTGGATTGTGACAAAGTCCTTTTGGCAGCCACCATCCTTCTGCAACAGTGCGAAACCATCTACAAGCTCTGTGAACTCTACTACGGGAAGAAAAGGAGGCACCCAAAAAAAGTCTGGGTCCAAAGATGGTTTGCCAGAACAGCAGAGGACGGACTGTACAACAAGCTGATGGTGGAGCTCAGGAGCGAAGACACACGGGCGTTCCAGAACTTCATGAGGATGCCTCCAGCCATGTTTGACGAACTTGTGCAGTGGCTGATACCCAGGTTGACCAAGGCAAACACCAACTTCCCACCCAGCCTGGAACCTGGGCTCAAGGTGGCACTCACTCTGCGCCACCTGGCCTCAGGGACCTCCTACAGGAGCATGCAGTACGGCTGTAGGGTGCCACCCAACACCATAAGCATTGTGGTCAAAGAAGTGGTGCAGGCCATCATCGAAGAATACCTGGAGGAGCTCCTCCAGTGCCCCTCCACTGAAGAAGGATGGAAGAAAGTTGCAGAGCAGTGGTATCAGAAGTGGAACTTCCCCCACACCGTTGGAGCCATAGATGGCAAGCACGTGGCCTGCAAAGCTCCAGCCAAGTCAGGGTCCACATATCACAACTACAAGGGCTTCTTCAGCATCATCCTCTTCGCCATGGTTGATGCTGACTACAAGTTCATGTACATTGATGCTTCAGGCAACGGCTCATCTTCAGATGCCCAGGTATACAATGCCAGTCACCTCAAGGAGGGGTTGGAAGGCAACCTCATGGTGGGCTTCCCAGATCCAGACCTGCTGCCCAACAACACGCAAGATGTGCCCTACTTCATCGTGGGGGATGACACCTTCTCCCTCACAACCTACCTCATGAAGCCCTACACCTCCAAATACCTCACCCGTGAAGAGAGGATCTTCAACTACAGGCTGTTCAGGGCAAGGCGGGTGGTGGAGAACACCTTTGGCATCCTGGCCAACAGGTTCCAGGTACTTCTCACCACCATGCAGCATAGCCCAGAGACCATGAGGAGGATCGTGGAAGCTTGCTGCATCCTGCACAATCTCATGCGCACCCGCTACCCAGTCTTGCAGAACAGGCTTGTGGACCGTCAACAAGGCAATGGGGACATGGAGCCTGGGGAATGGAGGCAAGGGCAAAACCTGATCGACATTGAGGATGTGCAAGGCTCCAACAGAGCCTCACGTGAGGCGAAGAAGCAGCGCAACCTCCTGAAACATTGGTGCAACTCCCCAGCTGGAGCAGTGGAGTGGCAAGACAGGATGGTAAATGCTTAATGGATGCTTCCTTCAGCCTGTCTCATCACACGGATGAGATTGGGCCATGTATGTTTGGTTGGCCTACAATGAACAGGGCGTTTAATAAAGAGTTGTGTTTATGTTGACATGTGTGGATGATTGATTGTATCGTTATTGATAATAAAGGGCCATAGGTGTGGCATCTGGGAGGGTGGACCATACAGTCCCACTATGCTTGCACTGGAGGTTTATCTATCCCACTGCTATCCTAACCCATCCCACAGCTATTACCCATCCCACAGGTGTCCTAACCCATCCCAAAGCTATCCTTACCCATCCCACAAGCAAGCAAAGGCTTAAACCATTTCTAAAAGTTTCCACCAAGACTTTATTAAAAAAAAGAAATGAAACAAGTGTGTGAATCATAAATAGACTTTTTTAACAACAAGCTATAAGACAAAAATGAGTCTCTGGCACTCCTCTTGGTTGCTCAGTCTCAGGGGTGAAGGGTGCAGGTGCTGTAGAGGTGGCTGGTGCTGGAGTGCTTTTCATCAGCTCCTCCAGAAGCAGAAGCAGCAGAAGCGCCAGCCCCAGAAAAGCGAGCCCGTGCTGCAGAAGCCCCAGGAGAACCAGAGTGAGGGCCAGGGGGCGGGATGGTAGCCCTGTCCCTCTTGCCAGGGCTGGCAGAAGATGGCTGAGGCTTGCTGTGCCTCCGCATGGTTGTGGGGTTGCTGGCTGGCAGGGAGGCTGGCAGGAACCAAGGCTGGCAGGGAGGGTGGCAGCAAGGCTGGCAGCAAGGCTTGCAGGCAGACATGCAGGCAGGGCAGGCAAGGCAGCCAATCCGTCCGGCAGCAGGTGTTTCCTCTGAATGGCGACCTGCTTCCGAGCTGCTTCCGTTATATCAGCGGGGCTGATGCAATGCATCCCCCCCCACATGCGCAATTAACGCCAGGCATCCATTAGGCTTCCACTGTGCATCCGCTGTGCATCCGCTTCATCCGCTTGGCTTCCGCTCTGCATCCGCTCTTTCCGTTCCGTGTCCGCTTTGCTGAGACCCCCTGGAAGCCCTGCGGATGTGCCATCCGCTCCCATCTGCTTCCATCCGCAAGGCTTCCGTTCCGCATCTGCTTTGCATCCGCTCTGCGTCCTCCCCACGTCCGTGTTATCTGCTCCGGTTATGCAAATTGTTGCCCCTTTTGAGAGCGGATAACAACGGATGGAACATTTTGCTCGTCCGCTGTGTCCTTTTTGCATCCGTTGGGCAGTGTGACATGGGCTTTAGATCTGATATGGATGGCCTCAACCTGTAATGCACTTATTTAAATACTCCATGCCACTGAACAACTTTGTGGAACTGATGATAACAATTAAATATTATTTTTTGCTTTTTTTGCAGGAAAAAAAATCTTAATACAGATAGGAGACTGTTTTTACTGACCAGAGAAGGGTTATTTTTTTCCTTTTCCATTTTTTATCTTAGTTGGTGATGACTGTATTTAATCTCATAAAATAGAGTGGTGAATATTTTGAATTGTTGACTGATGCCTGAAAGTACCAATATATTCTTCATTTTTGCAGTCATTAGATTAAAATATTTGCTTTCCGTAGTAAGAAAAATTTAGGAAATATTGGTAATGAATGCCAAGATTCCATCAACAAAGTAAAAACCCAAGGATGGAATTACAAATTAGACTGCATACAGGATTCCCATCCGGATAGTAATCTTGTGTCATATTCACTTTCTTCTCTCTGTAACTTTCAGACACATTTTACTTATCACATAACTAACACAGCAAGCATCATTATCATCAGCTTGATTTTAATTCATTATACTGTATATTGATGTACCTCTGCTTAATTGTGACAAACATTATGTGGTTGAAGGAGAGCCATTTCCCAACTCTGGAAATGAAAAAGTATGTGAAGCTCAAAAAAAGAAGAAAAAAAGTGTATGTGTTGTGTTTTTTTTGTAAAACTAGGGAAATGTGTATTACATCTAAATGAATATATTTAATTATATGGAGCAGAGTTGATGAGTAGAGGCAGAGAAGTGAAGATGTCACTTTATGCATGAATTAAATTGGTGGGCGGGAAAAATATATAACATTCCGAAAGGGACCTGAGAATGCAAAAAATGTAAAGCAAACTGAGGTAATAAAATATTATTTAAAGCATTTAAGATTATTAAAATGTTGCAACAGAATTAAAATAATTATATAACAGAGTGCATATAGAAGACTATGGCACTGTGCTAATGGGAAGCATGAAAAAATGCATGTTGGAGCAAGGAACAAAAAGGATTGTAGATTTTTTAAAAAGCATATAAGCAGATGATGACTAAAAAACCAATATACAAGATATTGTATAATGTATTTGTAGGAAAAAGGAAGTTTAAAGAACACAGAGCAAGAAAGGGTTAAGATTAAAAGAAGCAGAAAAAATGCAAAGCACTTTTATATAAACAAAATATTGTTTTTAAGTCAAAATTTGGGAAGCCAGAGAAGCAAGAGAAGGGGAAATTTCAAGTTTTTAATGATATGGGGAAGAAAGGAGATTGTGAGATAGATACTATAAAAGCATCCAAGAAAAAAAAATAGTCAAGAAAATTATTAACACCTGGAAGTATGTTGAAAAACAGGGAAACTGCAGATAATATAACAGGAGAAATATTGAAGTATTAATGCAGCTGCTTTACAAAGTAAAGTGGAATTCTGGAATGTTTGCATGAATACAAAGTTGGAAGTTGGTTACTGAATGCAATATAAGTAATATATACTGGAAATTAAGCATTAGTGGAAGTCAAGAAAAAGTGAAATGATTAGCAAACAGTTTGGTACCCAGCCAAGTATGATATCTCCTTGACTATTTAATGATTAATGGATAAATGTATATGGGATGTTTGTGATGATACTAGAAGTGTGTTAGTCAGAGACATGAATGACTGGCTTTGAAAGGATCCACCCATCAGTATCTCTCTTGGGTTCTCTGACTAGCAGAAGGAATGTAATATATTTTTTTCCTTTATCTTCTGATATTCTTTAGTTTTTTTTTATATCTTAAATATCTTGTGTTAATATTCTTTGATTATTCTCTTCCGTTATATTATATCTTCAGTATGCCTCTATTTTGTTTGATATTGCTGACTCATATTATGCTATTGTGCTATTTTCTATTTTGCCTTGGAATAAGTCTTCATATTGTGTGGTTATTGCTTCCAAATCCAAATAGGAGTATTCCAATCAACTAGAGTCATCAAGAATCAGCTAAGCAAGTGAGGCAAATTGAGCTGTCAACATGCATGGCTTGGGTTTTTTTAAGGCATGATCTGCTTGCAAATGAAATGACTTTTACCTTTCTTCATTTGAAATTGCAAAAAAAAAAAACACTCATTTCTTCCCAAATGACTTATTTCTTTCTTCTTTTCCAAAAACAATTGTTAGTAAAAACAATCAGGCCAATCCAGCTAAACTTGACTGTTTTTAAAAAAAGAATTCTTTTGCCAAACCAATTTTCAACATTCCATTGTGCAGCTTAAGAGAATGCAGGAAACGTTTCAACAATATTCAGCTTCCCTTGAGATATTGCAGCTCATGAAAACTAACCAGTGGCCTAGTCCTTAAAAATTACAATGGGCTTCCTGCTTACATTTAACTCTCTCTGTGCTCCCACACTAAGCTCTTTCTATGCCCAACACTAATTTAAACAATATGACCGCATTCCAGTTGCAGATCTTCTTCTCTCTGGAACAGAAGTGAGAACTGAAGATGGGGAGAGAAAAAGGTTAAGTCCAGGCAGTTTTTCATCCTAGAATCAGTGGTGGGCTACAACCAATTTAACAAATGGTTCTGTGAGCGCACACTTCGTGTGCACGCCAAACATGCACTTCGCGCACACATACAGCATTCAATAAACACCAATTTGAACCTCTCCAGCTGACCTTCTAGCCTTCCCCAGTAAGTAGAACAGCTGAGGTGCAGTAATCCATTTTGCCGTGCAAATCAGCTAAGCTGCAAAAGAAGGAAATGTAAGACAGGATAGGGCGGGGGCAGATGAGTGAGGCCAACTAATCATCATTCATACAGGTATCAGCCCACCACTGCCTTGAATCTAAGGCTCCACATTATTCTAACATGTGGTCTTTACTTTTCTTGCAACTGGGTCTACTATACCAGATTTTAAAAATCCATATGATGTCAGCAAAAAGAATTTAAAAAAAAAACCCTCTTAACTCTTTCCAGTGGTCATCTGGATTTTTGCAGCCCAAATGAGTCATCTTTTACACATAGACCCAAGGCCACACAAATCATTCAAATACATTTCAGAATCTCTTCCACATAAAGGCTACTTCTACTATTTGTTAAGTTACATTGTTTAGTGAATTACATTATTAAAGTATACACCATGCATTGTATCTAACTTTTTGTTCTCTTCCTTCAGAATTTTTAGGTGCCTAAAATACTGGTTGTTCTCCTCTGTGCACAGGTTTAAATAATCTAAAATAAAAATAATCATTTTGAAACAAATCCATTCCGTCACTAAAATTATTATAGATTCTTTCTGTACAGAGGAGTATATTCTGAGTTAATGCCCACCTTTGTAATCAATGCAGTTCTAATAAGAAATTATGAAAATGTGACAAAGTTTAGCTTGCATAGATTGACTCATTTTGTATTTTGAAACTCTGGAATTTGGAGAGATGCTGAGTCAAAACAGACGGAAAATATGAATGTAAGTGTAGCTGTGGAGAGTATTTTAACGAGCTGCTGTTACAGCTTTTGTTGACCAAATAGCAGAATATAGTTTTTAAATAAATAAAATAATAAAATAAAATAATGTAACATAACATAACATAACATAAAAGGAAGGAAACTGGAATGGAGGCCAAGGTAGACATGCCAGTTCCATTTTTTAAAGCACGGAGCCAACTGCAAATGTTGCCTGGGTAAGATGCTTTAAAATGTGGTTTTAAATGTGGCGTCTTCTTAAATAAGAAGAAACTTTATTTTTCCTGTCTCCCATATTTTTAAAATTCTGTGTGAAACTAGAATACAAATCAGTCATAATTTCTATAGCCCATTTCCCTTGAGCAGTGAGAAATGGTTGAGAAATAACTTTGTGCTACTATTAAGCTAGCTTTCAAAACTATTAAACTAGCTTTCAAAACTATTAAGCTAGCTTTCAAAATGAATTCCAATTATCAAATTAATTCCTGAAAGAATCCTCACAGGCTTCATTTGAAGACCATATGGAAAGTGCAGCTTGTTCAAAATGCAGTGGTCTCAACAATATTGGGCACTTCTCGCTGTGTCCACTTGTCACCACAGCTACATGAGCTGTACTGATTGTCAGTTGGATTCCAGATGCAATTCAAGGTGCTGGTTGTATCTTTAAAGCCCTTTGTTGTGTTTGTGAAGAATGAGACGAGACCAGCGTAACTTCAGCTCTTTTATTAGTTGCTGGATTCCATCTGAGCCAGGAGCCGCGGCAGCCCTTTTTTATATAGAGGCTGCTCGCGGCTTGCGGCCAATGACGACTCCTTGATTCTCCCGCCGCTGAGGCGGCCAATCATAAACTAGTTATTTTTGACCAATCACTATCGAGTAGAACACCAATCAGATTTGAGTATTTGTGGACCAATGGGAACAGAATATTTGGAGTATGCTAATATGTAACACTCCTCCCCTCTTGGCTTGATCCTACATTACATAGTCACGTAAGTAGGCGAGGCTTTTATGTTGTCTACTTGACCTGCGCAGTTTAGTCGTGTTGTTGTCTTTGGCGGGTTCGGACGGGATTGCTGTTTCTCCCGTCCTTCTCTGTGGAACCTCCTGGAAGGTGGAATCAGCCATGCCACTCCTGCCTGGCCTACCCGGGCTGGTAGAGTTGGTTTGGCTGCTCCCTTCCAGAGTGGCTTCTTGGTATTCTTGCGCCTCCTGTTCCTCTTTGCCGAAGTCTTCTTCAGGTAAGTAGTTGTTTATTTCTGGGTTTATTTGAGAATTTGGTTTGTGGTTTGTTTTTTGATTTTGCAGTGTTTCTTGTTCTAACGGAGGGTCTCCCCCTCCCCTCTTATTTGTGTTTGAGGGGTCTCCCCCCTCTCTTGTTTGATTATTATTGTTTTTGTTTAATGGTTGTTGTGGTACTGGTGTGTGTTGTTGTTCTTCATGCCTGGGTGTGTCAGTGGTTTGTTCCAATGTTCTTGATCTTAATTGATCTATGTGTCTCCTCCATCTTCTTCCATCGTCTGTTTCTAACCTGTACGACCGGGATCCTGTTACTTGTGTTATTTTTGCCAGTACCCACAGTGGGTGCTCCGTGAGATTTTTTGCATAGACTAGGTCCTCTGTTTCGAATGTGTTGGTTTTTCAGGGCTGCATGTGGGATGTAATCTATCCAGATATGATCTTAATTTTCTGCCCATTAACAATTCTGCTGGGCTTTTATTTGTAGTGGAGTTAGGTGTGATGTGTTGTATGGTGAGCATTTTATAAATTTTCTCTTGTATGTCTCCTGTGTCTAATTTTTCTATGGTTTCTTTGGTATACTGGACCATGTGTTCTGCCCGCCCATTTGTAGCTGGCCGGCTTGGCGCTGTCAAGGCATGCCTTATGCCATGTTCAGCGAGGAACTTTTCAAATGTCAATGCTGTGAACTGTGGCCCGTTATCTGAAACTAATACGTCCAGTAACCCATGTGTGGCGAAAAGTTTCCTCAGTTGTCTGATAACTGCTTCTGTAGTTGTTGAGTTCATGACGCTTACTTCCAGCCAATCTGAGTAAGCGTCTTCTATAATTAAAAATGTGTGTCCTTTTGTAGGCCCTGAGAAATCTATGTGTATTCTTGACCAGGGTCCCCTCGGTGTTTCCCAGTCAAATATAGGTGCCACAATGGGTGCAGGTCGGGATCTTTGGCATTTAGTGCAAGTTTCTACCCATCTCCCAATATCCTTATCCATCCCTGGCCACCATACATAACTCCTGGCCAGGGATTTCATTTGTACGATACCTGGGTGTCCTTCATGTAGAATATTCAGTACTTGCTCTTGTAATAACTCCGGTATGACCATCCGATCCCCCCATAGAATACAACCTTTTAACATTGAAAGTTCAGTCTGTCTGTTCTTGAACAGTTTAAAAGTCACGTCTGTCTCATTTTCCAGACCCCCTTTTCCTACCCAGTTTAAAACCTGCGACAATTTTTTGTCTCTTGTGGTTTCTTTTGCAATGTCTGCTGCGGTTATGGGTAGGTTTGGTAGTGTCTTAATTTGTAGGGTGGATGTGGTTGGTGCTGGGTCACTTCCCAGTTCAGGTAGGGGAGTACGGCTCAGTGCGTCGGCATGTGACATGTCCTTGCCTGGTCGGTGAATTAATTTGTAATTGTATGAGTCAAGGAATTGGACCATCTTGTCATTCGTGGGGAGAGTATGTTTGGGGTGGCCCTGTTCCCTGCTAGTATTCCCAATAGGGTCTTGTGGTCTGTAATGAGTGTAAAGGTCCTACGGTAGAGGTATTCATGGAACCGTTTGACCCCAGATATTGCTGCTGACGCCTCTCTGTCCAACTGGCTGTAGTTCCTTTCAGCTTTGGACAGTGTTTCGGAGTAGAATGCAATCGGCACTTCATCTGGTAGTGTGTGACTGAGTACAGCTCTGACGCTGAACGGTGATGTGTTGCAGATGACTGTCAGTGGCATTGTCTCGCTGTATTAATAAAGATTCGGATGTTTAAAAATCTTTTATTTTCTGGAACGCGGTCTCTTCTCATTGTCCCCAGGTGCAGGTGGCTGTCTGGTCCAGTAATCTATGTAGTGGTTCCACCATCGTTGCCTTCTGTGGCAGAAAAACATTATAAAAATTGATAAGTCCCAAGAATGCTTGTAAATCTGTTTTGTTTTTTGGTCTGGGCGCTTCTTTGATCACTTTGATTTTTTTTTATCTGTGGGGTGGATGCCATCTTTATCGATTAGATACCCCAGGAATTCGACTTTCGAGGTGGCTAGCTGACATTTTTCTTTCTTGACCTTGAGTCCCACCTTTTGGAATCTTTGCAATGCTATTCTGAGACGGGCTTCTAGTTGTTTCTTGTCGCTGGCTGACACTAGCACGTCATCGAAGTATGGGACTAACCCTTTTATCCCTTGTAACAACTGCTCCATCAGGTTTTGGAACACCCCTGGGGCCATGCTGACTCCAAATTGCAGTCTTTTGCATTTGAATGCTCCCCTATGAGTCACAATCGTTTGTGTCTCTGCTGTTTCGGGGTCGACTGGCAATTGTTGGTATGCTTGTGCAAGGTCGAGCTTTGCGAAAACTTTGCCTCTCCCCAATGAGTGTAACAGATGTTGCACTACCGGAACAGGATATGCACTTTACTGTAGTGCATGGTTTAGGGTGGCCTTGTAGTCACCACAGATTCTCACGGACCCATCTGGCTTAATTGGAGTTACGATTGGGGTTTCCTATTTAGCATGGTCTATTGGTTCCAATATCCCTTGTGCTATGAGTTTATTTAATTCCTCATCGATCTTCGGTTTTAATGCGAAGGGAACTCGCCTTGCTTTTAACCTAATTGGAGCTATTGTCGGATTCAAATTAAATGATATGGGGGACCCTCGGTACTTGCCTAGTTTCCCATCAAATACATCCTGGAACTCCCTCATTAGGTTCTCCTCCCGGTCTATCTTGGTGACGCTGTTGACTCCGGTCACTCCGATTCCCAGGGGTTTGAACCATTTGAGTCCCAGTAGGCTTGGGTGGATCCGGTCTACAATGGTTAAAGGCAGAATTTTTGTGTGTTTTTTGAATGTGACTTGGAAGTGTCCGAGTCCGACTACAGGGATCCTGTTCCCTTGGTAGTCTTTCAGTATCAGTGTTTGGTTTTCTAATTCCGTTCTGTGTATATGCGGTATCAGTCTTTTAATGGTATTCCATGATACCATTGATAGGTATGAGCTGGAGTCCACTTCCCTCTCGCATTTTTGGCCTTCGATGCTGACTGCCACATGTACCTTCTGGCCATTGGTTGCGTTTGAATGGCCGATGGTTATAGTTTGATGTGTTCTTTTCTGTAGCTTTCATTTAGCTATTTGCCTCTGCTTTCTTGACTCTCACAGCTCAATGTCTGTCTTTCTTTTATTTTTGGTGGGGTGTTGTCTCTACGTCGGGGGCTGTAGCTTTTCCGGTTTCGACAGACCCTTGCTATGTGTCCCTGTCTCTCACAGTACCTGCAAATGGCATCTAGGGAGTGGCACTAGGAACGGGGGTGGTCTCCTCCACACCCGGCGCACTGGAACCCTGACTTATGTCCTCTCCTCTCCTCTCCCATCTATTTCATTCCAACTGGAGTCTGTGGATTTCTTCCTCTTCGTTGTCGGTCTCAGACAACGATTCATTATCCTCATGGTATGTGATGTTCTTCTGTGTGTTCTCTGACTTCTTCTCTGGAAATTGGCTTGTTTCTGCTGATGTTTTTTGTGTTGTCGCATTCATTTGTTGCATTTTGGCTGCTGATTTTTTAGTGGCTTCAGCTGCTGTGGCCTCAGCGATAGCCTCAGTGATTGTAATTTTTGGTCAGGTTAGCAGTCGGCTCTGCAAAGTGAGATCTCTTAGACCAAAGACCATGCGATCCCTCATGGCTTCATCCATGTTGAGGAACACTCATGCCCCTCCAATGTCCCTGAGAGCCACTACAAAGTCTGCGATATTCTCACCTTCTCTCTGGTCCCATTTGTACAACTCATGTCTCCGAATAAGGCTGGAGACAGTCGGTGTGTAATGAGCTTTCAGCAATTTTTCCAAATCTGGCCAGGCCATCTGCTTTACATCCTCCGGTTTGGCCAATGCCTTGGCCATCTTGAACACTGTGGGCCCACAGTGCGTCAGGAACACGGCTCTCTTTCTGTTGTCAGAGATTCCTTGTAAGTCGTTGCTCTCAAGGAACATGAGGAATCTGTCGATGTACGATTCTCAGTCCTCTGTCGCTGGGTTGAATGGTGTGGGTGGAGAGTTGGTTCCGGCCATTTCGTCTGCTCGGTTCTCGTTGCCACATGCTCAACTAGTCTCCTTGTCTCAGAATCCCACCTTTGTCACCAGTGTTGTGTTCGCAAAGAATGAGACTTGAGACCAGCGTAACTTCAGCTCTTCTATTAGTTGCTGGATTCCGTCTGAGCCAGGAGCCATGGCAGCCCTTTTTTATAAAGAGGCTGCTCGCGGCTTGTGGCCAATGACAGCTCCTTGATTCTCCCGCCGCTAAGGCGGCCAATCATAAACTAGTTATTTTCAACCAATCACCATCGAGTAGAACACCAATCAGATTTGAGTATTTGTGGACCAATGGGAACAGAGTATTTGGAGTATGCTAATATGTAACACCCTTCATGGCATAGGGCCTGTTTATCTGAAGGACCATCTCTCTTCCGTTGTTTTTGGCCATCTGCTATGTTCAGGCACATCTTATATGTTCAGACAGAGTGAGTGCATTCTAATTCCCTTTTACTAAGAGTTGGCATTTTGTGAGACTGAGTATGTTTTTGTGTTATGATTCTCACCCTCTGGAAAAGCATCTTCTATAGATACAGACACCTACTCTCATGGGGTTCTGAAAATCCCTTAAAATATGGCTTTGATCCGAGAACTCAAGTTAATATGTTTGTGGGGGGAGCTGTTTGATTTGCTATTTTGGGTCTGGTCTGTTTTATTTTAAACTGATTTATCTTAGTGTTAGATTTTGAAAGCCACCTATGAATTTATTGGAGTGGTAGTTATAATCAATTTAATGAAATCCCAAAGATTTGGGACAACATGACCTGGATGACTGAGAATCTGCATAGAAATTTAATGAAATCATCAACATCATTATCTTCATTGTCCATGATATATACAGAATCAAGTTAAACCACTCGGTTAAAGTTGTATTAGTGCTGGCTTGAGCAAAAACCAGTATCTCAAAGCCTTGGGAGAGCTCATGAAAGGTGATATATCCAGGGGTGGGATTCTACCAGTTCACACCTGTTTGCTAGAACCGGTTGTTAACATTCTAAGCAGTTCAGAGAACCAGTTGTTAGAAGAAATTACTGGACTAATCCTGTAAGGAAGGCAGGAAGGAAACATTTTGGTGTTGCTTACAGAAACGGCCTCTCCGTTAACCCTTATTACATTCTTGGGCAGGACTAGACTTCCTGTCTCAGGAACCTCTCTGGAGTTTTTTTCCCTTCCTTTGCTGGTACTTTGCTTGTATGGAGTGACCATTTAAAGTTACAGTGGCACTGAAAAAAGTGATTTATGACCATTTTTCACACTTACGACTGTTGCAGCATCCCCACAGTCATGAGTGGCCAGGTGAGGAGATGCATGCCTCAATGTGAGTGATATTGAGTTGGCCACGCCCAGCCAATAACATGACCACCAAGCCACATCCACCCAGTCACATGACTGCCAAGCCATGCCCACCAACTAAGCCATGCCTACAGAACCGGTTGTTAAAAAATTTAAATCCCACCCCTGGATATATCACCTCCAGCAAGTACTGAATTACACTGAACAAGTGGGAGGAATGATGGAAACAATGCTAGTTGAGAAGAAGCACTATTACTTGCACTATTCAGAGTTTCCTGATTGCTCGTCCCTCTCTTCCTTTCCAAGCGCAAGGTGGAGTGTCAGGAAGAGATTATACAGGTCAAGTAATACAGAAGAAGCAATGCATCACTCAGCTTTCCAAAACAGCAAATTCAGTGTCTGATATAGGAATTATACATGAACATTGGCATATGCATACTCTACATAATTCTCTGCCCTCTTCTGTCTTTTTTTGCTTAAGCTTTATCTAATATTGAGGAAATGGACACAAACTACATCTCTTCATTTCATTTCAGCTTTCCAAGGATTTCCAGAAAGACTGCCAGCATTAGACTACAGAGACAGTCACTCTGAGATGTTCTTAAATCGGCAATTGGTTTAAAACATTATTTAGCAAACCAACCAATATTTAAGCCATTAACCAAAAGAGAAATGAAAAATGCCACTCTGTGACGATTGTATTCTTATATTAAATAATATTCTCCCATTTATACAAAACAATATTTCTCCAAACTTTTAATCAGTTTGGCTTTTGGAACTTATACAAGATATGTGGAAGGTATACTGCAAGAAGATATAATAAGGACTCGGTGTTGCTTACTCATTAGATTGGTTTTTTTTTCCTATCTCCTTATTTCTCCAATAACTGGAAAAAAGCTATACAATGTGCATCTGTCTTAAGAATCTCCCAGTTCACACAAGGGCTTAACTGTATCTGTGCAAAGGCCTTCCTGGCCACAGCCATGAGTTGTGAATCCAAGATCCCCCAATTGTGCAACCCTCTCAAAGGGATCAATGTGGTCACCATTCAGAACTAAAGATGGAGTGCTTCCAGATGTTGGTAACCCAGTGACCACTCTATCCTAAGGGAGTTGAGCTTCAACTTACTCCTTCCCATCCAAAAACCTACAGTTTCAAAATACTGAGACAAGACCTAGAAGGCATTACCTGATTGGCCTGGGGTTAAACTGTACAGCTGGGTATCATCAGCATGCCAAAGATGTTTGACCCCCAATGACCTCATCCAGTGGCCTCATATAAACAGAAAATGTGAGTGCATTGAACCCTGATGTATCCCATATGTCATTTGTCTTCCCCCCACCCTTCTTCCTCCCCTTCTAACACTGTGTAAACCCAGAAACAGAAACAGGAGAATTACCAGAACTTCTTTTTTTAAAGAAACAGAGCGCTAGAAGTTTTCTCCAGTTACAAAAATCTAGATCCTGAGCATATAATGAACCAATTATAATCAACCTGATTAAACAATAATTCCAAACAAGAAATTCCAACCACTGCCACCAGCTGTCAATTAACTTTACATTGGCTTGGAAACTCAGGAGTAAGATGCAACTTTGTCCAAGACCAAATCTATAGAGGAGTCAACCCAAATTAAAATGAGAATGTGCAGAACCCCAGCTTACACAGGATGTCCTAACAAATATTGCCAATATCAGAACATACTGAGGAGGCTCAAGTAACACCAAAGCCTTCTTTCAACAATCAGCCTTTCAGCATTTGAGCTCAATCAACATGTGTTCCCAATATTTTCCCTCATGAATATGTCTCCTTCAAACCCAAAAGACTGGCTCCTTGCCACTTTTAAAGCCTTGATTGAAAAGGGTTTAGGAACTGATCACCAAGCCAGTAGCTGGGGAATTCTAGGACTTGAAGTCCACACATCTTAAAGTTGCCAAAGTTGAGAAACACTCTAGCTGGGGAATTCTGAGAGTTAAAGACCACATATCTTAAAGTTGCCAAAGCTAAAAAACCATTACTCTAGGGTCTTTCTCCAACTATCTCTGTCTTGATTCCAACAAATTCCTCAGTTTACATTTTTGCATCAATTATATACTTCTTCTCTCAGCTAATTTTTCTAGTCTTAATCTTCTGTTTCTGAAGGGCTTGAAGAAAGGACTAGCAGATAGATCTGGATGCTTCTCCAAGATTTTCTGTTCCAAGAAGAGCCAAATTTCATGAAATTCCAAAGCTATGCAAAATTCAACTATCTTGTATAATTATCTCAGTAAGATTATCCAAATCACATTTAAAATGTGTTTTAACTGTATTTTTTAATTTCTGGCACATGAGATATTTTATGAGGGGAGTATTATAACACCTGATGTCAAAAATTCATTGCTGGAATTCACCTCATTGCTAGAATTCAGATCAGGACATGTCAAATTTTCCCCCTCCAAGATCAGCTGTTTCTAAATTCAGGAATTCTGATATTCTATAGTCACCACAGAATGGTTTTGTGTTAGCAGTCTGACTAAAATATTGCTATTTGCACAAAAACTTACCACTAACAATCAGTCTCAGTTTTTGAAGCAGTTGTGCAAGCCCACCAAAGGGTATCGTTATTTAATGCTCAGAAAAATAGGACTTCATGTGTGCTAACACATCTTGGAAAGTATCTTTTTTATGTTCTCCAGAGCACCTATAATGTAGGTCTATAAAGGTTCCCTTTCCCTTTATTGTCTAGTTCCTAATCCCAGGAATCCAGCTATTATTTATTTCCAAGACATCATAAACAAAAAACAGAAACCTCAGTACATATTGTGAGTGGCATTCAACAGCTTTTCTTTGACTATTTTTAAGAAAAAGTTGGAGGAAGAAGAGCTATTGTTGCTCTTTAAGTTTTGCTCATGATGAAAATACTCCCTTTGCTGGCACATTTTAACAACTTGAACATCTTACAAGAAATGTCTTTGTCCTTAAATAGCAGCTAGTGACTTACCAGGCCACCCTTTAAGCTAGTGACTTACCAGGCCCCCCTTTAAAAGCTCTTCCCTTTGTAACGACATTTATGTTTATACATAAAGAAACATGTGGCTTCTTGACAAAGTAGTAATTTTAAAAAATCCAATGTGTTTAACAAGAGAGAGCAAGAGTTATCATCTAGGAGCACAATAAATAAAAGTAGGGCTCACATTTCTGACCAAAGCTTTTTAGTAATTCCTTCCATAATTAAAACTGGAAAAATTGGTCAAGTCATTATCCTGTAACATAGTTGTTTTTCTCCCGACAACCATTGTTTTGAAAAACCACACCACAACCAGCTTATAGTTAATGTGTCTTAAATTCTGTTTATGTTTCAGCACCTAGGATCTGAGGATCTGGCAATGTCAACTAAATACTGTCAGTTCCTCAAATGGAAATCAATTTAACCCCATCCAATTTCGTAGCAATCTGGAAGAAAGTTGGATAAAAAATGTTATCTAAAAATACCACTATGGGACTCCAATGTTAGAACTTTGGGCCCTCTGCTGGTATGCATTGCACTGCAGTGGCAGTTTCTTTCAAATATGTTGGTACCTCATATGAACAAAAAGGAAAACAAAAGAAAGAAAATGAATTCTTATTCTGAGGGAAAAACTCTAGGCCATCTACTGAAAAATAGCTTTAAGCATGCATCCCTATTATCTTATGAATAATACTAAGAATTTCACCATTCAATAACTACTTTTTCCTTAAAGAGCAAATAGAGTCCTAGCTGAAAATCTTTTATCATTCCCACAACTCAAACAAATTCCAGATGACTTCATTCCAGAATAATTTAGGAGAAAGAAGTAGCTGGAAATTCAGATTTTTTAACATAATTTTTTTGGGTGTTTGTAGTGGTTTGTGTACTTTTATTGCCCTATGCCCCAGCCTAGGACAGTCTGCATTCTCTTTCTTTGAAGGATCATCCAAAGACATTTGTCAAAAGAAGAGAAAGTCTAAAGAAAAGAATAAAAAACAGATGCTATGGAGTGGGAGAGAAAGCAGGAATGCATGAATGCATGAATAGCATATGTAGAAGGAAGGTAGGGAGGACAATGAAGAGACAGCTGAGGCACCAGCCATAAAATTTGATTGTGTCCCAAGAACTTTTTATGGGAAATACAATGAGTTTCAGCATGGGAGTGTTAAAGGTCATGCTTTTGGAAAATATATAAAACATATTCTGCCTTTTCCAACCTGGAGCCTTCCGGAGGACTATAGTTCCCATGGGCATTATTAGTTGTCTGACTGAAGGTGAAGGGAGTTATACTGTAAATCCCCAGTCCGGGAAAAACCAGATGAGCGAAGGCTTCTGTACGTGATTCATGGTTATTATTCTGATGGAAGGGCTTCTTTAAAATAGTATTTCATTTACAATGAAAAATTGTAAAACATTGATTGAAAACATGCCATAACATGTTCGTATACTGAATATAAACTGATGTTTAGGAATATTTTCTCCAAAGATTCCATTTACAGTTAATAAAACCATGTTCTGGAGTCATAAACTCTGTTTTCAGTTCATAATTCAATTCCCAAACAGTGCACCTATTTTGGCACTTTAATATGTCACAGAAGCTACATTCATTTAATTAAGGAAGTCTCTTGAAGTTTCTTCTTGGGAGTTTCTTTCCATTCACTATTTTATTGATAGAAATAATTCTGTACTGTCTCTATTTTTATAATGTTTATAATGTCTTTTATAATTAACACAATTTGAAGACAACCTGTCCTCATACATCCTCTTATTTGTTACATCAGAGAGAGAGAGAGAGAGAGAGAGAGAGAGAGAGAGAGAGA
>BLBF01000052.1:13568392-13600071 GCA_015471245.1 Laticauda colubrina | reverse complement strand
CTGGTCCTGCTGGTCCTGCTGGTCCTGCTGGTCCTGCTGGTCCTGCTCGTGCTCCTGTTCTTGCTCATCCTGCTCGTCCTGCTCGTGCTCCTGGTCCTGCTCATGCTCCTGGTCCTGCTCGTGCTCCTGGTCCTGGTGTTGCTCGTGCTGCTGGGGCTCCTGGTGCTTACTCTGCTGCTGCTGATCCTGGTCCTGTTGATCCTGCTGCTGCTGCTGCTGCTGATGATGATGATGATGATGATGATCCTGCTGCTGCTGCTGCTGATGATGATGATTATGATCCTGCTGGTGGTGATGATGATGATGATGATGATGATAATGATGATGATGATGATGATGATGATCCTGCTGGTGCTGCTGCTGGTGGTGGTGTGGAGGAGCAGCCCCTACCACCTGGGAGCCCCTCTGATGAGGGCCCATCTGGTCCTGCCAAAGGGAGGAAGAGGCGTATGCGGCAATGGGAGAGGAGGCAATACTTCATCGAGGAGGAACATGAGGATGAGGTGCTGGAGTGGCTGAGAGAGAATGACTATCTGTGGTGGAAGGGACACCGGCTGTACAGGGACACCAAAAGGAAGCAGGCTGCTTGGAGAGAGAGGGCGGAGAGTATGGGTTACACTTTGGAGGTGCTCTTCGGCTGGTGGAAGCACATGCACACCTGGTACTGGAAGCCGCACCTGAAGAAATCTGGCCAGGCCACGGTTAAGCTGACGGACAGAGAGACCTACGTCATAGCCAGGTGCAGCTTCCTGGAGGGTGAGATCCACCACTGAGGAGCACCAGCAGCCCCTCTCACAACCCTCTCTCTCCGGCAGCCTGCTGAGAGCCAGTCCTCTTCCGGCCGAGAGTCAGTCCCTGTCTCCAGGCAGGTTTCTGTGGAGCGTGCCACGGCGGAGAACCCGCGGACAGCTGTTGTAACCGTGGTGGAGCGCGTGGAGGACTCCCTGGTGCGGTGGGAGAAAGGAGACATCGAGTCCACCATAGTCGTAGCCGCATCCACCCCCTCCAGCTCCGCCTTCACAGAAAGGCAGAGAGCCAGACAGCAGGAGAGCAGAGCCACACTGTCCTGCTGGAGATCAGGGACACCACCCGCACCAGTATAGATCTCCTCTCTCAGCTGGTCAGCACCGACTCCTCATCCTCCAACCGCAAGCCCTTCCTCACCTATGTCAACCAGACCCTCAAGAACATGGAGGAACCCCAGTACCAGGTGGTGAAGGACCGGATCACCAAACTGCTTCACAAACCTCCAGATCCAGAGGAACCTGCTCCCACCCAATCCAGGTCTGCTCCTCCACCTCCACCACAGGTGATGTCCCTCCCATTCCAAGGCTTCCCACAGCCCCTCACCTACCAGGGCTACAGCTACCAGGAGGTCCAGCAGCACAGGCAGCAGCCCTTCCCAGTCCAGGCACAGAGTCATCGGATGACACCGTTGCCACTGGTTCCACTGATGCCACCGATGCCAGCCACGACAATGATGCCACCCATGCCAGTCCTCACCCATCTGCAGATCAGACAGCCCCACAAACTACTCCTTCCTCCACCCCACAGCCAAGCCTGGCCTCAGTACATCTCTCATCAGTACTGGGGCTGACACCCCATGGCATGGAGGAAGGACCTCTCAGCATCGCGGGTCTGAGCCAGCTGTCTGAGAGTTTCCTCAACACACTGTCCCCTATTGTCCTCTCAGGGCCAGGCACCCCAATGATGATACAGACCAGCACTCCAGCACCACCCACCTCCACAGCACCTGGACCCTTCACCCCTGAGACTGGGCACACCTCCAAGTGACCAATAAGAGTGCCAGAGACTGGGTAGCTGGCTACCTGTGGACTTTATTTGGACACTTGACTTGAGTCATTTTTTTACAGCTTATTGTTCAATAAAGTTTATCTTTGATTCACACACTTGCTTCATTTCTTTTTTTGTAATAAAGTCTTGGTGGAAACTTTTAGAATTGGTTTAAGCCTTTGCATGCTTGTGGGATGAGTTAAGATAGCAGTGGGGTGGGCAGGGAAACCTTTGGGATGGGTTAAGATAGCTGTGGGATAGATAAACCTCCAGTGCAAGCCTAGTGGGACTGTATGGTCCACCCTCCCAGGTGCCACACCTTTGGCCCTTCATTAGTAAGCATTGATCCACACATTTGAACATAAACACAACTCTTTATTAAATGCCCTGTTCATTGTAGGCCCACCCAACATACATGGCCCAATCTCATCCGTGTGATGAGACAGGCTGAAGGAAGCACCCATTAATCATCTATCTCATCCTGTCTTGCCACTCCATTGCTCCAGTTTCGCCCTTGCCTCCATTCCCCAGGCTCCATGTCCCCATTGCCTTGTTGGAGGTCCACGAGCCTGTTCTGCAAGACTGGGTAGCGGGTGCGCATGAGATTGTGCAGGATGCAGCAAGCTTCCACGATCCTCCTCACGGGAGGGAGGGAGAAGGCATCATCCCCTCATCATGGGCTTCCCAGTTCCAGACCCCCTGTCCAACGACACACAAGATGTGCCCTACTTCATCGTGGGGGATGACTCCTTCTCCCTCACAACCTACCTCATGAAGCCCTACATCTCCAGATGCCTCACCCATGAAGAGAGGATCTTCAACTACAGGCTGTCCAGGGCAAGGCGGGTGGTGGAGAATGCCTTTGGCATCCTGGCCAACAGGTTCCAGGTACTTCTCACCACCATGCAGCATCACCCAGAGACCGTGACGAGGATCGTGGAAGCTTGCTGCATTCTGCACAATCTCATGTGCACCCGCTACCCAGTCTTGCAGAACAGGCTCGTGGACCTCCAACAAGGGAATGGGGACATGGAGCCTAGTGAATGTAGGCAAGGGCGAAACCTGATAGACACTGTGGATGTGCAAGGCCCCAACAGAGCTTCACATGAAGGGAAGAAGCAGCGCAACCTCCTGAAACACTGGTGCAACTCCCCAGCTGGAGCAGTGGAGTGGCAAGACAGGATGGTAGATGCTTAATGGATGCACCAATAATAGAAAGCCATGCTCTATAAGGATGGGATGGATAGGATAGGATAGGATAGGATAGGATAGGATAGGATAGGATAGGATAGGATAGGATAGGATAGGATCATAAGACTAGAAGAGACATTGGAGATATTCTAATCCAACCTCAGGCCCATGGCAGGAGACTTTATATCAACCAAGAAAAATGATTGTCCAATCTTTTCTTTGAAAAAAAAAATCCAGTGATGGAGCATCCACATTCCAGGAGACAAGCTGTTCCATTGGTTAATTATTCTGTCAGGCAATTTCTTCTTAGTTCCAGATTAGATTTCTCTCTTTGACAAGCTTCTACCCATTCCTTCTTGTCCTACCTTCAGGAGCTTGGGAGAATAAGTTGACCTTCTCTTGTCTATGGCAGCTCCTCATGTACCAAAAAAAAACCAGCTATCATATTTCCCCTAATTCTTCTCTTTGTTAGCCTAGTCATTACCTTAACCTTTTCTTTTATGATTTACCCTTCACACCCGTTACCATCTTAGTTGTTCTTCTCTGCATTCTTTCTAGGGTCTCAACATCTTTTCTTTCTGAGAAATAACTCTGATATTTATGGCTTTTCCTACCCTACATATTTCAACAAAGCTCCCTTTGATTTGACCAGGAAGGTGGTTTGATGGTTTGTCTTGTCTACACTTCCCATAGCCTCTGTTTGATGGCTTCCCTGTTTTTTTACACAGGCACACAATAGTCTTACTTTTCTTCCTATTGTTTGGACTAGAAAGAGAAAGGAATATATTTCTTATCAATTTCAACTGGAGAAAACTACACAATTCCATCAATCAACCTGTAAAACAAAAGGCCTTTCGCTATTCCACTGATGAACATGGAAAAAACTAATGACAGTGCAAGACCAGAGATCAGGGACTTCAGCATGCAAAATGAAAAACACTACTTTTGATGTAACACAGGCAGAGATTGAATTAGCTGCTGGCCAGAGTGTGGTGATGGATGATGAAATTTTCCCAAAATTATAAGTGCCATGGCTCACACTGGGGCAAGATGGAAGTACAGATATGGTCTTAGTCTGATTCTGGAACAGGGCACTTAAAATACAACACAGATTAAGAAAGTAGGTCTTTAGTTTATCTTAAAGACTGAAGTACATCTCTCTTTTTTTTGAAACAATATGTTAAAGCAAGCCTATAAGTGGCCACTTGCTCTTATAAGAGTCATTTCCAAAACTCAAGAGGAGAAACCTTTATAAATGCAGTAGAAATCAGGTCTCATGCCACCTCCTTTCTGAGGTGAAATATTCCAGAAAAGTAAGTATGGAGACAGTGAAATAGATTGAGAAGTTTCAAAAAGTTCTGGAAGAAAGTAATGGCAAATTACTTCTAGACTTTTGTTCCTCATTGATAGATAGCTATAGTCTTAACATCAGGGGTGGGATTCTACCAGTTCTGACCAGTTCTATAGAACCCTTTATTAACTTTCTAAGCAGTTCAGAGAACCGGTAGTTAGAAGCAAGTCTCCTTGAGACTTCCAGTTGGGTGCTGTGAGGAGCGGATCATCTCTCTGAAAGATTCCGATTTTCACTAGTTGGTGGCTTTTTAGAGTGTGTCGGATCCCAGAGGGATAGGCAAAAGAAAAGGAAAGACACAGAGGTCTTGGGGAGGCACCACGATCCCAGAGACTGGAAGAAGAACCCCCTGAAAACTAACAGAAGAAGAGGAAGATCATGACAATCTTGATGATTGGAACCAGAGATGCAGCAGCCCAGCTGATTAAAAGAAGTGAAAAGAGGAAAACAGCAGACTTAGCACTGGAAAGGCATATTTAAAGAAGATTTTCAGAATATTGGTGTATTTGTAAAGGAAGCTCTGAATTGAGTGGTGTGGTGAAACAGCAGAGCTATTGTCAGGATTGGTGACTGAAACAATGGCAAAGATTTATGCTGACTAATGGAATCGTGAAACCTGAGGAGATGAAGGGTGAGATAATAACATTTGCTTTGCGAGTGGAGGAGTGAACTATAGAACCTTATTGTCCGTTTATTTGAGAAGTGGGGAAAGAAAGAAAAAGAAGTGAAAGTGATTAAGTGGTATAGGAAAACGAAAGGATAATTAATAGTGTAAATCTTGGAAAAGAACTTTTGACACATTGAAAGATCGGAAGAAAGGACTGGGGAAAAGAAACTTTAATTTGGTAAATATTAATAGACAACTCTGACAACAAAATAAGAAAGATCTATTTAAGATTTATAAGTGGAACTGTGACTGTATGGGAGTAAAAGAACAAAGGAATAAGAAGAAAATACTTCAATAGAAAGAAGAAATAAAACAGAGAAAGTGACTGTGCCACTTGGAATTAGGACATTTTAAATTAAGAGTTGTTATAAGACAATTAACAAAAAAACTCTGGATCTGATTTAGTAGATATTTGTTAAGCCTGGGTTCCCCAACCAGGGTTAGGTAGACAAGCTAAACAGAATGTGTAGCGTTAGTCAGATAGGCACACAGATAAATGAGTGAGCTAAGCTTGTATATTTATTAACATACAGCAAAAATAACAGATACGCTTGTGCTATCAAGAATATAGTTTATTCCAGTATAAGTTTATGGCATAGTCAAATAACAGTCCAATAGTCATTTACCATGTAGTCAGTCCATTCAGGGATATTCAGTTAGCAAAGTCCATGAAGAATATCCTATGTCAGTTCACTTAAAAATCAGTCCTTTGTTGTCTCTCCCGTTCGAGCTATGCAGTCTTGATTCCAAGCAGTAATCAGGGATCATCAAAGCCAGAGAGAGAGAGCAAGCTGTAGCCTTGCTACTTTTATATTGTTTTCTTAACCACTCCTTTAATTGCTATTTCACAGTTAAAGCTGTATACACTCTACCATACACTAACTATGATTCATAGTTATTATTTCACCTAAACCAGTTAGGGTGAACAATATTATCCCTAACATTCTCCCCTTTTAGGTTACATAATAACTATGAATCATTTACATCTTTAGAAAATATTTTTCGCAACTTTCTTTAAACTTAGTTGCTCCTTGAGCTTTTGTAAATTGGTCTGCAATGTTTTCTTCTGACATGCAGTATTCCAATTTTATTAATTCATTTTTCACTGATTCTCTTACATTCAAATATCTTAAATCAGTATGTTTTGATCTAGTTTTTACAGCAAGACTAGTAGCTAACTTTATAGCTGCTTGGTTATCCTCATACACCATAATGGAATCTTTTACAGTTATACCCATGTCCAACAATAACTGTTTGTAGAAAATCAAGTCAGTGCATAATAATGACAGACATGAAAATTCAGCTTCCATCGTAGATAAGCTAATATGCTGTTGTCTGATTGACCTCCATCCTATTAGTGTCTTACCAAATAATATAGCCATCCCAGATGTTGATTTTCTAGTGTTTATATCAGTTGCAAAACTTGCATCTGCATAAGCACTAAGACTCAAATCACCCTTTGGTTCTATATATAATGCATGGTTTATTGTTCCCTTAAGATATCTCAATATTCTTTTTAAGGATTTCCAATGGCATTGTTTTGGATCTGAATTAAAACGTGCCAGCTGATTTACACTATAAGCTATATCTGGCCTTGACCAATTGCTTATATATGATAAGCTACCAATCAAAGATTGATATATGGACTTATCAAATTTGGGACTTTGATCATTAGTTTGGCAAACTTCTTGACTCATTGGAGTCTTTGCTGGTTTACAAAGTTCCATCTTATACGTTTTAATTAATTGGCAAATTTTATCTTCTTGAGATATCTTAAAACCATTATTTGTTTTATTAATTGTCAATCCTAGATACCTTTTAATTTCACCTAAATGCTTTATTTTTATCTTTTTGGCTAATAATGATATAATCTCATTAGCTTCATTATTAGTCTTAGTTATTAAAGCAATATCATCAGTAAATAATAATAATAATGATACCGTTCCATTATTTTCTCTTTTAAACACACACGGATCTGCTAAACCAGATTTAAAACCTATATTGTTTAACTCTTTCACAATATATTGGTTCCACTCAAACCCAGATTGTTTCAACCCGTAAAGACTCTTTTTGAGTTTCCAACAATCATCACTATTTACTTTATTTTCTTTTATACCAAGTGGTTTTCTTAAATATATAGTGTGCTGCAATGGTGCATGTAGATAAGCAGTTTCTACATCTAAATGGTTAATGACATAGTTTTTCTTAGCTGCCCATACTACTCTTAAAGATGTAGCTTTAAGGCTTGCTTTTAAAGATGTAGCTTTAAGGCTTGGTGCAAAAACTTCATCATAATCAGATGCAGTTTGATTAAATCCTTGAGCTACTAACCTAGCTTTATGTGTAACAGTCCCATCATTTCCAGTTTTTACTTTAAATATCCATTTACACCCAATGGATTTTTCTCCTGGAGGTAATTTGGCATCTTCATACACTTTCATTACCTTTAATGAATTTAGTTCTTTTTTCCATTGCCTTTTGCCAATTCTCCTGATCCTTAGCAGGATACATCCTAAGTTCTTCTACACTAGTTGGAACTTTAGTTACTTGGCAAACTATACTTGCTTGATACCTATCAGGTGGTCTAGTTACACGTGTAGTACGTCTAGGTATTATAGGACTTGCAGGTGGACTTTCCTCTACTAATTGTTCTTGATCATGTAACTCTTCCTGATCAACTATTTCCTCTTGTTCTGGTCCTATTTGCTCTTCATGGATTTCTACTTTAATTCGACTCTTCTTATAACTAATCTCATCTTTCTGTCTTTTGTAGGGTTCAATAAATATTTCATTATTTAAATCTTGCTCTAATCTATTCCATCCTACATGTTCTAGGAATTTTGCACTAGCACTGGTGTAAACTCTAGATGTTCCTGGTTCCCAGAATCTATAAGATCGATGATTAGAGGTGTAACCTACAAAAATCAATCTTTTTGCTCTATGCTGTCCTTTGTATCTAAGTTGTTTAGGGATATGCACCCATGCTGGTGCTCCAAATGTGTGCATGTAACTTAAATCAGGTTTTGTACCATGCCACAGTGTGAATGGTAATTCACCTGTTGTTGAATTAACAACATTATTTAATATATGATTACCACACATTATTGCTTCTCCCCATAAATTGTCAGGTAATCCTGAATCAGACATCATAGTTTGTGCCATTGATTGTAATGTTTGGCCTCTTCTCTCTATAAAGGCATTATGTTGTGGCCTATGTGGTGCAGACATTTTATGTTGAATACCTAAATGTCTTAGTCTGTTTTTAAATTTATGATTTGTAAATTCTGTACCATTATCTGTGATGAGAGTTACTAATTTCTTTTTAGTTTTTCTTTCAGCGAATTTTAGCCAATTAAATAGATTTTGATATGTTTCGGTTTTGCTCTTCATTAAATAGCAAAACCCATATCTAGAATAGTGGTCCATTATACTTAGTATGTCACGAGCTCCTCCTACACTTGGTTTTTTCGGACCTATTAAATCAGCAAATACTACTTCTAAAGGCTCTTTAGTAGTAAATCCATCAACTCTATTAGCTGGTATAACCCTGCTCTTATTTTGATTACAGGCATTACATTGCAAATACTTATTACAAGATTTCAAACTTATTCCCTTAGACAATTCAACAGTTTTCTTAAGCATTTTAAAATTTAAATGCCCTAGCCTTCGATGTAACAAGTGAATACATTCGTCATGAGGTTTCTTATTTTCATAAATTGTGTTAGCCACCTTTAAACCATCATCATTTAACACATATAATCCACCTCTTAAAGATGCAGTAATTCTCTTATCTTCTTTTTCAAGTATGCAGTTATCTCCCCTAAATGTAACTACATATCCTAGTTTAACCAAAATTCTAACTGAAATTAAATTAAACTTAAGTTGTGGTACATATAACATTTTTACATTCTCTTTTATAAAAGAACAATATGCTATACCTTCACCTTTAGCTTTCAGTTTCCAGCCATTGGCTAACGATATCTGCTGTTTACTCTGGGACATTTTAATAAATTTTTTGTTATCATTTGTTATACAATGGGATGCCCCACTGTCAACCACCCATAAATTATTTTTTACAGCTCCGTTAGTATACATGGCTAACTCTAAATGTTTATTTATTTTTTGATGATTTTTAGTATTCTGGCCAGCGTTCTGGAGCTTTGCCTTTTTACAAAATCTTGCCAAATGTCCTCTTCCTCCACAATTAAAACACTTTTTAATTACGTATGCAGTAGGAGGTTTATTATCTTCTTTTTGAGGTTGCTCCCTCCTTAATTCATCTCTTTCATGCCTTCTTCTGGCCTCTTCAATCAATCTGCCAGTTATATCAGTTAAAGTTAAATTTTCCTTTGGCAAAATTTCAAGTGAAGTTACGTAGTTATCATAACTTTCATCAAGGGAAGATAGAATTATATAAACTTGATGTTGTTCAGAGAATATAAGCTCTTTCTCGTGTAATTCTTGGAAAATGCTTTGCATAGTTTTTAAATGACTCTGCATATCACCATTTGTTTGAAGATGTGTCCTGAAAAGCTTCCGTGTTAGATTTATGTGAGCACCAATATTATCTCGAACATAAATTCTCTTCAGCTTCTGCCAACACCCAAAAGCCATTTTTTCTCCATGGATATAAACAAGCTGTTGATCAGTTAAGGTTAATGCAATTATGCAAATGGCTTGTTGATTTTTATGCTAAAATTCTTCTATCTTTAGTCTGTCTTCCTCATCCTCTGGATCCCATTCTTCTACGTTTGGTGGATTTTCAATTATGTTCCACAGACCTTCTCTTCGTAGAAGTAGACTACATTTTGTAGACCATGATACATAGTTTGTTCCATCCAGCTTGGATATAAGGGACAAACTTTGTAGATTGACTTGTGCATCTTTTCTTATATGGATATAAAAATATAATTAATAAAACACAGCTGTCTGTTTACTGTAATGTATAACAACACAAACTCTCACTTTTAACATAAATCTGTTTAACCTAGTTAAACTGACTTTGCAGCCTCTGGGCCCATAACCAGTGTTAAGCCTGGGTTCCCCAACCAGGGTTAGGTAGACAAGCTAAACAGAATGTGCAGCGTTAGTCAGATAGGCACACAGATAAATGAGTGAGCTAAGCTTGTATATTTATTAACATACAGCAAAAATAACAGATACGCTTGTGCTATCAAGAATATATTTTATTCCAGTATAAGTTTATGGCATAGTCAAATAACAGTCCAATAGCCATTTACCATGTAGTCAGTCCATTCAGGGATATTCAGTTAGCAAAGTCCATGTAGAATATCCTATGTCAGTTCACTTAAAAATCAGTCCTTTGTTGTCTCTCCCGTTCGAGCTATGCAGTCTTGATTCCAAGCAGTAATCAGGGATCATCAAAGCCAGAGAGAGTGAGCAAGCTGTAGCCTTGCTACTTTTATATTGTTTTCTTAACCACTCCTTTAATTGCTATTTCACAGTTAAAGCTGTATACACTCGACCATACACTAACTATGATTCATAGTTATTATTTCACCTAAACCAGTTAGGGTGAACAATGTTATCCCTAACAATATTGGTAAGATACAAACCTATTTAAGTGATGTTGGTAGAAAACTAATTTGATAGAGGTAAATATATTAGAAATTTGTATACAGAATATTGCTTAATACTGATTGATTTTTTTGGATTAATTGAACAATTGTTGGAAAGCGATTCTATAAGCATATGAATTAGATGGTCAAAGAATAATCATATAATATTATTATTATTATCATTATTATATTATCATTCTACTGATAAATTATACCAATCAATTTTTGTTTAAAAATACTATATAAGAAATCTAGGGAGAAAAAAAGAAATTAGACTTACTTACTTGGATTAAATATATAATCTTAAGGAAAGATCAATTCATATATTCAAATATAGTAATGAGCTGGGTGCTTCAACTATTTACATTAATTCATGATTATATAGGTCTGGTGTTTTCTGGTTCGGCATACTGGTATCTATTTAATTGTATTTATAATAGATTAACTATACATATATATATTGGATTAATATTTATCTCTCTAAACCTTAGAATATTTGACCACTTAAGAAATAGAAATAAAATCTCTCTGGGACTATCTACAATAGAAAAGTCTTATTTAATAATATATGTATTAATATGTATACTGTACTTAAAGGAGAAGACAATATAACTTTACTGGGGATAGTTGATGGTGAATTGGACAGAGCTTCTACAAATAGTTAAAATGGCAACAATAACTACAAATCTAAAATCAGGGAAGAAACTTATAACAGTGACATCTTCACCTCTGGGACAGAGATCGATTGACGCAATGTTACTGGCAGAAAAGACAACTTCCACCCAAAGTTTGCAGGCAGTACAGTCAACACTTGCTATGATGCAGGAAATGATGGTAAAAACCCATGAACTGATAGCGAGGAATCACGAAGACATGAAATTAGAAATGAGAATGGAAATAGGAGAAATAAAGAACGAGATACAAAATTTGGATGGTAAAATCAGAAAGATGCAGGAGACAATGACAAAAAATGAATAAAAATTAAACACAGTAGAGGCAAGAACTGAGGTGGTGGAAAAGAGATTAGAGGAATCGGAACAAAATTGGAAAGTCTTATATTGTGAACTTTGGGATTCCATGGTGCATATAGAACTAGAAAAAGCATCATTTTATTTGAGATTCCAGGATGTTGTTGAAGATAAAAAGGAAGATCTATGTGAAACAATGGCGAATTTGATAGCAACAGCCCTACAGAAAGACAAACAGGAAATTGAGAATGACATCAATGAGATCTACAGAGTATATACCCATTACACCCAAAGACACAGACTATCCTGAGAAATCCACATCAGATTTGCAAGAAAGATGAAACGAGACATGTCATATTGCAAGACTAGAGATGAGCTACTGATATATAAAGATCATGAAGTGGTAACGTTGAAGCAAATACCTTGGAGAGTTAGGGAGCAAAGAAGGGGCTACCAGTTTTTGTCATCTCAGTTAATTAAGAATGGTATATCATTCAGATGGCTCACCCCGAAGGGCTCCTCATAACATGGCAGGATAAAAAATATAAAATTGATACAATAGAGAAAGTGCATCAATTTCTTGAACAATATTTGGGACCTGAGGAAGAACGTGAAAATCGAGAAGATTTAAATACAAGAAGTCAGGAAGAACAACTCTCTGAAGAAAAAGAATTTGCACCACAGTCAGAATCTCAGAAACTTAGAGAAAATGAGAACAACAGACCAGGTACAAGAGAACCCAAAACAAGGAAAGAAGCAAAAAATGTTCTACACAGACAGTAACATGAACAGAGAAATCACTCTATTTTCAGTTAATATCAATGGTTTAAACTCAACATTAAAAAGAAAAAAGTCATTTGAAAAACTTAAAAAACAAAATGCAGACATAACTTGCATACAAGAAGTACACATCATAACTAAACAGTCAGACCTCCTAAAGAATACCAATTTGCGAAAAATTTATTGGGGCTCTTTCAAATCAAAGAAAAAGGGGTATCGTAGTATATATAAAAGATTGGCTGCAACACAAACAAGTATACAAGGATGATGAATGTTATTTATAGAAATAATATAAAACCAGAAAAAGATTTTGTTAGTTACAGTATATGCCCCGAATGTAAATCAAAAAGAATTCTATAATAAACTCCATCACAAGATAGTAGAAACTGAATATACAAGTATATGTATTGTAGGAGATTTAAATGCTGTTTCAGACAAGGATAAAGATTATAAAAGCTCCAAAAAATAATAATAAATAAATAAAAGGAGACTATTTCCATCTTCTTTTAATAACATAGTGAGGGAATTAAATTTGAAGTATGTGTGGAGAGAACTATATCCAACCAAAAGGCAATATACTTTCTTTTCCAATCCCCATCACTCTTGGTCTAGAATAGATCAGATATGGATGGACCCAGGCTTAATGGAAAACATTGAAAGTATAAAGATCTTGCCAAATGTATGGGCTGATCACAACCCTATTCAAATTAAATGGAAAGGAAAGAGAATGATTGAAAGATGGACATTTGATAATGGTATACTAAAAGATAATGAATATATTGAAATGGTGAGAAAATAATTGAAAATATTTCTTGAAATAAATAAGAGAGAGCATACATCCCTTCAAAATCTTTGGGATATAACAAAAGCTTATGTGAGAGGTTTAACTATTGGCTATAGTATTAAAATGAATAAAGAAAAAAGGCAACAACAAAATGTGTGGAGAGAGAAACTAAATCTAAATTCAAGAGTTGTTGACAGACTTATATAAGGAAGCCTTGAATAGTGCAAATATACCAAAGTCATGGACCAAAGCATATATAACCCTTATTCACAAAGAGCAATCAGACCCACAAAAAATTCAAAATTACAGGCCAATATCACTTTTAAACGTAGATTACAAGATTTTGGCCACAATTTTGGTGGAAAGATTAAAGAAAATATGAGGTAGGATTATTCCTACTGACAAGAATGGGTTTCTGCCATATTGACAAACTAAGACAAATACAAGAATAATTATGGATGTTTTAGAATTCTACAAAGTACACACAACTAAAATAATGGCACTGATGTTTTTAGACTCTCAGAAGGCTTTTGACAATTTGAATTGGAATTTTCTTATTAAACAATTGACAGGCATGAAATTTGGTGAAAATTTTTTAGGATTTATTAAAACAATATATAATACCCAAACTGCAAAAATATTAATAAATGGGGAAAATACAGATAATATAAGGATAAATAAGGGTGTAAGACAAGGATGCCCCTTGGCTCCCCTACTTTATATATTAGCAGAAGAGACACTATTGGTACAAATCCCACAAAATCAAGAGATCAGGGGGTTAAAAGTTAAAAAAGAGGAGTACAAACTTCAAGCATTTGCTGACAGTATGGCATTTATAGTGGAAGATCTCCTGGAAACGACACCCATTTTGATGAAAAAATAGAACAATATGGAAAGGTGGCAGGGTTAAAAATTAATAAAGAAAAAACAAAAGTGATAACAAAAAACTGTACAAATGAACAAAAGTAAGAACTAAGAGAGATTAAGGATACAGGTGGTAAACAAAGTAAAATATCTGGGATATGGCTGACAGCTAGGTGCTGATCAATTAAAAAAAAGATAATTACGATAAATTAGCAATTCAAATATTTAAAGACTTAGATAATTGGGCTAAATTACAAATATCTCTGTTAGGCCGTATTGCAATAGTAAAAATGAATATTTTGCCAAAATTGTTGTTCTTATTTTAGACGGTGCCAGTCAAGTTGGAAAAAAGCTTTTTTGAAGAACTAAATAAACATATATCCAAATTTATATATATATATATATATATAGGAAAAAACCTAGAATAAAACATAATTAATGAAATTATTACAGGACGATAGAAAGAAAGGAGACTTTGGTCTTCCAGATTTTGAAACATACTACTATGCTGCAATAGCAACCTGGCTTCAAGACTGGGTTAATTTGATAAATAAAAGGATCTTAACATCTCTAACTTGGATGGCACGCATTTATGTGGGATGGAAACAGTAAACACCACTTGCACTTTCAAAGGAGTGTGTTATTAACTATTTGGGAAAAGATAGGTGCCACTGTAGTTATCTACAATGGAGGCAGTTACACACCCAAACATTTTAGATTTTGATAATATTGTAAGATCTATTACATCAAACCGGAGAGATCTATTACATCAAACCAGAGAGCTAAAGGGTTAGAATCAAATACAAATTCAAGGAAAAGAGATAGCATGGTGGCCCTATGTGCAGATACAAATGCATTACAAAAAAGATAAAGAACAATTTGGTTTTAACATGGCCTACCAAGAATTAGATAAAATTTGGCATGGAGAGGAAAGGAAATTGATTAGTAAAATATATAAATATCTATTGGATTATAAATTAAAAGAAGAAACAGTCAAGGAGTGTATGATAATTTGGGCAAAAAATGTGGGCCACAGTAATGAATTAGACAAGTGGGAACATATTTGGGAAATAAATTACAAACTAACTATGTCAGCCTTGTACAAAGAGAATCTCTATAAAATGGTGTATCGTTGGCACTTGCCACCTGCATGACTGGTTAAGATGTTCCCAAACCTCCCCCCAAACTGTTGGAAGTGTAACTGCATCCAGGGAACATTCTTTCATATGTAGTGGACCTGTCCATATGCTCAGAAGTTTTGGAAAAATATCAAAAATTGGATTCTAAATATAGCTAAACAAGCAGTAAAACTTGAACCCAAAACCTTTTTGCTGGGTATGATAGACTCAAAAATAGAAAAAAAAATCAATATTTAATCTTTCACATTATAACGGCAGCCAGAATAAGTTATGCTCAAAATTGGAAACTGTCTATTGTCTCTTCAGAGGAGATGGACATTAAAAAAATTCACGAGTGTGCAGAGATGGACAACCTAACCAAATTACTAAAAAACAACAAAGATAGTGAATACTACAAAGTTTGGAACTGTTGGTACGAATGGTTAAAGAAAAAGCAACATTTGACAACTGAATAAGTTATGAAGCTATGAAGGACGTGCGTTTAATCATAAAGTTTTCTGTGAAATTAAAACATTAAAAGAATGAGGAAGGTATTGTAACAAGGTAGATCATATCAATGTTGTGGAGTAAAAGAAAAAAAGAAAAGAAAAATGTAACTAATGCTCAATACTTGCTGCAAAAAATATATATGTATATATATTTGTTTATATGTTTGTTTGTTTCTTCTTAAATGTTTTAAATATATGAAACATAAACTTTATTTTAAAATGAAAAAAAAAAAAAGAAGTTATCTCCTTTTGTTTTTTTCCACCCTTATGACATTCTTGCCAGTACGCCTGTCTCCGGAGCTTCTGGGGCTTGACTTTCTTAAAGGGGAAGGGTTGTTTTAAGATTTTTACACTGCTGTTGGGTGGAAATACTTCCCTGGACAAACAGCACTTTGAAGAAATAATTGAATAATGAAGCAGAACTGTCAGAAAGAAGCTTTTAATGACAGGGAACCAAGATGAGTGACATTCAGCAAGGCTTCTTGGCTAGATAGAAAGATTGACATTCAAAGATTGAGATTGAGTTTACATACTCTTTCTGAGTTTTGGTCTAAAACTGGTTTTTGGTGAAAGTTAATTCTGTGCTTGGTGACATTTAATCCTGTGTTTGTTGATGGGATAATTTTCTCTATTCAGCTTCAACAAGCAACACCTACTGTTGTGATTTAATTATTTGTATTGTGTTTGAATTTTTTCCTGCCTCATGGTTTCTTTTTCTATTGGGGGAGGGGGTCTTCCTTCAGTGGTATCAGGCATTGTCCTTTTGGGGTGTACTTCCAAGAGGCAGAATACAAGCTTGGCACTGATTTTTTTACTGCCTTTCTGGGGGGCATATGACCTTTCCTTAAATCTGGATGATTTCCTTAGGATATCTTGTGAGGTGAGTGAGATCAGCTGATACCTTTAAGTGATCCAAATGGATCAAAGGATTGCTGCTCCTGGGTGTGCTCTTTCTGGAGAGTTTAAATGACCTTTCCACTAAAGGGTTTCACTTTATGAGCAAGAGTTGTTTGCTGATAGTTATCACTACATTTTAAATATTTTAAATCCTCAAGGTGCTCTGGCACTCTGTCTGATTTGTAACTCCGGCTTGCAGGTATTTTTAATCTAATGATCAGTATTTAGGGTAGCTTTTTGCAAGCAAAGAAGCTTTTTGTATTTTTGTACAGGTAATCTTTGACTTACAACAGTTCATTTAGTGACTATTCAAAGTTACAATGGCACTGAAAAAAGTGACTTATGACCATTTTTCACACTTATAGCTGTTGCAGCATCCCCACTGTCATGAGAGGTCAGGAGAGAGAAGCACCCCTTGACCTGAGTGATGTCGAATTGGCCACGCCCACCCAGTAACATGACCACCAAACCACACCCACCAACTAAGCCACACCCACAGGACCAGTTGTTAAAAAATTTGAATCCCACCCCTGTAAGATCATGTTACTACACCACTTAGTGATGAAAATTCCAGCAGTTTCAGTTGCCATTATTAAGCAGCTCGGTCATTAAGCAAGGACATTACATGGTTGCCATTTGCAATCTTCTACCAGTTTCCCTATTAACTTTGCTTTAGGAAGCCTGCAAAGAAAGTTGGAAATGGCAATCACATGATTGCAGGATGGTATGACATTGTTACTGTGAGCCAGATACCCAGCAGCCAGATCTTGATCTCATCAGTTATAACTATTACTCATTCATCATCCCTGTAAGTTTGAACAGTTAAAGAATTATTATCTCTTCTATTAAGTGAGGATCACTTGTATCCTGCTGTCAATCTGGACTCAAAAAGAAGCCATCTTGAATAATCCATTCTTTTTCCTTGTTCTGTCTTCACACAATTTATGGTTATGAGCATAGATGTCAGGACTGGAGTCTAGACTGGTAACCTGAGTCACACCAAGGATAAATATAGTAAATCACTACCAATGACAGCCTTATAGTCACCTGAATCACACAAAGAGTAAAGTATAGTAAATCATTACCAAGAACAACCTTATCAACACAGGAAATTTCTTTACACAAATAGGACCAGAACAGATCATATCAGATCACACTTAATGACCCCGCAAAGGTTATAGGATCTGACTGCTTCCTTCATCTACACAAATAAAAGCTTTTTCTCCCTCCCATTGAGAGAATAGTCTTCCTCCTGTAAGTCTCAACTACAGGAAAGGACACTGTCTCTCAACTCACATTTTTAGTCAATCAAAATGAAATTATTTTGACCTTTAAGTTATCTGAGTGACAAACCTAAGTTGTGATACTGTGTAATATAAGCAAAGCAAGAGGTTGGGAATTGTTACTGCAAATTATTGTTCTGCCCTTTGAAAGGAGAGAAGATCAAGCACTTGTAAATGTCACTAGTGTATAGTTGTGACAGGCAATTATCCTAATCCTTACAGATGGACTTCAGTATTTTTCTGGCAAGTATTTCTTGCAAATCAGTGTCATTATTTGTACTGGAAAAGGCACTGCAGCTTCATCACTGATGGATGGTAAAGCATTTCTATACTGCCTGTCATTCATAATAGTAAATGTAATTTACCACTGACCCAACAGTTTCGAGTAGCAATTTTGCTTAAAAAAATTATGTTGATACAATTACATGTTAGATGATAAACAAAGGATTCTTGATTTCAAATTTTCATAATTGAATATTCCTAATTTGGGACATGCAGGATGCATTAAAAATGCTTCTTCACACAATGTATAATTAAATTGTGGAATTGGCCATCATATGGCATAGTGAGAGTCACAAAATTTGCATAAGCAGAAATTATCCAAAAGGCTATAAACGATTGCTGGTCATACTAGCTATACATCATTTTTAATGGGCTTCTTAATATTGGTGGCTGGGAAAAGCAATAAGAAACAGATGCTTATCATCAAGCACATAAAATGGAATTATTTTCCTTGTGACATAAATCTGCTTTAAATCTGCATATAGCATTATATCTGTGAATAAATGTCTGATTGGGTGTCATCCCGTCCCCCCAAACATTCCTTATGCTGCTTCAAAATCCACCATGGGCCTGCTCTTATCAGGGGCCTAGGCTTGCCTAAAGCCCATGTCCCACTGCACCAACGGATGCAAAGAGGATGTAAAACGTTAAAAAATGTTGGAAAACATGATGCATCCGTTGTGTACTCATTGCATACGTGTTTCATACGCTCTATCCGTCGAGCATCCATCCACTGAGATTTCATCCGCGTGAGAAGTTTTGAGCTGAACAAAACTTCGTGAACGGATGAACTTTCCGCCGTGTATGATGTAAATCTGCGACATACGAGCAACAAACGTTCTATGTCCGTTTATCATCCGTTAAACGTCTGCTGTATCCTCTCTGCATCCTCTGGGCATCCTCGCAACTCACATCCGCTGCAGCTGAAAACGGAAAGAGGGAGGAAACAAAAGGTACACGGAACGTCTACACAGCGTTAGTAGCACAGAAATAGAAAAGATGCACAGTGAACAGTTTGCATCCTATATACATCCTCTAGGCTTCCTATGAACATCCGTTTAACATCCCCGCTGCATACTACCCACATCCATTATTTTCCTTTCTTTTCCGTTCTGTTTATACAAATTTTCACCACTTTTTGGAGCGGATGACAACGGATGGAGCACCCCCGAAATTTTGCTCGTCTGCTGTGTCCTTTTTGTATATGTTTTGCATCCGTCGGCCAGTGGGACCTAGCCTTTAAAGGGCATGTCAACATTTTTGCAGCCAGTTTGTATTAGTTTATCTAAAACTGAAGCAAAGCCAGTCTTCTTTCTTTATTTATTTATTTGCAGTGCACACTGATAATGTCTATTTTTCTATTTGTACTTAACTTTTTCCTCAAAGATGATCTAATTAGATTCTACTCAATTTTACAGTCAGTGTTTCTCTAGGACAATGTTTCTTAATTTTTTCTTCTTCTTGGGGCCTTTTCCACTTAAAACTATGGAGGAGCCCAAAAGGTTTTTTATTTGCATGGTTTATATTTATTGATATTTACCACATTAATAATAAAAAATTGATGTATTCACTGCTAATACCACTTCTTGCTATTGTCTGGTCGGATTTCAATTTTGTAATATTTTTTAACATAAGCTGGCAAATACAAATGATAAACCAGGAGAATGAAAGGATTTTTTTCTTACTGGATTTACAGAAAGTGCTTATTAAAGCTTTGAAAAGTCTGTGCAATGGGACTAAAAAGAAATGAAGAGCAATTAAATCCTACAATAATATTTGAATGAATCAAATATTAAGGCTGTTAGAAGTAAAAGAAATAAAGTTGGTTTATTTGATTAAAATTAAAACAAAATATGTTGTTTATTCTGGCTATAGTTTTTGGATGTACTGCTGACTCTAGGAATGAATAGAATAGTTTTATGGATTTGTTATAGATAAGAGAAGGCATATGAGATGAAAACATAAATGCTTATAATTTTTAGAGTTACTAAATGTGATGAAGGTTCAAAAATCATTTTTAATATATTATTCTATTTCTTTATTATAGCCTCACTTTTCTCCTTCTTCTCTTTTCTTTCTTTTCCTTGCAGTTTTTTCTCCTCTCTATTCTTTTTTATTTTTTTAAGTTTATAACAGTAAAATCTAAGACAAACTAATTAAAATTCTTAATAAAAATTACACACACACACACAGAGAGAGAGAAAGAGAGAGAGAGAGAGAGAGAGAGAGAGAGAGAGAGAGAGAGAGAGAGACTATACAACCTTCAGGAATAACCAGCTGATTGCAAAACTGCTGTCACACCATCCTTTCCCATCTAGCAGAAGTGTTAAGAAGGAAAACTGCTTTCAAGGATACATTGCTCTGTTTGGTTTGTTTTTGCAGGCAAATAAACAAGAGAGGAATATAGCAACTCATGTTTCTTTCAAATGGAAGAATTGGAATATTTGTTAATCTTTTGTTAATCAGCTGTTACAGAGCAGTATATATCCCATGTTTTGACCTCTCTTATTGATCAGCCAAAAAGAGAACCATCAGTTCTTGACATTGGCTGCAAGAATGAAGATGATTGAAAGTTGGCTTTGTACTTGATATGGTGTGAAAATGATGCTATGCATGCTCCCTACATTGCAACTTTCATTAAAAGGCTTGATTTAAATTTCACAAAGATAAAGCTGGCTATTCATATCAAATTATACCAGGTCATTTAATTTCCTGATAGGTTTTATGTTTTTATTTTTCATGAGCTATTTCCTATCAGGTATAAAACATTCGCATTAAAAATAGATTTTTAAAGAGATAGACTGCTACTTGCTTTGAAGATGTATAGGAAATTACATTTTTCAAAAAAATCATACTAAAATTAAATGTCAACACACAGACATTCATATTATTAATTCAAATGCAAATTAGAAGAGAATCAGATAGTCACCTCCAATTAATATCTCAATTCTCACCCGTATCCTACACCTAAACATTGATTCTCCTTCAGTTAATTAATTCCATTCCTCAATCCTCATTTCTTAGCTACATAAAATCCAAAATAAAGTACTCAACTCAAATGCATACTGTAACTTAGGAGGACATGTCAAAGTATTAGAGAAAGAGGGAGATGGTAGAACAGAGAAGACAAAGTATGATTAGGAAGGAAAGATGGGGTAAAAAGAATGAATAGGCAGTGTTGAGGAAAGATACACTAAGTATTCCACAGTATGAAGAAACTGAATGAACCTTGAAAGAAAATGGACACCAGGAGAATGAGAAAAAATGTGTTTTGTACTTCTGAGATATATATATATGCATATTATTCACACTGATGCAGCTGAAGCAGAGCAGGTTAAGTAACTCATAGTGGGACCTTTATACTGTATGTCACTGTCAGAGGAACACACAAAGATAATGAAGAGCCTATTGTACCTGTAAAAGTTGATCTTACCCAAATTATTTAATCTTTTAGGAGAGCATGTGTTTTCCCCCCACATTCTTCCTCCATGAATGAAAACATTTAAGCTTTACCTGTTGTGGCACGGAAAGGAGTTTTTATTTTCCAAACTGGCTTGCAGCCCTCAGAATCTGCCAATTTCATTTCTACTGAAATCAATAGACTCCCAGGACTCCAGGAAATACCAGTAGATCCTAAACTCTAGGAAATAGTTTTGAGGCCAGATCTAGGGGGAAAGCTTCTCTGCCCTAGAAATCAGGAATGGCACATCACTTTTGAAATCTTGCCAAGAAAATGGTAAGGACTTGTCCAGGCAGATGTCAGAAGTCAACACTGATTCCAAGGCACAAAAGGAAAAAAAAAAAGGTTTTAAAAATTTCAGCCACAAGATGGCACCATAGACCTAGATGAATTGTCTAAATAATATCTCCCATGACATTTACCAATGTCCTAGGAGGTGAAATTTGGACATTTTCAAAACACAGGTGAAGGAATTATAATTAAAGGTCAATGCCACTAACACCTAGGAAAAGTGACCCAGGATTTGAAATCATTTCTCTCCAAGCAACAAACAACTGTGGTCAACGGACATGTGTATTATGAATTATCCGTTAAATGTCTGCTGTAACCTCTCTGCATCCTCTGGGCATCCTCACAACTCACATCCGCTGCAGCTGAAAACAGAAAGAGGGAGGAAACAAAAGATACACGGAATGTCCAAACAGCATTAGTAGCACGGAAATAGAAAGGATGTAAGCGGATGCATCTCGTATATAAAGGATTAAAAGGGCCAAAACGTTTGTATCTGGGATGTATCTCGGATATTTAGGACGTCTGCAGTATGTCTAGAGTATGTAGAAGGACACCTAGTAGAAAACTGATATTTCCTATAAAAAGGGGGAGAAAATCCCCTGGATCTCAGTATGAGTCCAGCAGCCGTGGTGTACAGACCTCTTCACCCTTGGTCTTGCTCTTCTACATCATCCATTGTTCTCCACCATGGATCATGACACAGTCCGTATGGTAGCTGCGATCATTCATCATCAGAACCAAACCCTGTTCAGACTGTTTCACCTTTTATACGCAAGGAGAAGAAGGAGACATCCAAGAGCTGTGTGGGTCCGAGGATGGATCGTGAGAAGAATGGAGTTTGGACTGTATAACCAGTTGATGGTGGAGCTGAGGAATGAAGACCCTCGTGCATTCCATCACTTCATGAGGATGCCACCAGCCATATTTGATGAAGTTGTGGAGCATCTGAGACCCAGGTTGAGCACCAACTTCCATCCCAGCCTGGACTCTGGACTGAAGGTGGCACTGATTGCGCCACCTGGCCTCTGGAACCACACACAAAAACATGCAATATGCACGGAGGGTGCCACACAACACCATCAGCATTGTGGTCAGAGAAGTGGTGCAGGCCATCATCGAAGAATACGTGGAGGAGCTCCTCAAGTGCCCCACCACTGAACAAGGCTGGAGAAAACTTGCAGAAGAGTGGTATCAGAGGTGGAACTTTCCCCACACCGTTGGAGCCATAGATGGGAAGCACGTGGCCTGCAAAGCTCCAGCCAACTCAGGGTCCACTTATTTCAACTACAAGGGCTTCTTCAGTATCATCCTCTTTGCCATGGTTGATGCTGACTACAAGTTCATGCACATCAATGCTTCAGGCAATGGGTCAGCTTCAGATAGCCAGGTATACAATACCAGTGACTTCAAGGATGGGCTGGAACGCAACCTCATCATGGGTTTCCCAGATCCAGACCCCCTACCCAATGACACACAAGATGTGCCCTACTTCATCATTGGTGATGATGCCTTCTCCCTCAGAACCTACCTCATGAAGCCGTACAGTTCAAGATACCTCACCCGTGAAGAGAGGATCTTCAACTACAGGCTGTCCAGGGCAAGACGGGTGGTGGAGAACGCCTTTGGCATCCTGGCCAACAGGTTCCAGATACTTCTCACCACCATGCAGCATTGCCCACAGACCATGAGGAGCATCGTGGAAGCTTGCTGCATCCTGCACAATCTCATGCACACCCCCTACCCAGTGTTGCAGAACAGACTAGTCGACTGTCAACAAGGGAAAGGGAGACATGGAGCCTGGTGAATGGAGGCAAGGACAGAACCTGATAGACACTGTGGATGTACCAGGCCCCAACAGAGTTTCACGTGAAGGGAAGAAGCAGCGCAACCTACTGAGACACTGGTGGAACTCCCCAGCTGGAGCAGAGGAGTGGCAAGACAGGATGGTAGATGGTTAATGGATGCTTCCTTGAAGCTGTTGCATAACACTGATGAGATTGTGCCATGTATGTTGAATGGCCCTACAATGAATAGGGCATTAATAAAGAGCTTTGTTTATTTTGAAATGTGTTGATCAATGAATAAATTGTTATTGATACAAAAGGTCCATATGTGTGGCAGCTGGGAGGGTGGACCATACAGTCCCACTATGCTTGCACTGGGGGTTTATCTATCCCACAACTATCCTTATCTATCCCACAACTATCCTTATCTACCCCACAACTATCCTTACCTATCCCACAAGCATGCAAAGGCTTAACCATTTTTTCAAAGTTTTCCCCAACACTTTATTAAGTAAAAAAAAATGAACCAAGTGTGTTAAGTAAAGATAACCTTTTTTAATAACTGTTTTTAGTAAACTGTATGACTTTATTAAAAAAGCAGAATGAACCAAGTTAAGTGTCTTAAGCAAAGATAAAGTGAACAAGTAACAACTCAGTCTCTGGCGCTATTCTCAGTCACTCTGAGTCATGTCCATGGTCTCAGCTGTTAAGCAGCCAGGGACTGTGGAGGTGGCTGTGGCTTGAATGCTGGTCTGAGGTGCCATTGGTGTGCTTGGCCCCGAGAGAACAACAGGGGATGGTATGTTCAGGAAGCTGTCCAAGAGCTGACTCAGTCCCATGAGGTTGAGAGGCCCTTCATCAAGTACCTGGGATGTCAGGCACAAGACCGATGACAGATTGTCCGTTGATGGGCTTGGCTATGGGGTGGAGGAAGGTGGAGTGTAGTGTGGCTGTCTGGTCTTCATCTGGGCGAGGTGTGGCATCTGTGGCGTGCGATGAACCTGGGCCTGGACTGGGAAGGTCTGTTTGTGCTGTGGGAAGTCCTGGTACTCATAGCCTTGGTCGGTGAGGGGCTGTTGAAAGCTGTTGAAGGGCTGTGACATTGCCTGGAGTGGAGAAGCAGACCTGGACTGGGTCAGAGCAGGTTCAGCTGGGCCTTGAGGGTTGTGCAGAAGTGCTGTGATCTTTTCCTTCATCACCTGGTACTGGGCCTCGGGCATATCCCTCAAGGTGTGGCTCACCTAGGTGATGAAAGTGTGGTGGCTGGAGGATGCTCTGTCCAAGTGGACCAGCTGAAAGAGCAGTTCTGTGCTGGTCTTCATTGTGTCCCTGATCTCCAACAGGACAGTGTGGCTCTGGCCCACCAGTCTGCCTCTCTGCCTGCATCCTGTGGAGCTGGGGGTGGGGTTGGGGGTGCGTTGGTCTCTGGTGGCTGCTGCTTCTTCCTCCATTTGTGACAGCAGGGCATCATCTTCCAAGTCCTCCGGCATGGGGAGTGCAGCTGTCAGGGGGGTCTCTGCCATGGGGCCCTCCGAAGACACCTGCCTGGACAGGGTAGCTGGCTCCTGGCTGGAAGAGGACTGGCTGTCTGTGAGCTGTCTGAGGGAGAGGGGTGTCAGAGGGGCTGCTCCTCGGTGGCAGACCTCACCCTCCAGGAAGCTTCACTTGGCCATGATGTACGTCTCCCAGTCAGTGAGCTTGACAGTGGCCTGCCCAGATTTTTTGAGGTGTAGGTTGCCATACCAGGTGTGCATGTGCTTCCACCATCCCAGGAGTACATCTGCAGTGTAGCCCAGGCTCTCTTCCTTGTCTCTCCAAGCTGCCTGTTTCTTCTTCTTCGTGATAGAGTCTGTGGCCCTTTTTTCAGAGGTACTTGTTCTCCCTCAGCCATTCCAGCACCTCCTCCTCATGCTCCTCAGAAATGGTGTACTGTTTCCTCTCTCCCTTCTCCTTCCCTTGCCTCTTCCTCCCTCTGGCAAGGGCTTCAGCAGGGCCTTCAGGGGCTTGAGCAGCAGGGGCTTGAGTAGCAGGGCTTTGAGGGCCTTGGGGCTGGTCAACCACTGCAGCAGCAGTCGCAGTAGCAGCAGTAGCACCAGCACCAGCAGCACCAGCAGCAGGAGAAGCACCAGCACCAACAGCACCAACAGCACCAGCAGGAGGAGAAGCACCAGCAGCAGCAACATCAGCAGCACCAGCAGCAAGGGAAGCACCAGCAGCTTCAGAGTCAGTGCGAGGGGGTGGGATGGTGGTTCTGTCCTTCTTGCCAGGGCTGGCACGAGTAGGCACCAGCTTTCTCTTCTTCTCTGACTGAGGAACCATGGTGTTCTTTGAAGATGTATGTGGCAGCACATCTTTCCTCTGAATGTTGACTGCGTGCGAGCTGCATCCTTTTATATCCACGGAGCTGATGCAAGTCATACTCCCCGCATACGCAGTGAATGCTTTGCATCCAATATACATCTGCTATGCATCCGCTTTGCTTCCTCTAGGCGTCTGTGATACTTCCGCATCATCCTCTATGCATCCGCCCCTTCTGCTATGCGTCCGCTTTGCAATTCTCCCCCGGAACCCCTGCGGATGTGTCATCCACTTCCATCCACTGTCATCCGCTAGGCTTCCTACGAACATCCGTTTGACATCCCCGCTACATCCTACCCACGTCCATTCTTTTCCATTCTTTTCTGTTCTGTTTATGCAAACTTTCAGCACTTTTTGGAGCGGATGACAACAGATGGAGCCACCCCCGAAATTTTGCTCATCCGCTGTGTCCTTTATGCATACGTTTTGTGTCCATCGGCCAGTGGGACAGGGCCTTAACTCTTTTCATTGGGTCAGTAATTTAGCTGCAAACCCAGTGCAGCTATTCAGCGAGTGATGAGTGTGGTGCATAAGACAAAACTGGTTTCTCATTGAAGTAGTAGATCTATATTGGATTGTATCTGATGAGGTTTCTCCCCAACTGTGTGTGGATGAGGAGTCAATCTCAGTGTTATGTGTTGACATTTGGTGATGATCTGTAGAGATGTGCAGTCAAGGCTGGAGAGGTCAAGAGTTGGGGTAATGGTCCCTATTAGGTTGGTAAACTCTGCATCTGAGGTGAACATTTCTGAGGCTGTTGCAGGACTCTGTTTGCCGGAAGACAAATTCTTGGAGAAAGGCAAAAGGTGGGTCTCATCTGTGGTTTGCAGCCAGAAAGGCATCAGACAAAACAATCCATCGTTCTAATATTTCTTTTGGGAGTTTGGCAATGATTGCTTCTTGCATTATGAGGAGATCAAGGCAAGACAGTCCTGGTAAGTCAGAACATTCTTTGGCTGTTCGCACTCCATAAGGATGTTGGAAAAGTTCTCTAGTTTTTGGATTTTGTGGATGGGAAACTGTAAAGCCATTCGAGAAGCAAGTATTCCATCAATGTATCTTTGCCATATTTCTGCTTCAAAACATCCAACGTTCATTTTAGGGCAGTGTCTGGGTCATTAAGTAAGCCTGTGTAAATTTGTTTCACCATGTAGCTAGACCATGGTCCTAGTCATGCCAATAGAAATTGAAGTTCTTTACCGGGAAGCAGCTGTTTGCTTTGGGCAGTGCTCGTGAAAATAGACTTACATAGTAGGTAGTCTCTGCCTGGCTTGTTGTTGAATTTGTACACACCGCTGGCTGCTAAGTCTAACCTTCCACACCTTAGTGATGGTTCTCTGTTACTTCTCTGTGAGGGCAAGATATCTCTTTATATGACGTCATCGTAGGAGTGGTGTTCTGGCTTGAGGGCATCTGTTGTGGATGGTACCTGGTTCACCAGAGAGTACTTTATGAAGAGGTCAGCATCCACCCCCACATATGTAGGTAGTACCTTTTGAGGTTAGGTTTAGGTTCTATGCTGTGCGTCAGAGTTGTTTAGCGGTTGTGATGAGAACTCTTTAGCCTGAGGACTGAGTCTGACAATTGTGATTGGTTGCAGGTCAACTTGTTGAGAATTTTTTGTGAGCACTGGTGGGCTAATTTGATCACCTGGCAGACCATGAGATGTTGGAGTAGGGTTGCAGGTGCTGGGAAGAGAATCTTGGACCTTAGTATGTACAACATCCGGTGGGGAAGGTTTGATGTTGGAGGGAAGTAAATCTCATGCTTTAGGTCGTACAACTTCAGTTGCATAAGTAACGTGTAGAGTCTGTGGTTGAGATTCATCCCTGTGCTTCCCTGGTTGTGGGAGACTGCACAGCAATGGCGGTGGTTCCATCTGCTCATTACAAAGCAAGTGCTGGTCATCCATGTAGGCCTTGACTCATGTATCTGGGTTCTCTTCTCCCAACTCGTTCAGGTCAAAGTTGAGGGAGGCAGTGTTGGCCACCTTCCGCCATGCTGTGGCACATGCTGTCTTTGTCGCGGCGTCTCTTTGCCATTCAACCAATTCCAATTTGGCCTGTTGAGCCACTATTGCTGCCTTCTGCTGTGTTACCTCCTTTGTGGCATGTAGCTCTGCATCTGCTACTGCAGCTTCTGCAGCCTGTTCAGCATAACTTGCTGCTTTGGAAGCCTTAGATGCACCACTGCTATGGGAGGATGATCTGGAAAGATGGTGAGAGCCGGCAGCAGAGAATTGGTGTGAGACACTAGAACCTGCCTGCGATCTAGCTGATTTGGAATGAAGGGAGGAGGCTTTATTTGAGTGGTGGGAAGAAGCTGCTTGTGACTGATGACCTAAGTCAGATGTGGACTTCTCCCTTGCCCCTTATTCCTTTTGAAGCACATTGAAGATTGTGGTTTGGAGGGAGTTTCTGGCTTCCCGAATGCTGTCTTCGCATTCTTTGTTCGCCTCCTCAAAGCAATGAATGTGTTCCTGGAACTCTGGGTCTTCCAGATTCGACTGTTTGTATTTAAGCTTATTTTCACTGTCTCTCCATCGTGCAAGGTGCTCCTCTAACTCCTTCTGCATCAGGAAGAGGCTCTGGAGGGACAACTTGCTTTTGCGGGTTTCACAGATCTTGACCAGCTCCGTCCATGCATCTGCATGATGGTGATATTGCCTTTCCCAATCATCTTTGAAGTGGTGCACTGTGGGTGAGGTAAGCTTCCTAAGCTGTCTGAGGTCGTAGGCTTTCTGAGGTATAGCAGCTTCTCCAGAGGGTTGGACATCTAAAGGCAGGTTTCAGGAATCAGGCTCCATGTTTATGACAAGGGAGGGTGGAGGATTCAGGTCTTCTGGTACATCAGAGAGATCTGTCATGGCTGAGGAAGTTGCCATGCTTCAAATTGGCAAAGGGAGAAATTTGGAAAATTTTAGTGGTTTTCTGTGCAATTCCCTTTTTTGTACTAGGGGGCACTGCAAGCAGGTAGAAAGTAGAATTGCTGCTGGATTTAATACTTGAGCATGTAAGTGGCACTGCAGAATCTGGGTGATGCTAGCACAGCACACAGTATGGCTGCTTCTAGGGTGCATTGTGAGCTTGCGACAGAAGGGGACACTAGAGGTTGTGTCACGAAGTCTGAAGACTAGAGGGCTGAACACAGAAATATGTGTCGCATAGTCTGAAGACTTGAGTGCAGAATGCAGAAATATGCCTTTTAGGGTCACTTGCTTCACAAGGTGGCAGCAGAGGGTCAGTAAGACACTGTTGCTACGCCCATGTTAGGTTGCAGATACTCTTGGGACCTTTGAATTAAGTTGATTAAATGGTGCACAATGGTTTCAAAAAGGGATTGTCATTGGATAATAACTCTGGTCAAATTGAATAAATTGTCCACAATAGTTACAAAGGGGATTATCATTGGGGAAACACTCTGGTCAATATTTGAGAAACTGTGTAAAAAAATCAAAGTTTGGGAAATTTCTTCTTGACCACCAGATGGGGCTGTAGGGTGTTTTACCAAGATATGGTGTTGCTCATTAGGAGAGGAGTGGTTGGTTCTCAAAAGGTATTTATTCTTTACACGGTGGAAGAGAAATTAATCAAACAAATACAACAGTTCAAAAGGTTGTTTGCAGTGCTTATTATGCTTTAAAAAAAATTTTTTGGCATAGAAATAAGATGGATAAACTCTATGCTTCATGAGGGAAAGGAAATTGCTCTCTGTTCACATAGCTTACTTGCTGGAGCTGTGATTTATAGCCCCAATAAAACCGGCCACAGTGGTTGTAAAATGGCTGGAGAGGCCTCCTTTATTACCTCTTGAAGCAGCCAAGAGCATAAGAATGCAAAGCCTTTCCTTTTAGCAATACATGCAAGATTTCTCAAACTTTCTGTTGCATTTGGAAAGGGTTTGTAACTGGAGATAGTCATAGATGGGGAATACCTGGCCCCTTCCTTCAATTCTAAACAGGCTGTAACAATGGGAAGACACAGATTAAGTCAGGGAATAGGATGTTTGAATGGGGAAATGGAGTAAATGGAGTAAAATTGCATAAATGGAGAAGGGGGGGCTACTGGTTCTCTTTGTTTGTCGCATGTGGGGGAATTCCAACCCCTCCCACCATGCAAACAGCATGTAAAGAGTTCCATAGCTCACAGAGAGAGATGGTGGGAAAGCAGATTTAGATTAACACTGCATATTCACTCCTGGCTTCAATATTACATTGCATTATCACAAATCCAAAATTAAAAAATTTATTTTGATGGGTTAGAATTCATCTTTTACGTTTCTGTATCCTGTACAGAGGTGGATTTATAAACTGTACAGATGCAGAGAGATAACTCAACAAGACGTCCATAACAAAGAACATTTATTGGTTCATCAGGTATCCTCATAACTCACGTATGTGAAGAAGTTTTTCTTTTATGACCAATCCTTTGTATATCTGCTTTGTAGAAAAGATGATTATCTCCTAACCCATCTTGTAGCGAAAGAAAGCAAGCTGCTATCAGTTCATGAGTCCAGGCAAGAATGGAGGGAAACCTCCCCCTAACTCCTTGAGGGTCAATTTAGTGACCAATCAGGATTACAGATGTGGCAACGTGACATGAACTATATTTCCCAGGATACCTTTAACTACATTTACCATGATGCATTCCCTTAAGAGGACAGCTCACAATTCCTAAGTGACTGTCCAATTCCCATAGATTCCCATATTGTGCTGGGACAGCACAATAATAACAGATAACAAACAAAATCAAAGAACAAAAAACCTACCTTCATGTTTTTTCTCTCTCAAACTCTGAACTGAAAAGATTGCTTTTATACAAAGCCATTTATTCATATGCAATGTACCAGAAAGATCAACTTCATGTGCAGGTTTTATCCAGCTAATGGAAATGTTCATTCAACAGTTTTATAGAGATCAATTGTGGAGTGAACATAACCCACAATCTCAATTTTTTCTAATGTGACCTACCTCTTGAGGCTGGTGTACTGTACATCTGGAAGAGGGATGGAAAAGTTTAACAATATGACCAGCAGTATTTTTGTTTTAAAAATACGAAACCCAAATTGTAATTGTAATAGAATGGCACTTGCAGTGCAAATGCAGTGCAAATCACTCTCAGTGCAAATGTCAAATTTTATTTTAAAAGATCATATTGTACCAGGGTGATTGATAACACGTTGACATGGGACAAATATTCTTCACTTGAACTGCTGTCCTGAAAAATACTCTTCCCACTTGGCTGAAGCACAGTAATTTATTTTTAGTCCTTCTGCTGAAAAAGTTTCCATTCTGCATTATCCTATTCCATGGAGTCACCTACCATGATAAACAAAAATATGGTGTAATATGGCATGGATCTTCCATCTTGTACATAGCGTGATCTTGGGTATCGGCTTTCTACAAAGGACACTATCCACTAGGAACTTTATTCTAGACTATAAGAGTTTCCCAGTATTTGGAGCAACTTTCATATAAACCTTTTAATCTGCAAATGCAATAATTAATTATCCAGTCTTTAATTAATTAATTTAATTAATTATCCAGTAGGGTAACCCTATAATATCACAATTCTTCTTGCTTTACCTCCCTTTTATTTCCTCCTTCCCCCACTCCTGTTGCTTTGAAATAGAGATAAAACATTTCACACACACACACACACAGAGAGAGAGAGAGAGACAGAGACAGAGACAGAGACAGAGACAGAGACAGAGACAGAGA
>BLBF01000052.1:13530689-13568382 GCA_015471245.1 Laticauda colubrina | reverse complement strand
AGAGACAGAGACAGAGACAGAGACAGAGACAGAGACAGAGACAGAGACAGAGTCAGAGACAGAGACAGAGACAGAGACAGAGACAGAGACAGAGAGGCAGATAAATTTTATTTTTGCAAAGTATGGTTCTTCAAGTAGGACTTAATTTCCTTAGGATCTGTGGAAGATAAATATCCATGTTTAGAATATTGCCTGCAATAATCCTCATCATCCATTGTTGGGGTCCCTGAAGCACACAGAACTGTTCTGAAAGAGAAATTTAAATTGGCACCTTCTAGCTTTTCTATTATTATATATTAGAATTGACTTGATTAAAAAAAAATAAGCGGCCTAGAGCCCTCCATCTATTTTGACTACAACTTTCCCTATCCCTTGTTATTAGACTAGCTGATCAAAAGTAATGAGAGTGGACATTCAAATCATCAGAAGATTATCACCTTGCCCACTCCTAATTGGAAAATTCTATCCTGGAGGCATTTTTAATTAAGGAAGGCATGTGGGCTTGTTGGTTTTAGGTGAGTTATACAATTAGTATGTGTGATTTGTATATGGTGGGGTTTCTTCAGGATTCATTATTTCCTTTCTCTGATATGACTCTGATATACATATCAATCAACCTTTCTATAATCTCAATAAATATATGTTAAGGATCATAAATACGAAATTGTTAACCTTTTTTTGACTTTTACAAAAGCCTTTAAACTCACAATTAATTCAAGAATGTTTAATTGATTAAAGATCATCTTATAGCCATATATTTCCATGAGGTAGGAATGTTCCATGAGACAAACTATGTAAAACTACAGGCCAACCCAATGCAAGAGATAGGAGCAGGAATCAAGATTGAAAAGAGGGCACCTACCTCTGGCTTCTGCTTCACCATGATTTAACAGTCTTCTGCTTGGTTCTTTATATGCCTCATTCTGGTGTTTATGGTCTGACTTGAAGCTATTTATTCTGAGATGTTCTGAGTCTTGAGTGTTTAGGTTTCTCAGCCTCCCTTCAATGTTTTTGGACTAACTTCAGCTTTTAGATTAATTCTGACTTGATAAAAATAATTTTTACATTTTTGCACAATTTTCCCACAGCCCTTTCATCCTGGAATATGGTCACCATTCATAAAATACCAAGGTTTTCATGATCATGCAGAAAAATTCATCAGTAGACACAACTAATTTCTTAACTAAGAAGAACAAATGTGAGACAAGTATTATGTCAGGTTGTCAGTACCGTACTGTGAAGCATTTGAGAAAAAAAGATTAAACTATTTACGATCATGAACTCTTGTGTTCCAATCTAGAGTACAACTGGAAAGATAAGGTCTATTTTGCTTTCACACTTGTATCAAACTAAGAAAAGGAGAGAGCACAGCAATGAATTGGCAAAAGGTGCTCGTTGAATAGAATGTGTCCCAAATGACTCTATTATTGTATGTCCAACAACCTCCAAATTGTTTTTAATCATTTTACTCATTATAGCTTCGGATAAAAAAATGTCAGGATGAATCAGGTAATCTCCTTCAACTAAGTTGCCTCTTCTGCCTTATAATTTAACTTATTCAGCTATATTACTATAGAATCAGTGATACAAGCTCTATAGGCTATTCACTAGGCATATTTGATCATATACATTATTTTGTTGACAAAGAAAAAAATTACAGAATTTCAAGAGAACTGTTTCTGAAGTTCAGAAATAAAAAACAAGCTAGATATCGACATATGAATTCCCAGTGCAGTGCACCATGATGAAATATCATTCAGCTGTAGAAGAATACTTCAGTCAATAAATCTACGCACCATAGCAAGACTCAGTAAACTTTTTTGCTACAAAAAAAAAGTAAAATATGGGTCTCTTCCACTTCATCCAATGAAGATGGTCAAAAATTGATGAAAATTATTTGAAACCTGAAGTGGGAAAAATGTATGCAATCTGTGAAATTTACAAGTTGAAACATTAGGCTGGTTTGAAATCTTGCAAATATTGGAAAATGGAGTTCTAAATTTGCTACATTATACTGATTTGATTTCCTCAATTCAGCAAGCTATAGTGATTGAACTGATAAAACTAGTAACATCTGTAAAGTGGGATGAGAAGTACAATGAGAAGGGTATATAAATGCAGTTGAGATAGTAATGAAATGCTAATTTAATGGCTAAACTTTGCATGCTCATCACAGAAAGATGAATTGAAACAGCCACAAAATTAGTTTGTACTGAGAAATTTGGAGAAACTCTCAGATGCTTAAAATGTCTGTTTCATAAGTACATAACTTACCATTTCTGATCACCACCTTCTGATTTGGAGATAAAAATGTTGATATCTAGGAAGGGTTAAATTTAGCTATATTCTACTGTCTTTTGATTGCTGTCAACATATTTTCTACATACTTTGCTCTCCCCCTTAAGGAAAAAAAAACCCTTCAGATACTACTTCCCATTTTGCAACCAGTAAATGGGCCATCTGTTCAGAGATGAGTATACTTCCCCAAAAATCACTCCAGAATGTCTTGTTACCTGAATGGTGCTTGAAATTATAGAACAATATTAGTAGATATTGAACTAACTAAACTGCAGTAAGTACCACTTGATACATTTTGAGAATTGCCTTCTATCAAGATTTTATTCATATTATTTTCCTTCCTCAGATTCCAACTTACCAAGAACATGTGAGTTTTTTCCTAAGAATGGCAATACATTTAATTTTTAGAGCTAGAAATACAAAGGGAATGGAATCAGGCATTATTTGCTTATAACATTTATCTCTGTAGGCCTTAGAGCTAGGTTCTTCAAACCTGGCAAGTTTTTAAGACTTGTGGACTTCAACTCCCAGAATTCCTGAGCTAACAGGACGAATTCTTGGAGTTGAAATCCACAAGTCTTAAAGCTGTCGGGTTTGAAGACCCCTGCCTTAGGGCAACTTAATATTTTCCACTTCAGGAAATCCACTTTGCATCTTGCGACTTTCCATGCACCATTTCAATGCTATGCAGATATGATATGATCAGTGACTATTGCTCCTTACTAACCATTTTTTAAAATTCCCTTTGCTTACCATCTTGCACATACTATGTGACTTAAGAGCTCATCTTCTTTCCCTGATGTCCCCCAAATTTGTTGAACTACAACTCTGAGAATTCCCAGGGAGTATAGTCAAACAAATGGCAACTTCAAATCTCAACAAATAAATGCTCTGTCTTACATATTGGCAAAAAAAATCAGAAAATAAAATACAGGCTGAATAATCAAGACCTTGTTTGATGATCCAAACTCTGTCAAGGATCTTGGAGTACTCATCTCTTATGAACTAAGTGCTAGAGCCCACTGTAACTACATAGCCAAAAAGGCATTAAGAGTTGTTAACCTAATCTTACGTAGCTTTTTCTATGGTAATATTACACTACTAACTACAGCATATAAAACATTTGCTAGACCAATACTCGAATACAGCTCATCATTCTGGAACCCACATGACGTATCTGATATTAGCACAGTTGAGAAAGTCCAGAAATATTTCACAAGAAAAGTTCTCCACTCCCCTACTCGTTGCAGAATACCTTGTACCACCAGACTTGAAATTCTAGACCTAGAAAACCTAGAACTACGCCATCTTCGGTCCGATCTAAAATCATACCTTGCAATGTCCTACCTGTCAATGTCCTACCTGTCAATGAATACTTCAGCTTCAACCATAACAATACAAGAGCAAAGGTTAATCATAACAAACTTGATTGCAGGAAATACAACTTCAGCAACAGAGTGGTCAGTGTCTGAAATACTCTACATGACTCTGTGGTTTCTTCCCCAAACCCCAAAAACTTTAACCTTAGACTTTCTACTATTGACCCCACCCCTTTCCTAAGAGGTCTGTAGGGGCATGCATAAGCACACCATGCCTACCGTCCCTGTCCTGTTGTTTCTTTTATTTTTCTTATATGTATCCATGTATTCATAACTATGTTTTTACTTATACCTATTATCTTGTAAGCAACTGACAAACCAAATAAAATAAATAAAAATAAATAAAAAATAAATATAGCCAGCCCATCTAGCAGTCACAATATTTAGGAAGGCTAGATGAAATTCACATTATCAACAATCATTCCAACTATTAACATACTCGTAGGTCTTTTGATCCCAATGGTAGGGATTTGCTATTTATGCTGTAACTACAACCATAACCAGGTTCTAATACAATTCCTTAGACCCATATCTAACCTAAAAGGCAACTACTTAATAGGTGTCACCATCATGATCATGCTTTTCTACATTATCCTTGATACATTTTATTCAGTTAGACTTCTACTTTGGTCTACATACATTATTATTCTTTCATCGTGTCAAAATCAATCAGACTACAACATACTAGAGAGAAAATAAACTAACTAAATGAAGACTCCAAGCACTTAGCTGGTTGATTCTCTATTTTCAAATTTACATTCTGTAAATCTGAATGGATGTCACAGGTCTTCAATGTGAGTTTTATCTATGGTACACAAGAATAATGGCTATCAAAGACATGATAGTTTTCTGTCTTGATAGTCTAGGAAGTTGATACACTATCATACTTCCTTTCAATATTTAATGATTGGTACACAAAGAATTGCTTAAATGAGGACACATTCCCACCAATATGAAATCCAGGAAAAGTGCTTTGTTGCAATAAATATTTCTAGATACAATTGCCTTGAACAAACAATTGGAATGGAGTTCTGTTTCTGCAAAATGGGAGTGCAAACAGCTATAGTTAACATGTCTGCTAATGTTCCTTGTGTATGTCTGTGTACACGTGCATGTGTGTGTGTGTGTGTGTGTGTGTACATACACATATACATTCATGCAATATAGGCCTTCAGGCTAACTTTGAGGGTATGGTTGAAAGGAAAAAGAACAACCAGTCTAGCTTGCTTATAATTTATCAAGCAGCAAATCTTGTGGATATGCCTGTTTTTACACACCAGTACTTACACAATAGTGGTAAGATCTGAAAGCACATATTCTGCAATGCTAAGATATGCAAGCATAAGTTTTATTATGCTTGCATTCTGATATGCAAGCATAAGTTAGATTTGACATATGGAGGAATTAGCAACTTCTGAACACAGATAAGCCAAGCCATAGATGCAATGGATTTGTGTGTGTGTGTGTGTGTGTGTGTGTGTGTGTGTGTGCTTTACCAGTAGAATCATCATCAGTCTTTGTGTTAAAAAGTTGCATAAATGTAAACAATTTTTAGGAAAATCTTAAGGACATGGCTATTGTGTAGACCTGGGTCAGGATGACTTGTGACCCTGGACTGATATTGAAGATTATACCCTTGGTATTTATGATGTTTTCCTTCCACCAAATGTTTAAGATTAGTTTAAAATTGGCTTTGTTATTTATTGATTGTTTTGCCTTCTTTTAATGTCATTTAAATGAGCCTTTGGAACATGACCCTATTCCTAGGCTTTTAAGGCCTGGAGATAAAGCAGCTTGTAAGAGCTCACTTGAAGAAAAACATTGGATGATGAACTATTTGTCTGGAGTTGTTCCCCCACCTCCACCTCCTGGACTTCTGATGAATGTTGTATTTTTATACTATTTTTATTGAATTGTAATCAATTGGGGGAATCTATAAATAAATATAGCATTGTATATTAGCTAGATGTGATTAATGCATCTTATAAATACAGGTAGTCCTCAATTTACAACAGTTCATTTAGTGACCGTTCAAAGTTACAACAGCACTAAAAATGTGGCTTATGAACATTATGAACTTATGAGCATCCCCATGATCATGTGATCAAAATCAAATGCTTGGCAACTGGTTCATATTTATGACCATTGCTGTGTCCTAAGGTCATGTGATCACCTTTTGCGACATTCCCACAAACAAAGTCAATGGAGAAGGCAGGCTCATTTGACAACCAGGTTACTAACTTATCAGTTGTAGTGATTCACTTAACAACTGTGGCAAGAAAGTCATAAAATGTGGCAAAACTCACTTAACAAATGCCTTATTTAACAACAGAAATTTGGGGCTCAGTTGAGGTTGTAAGTTGAGGACTACCTGTCTCAAAGTAAAATTTAATTTTTTAAAAAATTAAAAAATAAATTATGCTTTTTCATAAAAACAAGGGAAACGAGTGTAACTGCATCAATGAAATGTACTATTTGTGTTAAGGTATTAAGATTTAAGAACTGACCAGCAGTGAATAGCTGCCAGATGTAGGCTGATGTAACAAGAGTTATTCAGCATAGAATGGGTTAAGACCAGAGAGTAAAGATCCTGTTATAAAAGGCAGCTGTTAGAGGGTGTGGTTCTCTTTCCTTGTGGCAAGTATTCAGTGCAGAAGTTCTCTGTGTGTTAGGAAGAAGAAAACTTGCTTGTAAAGGTATTTTGTCTACTACATGTATATTATCTGTTGCATATTAAACCACCGTTAATGTCTAAGTCTCTGTGTGTCGTTTGTTGCTCCTAGGTTATCTCATAAAGGTAGTCACACTGCCAAATGCCCTGACAATTTGATAATGGTGTGATGGCTGGTTTAAGAAAATTTCCATTCACAAAGGCTTTCCATGATGGTCTCATTTGTTTATTCCGTCATTAGTCTATAAATTGAATCAAAAGTTAGATAGTTGCTGTAATATAAATCAATGTTTGTTGTTTGGCATTAGACTGGTCTTTATATCCTGCACACATGAAAGCCACAACTGTCATATTGCAATAATCAAGTGAGGAACATGTGATAAGTCAAGACAGCTGCCAATTGCATTCCAAACAGCACTCTGCCTTTTTTTTCCTATTTATCCCTAAAATTAACTGGAACAGGAAATCAGTCCAGGCTTAATTTAAGAGTTTTTCAAACTACATTCCAAGGAATCCTGGGCTTTTGTAAAAATCTGATAGCATTCAATAAGAAACCAAGGGAAAATAAATCAATGAAGGTTGATCAATAAAGGTTATGGGAAAAATAGGAGGAAGAACAAGCATTAAAGTAATAAAGGTTGGATTAAAAAGTCTAATAAATAAAATAAACTCAAATAACCAATTTCTATCATCAAGCTTTATCTTTTAATGGGGGAGGGGGTTATTCCAGAGTTTGTTTGGTTTATAACTAAAAGTTTCTGAAAGAAAAAAGAAGGAAAACTCTGCTGCTATTCATATTTGTTCCTGTTCTTAACTGGGATCCCACAATGGCTTTATCTTCAAACTAATTTTAAATTATCTTCAAACTAATTCCAAAAATCTGAACAATTAGCTATTTGTCTCCTTGCGATCACCACATCTCTTTATTAGATGCAAACATGTCCCATTAAATGTTTTCCTTAGAACAGTGGTTGCCAACCAGTGGGCCGGGGACCACTGGTGGTCTGCGAGAAAATTTTGGTGGTCTGCAGAGAAATGTCACACCCAAAGCACCCCTCAAAGGAATTAATCCAGGCTGTGGATTAACACAAGGCTGTGCCGCCCACATGACCGGTGGGAACAGAAGGCTTACATCACTTGCATTGTGAACAACACGAGGTAGTGAGGGGAGGAGGGAAAGGTCAGAGGGAGGGAACTTGCCCCACTCGCCCCACCGCCTCGCCTGGCCACCGGGCTGCTTCTTTCTGCTGCTTTCTTCTGCTTTTGGCTGCATACAAGGAAAGAAGCAAAAGTCTTTCTCTCACCCAAACTCCTCCAGAAATGAGTCTTTGGGACCCTGCAAGGCCTCCTGCTGCGGCAGTGTGACAAGTCCCACAAAGATTCATTTCTGGTGGAGTTTGGGGAGAGAAAGATTTCTGCTGCTTCTGCTGCTTTCCTTGCACGAAACCAAAAATCTATCTCCCCCCCACACCTGAGAAGAGAGCTGGAGAAGGTATCTTGCGATCCCAAATAAAGAATGATAGATCAGTAAAAAAGCGGGATGGGGAATTTTCCTGCAGACTTTTTCTGGCATTTTTCCAGGGTCTCTGATCCTCGGGATTTAAAATTATGAGTTTGGTGGTCCCTGAGGTCCAAAAGGTGGCGACCTCTGCCTTAGAAAGTTCTCACTGCTAGTTCAGAAACCTACTTGCTAGAATGGATACATGGGCACATACACACATTAATGAAACAATTCCTGCAGAATTCCATGAGAAGAATGATGGCCTTGAAGAAATAAAAAATTAAGCGCAGTTTACAAATGTCAGTTTTAGCTGAACGTGATGCAGGCATGAAAGTTAACAAATTAAAAACAATTGCTTAAGGGCTAAGGTCTGGGATCAGGAAATGAGTTTGCTATCAGTATGTTTATTGTACATGTATTGATAAATTGGAAAGATGGTTTAATGGTGGACAGTAGGATCATGTGATTTGAAGTCCTGGGCAAAAAAAAGCACATGGGTGAGAGAGGGAGAGAGATTTATAACCTCTGTTGGGCTTTGAACTTGCTTCCTGTTCCTGTGGCAAGAAATGTATCCTGATTGGTTGTCAAATTCCCTTGGGGCAATGTAGGGGTTTAATCTTGGTTGAATCTTGCTGGGTGATGTAATCTTCCCAGGTGCCATGTGGTGAGATGGGTAGAGGGCTAATCCTATCATGTCCTGAGGGCCATGTCTTAATCCCATCACCCTGGAGCTGAAGATCTTTTGTGTTGTAGATAAGTTGTATTTCGTCTTTCTGGGGCAATTAACAAAGGTGGGGGGGGGGACTTTCCAAGAGCATATTTCTCCTTTACTCATCCAGGAAGGGATAATATTCTGCCTTTTTAATATTTCCTAGAATATTTCATTTAGAATAGAATAGAATAGAATACTTTATTGGGCAAGTGTGATTGGACACACAAGGAATTTGTCTTGATGTAAATACTCTCAGTATACATAAAGAAAAGATATATTCATTAAGAATCAAGAATCATAACGTACAACACTTAATGATAGTCATAGGGTACAATCAACAATCAAATCATACTAAGAAACTGTCAAGTGGGAGGGGATGGATGATAAGGAGTGATGAGAAGATTAACAGTAATAGTAGTGTACACTTTGTAAATAGTTGAACAGTGTTGAGAGAATTATTTGTTCAGCAGAGTAAAGGCTTTTGGGAAAAAAACTGTTCTTGTGTCTAGTTGTTCTGGTGTGCAGTGTTTGCACTATAGCGTCGTTTTGAGGGAAGGAGTTGAAACAGTTTATGTCCGGGATGTGAGGGGTCTGTAAATATTTTTACAACCCTCTTTTTGACTTGTACAGTATACAGGTCCTCAATTGAAGGCAAGTGGGTAGTAATTGTTTTTTCTGCAGTCCTAATTATCTTCTGAAGTCTGTCCTGTTGGGTTGCAGAACCAAACCAGACAGTTATAGAGGTACAGATGACAGACTCAATAATTCCTCTGTAGAACTGGATCAGCAGCTCCTGGGCAGTTGAGCTTTCTGAGTTGGCACAGAAAGAACATTTGTTGTGCTTTTTTGATGATGTTTTTGATGTTAGGTGCCCATTTCAGGTCATGTGATATAGTAGAACCTAGAAATTTGAAGGTCTCTACTGTTGATACTGTGTTGTCTAGTATTGTAAGAGGTGGTAGTATGGGAGGGTTTCTTCTAAAGTCTACCACCATTTCTACGGTTTTGAGTGTGTTCAGTTCCAGATTGTTCCGGTTACACCATGAGGCAAGTTGTATAACCTCCTGTCTGTGTGCAGATTGATCGTTGTCTCGAATGAGACCGATTTTTCTAGGAGAGGGGTGGATGCTAACTTCCTACACTCTCTCTCAGCCCTAGGAAGGAAATAATGGGAAGCTGCTTCCAAAAAAAAAAAAGACAAGAAAATTAAAAGGACTAGCCAGAAGTTAAGCCCATGTCACACTGCCCAACGGATGCAAAAAGGACACAGCGGACAAGCAAAATGTTCCATCCGTTGTTATCCGCTCTCAAAAGGGGCAAAAATTTGCATAACCAGAGTGGATAACACGGACGGGAGGAGGACGCAGGGCAGATGCAAAGCGGATGCGGAACGGAAGCCTAGCAGATGGAAGAGGATGGGAGCGGATGGCACATCCGCAGGGCTTCCGGGGGGCCTCAGCGAAGTGGACGCAGAACGAATACAGTGGATGCAGAACAGACGCCGAGCGGATGAAGCGGATGCACAGCGGATGCACAGCGGAAGCCTAGCGGATACCTGGCGTTAATTGTGCATGCAGGGAGGATGCATTGCGTCAGCCCTGCGGATATAACGGAAGCAGTTCGGAAGCAGGTCGCCATTCAGAGGAAACACCTGCTGCCGGACAGATTGGCTGCCTTGCCTGCCCTGCCTGCATGTCTGCCTGCCAGCCTTGCTGCCAGCCTTGCTGCCAGCCTGCCAGCCTGCCTGCAAGCCTTGCTGCCAGCCAGTCTGCCTGTCAGCCTTGCTGCCAGCCTTGGTTCATGTCTGCCTGCCAGCCTTGGTGCCTGCCTGCCTACAAGCCTTCCTGCCAGCCTTGGTGCCTTCCTTGGTGGCAGCCTTCCTGCCAGCCTTGGTGCCTGCCTGCCCTGCCTGCATGCCTGCCAGCCTGCCTGCCAGCCTGCCTGCCAGTCTTGGTGCCTCCCTCCCTGCCAGCCTTCCTGCCAGCCTTGGTGCCTGCCTCCCTGCCAGCCTTCCTGCCATCCAGCAACCCCACAACCATGCGGAATCACAGCAAGCCTCAGCCATCTGCTGCCAGCCCTTGCAAGAGGGACAGGGCTATCATCCCGCCCCCGGCCCTCACTCTGGTTCTGCTGGGGCTTCTGCAGCACGGGCTCGCTCTTCTGGGGCTGGGGCTTCTGCTGCTTCTGCTTCTGGAGGAGCTGATGACAAGCACTCCAGCACCAGCCACCTCCACAGCACCTGGACCCTTCACCCCTGAGACTGAGTGATCAAGAGGAGTGCCAGAGACTCATTTTTGTTTTATAGCTTGTTGTTAATAAAGTCTAGTTTTGATTCACACACTTGCTTCATTTCTTTTTTTTAATAAAGTCTTGGTGGAAACTTTTAGACATGGTTTAAGCCTTTGCATGCTTGTGGGATGGGTTAAGACAGCAGTGGGATGGGTTGAGATAGCAGTGGGATGGGCAGGGATACCTTTGGGATGGCTAATAGCTGTGGGATACATAAACCTCCAGTGCAAGCATAGTGGGACTGTATGGTCCACCCTCCCAGGGGCCACACCTATGGCCCTTTATTATCAATAATAATGTAATAATTATCCACACATGTCAACATAAACACAACTCTTTATTAAACACCCTGTTCATTGTAGGCCAACCCAACATACATGGCCCAAACTCATCAGTGTGATGAGACAGGCTGAAGGAAGCATCCATTAAGCATCTACCATCCTGTCTTGCCACTCCTCTGCTCCAGCTGGGGAGTTGCACCATTGTCTCAGGAGGTTGCGCTGCTTCTTCGCTTCATGTGAGGCTCTGTTGGGGCCTTGCACATCCTCAGTGTTGATCAGGTTTCGCCCTTGCCTCCATTCCCCAGGCTCCATGTCCCCATTGCCTTGTTGGAGGTCCATGAGCCTGTTCTGCAAGACTGGGTAGCAGGTGCGCATGAGATTGTGCAGGATGCAGCAAGCTTCCATGATCCTCCTCACGGTCCCTGGGCGATGCTGCATGGTGGTGAGAAGTACCTGGAACCTGTTGGCCAGGATGCCAAAGGCATTCTCCACCACCCGCCTTGCCCTGGACAGCCTGTAGTTGAAGATCCTCTCTTCACGGGTGAGGAGTCTGGAGGTGTAGGGCTTCGTGAGGTAGGTCATGAGGGAGAAGGCGTCATCCCCCACGATGAAGTAGGGCATATCTTGTGTGTCATTGGGCAGGGGTTCTGGATCTGGGAAGCCCACAATGAGGTTGCCTTCCAGCTCCTCCTTGAGGTGACTGGCATTGTATACCTGGGCATCTGAAGATGAGCCATTGCCTGAAGCATCGATGTACATGAACTTGTAGTCAGCATCGACCATGGCGAAGAGGATGATGCTGAAGAAGCCCTTGAAGTTGAAATAAGTGGACCCCGACTTGGCTGGAGCTTTGCAGGCCATGTGCTTGCCATCGTTGGCTCCAACGGTGTGTGGTAAGTTCCACTTCTGATACCACTGCTCTGCAACTTTCTTCCATCCTTCTTCAGTGGAGGGGTACTGGAGGAGCTCCTCCTTGTATTCTTCGATGATGGCCTGCACCACTTCTCTGACCACAATGCTGATGGTGTTGGATGGCACCCTCCAGCCGTACTGCATGCTCCTGTAGGAGGTCCCTGAGGCCAGGTGGCGCAGAGTGAGTGCCACCTTGAGCCCAGGTTCCAGGCTGGGCCGGAAGCTGGTGTTTGCCTTGGTCAACCTGGGTGTCAGCCGCTGCACAAGTTGGTCAAACATGGCTGGAGGCATCCTCATGAAGTTTTGGAATGCACGAGTGTCTTCGTTCCTGAGCTCCACCATCAGCTTGTTGTACAGTCCGTCCTCTGCTCTTCTGGCGAACCATCTTCGGATCCAGACTCTTTTGGGGTGGCTACTTTTCTTCTCACAGTAGAGTTCACAGAGCCTGCAGATGGCTTCGCACTGTTGCAGAATGATGGTGGCTGCCGAAAGGACGTTGTTACAATCCACGGTGGACATTACTGGATGCTGTGGAAGAGGAAGAGCCAGATGAAGGCTGCAGAGGTCTGCACCGCTGGGCTGCTGTTCTGAAAGTGAGATGCAGGCGAGTTGCTCCCCCTTTTTATAGGCAGTATAGGTTTTCCGCTAGGCATCCTCTAGGCATCCTCTAGGCATCCTCTAGACATCCTTAATATCCGAGATAGGTCCCCTCTGCGAACGTTTTTCCATTTTAAACACTTTGTTTCCATTTTGCATCCGTTCTGCATCCGTTCTGCATCCGTTCCGCTTCATCCCTGCATCCGGGCGGATGGAGTTCCGCAGATGCGTAGTGGACACCTAGCAGATATAGCGGATGCATACCGGATGCATAACAGATGCCTAGCGGATGCGTTGCGGATGCAGAACGGACTAACTGGATACATTTTCCGCGCAAAAGTTTTGGGCAGCCCAAAACTTTTGGAGTGGATGAAACGTCCATAAACGGATGCTGGACGGATAGAGAGGAAGCCAAACGGAGGCAGTGCGTACATCGCGTTTTCAAACGGATGGCAAGGTTTTTTGTCTGTTTTAAATCCTCTTTGCATCCATTGGTTCAGTGTGACATGGGCTTTAAGATTGGCTTGAACTTGAAGGCACCAAAAGAGAGGGCAGAAAGAGGAAATTGGGTTGCACCATTTCAGATGCAAATGTCTGATCACTTCTTTGAACAATCAGTCTCTTCGGTAAAAATGTCCTTGAACATTTAAAAACAGAAACAAAGAGCAAGCAGGATCATCTTGAAAATCTTGCCTTTCCTCTCTGCAAGGACTTTATAAATGGAAAAAACACTTCGTGAAAATTAATAATTTCTCCCCTGCATTCTGAAATAGCATAGTGCATTTTTACCACTTCCCTCTGTGGTATAAAAAACAAATTAAGGAAATTGAGACTCAAGAAATGTTAATTTCTGACATCCTGGTTTTATTTGCAGATTATCCTATGTATTTTATATCAAAACTGTCGTTATGTATCCTCAGAAATTCCAGAATACAGAGGATGTAAAGTAGTATTTCACAGTTATGGATGAATCACATTTAGACAACTGCTTTCTAAAGACAACAGAACAGAAGTGTATTTTTCCAGTTAAAATAATTTTATACTGTTAATTTCTATTGCTTCCAACATATCCTCTTTATTAATATTTTTTAGAAGCAGAAGAGAAACAAACAGCAGGAAATAACTTGTGTAGTTTTCTATCATGTAATCTGCACTTTGATGATAGCATGAGAAATTGGGTGTGCTTTGTAAAACTGCCTTGAAGTAATTGTAACTGACATGGCTGGAACCTGCTCCAAACAAACCACAAAAGTTAGCTAACCTCACAAAAAGAAAAATTAAACATCATTATTTTCTGTGCAAGTTATTTTGCACACAAAATTCTTTCTTTCTAATACATCTGAGGCTACTACCAGAAGAGCTTAGCTGCAGAAATCAAGCTGGGAATTAGGAGAGAAGCAAACAGACCTGAAAATCTCAAATTCTTTGATGCCACCTAGTAACTGGCTAAAGTTTTGCAATTTAGATTTAATTGCCTAAGTCCCAGACACTGTGTAGCCTCTACCAAGGAATGGAAGAGACAAAATAAGAGCAAAAATCAGCACACCAAAGCCCATTCATATAAGGGGTGCAATGGAGGTTGACTAGTTTCCCTTGGTAGCTCCTCTTCAGGGACTTTCCATATTTATACACGGTGTTGCTGCTGCTTGTTTCTTTTTCTTTACCTTGTTTACAACAACTCACAAAGATCACCATCTCTTGCCATTGTTTTGATATTGCCCACATGCCTGAAAAAAATTAAACAGGCTGCAGTAGTGAGGAGGAGGAAGAAAGCCAGGAATTCCAGAGGACAATAAGTTAAACAATGAATATCTCTGCTGCCAGTCCTAGCTCATTAATTTCAAGAAATTAGGTGCGTGCCAACTATGAATTACAATACATGCCAACACAGATCTTATATTTCAATTTTATATGCATAGACATGCATATCCTGATTAGATCTTGGACCAGTTCAGAGAGAGGGTTGCATGTATGTCTAAACATTTCTTTACTTCTCCTTAGTAGTGAGACATTCCAGTTGAAGCAGTGTTGGTTTATGTGGATTTTAATGAGAAAATCCTGGAAAACCATGGGTTTTTTGTACTATTTGCTTTACTTTATCCATCCACATTTTAGGAAAGGGCAAAAGATACCCCCTCAAAATTGTTTCAGTTAACTCCAGTCTGGACAACATTCACCAAACAAAAGTGTTTGACTCTCATTCTCTTCAGTCAACACATCTATTGGTTTTTCTTCTAACTGAAAAACATACTCTAACAAATTATTCTCTGGTCCTTCCAATATGCTGAGGTGGATAAAGCTAAATCTATAACCATGTAGTTATATACATAACAGTTAATATTGTGTTAATGTTCTAAACAATGGAGACTACAGAATGATCAGGCAAGTGAATGAACTTCTGTGCATCCTGTTGTGTGGCACATATTTCAACATTACTTGAGAAATTGGAACATGGAGGAAACTATGTCCAAATCCTACATGTACCAATCAATTGAAATGAATTTCATCTGTCAAAGTAAAACTTAGTGTGGTTTGTTGTAGGGGCGTGCATAAGTACACCATCGTGTCTACTGTCCCTGTCCTATTGTCCCCATTTATTCGTACCTATTTCCTGTATTCTTACTCATGTTCATTCAGCAATGTTGATACTTGTTGTCACTATCTTTGACCTCAACTTTGCTTGTCGATGTGCCTCTTTTTTCCCTACCTGCCACCATCCCAACCCTCCAGCTCAAGTTCCAGATATCTGATGAAGCAGATTATTATCTTATATGATTATGCAACAGTACTACTATACTTGTGCTAGGATCTCAGTTGCGAAGAGAGTCTCTTGTTTTCTTACAGAGCCAGGTAAAATAAATACAGGTGCTTATAAAGTTCCCAGTGAAAATCACTCAAATGCAGCATTCATGATCTATGCTGCTCCTTGGACAATATTACTACTTCCTATTGAACAGGAAAGATGAATAGTCATGATCCATCCTAAACAGTTGTTTATAAGCAATAAAAGTGATTTAAACCCAGAAATCAAGAGAATACCAGATAGTCAAAAATCAGAGAAGGCAGTATCTGTCTGTCTGTCTGTCTGTCTGTCTGTCTGTTTGTCTTCCTAACTTCAAGGTTGCCATTTTGGAGCAAAGGATTTCAAAAACTAATCTCATAGTGATCCTAAATTAGATTTCGTGAAAATATGTAATATTATTTCTACTGGATAAAAGATATCAAGTCCTCTGATCATGTCATATATATTAATGATCTCCTAATTGCAAAAATGTCTGGTTCATATTTCTGATATTAAATTTGTGTCCTGAAAAATGTTCTGCAAAGTTATATTGTACGGCATAGATATTAGCCAGTGTTGTTTGCTGTCGGCAGAATACTGAAGTATTGCTTCTGCATTGGAAGATGAACTGACAGATGAACTTTTGGTTATGTAATAATCTTATTCACTTGTTTGCCTATTATATAAGGATGGGAAAAATGTGTCATAGATCTCAGCATCCCTTTTATTGATCAGACTAGATGGGGGGGGGGCAGATTAGACATTATAGTTCAAGATCTAGAGGGCTACAAATTCCCTATTCTGCAGATTTTATAATTTGCCTATGAAGATTATCAACCATTCAGGTCATGGATTTTTCAAAAGGCAACTGGACTTTGTTTTGTTTTTTTCTTTCAAAATATTTCACTTCTCCATTGAACTGAAGAAACTTCTTGAATGAGAAATGAAATGTTTTTAAAGAAAAAGCCAGGAAAGTCCAACTGCCTTTGGAAAAATCACCTTTGTTTATAATCTGACATCTTCAAAGTTGAATAGCATGTTAGAGAAAAATATGCTAAAAGTTTATTTTATGCTATCTTCAGTTAATGGAAGAAGACTTTTTGAAAAGAAGAAGCACATTTTTAAAAATATTTTAGGATTCCTCAATGATTCCTCAATTATAAGGGTCAGTTTGTGTATTAATTAAGGCACCGAGCAAGAAACTGGGTGATTGTGAGTTTAGTCCCACTTGAGGCACAAAGCCAGCTGGGTGACCTTGGATCCATCACTTTTTCTCAGACCTAGGAAGCAGGCAGCATCAAACCACTTCTGAAATCTTTCCAAGAAAACTGCAAGGACTAGGCCAAGCAATCACCAGGAGTCAACAATGACTGAAAGACATATGCACACATAGATACACAGTCATTTACTCTTGCAATTGGAGAGCTGATGGTAGTGACACAATGATATGCATACCATAAAGAAGTCATTTCATTCTCAGGCTGAGAAAGATTTCTCAAGGAAGCATCCCTTCCTGGACTTGGGAAAGCAAAGCTGCGAGAGGAAGCTTACATTGCTGGCTTGAATAAATAAGATACAGATTGATGTATCTTTGTTTTCCTCTTGGCATTTAGTGTCTTAAATAGGTGCCAAAGAAATACATAAACAGGTCTGAGAAGGAAATTCAGCTTCCTGTAAACGTTGGGTCTTCTCACAGATGCATGTACAAATATTTTGCTATGGGCAAGGGGAAATGGGTGGATGCAAGCTCATTATCTAGAGTTAGAAAGTGGGGCTGTGAAAAGCTTTGAAGGTATGCTTCACTTTGGTGGCACTTTGAGCAAACCCTCTCTCTTTCTCTCTCTCTCAGATGCAGTTTTGCAAAGCAATTCACCCAACCACATGAAATTAATTTGCCTTTTGGCTTCTCAGGGACAACAAACTCCAGTTTGAAGAGGCTTCTGTACATGTACAGAAGCCTCTTCCAGACCATAGACATGCCAGAGGAGACCCTGAAAGTAGCAAAAAAAGAGACAAATCTCGTCATGTCTTAGTGAAATAGATTGCGTTGCCTCCAAGCCAGTGCGAAGCAAAGTCCTATCTCACTTCATAGGAGTACTGAAAAGTTACACAGGATTAAAAATTTCTGCTCTAGCTATAACTTGACTTATGACTGGTTGCTTAGTGACCATTTGGACAAACACACCCCCAAAGTAAGATTTATGTATTGGTAATTGTTATTTCTATACCACAAGGTGGGATTTACATTACAAATACACACAGGGACTTGTTAAAGCCTGAACCCATTTGTAATATACTTTTAATCTGATATGATTAATTCAGATAAATACAAATGCATCCTGTATTTATCCAGATAAATACAAATGCATCCCATGTCTGTTTTATGTTTAATTTAATTTGGGGATCAGAAAAGAATTACATTATTTGAGGTGCCTAGTGTGATATTTATCTCAGATTATGTGTTTGAGATCAGTACAACTTAATGGTGGTAGATTGTCATGGAAAGTAAGAGTTGTAGAATTATTTGATTTGGAATCCTGTAGTAAAATGAGTTGGAAATAAAGCTATATATTTGTTTAAATTTCTTGATTGGAGATCAACGTCTATTTTCCTTCTTTGTCATATCTCCATGCTAGGTCAATCAAATATTATCTGTATAGTCATCAAATGGATTTCATAAGATCTTTGGAATATATCCCTTCAAACAACCAATTATAGGGAACAATACTGTTTGGTAGCCTCTGTTCCCCACGCAGTAGGAAGTATATTGAATTTTCTATTTACAAATAACTCTATTTAGTTGCTGTGGTGCAAAGATATGAATTTCAGCCAGTTTCATGCCTCCTATTCATGCTAGATCTATCTTTTCTTCCAAGGTCAGTCTTTGTAAATCCACAGTATGTGCTATTGAGAAAATGGCACTGCTTTTACATCTTACTTGTGGGTTTACCATTGTCTTCTAACTGATCACTATGGAAGCAGGATATTAAGTAGTTTTATGGCAATTACAGAGCCTTATAACAATTGTACCTGTCTCTGCTATTAATGCTCCTTTCTATAGTTGTAGGAAGGGTTGCAACATTTTACAGTCTTAATATTTACAGTCTTAATATTACTTTATGCTAGTCATTCCCTGAAATAAATCTATGAAAGATAATGAATGTGTTCTTTGGTCTGATCTATTAGGGCTTTTCTTATGGTCAGCAAAGATCATTAAGCAAAACATTTATTTGCAGTTTATAATTCTATTAGTTTATCAAAATATAAAATACAAAGAAAAAATAAAATTGGAAAGTAGGGGATCAAGTGCCTAGAAATAACAGGAATCATAAGGTTTGTGCAACTATTGGAAGATATAGTTGCTGATCAATGGTGATAGGCCAGGAGAGGCAAACATTAGGAGAAGAATTTTCAAGAAGACTCAGTTTCACCACTGCTATTGTAACTGCATTAGTAGTGAGATTCAGATAATTTAACAACCCAGGGTCAGGTTGGCTGTCATGGGAGGCATGGCCCATCCCCATACTCTAGCTCCACTGCACATGTGGGACCTCCTGTGATGACCAACCTTACTCTAGGTGAACCAGTTGTTAAAGTACCCCTCCTCACTATCAAAGTGGACCCTGGGCTGAAGTGGAGAAACAGGAAATAGAGCACCTGGCACGAGGGAAGGAGGAGGAGCAGGGAGAAGGAAGAGAGAAAGCAGCCTTCTCTTTCCTTCTCAGATCTTATGAAATGCATTTGATGACTATACAGAAAATGGGTATTTTCACTTTCTTGTGTTATTTATAAAATTAATAAAAATGGGATAAAAATAAATAAATATGTTAGCCTAGTAGGACAATCAGTACTTCAGCTGATTCCTAAACTTTTGGCAGCTACATAACATGCTGCTGTAATGAAAAAAAGATTGATGCAACAATTAATTATGGGATTGCTCACACAGTATATTTCTCCATGAAAGGGTTTAGCTAGGGACAGCTCAGTATATGTAAATTTTGTCCTTTGTGATGAATCTCTGAATCTACAAACAAGCACACACAGTGACAAACAACAGGCCAGGTCTTCAACAAAGTATCAGCAACTTTGCTGTCTCTGTTTTTTTAATGGCCCTGGGAGTTAACAAATCCCCAAACACATTGCAGTCAATGCTCAGAACTGAATAAACATTCAGTTACCCCAAGCTAGGACGGTTTTACAAATGCAGACTGAATGCAGCACTTATGCTATTTAGGAAACCTCAAACATGGTGAGCAAAAAGACAAAGACAAAAGGATGTCCCCAAGGATATCAACAAACTGTGATTTCACAAAAGCAGAATCACCGTAGCTTCGTCTAGGTTGCCACAGGCTTTTCAATCAGAAGTGGTAAGGCTTTGGTGTTCAACATTGCTCACTCCATATTGCAGATCAAAAGATATTTCAGTTGCGCAATTCAGTTTTATGACACCTGAATTCCTTTTTTATCTTTATAAGACTGCTGGATGGTTGCAAGGTACATGGCCTACTTTGCAGAGGACAACCCTCTATTTTAAAGATTCCTATTTGAAAGCATCCTTACTCTGAAAGGCTGTGAGTCCAGCTTCTTTTGAACTTCGTTCTAATTCTAATTCTGTAAGTCTGACAAAGTGCCTTAATTAGAACTATTGAATTAGGGCTTCAGTTTAGAAAAGGGTACTGACTGACGTAGCCATATGTCCTTAAAGAATCATTCAAAGGGAAAGCAGAACATTAATTTTAAGAAACTGGCATTTTGAATGGGAGTCACAATTTCCCCCAATTACAATGCTCTGTATTTCTGCATAGTTTGCTAATTATTTGCAGGGTGAGTCTTCAAATTCTTTTCCCATACCATTGCTGCAAAGAATGTTGAGAGTCAGAAAAGTAACTCCCCAGACTAAATCTTTTCAGATGAGTAGGCAATACAAAATACTTTAAAAATCTTAAATCAATCAAGCAATCTCACCTTGGACTGTAAGGTGACTTCTTAGAACCCCAAATCTGAGATGTGTCATCTTTTTTATCATTGTAAATCTGCCCTCCTTCTTCAACTTTCATATGCAGGGCAATATATGCAAAGACAGTCTCTATTTAGTCTTCATAAAGGCTGGAGCATCTTTTACTAACCATTAGTTTTATTCCAGGGACGACTTCTCTTGGTCCTAAACATACAGGTAGTCCTCAACTTACAACCATAATTGAGTCCACAATTTATGTTGCTAAATGAGACAGTTCTTAAGTTAGTTTTGTCCCATTTTATGACCTTTCTTGCCACAGCTGTTAAGAGAATCACCACAGTTGTTAAATTAATATCACAGCTGTTAAGTGAATCTGGCTTCCCCATTTATTTTGCTTGCCAGAAATTCTCAAAATGAGATCACAGGACTGCAACCATCATAAATATGAACCAGTTGCCAAGCATCCAAATTTTGATCATGTGACCATAGGGATGCTGCAATAATCATAAGTGTGAAAAATGGTCAAACGCAGGGGTGGGATTCTACTGATTCTGTCCACTTCTGTAAAACTGGTTGCTCTGAAAAGCAGAAAACAGAGAGCATACATAGAACCAGTTCTATGTCTGCTGCTGTTTTGGCCCACCCATCCACCCAGGCTCTTACCTGCGGTTTCCTGCATTTTCAACTGCAGCTGCTTTGCCTGACACAGCTGTGGTTGAAAAAGCAGGAAAAAAGTGCTTTTTCAACCACTGCGCACCCACACTCAGCACTGCTCAGCTGTCTAGGCAGCTAGATGACGATGATATACATGCACGCGTAGCAAAATGTAAAATTACCGAACCAGTAGCTACACCAATTGGATCCCACCCCTGATCATAAGTCATTTTTTATCCAGAGCTGTTGTAACTTTGAGCAGTCACTAAACCAATGGTTATAAGCAGTGGGGGTATTCAAATTTTTTTATTACCAGTCCTGTGGGCGTGAATTGGGGTGTGTGATGTGACTTAGTGGGTGTGGCAGGGGAAGAATACTGTAAAATCCCATTCCCTCCCCACCCCACTAACCTGCTTTCCAGCTCTGTTCTCCTGTGCAGGGCAACAAAAGAAGACCCAGTTGATCAGCTGGAACTCAGGAGGCAGAGAATAGATGAGGGTGAGGCCAGTCAGAGGTGGTATTTACCGCTTCTCCGAACTACTCAAAATTTCTGCTACTGGTTCTCCAGAACCTGCTGAATACCTGGTCAGAACCTGCTAAATACCACCATTGGTTATAAGTCAAGGACTATTTGTAAAGTCTTGATTTATTGAACCAAACCTTGGTTGTCTAGCCTCATTTTCTGAGATCACTTTTCACAAGAAGTCACCATGAATTTCAATCTGGTCCACTGTCATTTTTCTTTGAGCTAAACTTGGCTGGCTTGATAAATACTTCCTTGCCATTCTCACAAAAGGGGAAAAAAAACAGTAACTTCCTGTTCCTCGCGGATGGCAAAGAACAACCAGCAAACTTTCCTTGTAAATTATTTCCTGCATCCAAGTAAACAAAGGTTTGTTTGGAAAGGTGCTTTCGGTTTCCGGCTTTGCCTTGCTGGATTTTTCCACTTTTCCCATGATCTGTATAAAAAGACACAAAGTGATCTCTTTGTAATTGACATTGGCCACAAAGAGGAATAACTTTTTTTTTAGACTTCTCTCTCTTTTTAAATAAATTTGGGGTAGGATGGCAAGGGATATGGGTTAGGGAACCACAGTGGGTTTGAAAGGGGCTGTTCTTAAATTTATTTTAAAAGAGAGATAACTTTTTGATGGCCAGAGGCCACAGTTAGCATAGAAGGGGTGGCTATTTTTTGTAAGTGGATGAAGCCAGCTCACAAGTGAATGTAAAGGTCAGATTTTGCTTCTCCCCCCCCCCCCCATCCCAACCAGTACCATCACTACCATTCCAATATTTTTCAAAGTTTTGTTGGGAGCAAAGAATCGAATATAAGATTTAAATGACTGTTTTCATTGCTTCCTGTTTCTGAGCAATCATGATTGGAAAGCCACAAAAATGAGTGTGATAGATTCATATTCCCCTGGATTTCCAGTGAAACATCCTTCTGCTATGGAAGAAGCAAATGAAATTGGTATGAAGCAAGGAAGATCATCAGAGAATCCTTCACTTTTCCCATTTGTGCCAGCATAACTTGCTTCAGCTCACTTTTTATCTGTCAGCAATATAATGTAGCCCATCTTGGGCACAGCATCCAGCTGGTCAGTATCTCCTTGGAAAGTAAAGGCCATGTCACACTGGCCAACGGATGCAAAAAGGACACAACGGAAGAGAAAAATCTTACATCCGTTGTATCCGCGCTGAAAAGGGGCGAAAATTTGCAAAATTGGAGCAGATGAAACGGATGCGGGGAGGACGCAGGGCGGATGCAAAGTGGATGCGGAATGGACGCACAGCGGATGGGAGCAGATGGCGGATCCGCTAGGCTTCCGGGGGGCCTCAGCGAAGCGGACGTGGAACGGAAACAATGGATGCAGAACGGATGCACAGCGGATGAAGCGGATGCACAGCGGAAGCGGAACGGATGTCGCGCGTTAATTGCTCATGCGGGGGGGATGCATTGCGCAAGCCCCCCGGATATAAAGGGAAGCAGCTCGCATGTGGCCAGCATTCGGAGGAAAGACCTGCTGCTGGACACTTCGAGTTCCTTTCCTGCATGTCTGCCTGCAAGCCTTGCTGCCAGCCTGCCTCCAAGCCTGCCTCCCAGCCTCCTGGGCAGCCTCCCTGCCAGCCTTGCTGGCAGCCTGCCTTCCAGCCTCCCTGCCAGCCTTGCTGCCAGCCTGCCTTCCAGCCTCCTTTCCAGCCTTGCTGCCAGCCTGCCTTCCAGCCTCCCTGCCAACCTTGCTGCCAGCCTGCCTTCCAGCCTCCCTGCCAGCCAGTCTGTCTGCCAGCCTGCCTTCCAGCCTGTCTGCCAGCCAGTCTGTCTGCCAGCCTTGGTGCCTGCTTTCCTGCCAGGCTTCCTGCCAGGCTTCCTGCCAGGCTTCCTGCCAGGCTTCCTGCCAGCCTTGGTGCCTGCCAGCATTCCTGCCAGCCTCCCTGCCAGCCAGCAACCCCACAACCATGGGGAAGAAGCGAAAGTCTCAGCAACCTGCCGTCATCCCTGGCAAGAGGGACAGGGCCACCCTCCCGCCCCATGTCCCCGACTCTGCTTCTGCTGGGGCTTCTGCTGCTTAGGCTTGCTCTTCTGTTGCTGGAGCTTCTGCTGTAGCTGTTCCTGGTGGTGGTGCTTCTGCTGCTGCGTACTCTGCTGAAGCTGCTCCTGGTCCTGCTGGTCCTGCTCGTTCTGCTCGTGCTCCTGGTCTTGCTGACCCTGCTGCTGGTGCTTACTCTGCTGCTGCTGATCCTGGTCTTGCTGCTGCTGCTGCTGCTGCTGCTGCTGCTGTTGATTATGATCCTGCTGGTGAGTATGCTGATGCTGATGATGATAATGCTGATTTTGATCCTGCTGGTGATGATGCCGATGATGATGATCCTGCTGCTGCTGCTGCTGCTGTTGGTGTGGAGGAGCAGCCCCTAAAACCTGGGAGCCCCTCTGATGAGGGCCCATCTGGTCCTGCCAAAGGGAGGAAGAGGTGTATTCAACAACGGGAGAGGAGGCAGTACTGCATCGAGGAAGCGCACGAGGATGAGGTGCTGGAGTGGCTGAGAGAGAATGACTATCTGTGGCGGAAGGGACACCGGCTGTACAGGGACACCAAGCGGAAGCAGGCTGCTTGGAGAGAGAGGGCGGAGAGTCTGGGCTACACATCGGATGTGCTCCTCGGCTGGTGGAAGCACATGCACACCTGGTACAAAGCTGCACCGCAAAAAATCTGGCCAGGCCAGATAGAGAGAACTATGTCATGGCCAAGTGCAGCTTCCTGGAGGGTGAGGTCTGCCACCGAGGAGCACCAGGAGCCCAAATCTCTACCCTCTCTCTCTGGCAGCCTGCTGGGAGCCAGTCCTCTGGCGGCCGAGAGTCAGTCCCTGTCTCCATGCAGATATCTGTGGGGCGTGCCATGGCGGAGAACCCCCGGGCAGGTGTTGAAAGCATGCTGGAAAGTGATGAGGACTCCCTGGTGCGGTGGGAGAAAGGAGACATCGAGTCCACCGCTGCTGAAGCCGCATGCACCAACACCTCCACCTCCACAGTAAGGCTGAGAGTCAGACCGCAGGAGGGGCAGAGCCACAAGGTCCTGGTGGAGATCAGGGACACCATCCACACCAGCATAGGTCTCCTCTCTCAGCTGGTCCCCATCGAATCCTCCTCCTCCAACCGCAAGCCCTTCCTCAATTATGTGCACCAGACCCTCAAGGAGATGCCGGATCCTCAGTACCAGGTGGTAAAGGAGAGGATCACCATGCTGCTTAACAACCCTCCACACCCAGAGGAACCTGCTCCCACCCAGTCCAGGTCTGCTCCTCCACCCCAGGTGATGTCCCTCCCATACCAAGGCTTCCCACAGCCCCTCACCTACCAGGGCTACAGCTACCCGAAAGTCCAGCAGCACAGACAGCAGCCCCTACAGTTGCAGGCACAGAGTCATTGGGCGACAACGTTGCCACCGGTTCCAATGATGCCACCGATGCCACCGATGCCACCCATGACAATGCCACCCACGACAGCGATGCCAGCCACGCCAATGATGCCACCCACGACAGTCCTCACCCTGCTGCAGACCAGGCAGCCCCACTACACTGCTCCTTTCTCCATCCCACAGCCAAGCCCGGCCTCAGTACATCTGTCCTCAGTACTGGGGCTGACACCCCATGGCATGGAGGAAAGACCTCTCAGCATCACGGGGCTGAGCCAGCTGTCTGACACCTTCCTCAACACACTGTCCCCTGTTGTCCTCTCGGGGCCAGGCACTTCAACAACACCTCAGACCAGCACTGCAGCAGCACCCACCTCCACAGCACCTGCACCCTAACACCTTGGATTGGGCACACACCTCCGAGTGACCAAGAGGAGTGCCAGAGACTGGCTGCCTGGATATTTGTGGACTTTATTTGGACACTTGACTTGGGTCATGTTTATTTTAAAGCTTGTTGTTCAATAAAGTTTATCTTTGTTTCACACACTTGCTTCATTTATTTTATTGAATAAAGTCTTGGTGGAAACTTTTAGAAATGGTTTAGCCTTTGCATGCTTGTGGGATGGTTTAAGATAGCAGTGGGGTGGGCAGGGATACCTTTGGGATGGGTTAAGATAGCTGTGGGATGGGAAGAGATACCTGTGGGATGGGAAGGGATACCTTTGGGATGGGCAGGGATACCTATGGGATGGGTAATAGTTGTGGGATAGATAAACCTCCAGTGCAAGCATTGTGGGACTGTATGGTCCACCCTCCCAGGTGCCACCCCTATGGCCCTTCATTATCAATTACAATGTAAGCATTGATCCACACATTTGAACATAAACACAACTCTTTATTAAACACCCTGTTCATTGTAAGGCCACTCAACATACATGGCCCAATCTCATCCGTGTGATGAGACAGGCTGAAGGAAGCATCCATTAAGCATCTACCATCCTGTCTTGCCACTCCACCGCTCCAGCTGGGGAGTTGCACCAGTGTTTCAGGAGGTTGCGCTGCTTCTTTGACTCACGTGAGGCTCTGTTGGGGCCTTGCACATCCTCAGTGTCTATCAGGTTTCACCCTTGCCTCCATTCCCCAGGCTCCATGACCCCATTGGCTTGTTGGAGGTCCACGAGCCTGTTCTGCAAGACTGGGTAGCAGGTGCGCATGAGATTGTGCAGGATGCAGCAAGCTTCCACAATGCTCCTCATGGTCTCTGGGCGATGCTGCATGTTGGTGAGAAGTACCTGGAACCTGTTGGCCAGGATGCCAAAGGCGTTCTCCACCACCCGCCTTGCCCTGGACAACCTGTAGTTGAAGATCCTCTCTTCACGGGTGAGGTATTTGGAGGTGTAGGGCTTCATGAGGTAGGTTGTGAGAGAGAAGGCATCATCCCCCACAATGAAGTAGGGTACATCTTGCATGTCGTTGGGCAGGGATTCTGTATCTGGGAAGCCCACCATGAGGTTGCTTTCCAGCCCCTCCTTGAGGTGACTGTCGTTGTATACCTGGGCATCTGAAGATGAGCCGTTGCCTGAAACATCGATGTACATGAACTTGTAGTCAGCATCGACCATGGCGAAGAGGATGATGCTGAAGAAGCCCTTGGAGTTGAGATAAGTGGAGCCCGACTTGGCTGGAGCTTTGCAGGCCACGTGCCTGCCATTTATGGCTCCAACAGTGTGTGGTAAGTTCCACTTCTGATACCACTGCTCTGCAACTTTCTTCCATCCTTCTTCATTGGAGGGGCACTGGAGGAGCTCCTCTTTGTATTCTTCGATGATGGCCTGTACCACTTTTCTGACCACAAAGCTGATGGAGCTGGGTGGCACCCTCCAGCCGTGGTGCATGCTCCTGTAAGTGGTCCCTGAGGCCAGGTGGCGCAGAGTGAGTGCTACCTTGAGCCCAGGTTCCAGGCTGGGTGGGAAGTTGGTGTTTGTCTTGGTCAACCTGGTTGTCAGCCGCTGCACAACTGTAAAACATGGCTGGAGGCATCCTCATGAAGTTCTGGAACGCCCGAGGGTCTTCGCTCCTGAGCTCCACCATCAGCTTGTCGTAAAGTACGTACTGTGCTCTTCTGGCGAACCATCTTCGGAGCCAGACTTTTTTTGGGTGCCTCCTTTTCTTCCCGTAGTACTGTTCACAGAGACTGTAGATGGTTTCGCAGTGTTGCAGAAGGATGTTGGCTGCAGAAAGAATTTGGTCGCAATCCACAGTGGACATGACTGGATGCTGTGGAAGAGCAAGAGTCAGATGAAGGCTGCAGAGGTCTGCACAGCAAGGCTGCTGGTCTGAAAGTGCGATGCAGGCGAGTTGCTCCCCCTTTTTATAGGCAGTATAGTTGTCCCTTTGCATCCTCTAGGCATCCTCTAGGCATCCTCTAGGCATCCTTGATATCCGAGATAGGTCCCCTCTGCAAACGTTTTTTCTGCTTTAAATGCTTTGTTTCCATTCTGCATCCATTCTACATCCGCTACGCATCCGTTCTGCCTCCGTTCCGCTTCCTCCCTGCATCCAGGCAGATGGAGTTGCGCGGATGCGCAGCGGATGCCTAGCGGATATAGTGGATGTGTAACGGATGCGTAGCGGATGCGTAGCGGATGCAGAACGGACGAATTGGAAATATTTTCCGTGCAAAAGTTTTAAGCAGACTTTTGGAGCGGATGAAACGTCAATAAACGGATGCTGGACGGATAGAGAGGAAGCAAAACGGAGGCAGTGAGTACATTGCGTTTTCCAACGGATGGCAAGTGCTTCTCTCCGTTTTACTTCCTCTTTTCATCCGTTGCTGCAGTGTGACAGGGCCTTGTACTTACCTTGTACTTAACTTGTACTTAGAGGAGAGAGACCAAAGGAAATATCTAGCTTGGAAAGAAAAAAAGGTGCAGAAGAATGCAGTGAGCAACCAGTTCTGTAAAACGTGCATAAGCATTTTATAGTGATTAAATTAGGGGGTTTTTCAGGCAGTGGTGGGATTAAAATAATTTAACAACCGGCTCTCTGCCCTAATGATTTCTTCCAACAACCAGTTCACCAAACTGCTCAGAAAGTTTACAATCAGTTCACCCAAACTGGTGAAAACTGGCTGAATCCCACCACTGATTTCAGGCATTCTCCCATAGGTTGAAAGAATGCTGGGGAATATGTAATTTTATCCCATTTCATGAGGTTTAGGGATAATGTGAGGGGATCATTTACACTGCAATGCCAATGCTTGGCAGCCAGAAAGCATTCAGAAGTGACACCCCCCCCCCTTATCTTCTGCTGGAGGAACTGACTGCGTGGCAGCAGGTTGCATAGCACTTAAGAGAGGCAAAGGGGCAGTTTTGCGTCCCCAGGAGGATTCTGCAATTTGTCTCTGCCCAAGTGGATGAGAAGAACAGAACTCCCCTGCTTTCTGCAACAGTGGGAGTAACACTGTAGAGTTGGCAGCATTACTTTTACAGTTCTGTCCCAGTCTTTGGCCAAACTGGTTTAGCTGACTAATGAATTCTTTCTTCAGGCACTTCAAAGGGAAAAGCCAATTCAAAGCACTTTCCTGAGTGTTCCCTATTGCAACAGAAATGCTTCAGCATTATGCACCCAGCAAGTCTGCAGACTGGTTTTTAAGCCTTGCATTGCTACTTCTAAGAATCCCTTTCCACACTGATATTTTCTTTGGACTTTACAAAAAGACTCAGGGGAAAGAATCAATATTGTTCATTTACCATGATCCCAGGAGTGATTTTACCTCAGGATGTTTTTATTATTATTATTTAAGATTTAATCTTCAATTCAATTCACAGCCTGGAACTGATAAAATTTAACAATTCAAATCCTAACCAAGGATCTAAGTGCTGTTTTTATTCTTTATTTATTTTAGATGTATGAGATGAATGGGTACATTTGGACTACTGCTATGGTTCATGTATATCCTTGTTGTCCCTTCCTGTATTGTCTTCTCCACTGTTAAATACATGTAGACTTCTTTTCTTTTTTGGAGGAGGAGGGGGGTTAATTTTTGAACAGCAAGACATTATAAATGTGAATATCATAAACTGAAATTGTTCAGGGTTCAGGGAAAGATTGGTTCATGAAGTCACTAGTGTAAATAAACCAAATTATAAAATGAGCAGGAAAAGGATACAAACCATGCCTTTACTAGCTCTGGCCACAGGAGACATCTCTTTTTACTTCTGTGAAATGTAACAATGGGTTGCATCTATGTTGTCTGCATATTTTCTCCCAGGGACAAAGCATTTGCAATTTTGCAGTGCTATCATATTGCATCTATATGTCTTTTGGAATCATGAGGCAGGCTGAGTATGCTCCACCCCACATAAGTTAGTATAAAAAAGGGCATAAATCTCAAATGGTACCTTTAGTGACATTCAAAGCCACTGGCCAACAGTCTGCCCTACAGTAAGGTATCAAGGGATTGGTGGTGTGATTCTGTTTTGTTAATGGGAAATTATTTCTTTGCAGAGAACCAAGTCTGTCAGTTTGGAAAGAATAAAAAGACATTCTACCAGACCTCAATAATCGGTATTTTTCCATTGACAGCAACCAGCTATCTTTAGAAAGATACACTGTTCCATTGATAGCATGTATCAGACATTCCTATTTCTGCCCCAAGTTGCTTTCAGCAGGGACAACAAAATAAACACTTCCAAAAACTAAGAGGGATGATTTAATTTGCTAGTTTCAAGGATAAAGATATGTGTAACTGTGAAATATTTACTTAGACATTCTTGCCAACATTGTTTTAGTCTTCATTCCATATTCTATAGATCTGTTTCTTATGTTTCTAAATTGCACATCTTTTTCCACCAATTGTCAGTAATTTAAACAGACAAATAAGACAAAAGTTCCCACAAATGGGTCACTTACAAGTTTTTACATATGGGAAATGACTCCATCACTGAAACCGAAGTTGTGTAAAAGCACTGGTTATTTCCTCTACCCATCCTGTTTTTCATTCGTAAAGAGATAAGAATTGAATCCTGTGAAACCAATAAAGAAAAGAACAGCATTTAAAAGAAGGGGTTAGAGAAAGTCACCATATGCTGTAAGGGGTTAGAAAAAACACCCCAGTGGAATTATATAGCAGAGAGGCCTTCTCTAACCTAAAACTCCCAATCCAGTATTTTTCAGAGGTACTCTTCACACACAAGAAGTGATTGATGAAAAACTGGGTGAACTTTCAAGGAAGCAGGAAGTTGCAAATGAAAAACTGCTGGGTTAATCTGCTGATTAACTGGGAAGAGGCCCAAAACTTTCAGTCTAGTTTTTTGGATTGGTGAGTAGAAAATAAAATCTTAGTGGAAAACCGTATCCAATCTTCCACAAGAATCTGACATTCTCCAAGCAAAGTCCAAAGCATGGAGAACAATAGATGTTCTCCATGCTTTGGAGGCATTTTAGAGGCATTTTAGAGAATAAGATATAGGGCTTGTAATCGGAAGTTCCCTGAAAAGAAGTCATGCCTATGAAGAAAAGTACTGAATTGTTAGGCAAATTCTGTATAAGCACCAAATGCTGGATGAAATTGTCCTGATAATAAGAGATACAGCATCTCGATACTGTTCTAATTTTGACTGTTCCCTCATTTTATCCATCAAAGGCAAGATGAAGATGATAAATGAATCTGAATAGCTGGAAGAGGACCATCCAAAATTTGGCTGCACTAAGCCCATGGCCTTGGAAAAGCTGTATAAAAATGAGCTGAGGCTTTAATCATCTTGTGGTGATGAGCAATTTTATCATTTTTACCTCCCTGTAGATGACTTTGATTCAAATAGTCAAGTGGTTTCTTTTGCAGCATTCTTTCAATTTGACCCTGCCTGTTGTAGTTAGCCAGCAGCAAGTGCAGATGGCTGAAGAGAGCGAGGATTCAGATGAGGGGCCAGGACCATTAGGAAGTGAACTGCTGCCTTCAGAGATTGTGGGGGCTGGCAGCAGCGATGAGGAGGTTCCCCAGGAGTCTGTGCCAAGTGCACACAGGATTGCTTCCAGGAAAGAGCAGCTACAACAGCACGGGAGATTCAGGAGTAAGGCTGCAAGGTAATGGCCCCTCCTTCAAGAAGATAAAAACAAGCTATGAAGCGAACATTCTTTGCAGGAAGCAAATATGTTTTGAAACTCAGCTTGTGGACATTACAGTATTTTAAGTTGGTATTTGAAGACTGTTGTATTGTGAAATATTTCTTGTCTGTGATTCTTGGCAGTCTCATACAGTTTTGGCAAGGTTTGTGTTTATCAAAATTAATTAGTTTGCAGCAGCTTTTTAACTGGAGATTCGTAACACTCATTAAAAGGTTTCTGTTCCCTTTGGTTATTATTTGTCTTATTGGAAAAGGGTTTGGGTCAGAACACTGCCAAAGAGAAATCCCCAATACCTTGAAAAGATAATCCTTTAAAATGGCTTCCTGTATGAACACAGAACAGTTGGCAAGAAAAATAAAAATGGACAAGAAGAAAGATTGTTCATTTAAAACTATTGGTTATTTTTCTCTTTAAGCAGGTTCAATATTTTCTAGATTTATTTACGCAGTTTGTTAATTGCTTCAATCAGCTCACATTTTATTGAATAGGGACGGAGTTTAACTTCTCTCCTTATCATCAGCATTATCTACAGTAATGTTGAAAGCGAAGCCTAAAGATGTTGGCTTAGATTAAAATAATTGCCTTGTTACCTCTATTGTCCAGAGGAGAATTCATCAGTTATGCTATGGTAAGAAAGTGATAGAAATGAAATTCCAAGAAATAGTGCATGACTCATGAGGGGCTAGATCAACTGCTATAAATATCTGGCAATCACACTCTGAAAAAGAAGAGAATTAACACTGAAAAGCCTTTGATTTCCTTTCCCCATCAGGATTGTCAATATCCTTTAAAATGACAAGTAGTCTCATAAACATAAAATCAGTCTGGAACCCACATTACGTATCTGATATTAATACAATCAAGAAAGTCCAGAAATATTTCACAAGAAAAGTTCCACACTCTTCTACTCGTTGCAGAATACCTTATGCCACCAGTCTTGAAATTCTAGACCTAGAAAACCTAGAACTACGCCGCCTTCGGTCCGATCAAAGTATAGTACATAAAATTATATATTGCAATGTCCTACCTGTCAGCTTCAACCGTAACAATACAAGAGCACACAATAGATACAAACTCAAGGTAAACTGCACCAAATTTGATTGCAGGAAATACAACTTCAGCAACAGAGTGGTCCATGTCTGGAATACTCTACATGACTCTGGGGTTTCTTCCCCAAACCCCAAAAACTTTAACCTTATATTGTCTACTATTGACCTCATCCCTTTCCTAAGAGGTCTGTAGGGGGTGTGCATAAGCACACCAAAGTGCCTATTTTCCCTGTCCTATTGTTTCTTTTGTTTTTCTTATATGTATCCATTTCATGTATTCATAACTATGTTTTTACTTATATCTGTTATCTTATAATCGCTTGACAAAATTAAATAAATAAATAAATAAAACATTAAAACACACAAAAGAGAAACTGTCAGGATTTTTTGCACTGTGCATGTCTTTGGGAAAGATCGTCTTTACCAATTTGGTGTCTCTAGATATATAAGATGGCTACTTCCATCATAGCTCATAAGGCTAATTTAAAGTTTAAAAATACACAATGTTGTAACATACATAATTAAAGATAGATGTGAAACCAAACCATACCTCCACCTTCACAAGTGGATGACAATCCTTCAGGAAGGCTAGAATATTAGTACCAAGAAACCAACCTTGCTCCCTCAAAGGAATTGAGATCACCAAGCACCAAGGGGCCATGTCCTTAAGACTATCCTATCCTGGTCTCATCTTTTTTATTATTCCTGTTCACCACTAAGATGGGAGGGGAATAAAATATACACCTGGCATCATTTTTGTGGTATTTATTATTTAGAGATAATAAAGATGTTGTTTTTTAAAAGACCATAAGACTAGCAGTTGGGGTTATTGTAATGGATTATTATATAGATTAATATTCATCTATTACTTCTTCTGAAAGCTAAACTTTGTTTATATATGTATAAACATGATTGATAGGGATTTTCCCAAGTCACATATTTTTTGCATTGGTTTTTTTTTCATTTCAGATTATACAACTGTTATATAATAAACATCTGCCATCCAATTTTAAATTTATATGATTGTGTTATCTCATACTGAACCACCCTTGTGGTACATCTGATTTCATGCACATTGACAACATTGACAAATACATTGATAATTCATTGATAACCAATAATTCCTTGACATCATTTGTGACAACTTCCATAACATGTTTAGGGATATCATGTGACCCTAATTCACATTTAATGTAATTAGAATTAGCACAAGGTGGTTCAGATTATAGACTTAATGGATAGCTTTTGGTTAAATAAATGCTTGTAGATTAACATAAGTCTGAATGAGAAATAGAAGGGCAAAATTAAAAAAGGACAGATTTCAGCTGCTAATCTTATTGTGCTATGTTGTCTTTCTATCCAAATTGTCATGTAGATAAGTTAAATTGGTCAGAACACAAAGTAAAAGAGGAAAGATGATCATCCTTTGAGTGAAAGTGGCAATAGATGATAGTATCTGTTTTTAGAAGATCTAACTTAAGCTTCTGGCTCACTGCCAAAAGAGAAGTTGGTTCCGTTAGCCTCCTAAGAGAGTCTGAAAAATCTTTTCTCAGACAGAATTTCCCATATGTTTTACAATTGTTCCTACTGCCATATCTACACATGTCCACACACCCAGAAAAAAGTCATTTCTTCGAAATATTTCAAAGAAAATCACTCTCTCTCTCTTGCTACATTAATCCTACTTTTGGAGGAACCATATTCAAACTGGCATGTTGGCTGGGGAATTCTGAGAGTTGAAGTCCATAGCTCTTAAAGTTGCTTAGGTTGAGAAACACTGTCTGTACACATTACACATATGTAATTCAGTCAGATAACCCACTCAAATTCCAACTTGAACTTTTTCTCAGATTAAAATTTAGGCAGGAAAAAATATGGCATTTTAAAGAAAGGAATGTAGGGGAAAATGTAAATATATACTGAAAAAGAGTGGTGGTACTTACTTACCTGATATGCCTGTTCTCAATGAGCTGTGATGAGCATCCAGAGAGTGGGAGGTGCTTAGTCTCTGCTCGGATAAGCTGGGCTTAATTGAATAGGATGCTGTTACTCCTCCCTGGCTCCTCCCTAGAGTCCCCCAGTTTTGCCGAAGACAAGGTGATACAACCCCCGCCCTCTCTATTGTCATGGGTTTTTTTATGTATATCCAGTTTAATTGTTGGCCAGAACAGGACCCTACCAGATGGATACTGGGTGGGGCTGGATGCTCATCGCAGCTCACTGAGAGCAGATAAGTACCAATGCCCTTTCTCTATTGAGCTGCTCCGAGCATCCAGAGAGTGGGACATATCAAAGCTTGGCTTGTCCTACATGAGGATTTCCATCTGGATTGGAGCCCCCGCACTGTCCGAGTGGATTCATTGCAACACCCTCCAACCAAAGGAGGCCTCAGCAGAAGCAAATACATCAATTTTGTAATGCCTAATGAAAGGTGAAGGGAAGACCCATGTTTCTGCTCCACATATTTCTGCTTGCGTGACCCAGGAGCTTGCATGGCCCAGGCCGCTGAAAATGCCGCGATCCTTGTTGAATGTGCCGTGATGCCTCTAGGCATGGTTAATGATTAAGTCTCATGTGCCTTGGCTATCATGGCCTTCAGCCACCTGCCTATAATTGAAGGAAGAGACCTTCTGCCCCTGAACAGTTTGCTGAAAAGATACAAAAAGGTCTTCTGTCTTCCTGAAAGGAGCTGTTTGATGTAGGTATGTATAGAGAGCTCTGCGGACATCTAGTCGGTGCCATTGATGCTCTAGGCCCTGAGAAGGCCTGGGGGAAAAGTTTGGGAGGACCTGTTCTTGTGCCCTGTGGAAGGCCGAATTGACTTTTGGTGTGAACGTGGGGTCTGAACGAAGAACCACTCTGTCAGTATGGAATATACAGAGGTCCTTTCAGGACGATAAAGCTGCTATTTCTGAGATACATCGTGCTGATGTTATAGCTACAAGGAACACTAACTTGTATGTGAGAAAATGGAGGCTAATAGTTTTCAGAGGTTCAAATGAACTCTTAGTGAGTGCTGTGAGCACTTTGTTAAAGGCTAAATCTGATGATGTCGCAAACCCAGGAATCCGATGTAGAGGAGTCCCAATGGTCTGTAAAGAATCTTAATTGTCCACCAATGGGAGCAAGTTCCCTGGAATTATCTTGGATGATGGAAATCTCTGTTTCCTATTCTCTAAAAGGTTTCTTCCCTTGTCCTCCCCTACCAGGTCTGTCAGTGAATTCCAATCTATCAGACTGTTAGGCGGCCCTATATCCTGGTACCCTCTAGAATCTAGTGGAGAATGGACCTTGGCAATAGGGATGAAAGGAGCCTCTTTGAAAGGGCTGATAATTCCTGGTGTCTGAGTGACGGAGGAGGGAAGGGATAAACTTCTTCTTGCTTCTGGTCTCAATTAGCAACAAATCTAGGGCAGCACCAAACAATTTATCACCCAAAATTGGGGAGGAAGCAAGCTTCCATTTGTGTTTGGTGTCAGCTTGCCATTGTCTAAGCCAAAGCAATCAGCAGGCTGTAACCGGTGATGCTATGGCTCGAGCCGAAAATTTGACCAAATTGAATGTAGCATCCACGGAAAACTCTGCAGCTGCAATTAATTTGGTGATGTCCTGATGCGCCCTAATATTAGAATTTGGTATGGTGTCCCTCAGGTGACTGAACCATCTGAGGGAGGTCCTGGTAAAGAAGGACACAGTTGTTGCTGTCCACGCATCAGATTGATGTTCCTTTCTGAGAGTGATCTCGGCTTTCTTTCTCCTCTGGTTTAACAGCATCCTCTGCCTCAGCAGGAATATAGGAGGAGGGGATGCCAAAGCAACTACTGGCTCATCTACTTTAAGGGTACTCAGGGAATTGGAAAAGACTGAAGCTAAATTAAAGAATTTTTTATTAAAGTTTGTGGGGGGGGGTACATTGCTGCCAAGGTCCACTGTTTCTGGATCAGATCTGAAAACATTTGTGGAACTGGAATAACATCGACCTCATTAATGGGTTGTGAGAAAATCAGATCTTCCATTTGCTCTAGAGATTCTTGTCATTGGGCAGAGGGAGACTTGTCAAGGCAAGCTGTGGTTTTGGCATTAAATAGGAGTGATTTGAAAAGTTGTGGGCGAAATAGACCCATAAAAGTAGGTTGGTCAGGCTTGATGTCCTCATCATCTGACATGCCTCTTTCTGGGGGTTCTGCCTCCACGGGGACTTCACTATCGTGAAGTGAGATTGCATCTACTTGCTCCATTTGATCCTCTCCTCCCTCCTCCTGTACATCTTGTGAATGTATATGGGAAATCATAGAAAGCTCCCCTTGGGGAGGTACCTGAGGATAATGCAAGTCAGTTCTGCATCGAGATCTTACTGACTGTGAGTCACATTCCAACACTGGGATCTGCCTGGCCATGATGGATTGTTGCACCCCCATTGTGATTCCTCTGCGGATCGCCAATTCCATCCATGCCTTCATTGTTTCTGGGGCCTCATCTGGAAAGAACTTCTCTTGGTGTAGGCCAGCCACTGTTTGCATAAAGGTTGCTTCAGGGGCTCATCTCAAGGCCTGTACACCTGATGTTATGGTGCCAGGTGGTCAAGATGGCATGCACATGTCTAAGGGTATAGGAGTGCATTGAATCTGAGGCTGTGGAATTGGAGTGGGAGGCTGGGAAATCCTCTCAGCCTCACTTATGCACCTTTCAATTTGCTTTTCCAATGCTTTTTGGCATCAGGTGGCATCCTTCTCTGTGGCCCTTGAAGGACCCTGAGTTTTTTTAGATTTGTCTTGGGTCCATGCCTTGGTTTCACCTCTACTTGCCATTGCAATTCTTTAAAGTACCTCAGATCTATGAGGTAACTATATAGATATAAATATGTAGATAGAGATCTATCTATCTATCTATCTATCTATCTATCTATCTATCTATCTATCTACCTACCTATATACATGGATGGTTGGTGCATCCGGGGTCCTGCACCATGACAGGGACAGGGAACCCAATCAACTCTCACTCCCCTTTTTTGACATGAAATATCTGAAATTGAAGTGTTTATATTATTATTATTATTATTATTATTATTATTATTATTCAAATATCAATGTGTTAATAAACTTATGTATTATCTATATAAAGATATATACATATAGTCATATATATATATATATATATATATATATATATATATATATATATATATATATATATATGTTTTTTTAAGTTATCGCGGGTACTTACATGTGTGCTGTTCAGCTTCCTTCGGGTATTATCCCACGTCATTGGAGTTCTGTTAAAGTTGTAGCAACGTTTCAGCAGAATCTCATCTGCCATCATCAGGCTTCTGTATGGATGTGGGTCTCACAGCTTCTGGTTTTTAAATTTGAGGCTGGTTCATTCTGATTGGCTGGGAGCCTGGACCTGTTTCATTGGACTTGGAGTTTGATTGATTGGTGTTCCTGGTTTCTTCTGTCTGTTTTGTGGCTTTGATTGGCTGGCAACAGTCTGTTCTTGTGTTGGAGGCTTTTAGTGCAGCTTGGCTCCTAACCCCCCCACCAGGCACCCAGGTGAAACCCAGCTTGCTAATGA
>BLBF01000052.1:13512613-13525689 GCA_015471245.1 Laticauda colubrina | reverse complement strand
CAGCAGAATCTCATCTGCCATCTTCAGGCTTCTGTATGGATATGGGTCTTACAGCTCCTGGTTTTAAATTTGAGGCTGGTCCATTCTGATTGGTTGGGAGCCTGGACCTGTTTCATTGGACTTGGAGTTTGATTGATTGGTGTTTCTGGTTTCTTCTGTCTGTTTTGTGGCTTTGATTGGCTGGCAACACTCTGTTCTTGTGTTCAAGGCGATCCCATGACACCAGGTTTGATGACCCAGGGCATGGCACAAAGGCAACACAGTCAAATAAGTAAGAAAAGTCCCTTTATTATCTCCAACTTTGCCTCCAATGTCCAGGTTACCTTCAGCTGGAGAAAAGCTCTCCTAGGAATAGCCTTTAAGTGGTGGAAATTCAGTCTGAAAACAAACTATATACAAACTGTTACTAAAACTCCAAACAAACCACACTGTAGTAATCAACTTGACAGGGCAGGAGAAGGAATTGCAGACTTGAAAGCACAGCAAAACATACACAGTTGGGCGTAGCTTCCCTTTTTAAACACTGTATTTCTAGCTTCAGCTAATAAAGGGAATCAGGGCCCTTTCCTCCCCCATAAGCTATGCAACTCACATTGCTCCCTTCTCTATTCCTCCCTGTATGCCCTACAATGAAGAGGGGGTGGGCCTGGGTCTTCCTCCGAATTCCCTCTCCCTTGCTCTACCTCTTCCTTGCTCTGCCCAGCTCGACTGTGCCCTTCCCCAGCTTCTCCCACAGGCGATGGAGCCACACTCCCACTCCCTGTCAGTTGCTCAGCCTCCCCCTCCAAATCAGATTCCAACAGGGGCATGACACTAGGATCAGTCAGTTTCCAAGCATCTGAATTTTGTTCACGTGACTATGGAGATGCTGCAATAATCATAAGCATGAAAAACAATCATGTCACTTTTTTCAGTGCTGCTGTAACTTTGAACAGTTACTAAACAAACCATTGTAAGCCAAGGATCACTTGCACTGAACATCTCATGGTATTTTGTCTGTTTTCAGGTATTTCAAGGTCAGTAGACATGTAGATAACCACAAATGATCTTAAAACTGTGAGGGATTAGAAAATGGAAACTGGTGGTTTTGACATGCCCTTGGAGTGGTTTCCTTAACCTAGTAGAAAAACCCACCATTAAGGAGAGATTAAAAGAATACATCCTTTCCACCTCAGTGTCAAGGTTCTAACTAATGAAACCAAGCAAATCAGAACTCTGAGGCTTTTGCTTTCCTCAAATAATTCCTTTATTGGGCACATCATATCGGCATGCTTAGTGTAAAACCAACTCTGAAACTTTCCTGTGGTCTTAACATAGTTCAAAGAAGCAACAATGTCATGTTGGCCAATTAGGATAATTGGCGGGCTTCTCAAGAGCTCCTCTCCTACTTCCTGCATCACCTGGGAGATGACCTTGGTTCTATATTGTGTCTAGTAGGACATTCCTTTCTTCTCCCCCCCCCCACCCCAGTGTGAGGCAACAATAAACAGGAAAAAAAATAACTTCTGCCATGTTCAGTTCGACACTCAAACATTGAACAAGATTTTGCTAGGCATTTTGACTGAATCTTCTATAGCAGTTTTCTTTTTTCTTTTTGTTCTGTCATTTATGCAGCTGACTTAAATCTCAGATTATTAGTACAGAACTTGCCCCTGGTCAACAGCAACACATCTAACAATTCTTTTAAAAAAAAAAAATCAGTGGACCACATAGGTGTGTGTGTGTATGAAAAAATGGACGACAAAGCTGAGTGTACTGTTCTATTTTAACAGAAGAGCTCTTTTGAACAATGGACAATGGCTAAATCCACTGAATAGATGGAAGATAATTGAAGTGCTAAGCAATAACAGAGCAAATGTCTGATTTGGGATTTATAGGATTATGATCTAGCACGTAACAAATGTGATGATCACATGCTTCTTTTTTTCAGCCCATCAGTAATTCACATTCTTTCTCTGCTCCCTCCCATCCCCCTCTCTCTGATTTGTTGAAATATAAAAGAAAGTATATTGTCAGACATTCTGCTTAGGTTAACACATACCAAAATGTATGGGTTGATTTCTGAATTCTCCTGGAATCTAGCTCACGAATTCCACAGCAGGATGGACCTCCCATCTTCCCACATAATGCCATTCTTTTAATCATATGACTAAAAGAAAAACTTGCATGTTGTGAGGCATAGACTGTTTCAATGCATTTCTAAGGGATGGGGAGATACTGGGTTCCAATTTGCTTAGGAAAATCCCTCAATCTTATACTCTTACTGACATATTCCTTTATGTGGCACACTAAGTCAAAATGAAATAAACAATATCTTGACTTAGTTAATCACAGCTTTCATGTCTCAGAAAGTTTCTGAATCCCAAAAGTCAGCTAAATCAAGAATGGGATACCTCCAAGAATGGGATACCTAATCATCTTGCTTCATTCTGAACATATTGTTTCGTACTTTTCAGTAACATCTTTCGTTATTTTTATATCTGATATGCATGTATAATTTATCTTTCTCATGTAAACAAATACTAATGCTAGGATTTGTAAATACTATTTATTAATGTCTTAGGAACTGTTGGTACTGTTGCTGAAGCCATAGCCTGAGACAACCATGCCATGAGTTCAATAACATATAGAGAGTGGGGTACAGTCTATTAGGCAGCATAGATGATACATTGGTGATACATAGATATAGATGTGTGTGTGTATGTAGAGGTAGTTAGTGTGGAAAATACTATGGTTAGAAAGTAGAATATTATAACAAATTAGAGAGCACTCTAACATGGCAAATTAGATGTTCATTAAATTTAGTTTATGGCACAGGTCATTTTTCCACCAAACAAAGGCCAAATCATGGACAAAGAATTGCTGGAGAACAAAGGAACCTACATCCCAGTAAACACTAAGAGTGTAAACAGATACCAACACATACTAAAACTTTAATAGGAACCACAACAGCAAGGGCCTGATTTGTAATATATGTAACATATGCCTGTGTTCTCCAGTATTTCTTGCATATTTCAGATTCAGCCTCTAAAGATCAAGGGAATGCAGTTAAAATCAAAGCAATGGCATCTCTTTGCAAAATATACTTAAAACGTTTTCAGTGCAATCTCTAAAATATGGATGGTGACTTACCAGGAAAGACTCCAAATAAACAAAGCAGAATCGGATTTAATGTAAGCCACATTAGAATCTCTGCCTGAGGGTTATTAACCTAACAATATGCAGAGATCTGGAATGCAAGTCCTTGGTGCTTTCTGAGCTTGGTTGTTTTCTGGCAGATGTTTCAATATCAAACTAGGTAACATCACCAGAGATCTGGAGGCTTTTCAGGAGAAGCCAGTAAGAGCAATCAGGAAGAAATAGGGACAGGTGATGAGTATTGACCTAGTCTGATTATCCAAATCATTATGTGATTCACTATTTGTTGCTGAGAAAAGGAAGGGGACATAGAACTCTTGTTTTCAACAGCAGCCACGTCTTTTTCAGTTTTTTACAGCAAGGATAAACAACTTCCAGATATTTTCAACCACACATGCATAAATATTAAATTAACATAGCTGATTATCAGAGATTATGATAACTGTAGTTCAAAACCTCTTGAAGACACCAGGTTTCCTTCTCCTGCCTGATATGATTGTTATCACTTAGTCTACATCAGGGGTCTTCAAACTTGACAGCTTTAAGACTTGTGGACTTCAACTCCCAGAATTCCTCCTCCAGTCATGTTAAGTCAGGAATTCTTCAAACTTGGCAAGTTTGGTCTACATTTAACTGTATTTCAAATTGGAAGATGTATATAAAATATATTCCAATACCATGGGTTATGCACATAATCTGTTTTGTTGTTTTGGCTCAATGTATCATGTAAGCCCAGTATTTCTGTTTTTTTTTTTTTAATGTGGCTTAATATGCTGTTGAAATGTGGTCCATAAGTAAACAATCAATGGTTTAAAGTTTAATATGACAAAGAAACCTAGTCAGGGTTTTCCTTTGGTTTAGGGGGGGAAATGGTTCTGTCTTTAAGCACTAAATTTAGTATCGTGAGGCTATATATATTCTTTTTCATGACCAGAATAGCTAATATTTGAGCCAAGTCTTCTATAACAGAGCACAGAAATACACAACAATGGACATACAGGTCTGTGTGCCACAACAGGCTTTCCAGCCAAGAAACAAAAGATTGCCCTGCATTTTGTTGGCTGTTTAATTATTCTGTCATGTTTAGGTTTGGAAGGGCCACAAAAGAAGGCCTTATTCTTTTCCTCTTCCCCTCATGAGCTTCAGCTGAAAGCATTCATCTCATTTCCAAGCCTTCCAAAAGTCTACAGCCAAATAGCTGCATGGATTCTCTAATGACAGAGCAGATTTTTACTGATGAGCAATAGTTTTTGTTGCAAAGTGGTATAATCTGCCCTTCTTAGATTAACATGACGGTTTAAATGTGAATATCTTTTGGTTGTCATTATGTCTCATATTTCTGCAAAGCAGCTCTTGGATCATTTTTCCCTAAAAATGTTTTAAAAAGAATGCTTTTAGATGAAACATGTCTCAAAGTACATGCCTTTTTTTGAGAGAGAAAGCAAATGTTCTTTTCAAAGTGTATTTTGATGTAGACTGGAAGCATTTTGTCTCCCACTCTTTATGACTAGCCATTTCTATCTTGCCATTCATGTGGCAATGCTCCATTTGTCAAAGGAGACATATAGGGAAGAGGTGAATGTTTAAGCCAAGGAATCCCAGTGCTGAAAAGGGACCTTTGTGCATTGTGCTCTCTACATATCATTAAGTTGACTCAAAGCAATTGATTACTCATGTGCCATCAAGTCATTTTTGACTAGTGACCACATAGATAGCTGTCCCTAGCCTGATCTTTCAGATCTTCCAACAGTTTCTCAATGCCACTGTAACTGAGTCCATCCTTCTTGCTCTTGGTCAACCTCTTCTATTTCCTTCCACCTTTTCCAGCATTAAAGTCTTTTCCAGAGAGCTAGGTTTTCACATAATGAACACTTGCTGTCTCTTATGCCAATTTCTATTCTATCTTTACAATGCCTATTCTAAGCATCTATACCCAATGGTGTAGTTCTAATTTGTGGATATGCCACATTACCAACAGAATATCAGCGTTGGAAGGGATCTTGGAGGTAGGGAAATCCCAACAAGCAGGACACTGCAGCAGGAATGGGGATAATTTGAAGTCAGGATTGCATTTGGTTTCTCTGGGTGGGTGGGTCCTCTCATGTCCATTTGGGCACCTTTCATTTTAAAGAATTTTGGAATAAGGAAATAAAGGGAAGACTGAAACAGCCCCAGAGAGGAGGAAGGCAGACTCTACCCCCATTGTGCAACTAACTAGATTCAATAAAACCGGGGAATGGTTTCAGGGAATTGAAACTGACAAGCTGGGCAACCACTCTCTTATTGAGGGTAGGAGGAAGGCAAAGTGATTAAAATTGACAAACACAGAGAAATGGAGAAATGAACAACAAAAAGTTCTCTCTTTTTTAAAGCATTGCAGGAGGAAAAAGTGGGACTGGGACAGCTTCCATGAAAATACATTTCAGAATGGTTTCTCTTTCCCATTTGCATTGTGGACAGCTGTTCTCTGTTTTGTTGGAGAAAAACTGCTGTGAAAAAAAGAGAGAACTGGAGATTGCAGGTATGACAGGAACTCAGAAAAGGGCTAATGGAAAAGGCAAATACTGGGAGAGGAACTATTGCATGGAAATAAGACACTAACTGGAGTGGAGGGAATATGCCCAAATTTCCCAACATTTCCAACACATGTTTCTAATGAGAAACCCATCAGTAGTCATTTGACTCTACCTCCAAATAAGTTGGTAGCATTTTATAATTTATTTTATTCATTTATTTTTAGACAGGGTCAGAATAATAGAAAAATACTATATTATTTTGATACCAGTGCAAATTATAATGGTTAAAGAGGATTTTGCTTCATGGCAGTTCGAATCCCTAGTACCGCGTAACAGAGTGAGCTCCCATTACTTGTCCCAGCTTCTGCCAACCTAGCAGTTCGAAAGCATGTAAAAATGCAAGTAGAAAAATAGGGACCACTTTGGTGGGAAGATAACAGCATTCCATGTGCCTTTGGCATTTAGTGATGCTGGCCACATGACCATGGAGACATCTTTCGACAGTGCTGGCTCTTCGACTTTGAAATGGAGATGAGCAGCCCCCCTAGAGCCAGAAACAACTATGTGCATGTGTTTACCTTTAGCTTCATGGACTGGGGACAAAGTAAGAGCAGTGTTGTAGAGCCAAGGCATGTGTTATGGCTTATGTGTTATGTGTTTGTGTTATGGTTAAGTGCATGTAAGGACAGAGCCAAATCCTTGCTTTGCCACTGCTCATTGTAGATTTATGTTGCTTTACACAAATTAGAAAACTGTCATACTTCACCCTGAGTTTTATCATCTTGAGCCAGCTTCATAAAACCGAAATAGAATATTCCCTTCTTTCATTTTGCATTTTTATCAGTAACTATGGGTATATTTCTGCTCTACATTCATTAAAGGGATGAATTCTATCTTCTATACTCTTGAATATGCTACCAAACGTCAAACCCACTGGTTAGAAAGCACCACTCCACATTCAGAAACTATATAACAGATTACAACAACAATTACGATAACAAACTAGATTGTGGCAAGAGAGGCAAGATTGATTGACAATGTACAGTGTTCTCTGTCTATATTGACTCAAGGATTGGTAGATAGCATTTCAATTCTAAGCAGCAGGAAACTTCCAAAAACATGTATAGGGCTGAGCTAGACTTCTAAGGGATCCTAGTTTGCTTCTATAACTGGATCGATCCAGCTCTCTCCATGGTTTGAACAAAGTAGCAATTTTTGATTAGGTAAACCAACCTCAAATAAAGAAAAGAAGTCTTTTAACAATAAACAGTCTAGAGCAGTGGTGGGATTCAAAAAAATTTACTACCAGTTCTGTGGGCATGGCTTGGTGGGCGTGGCGTGGCTTGGTGGACATGGCAGGAGAAGGTTACTGTAAAATCCCATTCCCTCCCCTCCACTAACCTGCTTTCCAGCTCCGTTCTTCTGTGCAGGATAACAAAAGAAGACCCAGCCAATCAGCTGGGATGTGGGAGGCAGAGGATAGATGGGGGTGGGGCCAGTCAGAGGTGGTATTTACTGGTTCTCCAAACTACTCAAAATTTCCGCAACCGGTTCTCCAGAACTTGCCAGAACCTGCTGAATACCACCTCTGGTCCAGAGAGAAGGAGAATAGTAGTTTTTAGAAGTTCAAAGGGTAGCAAAGTTGACTGTTTTGCAGGTTCATCCTGCTAAACATCAAGGTTAAAAGACAAAATGGGATGAACAAGAAACAGATTTATTGTCTTTATGCCTTGCCTGTGGATTTTCTAAAGACAAGTCTTTTACTATTTCTAGATTATTCCAGAAAAACATGATGAACCCAAGAAAGCAGATTGCAACGAGCATGGGACAAATGTTCGGGATTGAAAGGGACAGAAACTCGTATCAGGATGAATGTTCTCAATAATTGACATCACTACATCCAGAGCCCAGCACAATTTCAACAGGACAAAATTTCAAGGCATGCAAGGCATGGGCAGAAACTCTTGCTAATAGTATAGGATAAGGGTCTTCAAACTTAACAGCATTAAGACTTGTGGACTTTAACTCCCAGAGCTAATATGACTGGAGAAAGAATTCTTGGAGTTGAAGTCCACAAGTCTTAAAGCTGTCAAGTTTGAAGACCCCTGGTATAGGATATGACCCAGGACGTCAGAATCCCTGGGATTATTGCAAGGGAACCAAGCAAACTGTGGCTCTTTCTGAGAAATATTTTTCAAGTAACAACAAGTGCAGTTAAGAGCCTTGATAAACAAACAGAAAAGCACAAAATGAACCATCTGCAACAATCAGTAAATGCTATTCAGCAGTACTTACAAAAGACTTAATAGTGTAAATCACATGTTGTTTAGTCTTGATTTAGATAAATATATAATACATTTTCTGCACAGAACAATACATGCATTTCATAATTTATATATAGGTGACTTTACTGCCATTTTGCCGCCTTTTAAGGGCCCCTTTATAGGGCTACTAAAACGAGGCTTTAAAAATCCAAATGGGCACTAGAAAGTAGAAAAGACTTAGCAGTTCTTTGCTCTCAAGTTAGGAGATATCTGAATATTTTCATCTCAGACACAGGATGCTCTAACCTTCAATGTGACCCTAATGTTGGGAAAGACCAAAGGCAAAAGGAGAACAGGATGACAGAGAATGAGATGGTTCTCATAATGTCAGCCTTTCCCTGGAATCAGAAGAGGAAGAATGCTTTGTTGTCTTTTTAAATATATCTGCTACAGGAAGCTCTACATAAAACCTAGAGTCTTTCTTAATCTACTGTTCTTCCTCCTCCTTCCCATCCTATCCCATACACACACAGCACCGAGCAGCAGCAACTCAATCTTTTTGAGGAAGAGCAAACAGTAACTATGGGGCAAAACAACTTTAAAAATGGCTATTGGAGTGGAAGAGAAATGAAAAGATTTGTGCTATTGGATTCAAAACCTAGCTTACAGAATGATTAAAAAAAATAAACCAGGGGTGGATAAATTCTACTACATGATTAATGGATGGAAGGTCCACATTCAAGAAAATTAAGGGCTAACACGTGTTCTTCAAATATTTTTCATTCATTTGTACTCTGCTATGAGAGTTTGTGCCAAGAATTCTGAAAATGTTTTCTTTAAAAAGAGTGAAATCTTTCTTTGTCAGGAAGTAATTACAGGGGAAGCTTATGCACTTCACAAGATCCATTATACCCACCTGGCAAAGCTGAAATCCTAAGTAAATCCCAGCTATTCCTCCACCCTCAGTCATCTACCAGTATTTGAGGATGACAAGGTGTATAATGTTGAAAGCTTTCTCAGAACAATAAACAAGCTTTCCTGCTGAATGACGCTTTCCATTGAAGTGCCTTTCCTGTAGAAAATAAATTTATGCTTAGTCTGCAATTATTTCCCACCTCAGCATAACTGAGTCCAATTTATTCATGATGATAAATAAGTTTACTATTATTACTTATTATTTATTTATTATAAATAATAATTGCTATTATTCTGTTGGTAGGAGAAAAGAATGCCTGAATGCATTATAACCAAAACAATTGAAGACTTCCTAAAGTCTTCTCCAGCAACAAAAATAAACTGAGTTTCCAAGTCTGTGTTTTGGAAAAGACTAGAGAAAGTTTAGAAGATGGCAGAGATTGAAGGGTTGATGGGTCTCAGAGGATAATATCTGTATTGGAGATATGTTGTTTGAGAGAAACAAATGTTTCTTCAGAAAAATGACAATTTTGCAGGACTATATTGTGCCCCAAGTAATACAGAGCAGAACACTAGCCATATGTGCAATTTGAACTATATGGGAAGGATATAATTCATTTTTAGCCCTTACCCTCTCCCTCTGGAAAAAGGTTCTAATGCTGGGAAAAATGGAAGGAAAAAAGAAAACAACCAGCAAAGAAGTGGATGAACTCAGTGAATGTACCTTTGGAAGACCTGAAAATTCTGGTTAGGAACAAATTGTTATGGAGAAAATCTAGCTATGTGGTTATGACTAGTGAGAAATATCTTGATGGCACATAAGCAATCTTACTCCCTCTTGGAGTTAAATTGGCACCAATCTAACCTAACAGCTCTTCCATTTACATAATGCTGGCTTTATCCAGTCCAGGATTTCATAAGCTTCTACTTTGTCACTTTATGTTTTAAACTAAAAGCAGTTTTGTTTTGTTTTTTTCCTGCAAGTCAGAAGGGTTGGCAGCAGGAGTGGGATTCAAAATTTTTAACAACCAGTTCTGTGGGTGTGGTTTAGGTAGTAGGCATGGCTGGGTGGTCATGTGACTGGGTAGACATGGCTTGGTGGTCATGTTATTGGGTGTGGGTGTGGCCCAGTCAATATCACTCACATCGAGGCACGCATCTCCTCGCCTGGCCTCTCATGACTGTGGGTATGCTGCAATAGACGTAAGTGTGAAAAATGGTCATAAATCACTTTTTTCAGTGCCATTGTAACTTTGAATGGTCACTCCACACAAGCAAAGTAGCAAGAAAGGAGGGGGGGAAAAAAACTCCAGAGATGTTCCTGAGACAGGAAGTCTAGTCCTGCCAAGAATGTAGTAAGGGTTAACGTAGAGGCAGTTTCTGTAAGCAACACCAGAATGTTTCCTTCCTGCCTTCCTTACAGGATGAAGCCAGTAATTTCTTCTAACAACCGGTTCTTCGAACTGCTTAGAATGTTAACAACCGGTTCTAGTGAATAGGAGCAAATTGGTAGAATCCCACCCCTGGTTGGCAGGTTCTGGCACATTACACAGTCTATAAAATTTCTGCTACTTTTCAGTCTTGTTTAGGACAGTTATATCAACTGACCTGTTTCTGGCTGTTGCCATAAGTATGGGCACATTCATGAGAAAGGGGCTGCCCCCTTTTCTCCTCACAGACTGACATCTGTAGATGTTTCTCTTCTGGCACTCAGATAAAATTCCCTGCTTTGTTGTCTTTTTAAATATATCTGTTACAGAAAGCTCTATATAAAACCCAGGGCTTCTCTCAACCTACTTTCCTTCCTCCTCCTTCCCAACCTATCATCCACAAACACAGCACCTAACAGCAACTCAAAACAACAAACTGTAGAATTGAGGAACCCAGAAAGGGAGCACTATTTCCAAACAGCCCAAAATGTGTGGTCTACTTCAAAAGAGCAATCAAGCCTTCCAGCCCAAGGTTTGAGTCTTTTATTTCTATCTAAAGTACCTGGACTCTTTAAAAACAAGAAATAAGATAAAAAAAATAGAGTCACAAGCACTGATCTGTGCAAAAGTGTGAACTGGTACAAATAAAAAAGAGAGAGACTTCTCTCTTGTTACAGCACCCACCTTTGTGCATGTTTCTGGCACTGCAGTTGACAAAGAAGAGTGACAATCCCAGAAGGGAGGGTGTGAGGATTGAACTGCATTGAGCACATTCAGGAGCAATGACTGCACAATTTAGCACCAAACATCAACAAGCACTATAGAGAGAGGGAGGAATTGATAATTTGGGCAAATTTATAATGACAGTGTTTTTTCTGACAAAAGAAGTGGTGCTTTGTAAACCAATAGCTGGGAAATGATCTTAGTCTGCTGACTCATGTCCATTGTCCTATGTGCCCTTCCTAAGCCACTCCTGATTTGTCCAAAGCTTTCTCTACTGTCTGTTCTTGCTTCTGTCTTCACTTCTCAGGAAAACAAATCTAGAACCATCTGTGGTTTGACTTAGGTTTGCTTTCCTATTGATAAAGAGGGGAAGTCATTGGCTAACAAGACAGTGGCAGCTGTGAAGAGGCACAGAGGACAAACAGGGAGAATCAGTGCCAGTGGTCATGATTGAAGACACTCAAAACTATAAGCTATATGGTTTGTGTTGTCTGATTGATGTCACTCATACTTATCTGACATATATTTAGTAAACACCATTGTTTTTATTCCACTTACAGAGTGAGGGACTTAAGAATGGGCCATTAAATGCAATTTCCAACAAAGTTTTTAAGGTCCCTTCTGGAAAGACAACTCAGAACCTTACAAATCCAGAAAGATTACCCAACTGTCCTTAGATTTTTTTTGTTGTTGTTGTTAAAGGAATGATTATTTGGGGGTGAGAATGGAAGGCAGACATTTGAACCCAATATCCCATTAATGTAGCAGCTACACAATATATTGCCTGAATATGGACAGTTTTGCAAAGTAGGGTGTTTTAAGGGCTACATTTTTTATTATATTACTATCTATAGATTATTAGTTTTCTCTGCTGATATCCTGTGTGTGTGTTTGTTTGTTTTGTGTTTTTGTAATTTGTTTTAATTCGTTTTATGATTGTCCACTGCCCAAAGTCCCTGGCAGCCATACAAAACAAACAAACAAATTTATTTAAATGATCCTAAACATTAAAGAGGGAACTGATGTAACAAATTAAAGAGAAAATATAAACTTTATATCATGCAAGTTATTCTCCAAATTTGCAAGCAGTTCCATTGACATCATCAGTATGACTAATGCAAGTAAGAATTGTTCATGGAGCAAAATCCTTTGATGAGATTAACCTACTTCAGAATGTCTTCAAATACACCCACTCTTTCTCTAATTGGTCAGAAGCTTCTACATTATGCATTAATTAAATGAATCAAAAACTATCCTTGCCTGAGTAACATCTCCTCCAACGGGATTTTGTTTCCTTCTTTTCAGAATTCTTAAAAATGTAAATGTTGAGTAAGATATTGTTTGTTTGTTTGTTTGTTTATTCTGTCTATAACACTAACTGTGTTGCAATCTTTGGAGGAGGTGACAGTGTCAACATGAGACTTATCATGCCAAAGTATAATTATATTTCTCTTCATCTCCTTTAAACCCTTTGTTGTAATAAATATTATATTACTATGTTTAAAAATCTGGCTTGAAGAAAGATATTTGATGACGCACTTTATATATTTCAAATGAAGTAAGATTTTTCCATTAACATTTTAGCCCTGTGGATAGATGCAGATTATAGAATTGCATTGCTCCAGAAAACTGCTAAAGTGATACAAAACATTTTACTCTGTTCCAATTAAATCTATGTGCAACTTTAACTGGGCAAAATGATGCATTTAAAGTGTGATTTTATTCAATCAAGCTACCTCTAATACTTCATGACTCCTGAGGGAATAAAATATGGAAAAGTTGTGGCTGCTTCAGCACAGGTGCTGCTATACTACCATGGCCAGCCATAGTCATGTGACTGATTACCACAAGTACATCAGAGTACTATTCCCTCTGCACCAACCACACTCCTGACACCTCCTCCACCTGGCAGGAACTACTTACTTACCTGCTAGAAAGGGAGAGGAAGGGGAAGGGGGAAACAGGAAGGTAGGGAGGAAAAAAGACAGGAGGGAGGGAGGGAGGGAGGGAGGAAGGAAGGAAGGAAGGAAGGAAGGAAGGAAGGAAGGAAGGAAGGAAGGAAGGAAGGAAGGAAGGAAGGAAGGAAGGAA
>BLBF01000052.1:13500744-13512603 GCA_015471245.1 Laticauda colubrina | reverse complement strand
GAAGGAAGGAAGGAAGGAAGGAAGGAAGGAAGGAAGGAAGGAAGGAAACTCAATGGAAAAGCTGACAAGATGTTGGAAGTTGTTCCTGTTCCTGCTGGACTTTTGCCCACTTGTGGCATTCTATTTAGATAAGGAAATATTTCTGAAATGATGATCCAACATACTAGACTACCCCTGTTCAACATATTAGACATGGGTAGTCTAGTATGTTACTAAAATGTGATGTTAATAGTTAAATAACTGTTTATTATTGCTATAAAATAAAGTCTCCTTTAAGTCAAATTCAACACCCAATGACTTAATTGACACATCATGTGGTTTCCCTGGTAACAATATGCAATTTGTCACTGATGCTTCATGAATGTTCTTTTAAAACATTACAAAGCTAGCCTACAGTTCATTATTACTTCATTCACTATTACTTCATTCTTTAAAACCATTGTGCATTGCCTAAAACTATATTTAACTATATATAAAGGGTATAAATATATTTCTTTATATAGATAGGAGGATGAAAATATTTTTAATTCATTCATTAATCAATCAATAACAAACTTGAGAAGGGAAGCTTTAAGATATATTGATTGTGACAATTATTGTACTAAACACTAAATTTGAACCAAGATATATTATTCCTTATTTCATCCATTGGAAATTACTATCTATCATTAAAGATAAAACACTTGAAATGATATACTTGAAATGTGGAGCCATTTGAGACTTAATTTATTGCCCTTTGCATGCAGAGATCCTAGCTTCAATTTCTAGGCATATCAAGTTGCTTAAAACATCCATCAACTTACCTTAGACACATAACTGAATAAAATCTTCCCCCAAAATTCTGGAGAGATTATGCTTGTGGAGTAAACAGCATTTCAGAGTATTTATCATCCAGCATGACAACTATGTATTTGTGGTATGTTATAGACCCACCAGACAATGGTCAGATAATGTGGTTAATGTAGTTTTGACTTAGCCCAATGTTTTATAGCAAACTGAAGCTATGGATTGTTGTTGGTTTATTTGTTGTTCTTTGTTTTATTTTGTTGTGTGAATTTAATTGCTGTGGTTTATAAATCAGGGTGATCAAAAATTAATTCAGGCACTGTAATTTATGCAACAAGTCATGGTTGAAGCAACCTGTGGCTAAGTGTAAAAAACAATTCTCTGCAAGTTTTGCTAAAAATGGTTAGTGAGCATAAATAAATGTGAGTTGGGGTTTATGGCTTATCTCCATTGTTTGTGAATAACATTAAAATGAATCAGGAATCAGTAATGGTACAAGGCAAATATTCACTTCTTTTTTAAAGAGCAAAACATAAATTGACCCAAAAAATCATGATTACTTTGCTTATGATTACCCACAAGATCATCTCTGGCTTGTTTGATATGAAAAGCAACTTATATCTTGATGGGGCATATGAATTATTTGATTCAGTATTCCAAACAAAAATGTAAAGTGTAGACTTTGGGATTTATATTTCACATCAGTTTGTGAAATAGCTTAACTGATCTGGAGTCTAAATCAAAAGGGAGAAATACTGACAAGTCACCCTCTGACAAATACCAATCACTGCTGGAAATCTGAAGACTATGAACAATAAAAGCTCAAATGATACCTCTACTGTAGTGTTCACTTGGAATGCTTCCCATCACTTACATTAAAAACTATACATTATGTTAGTGTGAAAAGAAAGCTTGTTGTCAAATCTACAATGATCTCCCCATTTTTGTGCCATACTCTGAAAGAAAATATATATGGGAGTTCAATTTTTAAGATTTTTTAAAATCATTTGAAATTATACCCAAACAAGTTTTACAAGTTTCATTGCAACATTTTAATCTTTAAGGCAGGTATTACAATATAATTATTATTATATGTTTTCTTTTTCTTTCATGCAAGGATTGTGTTGATATTGAATTGTGATACTAAATATCATAAGTAACACACCAGTGTTAATTGTATTTCAGTATTTGAAAAAAATATGTAGTATATTTTGTAATTTTCTTTCAGAAGAGGTGTGCATAAGGCATCAAGATGGAAACTGCCCTTGTGCTATACACATACACCAAAAGTAAATATGTTCAATATAGTGTGCTGCCTTGAAAAGATTTTGGCTCAAAAGGCAACCTACAGTATATAAATAGTTTAAATAACTTGGCATGCCAAATTTCACTCCGATATCAGTGTTCAGAAATTTCAAGTGCTACCAGTAAATAGAATGCTTCATTAAACCCGACACAGTGCTTTGTTCAACCAGCAAACATGGCTGTGAAGCATTTGAAAACAGGAATAGGTTTTAAAGAGATCTGCTTGGAGGAAAGTCAGATTAACCACCTCCTCATGTTACTAAATAAAGTGGAGGGAAATGGAAGCTTTGTTGGTTGACTTGTGAGGTTCAGTCTTGTATGGCACACTGAGATAAACAACGTAGGATGCTGTTTATGTCTCTTTCAACAAAAATATTTTTGTGGTGTGGGGGGGCTACTGGGTGTTCTTGAACCATGCACACTGTGGGTAGTTATTTGACCTTCAGAACTGTCTGGTTTGGATTTGAATAGAAAATACTGAATAAATTGATTTAAGTACTGTGGAAAAAAGGGAGGGAAAAGCATTAGCCCATTGCTAATTGGGTTTACTGACCTCTATGGAAACTTTTTGACTCCAATTGTCAGCAGTTTGTTTCTCCCCTGCTGCTGAGAGGTTTGATGCAAGGAATATTTATTTTGGAAACACTTCTCAGCTATACTTGGAGGCCAAGTGGCAAAAATACTATAGAGGGACAAGGAGTTGCACAAGAGATCAGTCAAGAGCAGCCATATTCATTATCCCTGGATCAATTCCACTCAAATAATCCTGTCCATGTATGACAAGTCTGACATTCTGCACTAAACCACAATTTGTTTGGCTTTGTCTGTATGAACTCCAGGATCTAACAAGACATTAAATTCAGCTTGTTGTGAATCAGTCACCAATTCATTCATTCACGCATTTGTTCTTCTATTCATTCATATATTTATATAGTTACTCATCTCACAAAATGTGACTCTGGTTGGTGTACAATAAAGAAATTTAAAAAACTATAATATAAAAACAACCATTAAAATTAATATTATAATTAATACAGACAGGGAGAAATCAGCAGGTATTAACAACAGCGCAGCCACCTTTACAATTCACTATTCCCTTGGAACCCCATGTCCAGTAATACACATCTCTATCTGCACCCCAGGACAAGTAGAAGAGCCAGGTTTTCCGGTCCTTTCAGAAGGTTAAAAGGGCGGGCGCATATTTCACCATGATGGGCATGATGTTCCAAAAAATAGGGGCAGCAGAAAAGGCTCTCCATCTGGACCCCATCAGCAGGAATTCTGGAGCAATATGGTCCACAGCAGGGGTCTCCAACCTTGGCAACTTTAAGCCTGGAGGACTTCAACTCCCAGAATTCCCCAGCCAGCAAAGTTGAAGTCCTCCAGGCTTAAAGTTGCCAAGGTTGGAGACCCCTGGTCCACAGTATGCTCCTTCTGTTGCTGGACCAACTGGGGCAGGCCAATCCCATTGGGGTGAGATGATTCCTCAAGTAACCTGGACCCATACCATAAAGGGTTTTAAATGCAGTGACATTACACAAATGCTGTTATTACATATTGCACATTGATATATGATACCTCTGTCCTATATCAATGTGCAGTATGTAATGACAGCATTTGTATGTAAGTAATGTCATGTGTGTAATGACATTGTCAGGTGCATCATCATTTTTCCTCTTGCTCCCTCAAAATGCCCTAAATGGTACATTATAATTATACAGTTTATCATACAAAGCAGCCAATAACGATGAATGATTATTTTTCTGAACCTTTAATCTAAAGTTTGAAGAAATCTATTTGAATATAAGGGGAGGGTTACATTTACTGCTTCATGTTCTTATTCTCATTATCCAGAAATGTAGGAATTGAATCACTGGAATGCAAGACATGTGTTTGGTTAAGGCCCTGTCCCACTGGCCAATGGACGCAAAACGTATGCATAAAGGACAGAGCGGATGAGCAAAATTTCAGGGGTGGCTCCATCCATTGTCATCCGCTCCAAAAAGTGGAGAAAATTTGCATAAACAGAACAGAAAAGAATGGAAAAGAATGGACAGGGGTAGGATGTAGCGGGGATGTTAAACGGATATTCGTAGGAAGCCTAGCAGATGAAAGTGGATGGAAGCGGATGACACATCCGAAGGGGTTCCGGGGGAGAATAGCGAAGCGGACGCATAGCGGAAGGGGCGGATGCATAGGGGATGACGCGGATGCATCACGGACGCCTATAGGAAGCAAAGCGGATGTATACTGGATGTCTATCAGATGCAAAGCATTCACTGCGCATGCAGGGAGTATGAATTGCGTCAGCTCCACGGATATAAAAGGATGCAGCATGCACGCAATCAGCATTCAGAGGAAAGACGTGCTGCTACATACATCTTCAAAGAACACCATGGTTCGTCAGTCAGGGAAGAAGAGAAAGCCCGTGCCTACTCGTGCCAGCCTTGGCAAGAAGGACAGAACCCCCTGGCACTGACTCTGAAGCTGCTGGTGCTTCTCCTGATGCTGCTGGTGGTGGTGGTGGTGCTGCTGATGCTGGTGCTGCTGATGCTGGTGCTGCTGCTGGTGGTGGTGGTGGTGCTGCTGCTACTACTGCTTCTGCTACTGCTACTGCTGCTGCTGTGGTGGACCAGCCCCAAGGCCTTCAAAGCCCTGCTGCTCAAGCCCCTGAAGGCCCTGCTGCTCAAGCCCCTGAAGGCCCTGCTGCTGAAGTCTGCCAGTCCTCTTCCAGCTTGGAGCCAGCTGCCCTGTCCAGGCAGGTGTCTTCAGAGGGCCCCACGGCAGAGACCCGCCCCGACAGCTGCACTCCCCATGCTGGAGGACTTGGAGGATGACGCCCTGCTGTCACAAATGGAGGAAGAAGCGGCAGCCACCAGAGACCAATGCACCCCCACCCCCAGCTCCACAGGATGCAGGCAGAGAGGCAGACTGGAGGGCCAGAGCCACACTGTCCTGTTGGAGATCAGCGACACAATGAGGACTCAGCTGGTCCACTTGGACAGAGGATCCTCCAGCCGCCACACTTTCATCACCTATGTGAGCCACACCTTGAGGGATATGCCCGAGGCCCAGTACTAGGTGATGAAGGAAAAGATCACAGCACTTCTGCACAACACTCAAGGCCCAGCTGAACCTGCTCCAACCCAGTCCAGGTCTGCTCCTCCACCCCAGGCGATGTCACAGCCTTTCCATGGCTTTCAACAGCCTCTCACCAACCAAGGCTATGACTACCAGGACTTCCCACAGCAAAAACAGACCTTCCCAGTCCAGGCCCAGGTTCATCGCACGCCACAGACACCACACCTCACCCAGGTGCAGACCATACAGCTCCACTACACTCCCAACCCTTCCTCCACCCCACAGCCAAGCCCATCAATGGACAATCTGTCATTAGTCTTGTGCCTGACATCTCGGGTACTTCATGAAGGGCCTCTCAACCTCACGGGACTGAGTCAGCTCTCGGAAAACTTCCTTAACACACCATCCCCTGTTGTACTCTCGGGGCCAAGCACTCCAATGGCACCTCAGACCAGCACTCAAGCCACAGCCACCTCCACAGTCCCTGGCCGCTTAACAGCTGAGACCATGGACATGACTCAGAGTGACTGAGAATGGTGCCAGAGACTGAGTTGTTACTTGTTCACTTTATCTTTGCTTAAGATACTTTACTTGGTTCATTTTGCTTTTTTAATAAAGTCATACAGTTATTAAGGTTATCTTTGCTTAACATACTTGGTTCATTTTTTTTACTTAATAAAGTGTTGGTGAAAATTTTGATAAAATGGATAAGCCTTTGCATGCTTGTGGGATAGGTAAGGATAGTTGTGGGATAGATAGGGATAGTTGTGGGATAGATAAGGATAGTTGTGGGATAGATAAACCTCCAGTGCAAGCATAGTGGGACTGTATGGTCCACCCTCCCAGCTGTCACACATATGGACCTTTTGTATCAATAACAATTTATTCATTGATCAACACATTTTAAAATAAACAAAGCTCTTTATTAATGCCCTATTCATTGTAGGACCACGCAACATGCATGGCACAATCTCATCAGTGTTATGCAACAGCTTCAAGGAAGCATCCATTAACCATCTATCATCCTGTCTTGCCACTACACTGCTCCAGCTGGGGAGTTGCACCAGTGTCTCAGTAGGTTGCGCTGCTTCTTCCCTTCACGTGAGGCTCTGTTGGGGCCTTGCACATCCACAGTGTCTATCAGGTTTCGTCCTTGCCTCCATTCACCAGGCTCCATGTCCCCATTCCCTTGTTGACGGTTGACAAGCCTGTTCTGCAAGACTGGGTAGCGGGTGCACATGAGATTGTGCAGGATGTAGCAAGCTTCCATGATGCTCCTCACAGTCTGTGGGTGATGCTGCATGGTGGTGAGAAGTATCTGGAACTTGTTGGCCAGGATGCCAAAGGCGTTCTCCACCACCCGCCTTGCCCTGGACAGTCTGTAGTTGAAGATCCTCTCTTCATGGGTGAGGTATCTTGAACTGTACAGGTTCATGAGGTAGGTTCTGTGGGAGAAGGTATTATCACCAACGATGAAGTAGGGCACATCTTGTGTGTCATTGGGTAGGGGGTGTGGATCAGTTGCGTTCCAGCCCATCCTTGAGGTCACTGGTGTTGTATACCTGGCTATCTGAAACTGACCTGTTGCCTGAAGCATCGATGTAGATGAACTTGTAGTCAGCATCAACCATGGCAAAGAGGAAGAAGCCCTTGTAGTTGAAATAAGTGGACCCTGAGTTGGCTGGAGCTTTGCAGGCCATGTGCTTCCCATCTATGGCTCCAACGGTGTGGGGAAAGTTCCACTTCTGATACCACTCTTCTGCAAGTTTCCTCCAGCCTTGTTCAGTGTAGGGCACTTGAGGAGCTCCTCCACGTATTCTTCGATGATGGCCTGCACCACTTCTCTGACCACTTTGCTGATGCTGTTGTGTGGCACCCTCCACGCATACTGCATGTTTTTGTATGTGGTTCCAGAGGCCAGGTGGCACAGAGTCAGTGCCATCTTCAGTCCAGGTCCAGGCTGGGACAGAAGTTGGTGCTTGGCTTGGTCAACCTGGGTCTCAGACGCTGTACAGGTTCGTTAAACATGGCTGGTGGCATCCTCATGAAGTGATGGAATGCATGAGGGTCTTCATTCCTCAGCTCCACCAGCAACTGGTTATGCAGTCCAAACTCCATTCTTCTCCTGATCCATCCTCGGACCCACACAGCTTTTGGACGTCTCCTTCTTCTCCTTGTGTATAAAGGTGAAACAGGGTTTGGTTCTGGTGTTGAATGATCGGAGCTACCATACAGATTGTGTCATGATCCATGGTGGAGAACAGTGGATGATGTGGAAGAGCAAGACCAAGGGTGAAGAGGTCTGTACACCACGGCTGCTGGACTCATACTGAGATCCAGGTGATTTCCTCCCCCTTTTTATTGGAAATATCAGTTTTCCACTAGGTGTCCTTCTACATCCTCTCGACATACTGCAGACACCCTAAATATCCAAGATACTTCTCAGATACAAACGTTTTGTCCGTTTTAATCCTTTATATATGAGATGCATATGCTTACATACTTTCTATTTCCGTGCTTCTAACGCTGTGTGGACATTCCATGTACCTTTCGTTTCCTCCCTCTTTCCATTTTCAGCTGTAGCAGATGTGAGTTGCGAGGATGTCCAGAGGATGCCGAGAGGATACAGCGGATGTTTCACGGATGATAACGGACATCGAACGTTTGTTGCCCGTATATGTCGCGGATGTACATCGTATGCGGCGGAAAGTTCATCCATTCATAAAGTTTTGTGCAGCTCAAAACTTCTTGGGTGGATGAAATCTCAGTGGACAGATGCTGGAGGGATAGAGCGTATGAAACACGTATGCAGTGAGTACACAACGGATGCATCGTGTTTTCCAACGGATGGCAAGCTTTTTTTAACGTTTTGCATCCTTTGGTGCAGTGGGACAGGGTCTTAAAATGAAAGCTGATTTTGCAAGACCAGCTTTCCATGAATTATTACAATAAATATTGAACATCAATACATCAAGATTTCAAGGAATGTGCTTGATTTTATTGATTTAAGCATGTTGCACAAAATCCAGGCTTTTGAAATTGGTTGGTTGAGAATGGTTTAAAAATATTAAATGTGTATTACATTTAAGGTTAAAGAAACAAAACACAAATACTTGCTTAGCTTTATTCAACACAGGTCAACAGGTTTGTAATGTAGTCACCTTCTCACAGAGCTGCTTTTCAATAGAATGCATTCTAATAAATTGTTCAAGTTATTTTTAAAGGAATAAGGAAAAATATAAAATGGCATGTAAAAAATGTATTATCAGAATTGAATATCAGTGATTACATTGAGAATGCAAAATTTCAAGTGTTGATAATCTAAACCATGATAAGTAGTTCTGCATTGTTTTGAAGTCAAATGTTATGTTAGAGTTGAATTGAAAAGACACTTAAGGCAGCTACAACTGGTACTATGTAGACATATCCAAAGAATTTGGATTATTAATCTAGAACAGTGTCATTAGAGGTATAAAATTACCGATTTAAAAAATAACAGTCCTTGCTGATCAAACCAGATTACTGGTTTAAAATGATCAGCATTTAAATGTCAAATCAATTCGATGACTTGTCTAAATTAGTACTACTTATGCTTTGGCCAAAGACCATTGCTTGGTGCTTCAAAAAAAGCAATATTATTTCAGAGTTATCCTTTCTTTAAGAACTTGTTATTTTCAGTTGGATTTTAGTTGGCATTTGGTTGTCAACTCTGGCTGTCAGCTGCAACCAATGTTTACAAGGTGAGCTGCACTAAATATTTATTTTATCACAGGTTAACAAACTATACAGTTAACTTTTAACCAGTGTTCTTCAAACTTGGGAACTTTAAGATTGATGGACTTCAACTCCTAGAATCCCCAAGCTATATTGGCTGGGGAATTCTGGGAGCTGAAGTCTACACATCTTAAAGTTGCCAAATCTGAAAAGCACTGATTTAAACCATCCTATTGATTTCAGAAAGGATGAATGGTGACAGAATTAAGGATTTACCCCATCTCCATAGACCAACACACTTTCAAGTGGTATGAAATCAGGAGCCCACGATGTGGATATATTAGAGAAATAAAAACCACATTATGTTCTCACAAGGCACTGCCTCACAAGATTCTGTAAAGAATGCAAGCAAATCCAATAAATTCAAGAAAAAATCATTTACTTGTAGAGAAGCTTTTACTATTATGAAAATGTTTTTTTTTTCTTCCCCAGCCAAACCTATTTCCTAAATATCACAATCATCTCATTCAACTTCTGTGTGAATGTAGACTGTTTGTTCCATCCTGAAGGACAGCAGCAGAAGTGAAACAAAATGTAACACAATAAAGAGCTCTTGCAACATAATTATCAGTAATATTCTCATTATGAGCAGGATGAAAACCAAGTCTATTCTGTGGCATTGTCCACTAGAGTCATAGCTTACTTATTTAAAGTAGACGGGCAATCCAGGAAATAGGCTGACACTCTCATGACATTTAAATATTGATATTCTGTTTTGATAGAAGACATGTCAGAAATAAAAGTATAAATCTTGATTTGTGACAATGATGTTAAGGATTCATTTGTCCTTTCTGTATGTATGTTCAGAGACATTAATATGGTCTAAAATAACCATCCTTGGTTTCTGGCAACTGGTGGCAAAGGAAAATCATGCACATTTACTCTTCCCTGATGGACTGAGGGAAGAGTAAAACTCTCAGATTATATACGGTATTTCCCCTGAAGAACCTAATCAAGAGACCAAAAAGAGACTGTTAGAAATCTCAACTGGATTGAGGTGGGTGCCTATAGAAATTGAATAAATCAATTAAATAATTAGAATGTTTTGCTTCTAACGATTGTAAAGCAGGGGCTTCAAAATTCAAGGTAGGACATGAATAATAGAGACATGGTGGGTCAGTGGTTAGAACGCAGTACTACAGGCTAATTGCCCACAGTCAGGAGTTCGATCCTGACAGGCTCATGGTTGATAGAATGCAAAGGTACAGATATGTAGATTCGTTGCAAATGTAGCCATGTACAACTGGATATTTCCATATTTTAAGTTGTTCTATTTCACTTAGAAATTGCTCTGTCCATCAATGTCTTAATCCAGGGATTCTTAGCTTTGTACTGCTATGACCCACAGAAGCAGTCAATGAATTTGTGTGGCATTCCATGAGCAAAACCAGGGGAGGGCTGCTGGGAGTTTCAGGGGTTCAGGAGAGCCCCAGCTAAAATTCTGTACAGTTTGGAGAATGCCCAAATCCCACTCCTGACTGACCCTGCCAGGGGTGGGATTCAAATTTTTTAACAACCAGTTCTGTGGGCGTGACTTAGTTGATGGGCATGGCTTGGTGGTCATGTGACTGACTGGGTGTGGCCACTCACATTGAGGCACGCATCTCCTCGCCTGGCCTCTCATGACTGTGGGGATGCTGCAATAGTCGTTAGTGTGAAAAATGGTCATAAATCACTTTTTTCGGTGCCATTGTAACTTTGAACAGTCACTTCACACAAACAAAGTACCAGCAAAGGAGGGGAAAAAAAACTCCAGAGACGTTCCAGAGACAGGAAGTCTAGTCCTGCCAAGAATGTAATAAGCGTTAACAGAGAGGCAGTTTCTGTAAGCAACACCAGAATGTTTCCTTCCTGCCTTCTTTACAGGATTAGGCCAGTAATTTCTTCTAACAACCGGTTATTCGACCTGTTTAGAATGTTAACAACCGGTTCTAGCGAATAGGTGCAAACTGGTAGAATCCCACTCCTGGACCCTGCCCAATCCTCCCCTCCCCGGAGTCCCCACATGGCCTGTTTTGGATACAAGTAAGTGCAGGGCGCACACAGAGGCTCAGGGAGCATGAAAAATGGGCCTCCCAGAAGTTTGGGAAGGCTGGAAGTGGGCCTGCTTCCGGCTTCCAGAGAGCCTCCAGAGCCCGGGGAGGCAGTTTTCACCCTCCCAGAGGCTTGAAGAAAGCCTCCAGAGCCCAGGGAGGGCAAAAATGCCCCCATCCCACCATGGTGCAGGAGGCTGATTAGGCCACGCCCACCAAGCAACTGGCCAGAGAACCCTTTACTAAATTTTTTGAAGTCTACCCCTGAGCAAAACTGGTGATTTCACTGAATTCAGGCTTGGAAAGAAACAAATATATGCCATGCTTTAACTGATATATTAAACAGAATTAAATGGCAAGGCTTTACGATGTTATAAAATAAAATAATTGTATTGAAAATAAGTTTTAAAAACCCAGTAACATTTTAAAACTTATTTTTCATAGGAAGAATTAATTTTTACATAATTCCTAAATTCTGGATTCCATTTTGAAAACATCCATTTTCCTTCACTGAATTTGGAGAAGAATGAGAGAGATTAAAGCCCTAAATCAGCTTCTCTTAAAATGCTGTTTGCAACACACCAGAAGGCTTTGGATTCTTTCTTTCTCTCTCAACCCAGCCAGACTGAAATAACCATCACATGAGTCATCTTCTTTTATTTCTTTGCGATTTCTCCACTGCCTCTTAATTTGCTGAGAAAATTCAGGGTTAAGTCAAATGGAAACCATTTTTTCACAGAAGTCTTCTACCCTGCAGCCATAATTTATCTCATTTTGAAAGACAAATGCAGTGTGTTCAAAAAGAAAATGAGAACACTTTAGCTTTGATACAGAGTGTTTTGTTCGGAAAACACACGAGGTAGACCGGGTTCCAACAACA
>BLBF01000052.1:13472711-13495744 GCA_015471245.1 Laticauda colubrina | reverse complement strand
CAATCAGGTTTGTAGATTTGGAGTCACCCACTTTACATATAGAACACAGAGCTCAAGAACTTTCATGTTTTGCATTCCCTACATTTAGGTAGTGAACTAGTAAGCTTGGTTAGAAATGACCTGTGACAAAGATATTGCAATATCTGCCATGATATTGTGACCAGTCTCTCTGAGGGTCATGACCCCATACTTTGACAAATGCTTTCTTAATCATCTTGTTTTCAGACTGGTTTAAAAGAGAGATCTGCTAATTTAGAAATTATGACCTTTCTAGGCTCATAGTCATAGCTGTGGCTGTGGAAAACAGATGATGAAATAGACATGTAACAAGAAGAAGAACCGATTCATCAACCAATGGAACAGCTTTCCCTTGGAAGTTGTGGGAGCATCATCACTTGAGTCTTTCAAGAAGAGATTGGGCTGCCATTTGCCAGAAATGGTGTAGGGTCTCCCACTGGGGCAGGGGGTTGGATTAGATCTGTGATGGCGAACCTATGGCATGCGTGCCACAGGTGGCACACAGAGCCATTTGTGCCAGAACATGAGCTGCAGGCAAACTTACCTCACTGCACATGTGTACACCTCATAGCTGATTTTCGGTCAGTTTGAGGCCTTTTTTAGCCTTCCAAAGGCTTGAGGAAGGCTTCTGCAGGCTTCTACAAGCTTTGTAGGCTGAAATCTAGCCTCGTTTCATAAGTTCTGTTTTTTTCTGAAATGGGGCAAGATTTTGGCCTACAAAGCTTATAAAAGCCTGCAGAAGCCTTCCTCAAGCCTTTGGGAGACTGAAAAAGGCCTCAAATTGTCAGAAAATCTGTGAGGTGCAGTGCAGGTAAGGGGCCGGGGGGGTTGCATGTGCATGCATAGGGGACATGGGGGGCATGCACTGCCTTCTGGATGCTGGCATGTGAGTGCAAGTGTGCAAGCACGTGCACAATTTTTGGCACAGGAGCCCAAAAAGGTTAGCCACCACTGGACTAGATGACCTACAAGGTCCCTTCCAACCCTGATTACCAGTTTATCTGTTTAGCGATTCATTAATAAAGATGATTTAAAAGATGAATGGCAATTCACATTGGTCAGTGGTGAAAATGTCAAAATAGACATGATCCTTGATATGATGAGAATCCTTGAGGTGCAGAAACTTAAACAACCTACTAATATCAAAACTAACATTAAAGAGCTGGCTCAGGGCCCTAAGATATAACCATTTCCTTTAACGTATCTCTACAACTACTATATACAGATATCATAAATATACCTTTTGTAGAGTGGCGGTAATTATTGAGGCGAACACGGAGCTAACAGTCAAGTAACTTTATTACGAGAATAAAGGGTTGCCGCGGCTGCCGGGCTAACAGGCAGTCAGCTGGCGGCAACAACTGATGCCGCTTGACAGCTCCTTTTATAGCCGGCTGTCAAATGGCATCAACCAATGAGAGTGGTTCGTGCTCCCGCCAGGGGTGTGGACCGGAGTGAAAACTGCGTATGAACGCAACAATACCTATGTGTGAAAATAAAGTTCCTTTGTTGGAAGCTCCACAATGGATATTCTATTTTATATTTTCTGTTTATTTTAATTTCGTTTGAGGCGTAGACATTAGAAGATATGTAGTCATTTGAATTACTCAACTTACCCAAAGTTTCTGATGCTATGACAATTTTTAAGTCAGTTTTGCTCCATTTTACAATCTTTCTTGTCATAACTGTTAAGTGGATTACTGCAGTTGTTCATTTAGTAACATGGTTATTAAGTGAATTTGGTTTCCAAGTTGACTTTTCTTCTCAGAAGATTGCAAAGGTGATGACATGAAACCAGGATACTGCAAGCATCTGAATTTTGATCACATGACTATGGGAATGCTGCAATGGTCATAAGTGTGAAAAACAATCATAAGTCACTTTTTTCAGTGCTATTATAACTTTGAATAATGATTAAATGAATTGTTATAAGTTGAGGACTACCTTTATGAATTTGGAAGGCAACAGTATATTACAATTTAAAAAGAACATTTATGATAGCTGCTGAATATTTTTAAAGGAAATACTAATCTTAATAAAATCCAAACTAGTTCTGAGCTGCAGGACAGCCATTTTTTTTGTAAGAAAGAGGTTAATTATTTCAAAACAGAGACTTCAATGAACATAGAGCTCTTTACCAATACATTTCAATTAATCAGTCAACGGATGCTGCTCACTAGTTCTAGCCACCATATTTTTAGAATTTGGCATTCAGCCAAATTAGAACAATTCAGAGAATTTATTAGGATGAGAATATGACAGAAGAGAAATAATAATATATAAACAGTCCACTTAATTATAAATAAAACTTCTTTGGGGGTATGGCAATGGCCTCATAACTGGAGGTCCAATTGCCTCTGGCATTGCTGCATGCAGATCTTCCAGGGAAACAGAAAACACACTTTGTGGAGAATTTTGCACTATATGATTAATATTTGCATATCAGCACCACAATCTCAACAAAGGGAATCTTTCCAGCCCCACTGATACAGGGCAGAGGCACTTCTTCTAGTATAGTAGCCCGCGTCCATGGCATTCCTTAAACTGCACATGCTGGGCAGTACCAAATGGGTGACAACAATCAGATGCAGCCGTACTGCCCTTTGGGGCCTCACATCCATGACAAACAGAAGTGCATAAAATCAAATGCGGAGAATAACAATAATGTTGAAGAGACTTAAAACTAAATCTTGTGAAGGACTGATTGAATGAGGGATGTATAACCTCCAGAAAAAAAAGCTCAAGTGGGAATATTTCATCCCTGAATTATCTGTCACATTGAAGGATAATTTCCTCAGTATCATTCCAAAGTGCAAGACAGGGAATCATGGGTTTAAGTTACAGAACACACATTTTGAATTTAATGAAAAAAAATGTTCTAACAAAAACAGCAGTTAGACAGTGGAAGCAATTTGTAGAGGTGATAGAGATGTTCAGGCACAGCTCAGATAGTCATCTACCAAGGAATGCTTTATTTAGATTCCTGCACTGAGCAGGAGTTTGGACCCAATGTCCACAAGGACAGCTTTCAAGTCTAGGATTCTAGAATTTTGTTCATCTATATCATAAAGCAAAGCAATCTGGGATAAATGTAGCATTCAGTCAATACCATTAGCATATATCTATAAATCGCTTCCCCTCCCTACTCTTAGTAGGTTGGTAACAATAATGTGAAAGCATTTTAAAACCACCAATAAGAAAATCAAAAGAAAAACAATGCTGGTGAAATAGTAAGAGCTTTTTTAAAATAAATTAATTAATTAAAGATTTCAGAATTAGCATTATCCAAAATAAAATGATATATATCATTTTCCTGATATATTAAAGAGGGACACCTTGACACAGAGTTTGTCATAGATGGCCTGTGTCGAAGTAGGGAGGCAGGCATTGTATGTAGAATCTTGAACCACTTTCACCCATTAGATCTATTGGCTGATCATCTACATCTCGGCTTTTGGTATCGGTTACAGAGGTCAAACTACTGATTGATCACTTAAATCAGGGGTGGGCCACAATGGCCCCTTTACAACCTGTGGACTTCAGCTCCCAGAATTCCTGTCCCAGCCATGTCCAGGAATTGTCATGATTATGCCATCTCAGGAATTCTGGGAGTTGAAGTCCACAAGTTGTAAAGGGGCCATAATTGCCCACCTCTGACTTAAATTGAGGCAAAGATCCTTAAAATGACCTTATCCCAACAGACCTAACAAAGACTTATTTGGTACCATTATCTTCTTAGATAATATAGCATCTCAGACAAGCTCAGAATTCCTGAAACTGTGATTCAACATGTTGACAAAACTTTATTGTTATAAAGATGTAAGAATTAGACTCAAATATAACTCTGCTAGATAGCACTCCAATACCATCACAATTGTCAAGAAGGTAAAACAATGATGCGTCTTAGCTATGTTCTTGTTAAATATTTGCTTGCTTTTGCTTATCAAACATTTACAAAACTTAGTTTCACACACCACCAATGTTGGACAAATGACTATATATTCTGTTTTATGCAGTTAATGTTGTTGTTTTGTTGCTAAGCTAGGTGAGTCTCAGGAGTGCTTTCAAGACTCTTTACTCAACTCTGCAAAGTTATCAACCATCAGCACAGTATTCAGTCAGAGTATTCTCCAATATCATCACATTCCACAGATGGTATGTAAATAATCAAATTACTGATTCAGTGGTTGTTTATGTGTCATCAGATTGACTCTTAGCAACCATGTAACCAGCTCTTCTTCAGGATGATCTGTCCCCAGTTTAGACTGCAGTATAAGTCAAATGTTTTAAATATTTGGTAATTGTTTTTCAATATTCTAGGACATCAGCCCCAGTTAATGCTTCTTCTTTCTTAGCCCAAAAGAGTACAAGAGCAGTCCCAAAATTTCATGATAGACAGAAAGGGAACTTTATGTAGACACCATCAAATTATTTTCTGTGAAAACAATTGTGCATTCTTTATGATCTCCTATTCCAATTCTACTTTAAAAAAAAAAAAAAACTACAATCAGGATAATTAAGATTCTTAATAATGACACCCCAATACAACTTTAAGATTGGAGATAATTTCCACAAAATTGAAGGCAAATTATGACAAGCAATCTTATTTGGAAGGTCAAACTAAGTTCAGTTGGGCTGTTTCTGTTAATAAAATCCGATGACTCTAAGGCAAAATGATGGGGGAAACGTCATATGAAAATTACTGCCCTATGGCCTGTCACTAAGTATCTGTTACAATTTGGTTTTGAAAAGGTTTAGGAATTTATATCAAAGAGTAGACTGAGAATATTGCATTTTAAAGTGATCTAGAGCTGTGGTGGTGCAGTGCTTAGAATGCAGTACTGCAGACTACTTCTGCTTCCTGCAATTTGGCAGCTCAATTCCCTCTGGTTCAAAGTTGACTCAATCTTCCATCCTTCCAAGGTCAGTAAAATGAGGACCCAGATTGTTGGGGGGCAATATGCTGACTCTTTAAACCACTTGAGGGGGCTGTAAAGCACTGTGAAACAGTATATAAGTCTATTGCAGGGGTGGGATTCTACAAGTTCACACCTATTCACTAGAACCAGTTGTTAACATTCTAAGCAGTTCGGAGAACTGGTAGTTAGAAGAAATTACTGGCCTAATCCTGTAAGGAAGACAGGAAGGAAACATTCTGGTGTTGCTTACAGAAACTGCCTCTATGTTAACCCTTATTACATTCTTGGCAGGACTAGACTTCCTGTCTCAGGAAGTTCTCTGGAGTTTTTTTTTCCTCTCCTTTGCTGGTACTTTGCTTGTGTGGAGTGACCCTTCAATGTTACAATGGCACTAAAAAAAGTGACTTATGACCATTTTTCATACTTATGACTGTTGCAGCATCCCCATAGTCATGAGAGGCTAGGCAAGGAGATGCATGCCTTGATGTGAGTGATATTGAGTTGGCCACACTCAACCAATAACGTGACCACTAAGACATGCCCACCAACTAAGCCTCACCCACAGAACCGGTTGTTAAAAAAGTTGAATCCCACCCCTGGTCTATTGCTATCTAAAACAAATCATAATGATCTTCTGGTTACTAAAAGAATCCCAGAGAATTTCCCTGCTAACTTCTTAAGCTTATTTCCCAATCACTGAGCACTTCTTAGAGCCCTGTTTAATGTCCTTTCCTTGTGTGATGACCCAGAGTATATCAGAAATATAACAAAACCCAAAACATAACTAAAAGTCCTTTAATGCCTTCGACTTGGCTTCACTGTTTAATTGTTCACAGGGGAGGAGTAAACTTCTTTCAAAATAACATTTCAAAGGAAAGAAACACAGTTCAAATTCAAAGAGCCGATAATGAAGCAAAAACCAAAAACAAACTGCACTGAATAAAGTTCCACAACAGACCAGGATAGATAATTGCCAACTTCAGGAAAATAACCAGGTACAGTCTGCGGGAACACCAACCAAGAACACCAACCAAGATAAATCTTCTTCAGGAATAAAACACTAATTTGTCTCCAGGGTCTGTTAGCACGCAGGTCCAAACTCTTATGCAAATCTCACACCTGTAACCCATGAAGAGGATCATGGCCCTCTCCTCCTGAGTAGACCATGTTTTACCCTGATCCTATCCTCCCTGTGTGCCCAAGGATGGATAAGGGATGGACCTGTGTGTTCCTCTGACTGCTGCCTCTGCCCTTCCCCAGCCTCCTCCACCACTTCTGGAGCTACACTTCCACTCCCTGTTGGCTGTTCCTCTTCTTCCTCAGAGTCAGTCTCCACCAGGGGCATGACAGCTTGGCAGTTATAGAGTATAATCATATTCCAGTCTTTTAGTGATTATGTCCTTATGAATGTCCTTTATTGAATTAAATTGAATTGAACTGAACTGAACATAGCAATACATAATTAACCTGATTCCAGGTTCCTTAATTTATTTATTTTTTTAAAAAGACCAGGCTACCTTGATGGATTCTAGATCAGGCTCATAAAGACCAAAAAATGACATATATTGTTTCAAAATTGTTTATTAGCAACATGATCATTGTTTATTTATTTGTTATTTACTAATTATTATAAATGTATATGCTTCCCAATTCACTATTACGGAAATTCTGAGTGGGTATACTGGACTATAAGATCCTAAGAGGATCAGCTTGAAGAAAATTACAGCACAGAGTTTTAAGTTTGCATTAAAATGTTATTACCTTTGTTTTTTAGAATTTCTGTACTTATTTGTACTCTGGTCTAAGGTCATAATAAATTCTATTACTAATGAAGGAAGCAAATAATTACTTATCTGCTTGCTGTTACACTTACCTCAGCTTATTTTATATTCCATCCCTAAGTTTCAGTTCAGTTTCACCCTCCCTAAATTCTCTCTACCTACTCTGATATGGTTTCTAAATCTGTTTTATATAATTAGTTTCCATATCTTATCTGGTCCAAAGCATGTGAACTATAAAACATACTGGGCACCATGACAAAAGCATATTATCAACTATTATTGTTAATTTCCTTTGGCATGTTTAAAGTCCAGTCACACTTGGTTTATTTATTTATAGGCTCCCTTCAGCATAAAATAAGAAATATTATGTTTAAACCTTTCAGTGTAAATTTCAATACTGTTGCCAACATCTGATTAAGAATTCAAATATATTAAGAAAGTTAACCAAAGATTTCCCAATGTAAATCATTGCAAAACGCTGTGGTTAATTGAACATACCAAGTTCCTTTCAAGCATATTTATCAACTCACTCTCCAGTCTTTTTTGTTTATTTTATTTTATTTTATTTTGTTCTGTTTTATTTTATTTTCATGCTACTCTTTTATTTAAGAATCAGTGGCTATAGACTATGGATATTGAGGTGCTGTGGAAAATAGCATCTCTCAACTACAATGAATTTCTCTTATTTCTTTGTGGTAAGACCCAGTCCGGAAATAGTCACCACAAGAAATACTAGAAATCTGCTGGTCTTGACTGTATCATTATCATCTTGAAAGCCTGGTATTGTTTTTTATTCACCCCTTTTCATATTAAAGAGAGTTAAGGCAGAACTCCCCTTAAATTTCATCCTCATCTCTATTTGTCTTCCCAGGCTAAGTTCATGCTTTCCCAATGTCTGTCATATACCTTCTTCAAGACATTTGCAGTTTTCTACCATCTCACCATAGAAGGCACTGAGTTCAGTGTTCATCCAGCAAACAACTCTAGTACATTGTCACAGAGGCTAGATGTTTTTTTAAATATATTTTAGCAGCAAGTTGGGAGATATTGTTTCTGATCTTCCTCACCCAACTTGGGGAAGATTTATTCTATCATCACATATTTCTGATGCCAGCAATTAAGAACTGTCATATTCAAGCCTCCAACTGTTCTTCTGTATCTGAGAAGTTTTAGAGACATCAGATTGGCTGCTGTTAGAAAACCAAGCACTGGGCTAAATGTATCCTGGGTCAAAGCAATTAGATTATTATCTTGCAAATATCATTGCAAATCAACATTCCCCAACCCAGTATCCTTGACAACTTTTTCAGTCACTTTCCCCATAATTCTCAGGCAGGAGTTATAGCCAAGCACATCTAGAAAGCAAATAATTGGAAAAGGCTTCTCTGAATGCCATAATTTTCCTAGTTTTCCACCGACTCATATGTTCCAGGCTTACTTCAGATCCCATGGTTTTGTGTTTTTTTTTTTTTTTTGGGGGGGGGGGTTCCACATAAGAATAGCTACTGACCTTGCTACCAATAGTGCTGCTCTTCTATTTCCAATTGCATCATTTTCTCTCTAGTTTAAAATCACCATGTTTCCTGCCTGCCATCTAAACAATTGAAATCTTACGCGTTCTGGCTTTTTGCTCTTTTTCTTCAATACATTCACAGTTTGTACACTTATAAAGTCGAGGTTTTTGCATCTCCACCAAACTTTATGATCCACCCCCTCAAAAAAAAAAGATGCATAACAGGAAAGGTAACCTGAGATTCTCAAATAGCGTAGTTTTATTTTCCAAAAGACTGTTCTCCCTTATGATGAGAGGTAATGAGAGAATATGCTTTTGAGATTGAGGTGTAGGAAACCTTTGACCTGCCAGATGTTGCTGGATTACCTCTCAAAAGAGTCCTGTCCTCTGTATGGCTAATGCTGAAAAACAGTGAGAGTTGCAATTCATTTTTCACACTCCTGTCATTCAGCTGCTATGGTTGTCATCCTCCAGACCTTTTGTAAAGCTAGATATGAGTCATCAAGCAGCCACAAAAGGGAAGTAACTCTGCTCAACTTCATGCAAGCTTTTCCAGCTGAACTGCAAGGAAATGCAAACTGTACAATTGACTCGAAGCTTGTGAAATGTGAAGTCTGGCCTCTGCATGACCTTCCAACCTACTGGCACTGGGAATGATAAGAATTTAAGATCTTTTAAAAATTTACCCAGTTTAAATTGAAAATAATTCTCTGGGTACCCATAGCAAGAGGCAATTTGCAAACATCAGTTGCCATCCCCTGCTAAAGCAGAGCGAAGCACATTTCCCCATTACAACAAATGGAAAAATACAAAGAACAATTTATTGCCAGTATGGCCTTGCATTCACTGTGGCACTTAGAGCATAACTGCTCCTGCTCCCATAGCAACTCCTTGAACCTGTAATATTTCTCCCCTGGGTGCAAACACACAGTGGTGGTAATTAGGCTTTTGTTCAGATTACTGTAAAGTCCAACTGAGACCATCCAACTTAAATGCAGTTTTTTTAAACATCTCATTACACATGCAAAGCAGTGCAAACAGCTCATAAATAAGGTGAGGACAATTCTTTTGATGCTTGCATTCCTTTATTTCCAGTCCTTTCCTTTTTATTGGCCACTCAGTGCTGCCAACCAACTGTTGAATTCAATGGTTTTTTTTTTCAAAGCAGTTGAGGTACATAACCCAATCCCATGATCTGTCAAATTCTTTTGCGTCTAGTGTAAAGATGGAACCAGTTCTTGGAACAACTTAGAAGTCCCACCTGCTTGTTTTGATAGCAGAAATGTCTAAAAGCTGAGTTTTTTATATAATAAAGTTGCCCATTGTGAGTCCAGTCTAGCCTTCTGCAGGAGACTACACTGAATTGTTGGACTAAATTGCCCACCTATTTCTCCAGGAATTCTCCATTTAATAGAGGTGTTACCTGTTGACTTGCTTTATACATAATTACATATAATTAAAAATTATAATTAAACATTCATAACAGTGGTGGGGTTCAAAATTTTTACGACTAGTTCTGTGGGCATGGCTTGGTGGGCGGGGCGTGGCTTGGTGGGCGTGACAGGGAAGCATACTGTAAAATCTCCATTTCCACCCCACTAACCTGCTTTCCAGCTCCATTCTCCTGTGCAGGGCAACAAAAGAAGACCCAGCCGATTAGCTGGGACTCAGGAGGCAGATAATAGATGGGGGCAAGGCCACTTATTTATTTATTTATTATTTTGTCAAAAGCTTACAATACAATAGAAATAAGCATAAACATAAGTTTAAATATAAGAAATAGGAACTAATAATTGGGGACAATAGGATAGGGACAGTAGGCACAATTGTGCACTTATGCACGCCCCTTACAAACCTCTTTGGAATGGGGTGAGGTCAACTCAGAGGTGGTGTTTGCCAGTTCTCCGAACTACTTAAAATTTCTGCTACCAGTTCTCCAGAACTGGTCAAAACCTGCTGAATACCACCTCTGATTAATAATTGTAATGTGATGTGTTTGGTTCTGGCTTCGTATATTGTATGACTTCACCAACTGTAGCTTTTTCAATAAGCCATAAACAAATGACAGCAGCAAGAATATTTTATGCACAAAAATGGAAGGATACTTTGATTCCCACAAAGGATGAATGGCTGCAAAAGTTGATGGAGTTAGCGAAGAAATGGCTACTATATTTTATTATATAAATGTAAGAAGTTGAGATTTCATGTTACTATCTTATTGTACTGCATCAAAAGAGTTGGAAGTCAGTGCCTTCTTTTTCTTTTTCCCTCTGTCTTGCACTTTTTTTCTCTTCCCCTTTTCCTTCCTTTTCTTTCTCTCATCTTTATTTTTCTTCATAATGTTTTGTATTTTATATTTTGATACACTAGTACGCATAACCAGGAACAAGCCATAAGCAAATTATTGATGTAGCACAATGCATCCTCTGTTATAGCCCAATGTAGTGTTGTTTGCCAATTTTTGATTTTAAAAAATATATCTTTTCTGGCTGAATGAGTTGATGAACACATGATGAACCAGCTCTTTTACAGGGGACTTAAATAAAATATTATTGCAGAAAGATATAGTCATTGAAGATTTCAAAAAGAACAATATCAATAAAGATACAGATCTAATAATGGTTTGGTGTGCAAGAAAAGCTTTTCTGAGGTAATATTTTATACAATATAATGGCAGGCTCAAACAAAAGGAAACAAGAAATAACACAGACAATTTTTGACAAGATAAAAATGAAATAAAAATTAAAGAAATCTCCAGAAAAGAAAACTAATTCACAATAAATTAAATGTTTACAAAGGCACTGTCAGTAAACTTGAATTATGAAAAACCAAAATCTGAATTTGCAAATAAGCCAGGGAAATGGTTTGAATATAAATTGAGGAGGGGAGAAAAGAATGATAGTAAAATTACAACAGACAATTCAAAGATGTAAAAAATATTTCATCAACATTATTATTGAGAGGGCTGTAAAGCACTATAAATCTAAGTGCGATTATTCTAAATGAGACAAAGGAGGAAAAAATTTTCCTGGCAAACATACTCAATTTAATGTATGCTTTGTTAAACTGAATATCCTGTTTGGGTGAATGCATTCAGGCATACCCAGTTTTCTTTGGAAGCAAACTAACAGTCATTGATGCATTCTAACTTTTGCACAATATTTACAAATTACACTATTTCTGGTATGTTTTTACTCCAGGGTGAAAAGTTACCTTTGCTGCATCACCACCCTATCATTACTGCAGATCCAGGCAAAATTTGAGTGACCGGCAGGCAAGGTTGTGTTTTTTAAGTAGCAACAAAAGGCAAAGAATGGGAAATTCAAAAAAAGGTATGTATTCTCATTCAGACTCAAAGCTTCTGTGAAAACCAGAACTAGTAAGATGAGGTCCTTTACATGCTATTTCCTCAAGTTTTAGGGAGTTTTATATCTGTGGGGATCATTGGTGCTCTGTTGTTTTCTTACAGATATTTCATCACCAAACTACGTAACATCATCAGAACAGTTTTATACATGCTCCAATTCAGAGTTTCCTTGACTTGGTTTGCTTAGATGGCGTGCAGGTGACTCAGTGGTGGGATTTAATTTTTTTTACTACCGGTTCTGTGGGCATGGCTTGGTGGGCGTGGCAGGGGAGGGATACTGTAAAATCTCCAATCAGAGGTGATATATGCAGTGGTAGTATTCTACCAGTTTGGCCTGGTTCTGGCATACCGGAAGCACCAAAGGTCAGTTGGCAGAGAACTGGTTCACTCCGATGCTCTGCAGTAACTATTCTTTCAAATCCTTACTTTGTTGCTTTTATTAATGTCAAAACCTTGTTCTTTTGTTTAGTTTTGGGTTGGATTTGTATTCCAGAACCATGTCTTTCAAAACTTCTTGGTTACAAGAAATCTGGTAAAAAGGTGAGAACTGGAGATATTTCCTTAAAAGCTTAATCACTGGGACAAGTTCTTATCCTATCCAGATTCCAGGTGAGAATTGCCATGAAAAAGTGAGTTGGTTACCATTAAGGGATTCCTGCCATTTGGAATGAGATCCTTGTTGAAGTCTGTATGACCCTCACTGTTCTATAAAGCCTTGAAGATTTGGTTCTGGTTCTGAAGACCTTGTTCTCCCAGGGCCTTGGGTTGAGCTTGTTGAATGTGTCTGTTGTTTTTCTTTCTGTATACCATGTTTCCCCGAAAATAAGACCTAACTGGAAAATAAGCCATAGCATGATTCTACAGGATGTTCATAATATAAGCATCAAAAATAAGCCCTAGTTAAGATTATCAGCCAGACGGATACATTTAAATACCATATTTTCCTGAAAATAAGACCTAATCAGAAATAAATCCTAATGTGTCCTTTGGAGGAAAAATTAAAATAAGACCCAATCTTATTTTCAGAAAAACACGGTGTTATACCCATACTGTTCTATTTGGATAATAAGGTATGCAAGACCGTTATTCCAACAAACAGCTCTTTATTTTAACAGTATAGTGACTTGTAGCGGAACATTTGCCGAAGCAGCAGCAGCCCTTCTGATAGCGGCTGCTCACGGTTTGCGGCCAATGACAGCTCTTTAAGAATTCCCGCTATCAAGCGGGCCAATCAAAATGGTGCTTAATTGACCAATCCAAGAGTGGTCTGTTCGGCCAATCAGTTTTAGTTATTTGGAGTCTTCTAATTTCCATGCACAACACCCCTCCCCCTTCGGTTTCATCCAACGTGTGTAACGTAGTCACGCATGTAGGTGGGGCTTTTGCGGATCCTACTTGACCTGCACAGCTCAGTCTCAGTGTGGTCTTCCATCAGTTCGGGCAGGATCGCCTTTTGTCCACGTCTTCTCCATGGAACCTCTTGGAAGGGTGACTCAGCCTTGCCGCTCCCGCCTGGGTCTCTCGGGCTGGTTGATGTGGCTCTGCCGCTCCCTCCTGATTTCTCCGGGTTGGTCAAGCTGGCCTGGCTGTCTCCTTCCAGGAAGGCCTCGCCTGCTACCGGTTCTCTTCACCGGACATCATCTATGGGAAAGCGCTCTTTTTGTTTTATCTAAGTTTCTAATTCGGGTTTGTGTTGTGTCTTTTGTCGTGTTATTGGTGGTTCATCTCTCCCTTTTTTATTATTTTGTGTTTCCCCCACCACCTCGGTTGTTTTTGGATTGTGTATTGGCGTTTGCGGTAGTGCTGTAGTATTGCGTTCCAATGTCCTAGAGCGAAGCTGATCGATGTGCCGCTTCCATGTTCTGCCATCGTCTAGTGCAAGTCGGTATGACTGGGGCCCTGTGATTTGAGTAACTGTGGCTGGAAGCCATAATGGGTCCCCAGTAAGATTTTTTGCGTAGACTAAGTCGCCAATAGCAAAGGAGCGATATTTACTTGAAGTCAGGGGGGTTTTCACAGGCATAGGTGGGGTGTAGTCTATCTAGGTAGGAACACAATTTTCTACCCATGAGGACTTCAGCTGGGCTTTTGTTAGTGGTTGCTAGGGGTGATATGCTGAATTGTTAACAGTTTGTTAAGTCTATCTTGGACGTCCCCTGTGTCCAGTTTGTCTAGGGCCTCTTTAGTATTACGAACCATGCGTTTAGCTTGTCCATTCGAAGCCGGATGTACCGGTGCTGTCAGGGCATGTCAGATGCCCTACGCAGCCAGGTATTGCTCGAAGGCTAAAGCAGTAAACTGGGGGTCATTGTCAGAGACTACTACATCTGACAGTCCATGTGTAGCAAAAAGTCTGTTCAATTGTTTTATGACTGCTTCAGTAGGAGTGGATGCCATAAGAATAACCTTTAACCAGTTTGAATAAGCATCAACAATTATAAAATATGTGTTCCCTTTCGTTGGCCCAGCAAAGTCAATATGCAGTCTCGACCATGGGCCTCTGGGAGTTTCCCATTCCAGGACTGGTGCAAGAGGGGGGGGTTAGGCCTTGATTTTTGGCAGTCATGGCATGTTGCCACCCATTTTTCAATGACTTTGTCCAGCCCTGGCCACCAGACGTAACTCCTGGCCAGGGCTTTCATTTTTACTATGCCCGGGTGTCCCTTGTGCAACATGCACAACACTTCCTCCTGCAACTTTTTTGGAATTACCACCCTGTCTCCCCACAATATACAGCCCTTTTCAATGGACAATTCAGTCTGCCGGGTGCGAAAAGGTTTAAAAGTCTCACCTCTATCCTCATTTGGCCAGCGCTTACCTACCCAATGCAGGATTCGAGCTGTCAGCGGGTCTTTTGAGGTAGCTTTAGTGACGTCTGCTGCGGTTAGTGGCAGATTCGGCCATGTCTTGATCTGAAGAGAGGAGATAGTAGGAGTTGGGTCATCTTCCTTGTCGGGTAGCGGGGCACAGCTCAAAGCAACTGCATGGGTGATGGTCTTCCCTGGGTGATGGATGAGTGTGTAATTGTATGCAGCGAAGAATTCTGACCACCTCGTCAGAAGGTGGCAATAAAATGTTCGAGGTTGAGGATGTTTGGGCTCTTGGCGATAGGATGTTCGGGGTTGGTTTGTTCCCTGCCAGAATTCCTAGCAGGGGTTTGTGGTCTGTGATAATAGAAAATGTCCTACCATATAGGTATTCGTGGAATCTCTTGATGCCTGCTATGATTGCGAGGGCTTCTCGGTCAAGTTGGCTGTAGTTCCTTTCAGATTTTGACAGCGTTTTGAAATAGAAGGTGATTGGTGCTTCTCTGCCATCTGATAGTTTGTGGCTCAGTATGGTGCCAATTCCAAAAGGCGATGCATCACAGGTGACCGTCAGTGGCAGGGTGTTGCTGTATTGTATTTAAACGGTGTTGGATGTTAATAAGTCCTTGATGTTTTGGAATGCTGCTTGTTCTCGGTGGCCCCAATTCCAGACAGTTTTTTTATCTAATAGTTGATGTAATGGCTCTGCTACGGTTGCCTTTTGGGGCAGGAAGACATTGTAGAAGTTAATTAGACCTAAAAACGCTTGTAAGTCTGCTTTGTTCTTAGGCCTGGGTGCGTCTTTAATCACCTTTATTTTCTTTTCAGTGGGGTGTATCCCTTGCTCATCTATAAGGTAGCCTAAGAATTTGACTTGATTGGTGGCTAGTTTACATTTTTCTCTTTTGACCTTGAGCCCTGCTTCCCTGAATCTTCCCAAGACTTCTCTCAGTCTATTTTCTAATTGGTGTTTATTTTTTGCTGATACTAATATGTCATCAAAATAGGGAATGACTCCTTTTATTCCATTTAGAAGGTGCTCCATGAGGCCTTGGAAAATGCCTGGGGAAACGCTAACACCAAATTGAAGTCTGTTACATTTGAATGCCCCTCTGTGCATGACTATAGTCTGTGCCTCTGCAGTTTCGGGGTCAACTGGCAGCTGTTGATATGCTTGCGTGAGATCAAGCTTCATGAAAATTTTTCCTCCCCCTAATGAATGCAACAACTGTTGAACTACCGGAACAGGGTATGCGCTTTGCTGGAGTACATGATTTAGGGTGGTCTTATAGTCACCACAGATGCGCACTGACCCATCTGGTTTGACAGAAGTCATGATGGGAGTTTCCTACCTGGCATGGTCGATTGGCTCTAACACCCATTGTGCGATGAGTTTGTTAAGATGCTCATCTATTTTCGGTTTTAAGGCAAAGGGAACGTGTCTGGCTTTGAGCCTGATGGGAGCTATCTTAGGGTCTAGGCTGAATGTTATTGGGGTCCCCTTGTACTTGCATAGGGTCCCGTCAAATACATCCTGGAACTCTTCCAGCAGGCTCTCCTCTCAATTGGTCTCAGCAACGCTTTTGATCCCGGTCATTCCAATACCCAGGGGCACGAACCATTCTATTCCCAGCAGGCTAGGGCGATCATGGTCGACGATTGTCAGAGGAAGTACTTCAGCGTGGTTTTTGAATTCTATTAGGAAATGTCCACTACCGGGATTCGGTTTCCCTGGTAATCTTTAAGTGTTAGCTTTTGCTGTTCCAGTTCTCTTTGCTTGATGTCTGGTATCAGGTTTCTGATAGTGTTCCATGATACCATTGACAGGTATGATCCGAAATCTACTTCCATCTCACAGGGCTTTCCTTTGATTTTCACATTTATTCGGACTTTTTTTGCATTTGCTGCCCTGGCATTTCCGATGATTATTGTTTGATGTGTTTCTTCTCTCGTTCATTTGCCGGTTTCTGTTCTCTCGGTTCCATTGGCTTCCGGCTTGTCTCTCTCTGTTTCTGGGGGGAGGGGTGCTGCCGCGTCTTTTTGGATTATAGCTCTTTTTGTTTTGGCAGAATCTTGCAATGTGCCCCCGTTTCTCACAAAATCTGCAAATGGCATCCAGGAATCTGTATTCGGAGCATGGGTGATCCCCTCCACACCCAGCACACTGGAATTCTTGCCTCCTTCCTCTTTTTTTCCACCATTTTCTTTCTGACTGAAGCCTATGTATGTCTTCATTGTCATCATCGGTGTCGCTCGGGGAGTCAAGGTCTTCATGGTGGACCGTCACTTTTGTTTTTGGTTTTCTTCCACCTTCTTTTCTCGGGGATGGTTTGGTGGTTCTGGATTTGTTGAGTTCATCTGGTCCATGGTGGCTGTGGATTTCTTGGCTGCTTCAGCGGTGGTGGCTTCTGTGATGGCCTCAGCCACTGTGATATTCGGTCTGTTTAGCAGCTTGCTTTGGAGTGTAGCATCCTTCAATCCCAGGACCACGCGGTCTCTCATGGCTTCGTCCATGTTCTGAAATTCGCAGGCTCCTCAGATATTTTTTAAGGCTGCTACAAAATCTCCGATGCTCTCGTCTTCTTGTTAGTCTCGCTTATAAAATTCGTGCCTTTTGATCAGATTGGAGACCACAGGAGTGTAATGGGCTCGTAGCATTTGGTTTAATTATGGCCATGCCATTTGTTTTATGTCCCACGGTTTGGCTAACGCCTTGGCCATTTTGAAAATGGCAGGGCCACAATGCATGAGGAATACAGCTCTCTTCCTCTGGTCGGTTATTTCTTGTAGCTCATTGCTTTCTAAGAACATCAGAAAATGGTCAATGTATGACTCCCAATCTTCTTTGGCTGGGTTGAACGGTGCAGGCGGTGCATTGTTACCAGCCATCTTCGTTGCTCGGTTCTGGTTGCCACGTGCTTCGGTCTCACTCTTCTAGGATGATCCCACCCTCGTCGCCAGTGTTCCGTTTGGATAATAAGGTATGCAAGACCAGTATTCCAACAAACAGCTCTTTATTTTAACAGTATAGTGACTTGTAGCGGAACATTGGCCGAAGCCGCGGCAGCCCTTCTTATCCAAGAGCAGCCTGTTCAGCCAATCAGTTTTAGTTATTTGGAGTCTTCTAATTTCCATACACAACACATACCCATACCTTTTTAGTTTGTATTGGTTATTTTATTGTGTTGTGAACTACCCCAAGTCAGCTGCAGACAATCAATCTCTAAATTGAATTAAATAAATTCAAGAGACAGGTGAGATAGAAACACATTTCCCTGCTTGAATGGAACTTTCACTTGGTGGAATAACACACCCAGCCACCTCAGAACTCAGTTAGGGAAAGGGAGACAACTGAGTTTCCAGGAAGGAATCTGACAGGCTTATATAATGTCATGGACAGGCATCCCCATTTCCTCTTTGTTACCTGTGCAAGAAAAATTCCATTTCACTCTTCTATACCCCACACCACATGTTTGACTCTGTCCTTTGCAAGTAAATATAACCTTGTTAGCCCCACCCTGCTTGATAGGAAAACAAACAAACAAGAACACTGTTGCTCGGAATATGTAGATATCATTAAGTTGATCCCAATGCTAAAAGTCCCATTCCCCACCACCTTCTTTCAGTTAATTTCTGGGTACCTGCATTTCAAATTATGCAGGCTTCAGTAGAAAGATATAATGGAAAGGGAACCTCCTGGCTCTTGATTCCTCTGCCAAGGGAACATGCTAATCCCATGCTAATGCTAAAGTACTCCCTAAGAAGACTCATCATTTGACAAACTAAGCTCAAGGTAATCAGTATGCCAGAAAGTAAGTGAAATGCTGGTGCTGACTGAAAAACCAGAGGGAATGCCACACAACACAAATGGAATGGTATTTTAAGACTTTACGTAAATGTTTGAATTTCTCCCATGCCTAGCAACATGAAGGTGATCTTGGTAATAAATTGGGCAAACCATACCAGTTTACATCATTTAAAGAGACCATAGAATAAAAGTTCATCTTGGTAAAAGTTCTGATTCGTTTTTAAAGTACACGCTGTTCTGGTTTGAGTTCAACACAAAACCAGGGACTAATTATCTCAAATATAAAAGGCTGCAGTTATTTATGAAAATAAGTGTTCCAGTTCCAGCAGTCCCAAACACTGACATTTGCTGCCTTTTCCTTTTCCACATCCAAGGGTTGGCAGAGATTATTTTCACCTAATGCCAACTTGGACAATCCAGGAAAGGAAAAATAAATTAATATTCAACCATTCCTTCCTATATAGCTCATTCAAAGCCATTCTGTTTGTTGCATGCAGGACTCAAATAATACAAATAGGGTTGGCTATCTAAACTAAGATTCAGTTAAGCTATTTCATTTATAGTGTTTTTCAGAGAAGCTGACATTTAATAACTGGATGACTAGTTTGCTCCCTGACATGCTGGCGTATTCCCAACTCAATATGGGAACCAAGAAACAATACACTGTTTAACCTCAACCCTAAAATAACATTTCTTTTGAATATTGTTTCTTAGTGATATCATAGACATATCCATGTAGTTTCTTAGAAGCTATATGGGAGTCATATCTGTCCAACTTCCCAAGATAGGCCAGCCCTATTTATTTACCAACCAACCTGTAACAAATAGGAATTGACCTCTAGATATAGAGAGAGCAATGGAGAAAGCATTGATGGAAATATTTAGAAACTGTTATAAATCCAAACAGGTTAGAAGTTCCTTCAACTTTGGGAAAGAGGGCAACATTAAGAAGAGATTTAAGCTGACTCTTCCTTGATTCCTTGGGTTATAATAGAGAAGAAAAATACACTCAGACTTGTAAACTATAACTCATTACAATAAAGCTTAAGTTTCCAGTCTTCTTGTGGTGCTTCTTTCCCGGTCTGAGCAACCTTGAAGGATCAATAGAACATAAGATTCCAAGGAAAATGACCACAGGGTTTTTGTCCCATAGATTTAAAAAAGACCATGAGGTCTTTTATATGGACGTGTTGTTAATTTTTGTTTTATTTGTAAATAATACAATCAGAGTTATAGGCAAATAGAAAAATTGCTGGCAGTATATTCCTAATCTGACATCAGATTCCCAAATACCAGACATAAACTGCTCTTTCTCCTACATATTTACATGCAACTAACAAAAAATAAGTGTAATTTCTGGCATCTATCAATGTGACAAAATGACAAAATATAGATGCATGAAAAATTAAACCATGGTAGTTCCTTAAAGGAAGCATACATTTCCCCAGTCACTACCAATGGTTTACTTTACTGCGTGGTCGTAACTCTATTGCTAGCATAATGCCCAAACAAAATTTGCTATTTTGTTTCATATCTCACTTTAAAGTCATAAAAACGACGATTACTGGTACTTTAGAATAAGATGAATCCAAGTGATAAAGACTTATTTAGGATAAAATTACAATGGTAGTACATATGGTGTGTATCTTCTTTACTAAAAAATATTCTGTTAAGTATTACTAAACCATTTTGTTTAGTATTAGGTCTATGCTTAATTTTTTTTTAAAAGGTTCACAATGCAAAAATACACGTGACGACCTTTTTTCAATGTTAAAGATGCAGGAGTATTTGCAAGGCTTATGTACTTCCTTCAAAAACAACTATTTCCATTTGGGTGGGCATGTTCAGCTAAATTCATTTTGCTGTGAAGAAAACAGAGATCAGGGTCTTTCAGAAAGTTGAGCCAGCCACCAGTTTACCTTGATATCTACTTTACTCTCAGTGTCACTGCCAAGGAGTGCTGCCACACTATGGCCAGCCACCCCAACACCAAGGGCAAAATCCCAACCACCCCTGCTGCCCCACATTCCACTGGCCCTGTCACTCTGCCAGTATTGTGGCTTAGTATTCTGTGCACCTATCCACCTGATTTCTGAAGCATCGTGAGAACAGCCTACATGATTCTGAAAAGGGTGCATACCCCTCAGAAAGAAGGCTTGGCATAATCAACAGCTACCCTGCATAGGATCAGGCTGGGTGTGCCTCATCCTCAGTGGGTGGAAGACAAATGTCAGCTAGGGATGGCAGAGGCAGCAGGTCTAGTGAGCATTGGGTGCAGGGCTAACAAAGTGGCAGGACCAGTGAGCAGAAGACACGACAGCAGCTTGACTGAAAACTCAAAGCAGCAAAAGTGGCATGGCCAGCAGAGCACAGGTGTCAACTCATAAAATATTTATCTGGTGTTTTTAGAGTTGCCAACAGAAAGGGAGGGGGGGATCAGTGCAGCAGCTTGCAAAACCAAAACTGCATTCCATAAATGGTTTTAAAGGTACTAAGTAGGTGACTGAAGTTTCTGCCGCACAAAATTATAACTGGAGAGCATGATTGATGACTCTCGGCCATGGATGTGTCCTATTGGAGAATATGAATTATGATATACCCAGGGGATGGGGCAAAACCAGAGTCAAGGGTGACATTGCATGATGTATCTCAGAGTTGGCTACACCCAGGCAGTGCTGGCATGTTAACTCCCAATAAATCCTTTTTAAGGTTTGCAAGTTTGGCTCGAGACTTATGATTCAAATGGGGGCAACTGTCGGAATACTGACAGCAGGGTGATAAGCCAGCAGAGCATATAGCAGCAACACCAGCAGAGTGCAAAATGGTAAGGCTGGCACGGTCAGCAGAATGCAGAGTGGCAAGGTCAGTAGGGTGAGTGGAGACACAGGACAGTAAGGCCAGCAGGGATGGCAAAGTTGCAAGCCAGTGAATTGCCAGAAGCAGGGCAAGCAGGGGAGAAGATGGCCAGGTTAACATGATGAAGGGCTAGCAGAGGGCAGGGTGGCAAGGCTGGCAGGGTGGCAAGGCTGGCAGGGTGGCAAGGTAAGTGAGCACAGGGCAACAGGCCTGGCAGAGGCAGCAGGGTACAAGATACCCCAAAAAGCAGAGATGAGAGAGAAATTGGTAGTGGGAGAAGGGAGACCCTTACTTTACTGAGGTTCAGGGCTGGAGGGACCAAAGCCAGGAGTAGCTTGAATCAGATGGGCCATAGCCTAACAACCAGTGGGATTTGATTAATGATAGCAATGGGGTTACCAAGATTGCCATTGCTGAGCAATGTGATCAGGAGACATCACACATCATGAGTATATTGCTTAGCAATGGAAATTCCAGTGGTTTTTACCATCACAACTCAAGGACTACCTATCGTAATTTTACACTTGTACAACAAAAGAAATGATAAACAAGTAGTGTTCGCAACAGAAGTTTCTGAAATAAACTCTTAGGACTACAGATTTGGATGATCCAAGTGACCATGGGATGGCAACAAAGAACCAGGATACGTTTAAGGCAACAAATTAGAAACCAGGAGATGGTAAGTCTTGGGCACCAAGCCAGCTGGGTGACCTTGGACCAGTCACTCTCTCCCAGCCCTAGGAAATAGGCAATGGCAAGTCACTTCTGAACTCTTGCCATGAAATCTGCAGTCACCAAGAGTCAAAAACTGACTCAAAGGCCACAGCGAGAGGGGGACAGATTTAGTCAGTTTTTTCCAGCCCAAGTTGTTTTAATATGTGATGTAATAACTGAGAGTCTTAATTATCATTTAGATCTCACCTTGACATGGCGCTGAGTAAGAACAATGTTTCAGTAACAAACAGAAGCACAAAAGATCAAATCAGGACTAAAGATATATGATTTAGAAAAATTAGAACAACTTGCTTGGAAAAATATTGATACTGAATTCTACCTATATTGGTAATGAGCTATTATGCTTGTTCCCATCTCATTCAGAAATAGCAGTGAAAAAGTCTCAATGCTTCTAGGAATGTATCATAGAAAGTTTTTTTCAATACTTCTAACAAGATAAAAATAATTCATTAAGGCCTTATTTTTTTAATACCACAGATCAATATTATAGTCACACACACTCATATACCCAAAAGGAAGATTAGCTTGTTTTCTATCAGTCACCGTTATTTATGCTCTGGACTTATTTCCTGCAGGCTTTTCCCATTGTTTGTGATATCTTAGGTACAGACTATGTGAGCAAAAACATGCCTGCATAGAAATTAGCTATTTCAGAGCTATGACTATGGGTTGCCTAGGGCTGAGAAGAGATAACCAAGAAGAGGAATGAAAGACAAAGGGTCATGCTGCATGCTACTCGAAGCACATTCTTAACAAATAAAAAACAGGAGAGAGTATGACCTGACACATCGCATTGAACTTTTAGAAACAGGATTGTTGTTTGAAGTTTGTTAATCTTTCCCTGGCCCACTGTAGCTTAAGGGGATTTGATATTTATCTCAACCAGCTGTGAAAAACATTGCCTGCTGATTTCTTTATATTGGTTGGGGCAGAGAAAGAGTGGGAGGAGGAGCGATCATATAATCAGTAAGAAAGGGTCAAGCCTTTGCTTTTATGAGCAAGGGATACTCATAATTATATATCCATGGTAATTCTGTCACATGGTTTTATTTACTTGAGGAATGAAGGAGGTGAAAAATTATGCCATCAAATTTTGGTGTTTGCTGCAAGATATTGATGACATCATCTGGACATGTTCCAGAGAGAGAGAGAGAGGGAGGGAGGGAGGGAGGGAGGGAGGGAGGGAGGGAGAGAGAGAGAGAGAGAGAGAGAGAGAGAGAGAGAGAGAG
>BLBF01000052.1:13433101-13467711 GCA_015471245.1 Laticauda colubrina | reverse complement strand
TGCTAAGTATTTAGCTAGGTTTTGTAATGGTGCTCCTATGGAGCTGAAAGATCTCCATGCCACAAGCCAGACAAACACCTGGGCAAAAACAGACTCTCTCTGAAAGCTCCAACCTAACCCCCCCACCAGGCACCCAGGTGAAACCCAGCTTGCTAATAAAGAGCAGCCGTCCCTTCACACGCAGCCAAGCTGCACTGAAAGCCTCCAACACAAGAACAGACTGTTGCCAGCCAATCAAAGCCACAAAACAGACAGGAGAAACCAGGAACACCAATCAATCAAACTCCAAGTCCAATGAAATAGGTCCAGGCTCCCAGCCAATCAGAATGAACCAGCCTCAAATTTAAAAACCAGGAGCTGTAAGACCCACATCCATACAGAAGCCTGATGATGGCAGATGAGATTCTGCTGAAACGTTGCTACAACTTTAACAGAACTACAATGACGTGGGATAATACCCGAAGGAAGCTGAACAGCACACATGTAAGTACCCGCGATAACTTAAAAAAACAAATATATATATATATATGCATGCTGTTCAGCTTTGTTCGGGTATTTTCCCACGTCCGTGTAGCTGTGCTTTTAAAGTTATAGCAACGTTTCGGCAGAATCTCACTCACAGACGAACACAATACAGAAGTCTGATGATGCCAGATGAGATTCTGTCGAAACGTTGCTACAACTTTAAAAGCACAACTACAATGACGTGGGATAATACCCGAAGGAAGCTGAACAGAAAGCCACTCATGACTCCAATGCCCCTATTTGTTCATACATGTCATATACCTGTACAAAGTTGCTGTTAGTGGCTAGATTTCTAGATCAAAGTTCCACCATTTGCCTTCATTTGCAGGTCGTGCAAGTGCATGTTTACTTAGTGTTAAGTCCTTCTGTAAATTCCTTTATAAAAAATTATTCCTATTGTATCCAACTTCTCCTTCAAAGAACTTAAGAAAGTACATATTAATCTACTGCAGGGCTGTCAAACTCCCGACCCACAGGCTGGATGCATCACATGCTGGCCACACCCACGTCCGGTTTAACAAAGGGAGGGGGGAAAGTCTGAATATGTCATGTGATGCCACTGTGATGATGTGAATTTGACACCCCTGTTCTACTGCAACTGTCACAAAAATATTATAGTCAGTTTGAAAGAATGCCTGGTTTCATAATCAACTATGATTATAACAGGTCAGGATGGGAAGGAATCATTTAGTAGTCAAAGTCTGCTATTATTTTAGGGGATCCAAGGTCACCTTGCACATGTGGGACAAAGTGAGTTTCTGGGGGGAAAATTGGAGGTTCTCTGGTCTTTTTCACCATGATATATCCATTTTAGAGATTATGCTATGGTTTTCTAAAACTCTGTTGTGTAGTTTAATTCTCCTTCCATTTTCAGGTACTTTGAAATGTGCTTTTACCTTTTTAAAAATGTTGGATAATATTATAATTGAATGAATGTCAAATAGCAATCTGTTCATTTTCTTCTTTCAAAAGATCAGTAATGGGGCTGCCCCATGATTAAAAAGTATGCTTCAAGCATGACTTGCAACTCATACAATTCAAGGGTAATGAAAAGCCAGTGGGCAGATCAGTGATGTGTGTGATATGAAGCCCATGTTTATGTTGCATTATGAGCTTTCTACTTAGCCAAGCGATTAGAGAAGTCACCTTTGTGGCTCAGAGAGCAAATGCTGCAATAAAACTCAGGAGATGTAAGTTGATATTGTAATGAAGCAAAACATTGTAACTCACCATGAGTTAGTTTCATACGGTGCTCCAACTGGTAGAAATACACAGTAATTTCCCAGAATTAAGCTTGATCATTAAGCTGTATAAAATATAGAGCTGTATATTAAGCTGTATAAAATATACAGCTGTACAAAATATGCAGCTGTAAATTAAGCTGTATAAAATAAAGAGATAAAATCCAAGGAACTAAAAGCAACCCCTGACAGCACTAACATTCTGAACATGTATGGAGTTTTAAGGGAGATTTCATTCATATTAATTTTGTACTTCCTTTCTTCCCGAAACCAGGTGTGGGGACTGAGCTGGTATTTGAATTGTAAATTTGGAAGTATTAAATTTCATTGGAGTAGATCCACAAAAGATAATGTATTCTAAACAAATGTTTAACTGGCAATTACTTTGCCTTGCCAACTTTATATACGGTATAAGGCTACAGAAGCATTTTGCCATCTCTTTCGTGCAACTTTGTTCTTCTGGTTAAATAGGAAGAGAACTTGAAGCCTTCACTAAATTGTTTAAGATTTTATAGTTGTCAGATTAAAAAAAACACCCCTTTTTATGACCCTGAAATACCATAATTGGGGTTCAGAATCAATTGTTTAAAATATTAAAGTATTTTACTGACTTTGCAATCTAGGTCACTTGCAGAAAACCAGTTCTTATCTTTCAATCCTCTTGCTTCTCTCCTTCATTTTGAGGGGGAATTTTTTTGTGTGTGAAATTAATAAACATAAGGTGTTTATGTTCTCAGGATGGTGACAAACCATTTGACTTGCTTGTGCTGCTGCATTTATTATCCTTTGGCAAGATTGTAGATGGTAGGAAATAGAACACACCATTCCACACACAATTTTAATTGTCTTTCTCATCTACCATTTCTATCTTAGCTTTGTGATGACTTGCTAATCAGTACTTCCTTTTCTTCTGCCTGCACTTTTTAAATTAGAAAAAAAAATAGCAAACTGGTATAGCTATCAAACATGGAAGAAAGGAAGATTTTTAAAATTTGGTTTAAAACAACTTAGTATGCCATTACATAGGGAATGTAAGCCATAAAAAAATTGCTATAGGCATTACTCTGGATTGTAGCTATTCTGGGATTTCCATGTAATTTCCCTGGAAGATGGTTGCTTAATCACAAAGTAAACATCTAAAGCAGACTGATCAGCAGAACCATGATTAAAATGTTATAAAGTAAGAAACATAGTCACCCAAGAGAAACTTCCTTAATCACACTTTGAGTTATAGTCAATGTTTGCAATCCATAATAAGCCAAACCACAGGATGCATTAATGTGTTGTGTGAATTCATCCTGCTACTATTAAATCTTGTTTATTCTGTTGTACCTTTAAAAGGAACAACTTGTTCCACATTTGTATATAAATCTGCTATATTAATGTATAACTGGATTGAAATATTAAATTAGGGCCGCAAAGACCCAGAAAATTGGGTCTAGATAACCTAGATAACTGCCAAGAAGTACAAGCCTCCTTTTGCTGCAACTAGCATTCAACTACATTCCTAAAGCCCCTGTCACACAGCACCAATGGATGGAAAGAGGATGTAAAACGGAGAGAAACACTTGCCATCCGTTGGTTAACGCGATACTTCCGTTCTGTACTCACTGCGTACGTTTTTCATACTCTCTATCGGTCCAGCATCCGTCGACTGACATTTCATCCGCTCAAAAAGTTTTGAGCTGCACAAAACTTTTTGAGTGGAAAATGTATCCAACGCGTCCGTTCTGCATCCACAACGCATACGGGGAATATCCGTTCTACATCCGTCGTCATCTGTTACGCATACGCTATATCCGCTAGGCATCCGCTGCGCATCCGTGCAACTCGCATCCGCTCCAGCGGAAAACGGACACAGGGAGGAAGTGAAACGGACACGGAACGGACACGCAGGGTAAGTAGCACAGACGGAGAAAGGATGAAAGCAGATGCAGCTCACATACAAAGCATTAAAATGGAAAAAACGTTCACAGAGGGGACGTATCTCGGATAATTAGGATGTCTGCAGGATGCCTAGAGGATGCAAAAGGACACCGAGCAGAAAACCTATATTTCCTATAAAAAGGGGGAGGAACACACCTGGATCTTACTTTCAGTCCAGCAGCCCTGCGGTGCAGACCTCTTTAGCCTTCATCTGGCTCTTGCTCTTCCACAGCATCCAGTCATCTCCACCATGGATCATCACGCACTCCTTTTGGCAGCCACCATCATTCTACAATAGTGCGAAGCCATCTACAGGCTCTTTCACCTGTTCTACGTGAAGAAAAGGAGGAGGCCAAGAAGTGTCTGGGTCTGAAGATGGATCGCCAGAAGAGCAGAGTATGGACTGTATAACAAGCTGATGGTGGAGCTGAGGAACGAAGACACTCGTGCATTCCAGAACTTCATGAGGATGCCTCCAGTCATGTTTGACGAAGTTGTGGAGCAGCTGAGACCCAGGTTGACCAAGCAGAGCACCAACTTCCGGCCCAGCCTGGACCCTGGGCTCAAGGTGGCACTCACTCTGCGCCACCTGGCCTCAGGGACCATGTACAGGAGCATGCAATACGGCTGGAGGGTGCCACACAACACCATCAGCATTGTGGTCAGAGAAGTGGTGCAGGCCATCATCGAAGAATACCTGGAGGAGCTCCTCCAGTGCCCCTCCACTGAAGAAGGATGGAAGAAAGTTGCAGAGCAGTGGTATCAGAAGTGGAAATTCCCCCACACTTTTGGAGCCATAGATGGGAAGCACGTGGCCTGCAAAGCTCCAGCCAAGTCAGGGTCCACTTATCACAACTACAAGGGCTTCTTCAGCATCGTCCTCTTTGCCATGGTCGATGCTGACTACAAGTTCATGTACATCAATGCTTCAGGCAACGGGTCAGCTTCAGATGCCCAGGTATACAACGCCAGTCACCTCAAGGAGGGGCTGGAACGCAACCTCATCATGGGCTTCCCAGATCCAGACCCCCTGCCCAACGACACACAGGATGTGCCCTACTTCATCCTGGGGGATGATGCCTTCTCCCTCAGAACCTACCTCATGAAGCCCTACACTTCCAGATGCCTCACCCGTGAAGAGAGGATCTTCAACTACAGGCTGTCCAGGGCAAGGTGGGTGGTGGAGAACGCCTTTGGCATCCTGGCCAACAGGTCCCAGGTACTTCTCACCACCATGCAGCATCACCCACAGACTGTGAGGAACATCGTGGAAGCTTGCTGCATCCTGCACAATCTCATGCGTACCCACTACCCAGTGTTGCAGAACAGGCTCATGGACCTCCAACAAGGCAATGGGGACATAGAGCCTGGTGAATGGAGGCAAGGGCGAAACCTGATAGATACTGTGGATGTGCAAGGCCCCAACAGAGCTTCACATGAAGGGAAGAAGCCACGCAACCTCCTGAAACACTGGTGCAACTCCCCAGCTGGAGCAGTGGAGTGGCAAGACAGGATGGTAGATGCTTAATGGATGCTTCCTTCAGCCTGTCTCATCACACTGATGAGATTGGGCCATGTATGTTGAGTGGGCCTACAATGAACAGGGCATTTAATAAAGAGTTGTGTTTATGTTGAAATGTGTGGATCAATGATTACATTGTTATTGATAGTAAAGGGCCATAGGTGTGGCATCTGGGAGGGTGGACCATACAGTCCCACTATGCTTGCACTGGAGGTTTATCTATCCCACAGCTATCACCCATCCCAAAGGTATCCCTGCCCATCCCACAGCTATTACCCATCCCACAGGTATCCCTGCCCATCCCACAGCTATTACCCATCCCAAAGGTATCCCTGCCCATCCCACAGCTATTACCCATCCCAAAGGTATCCCTGCCCATCCCACTGCTATCTTAACCCATTCCACAAGCATGCAAAGGCTTAAACCATTTCTAAAAAGTTTCCACCAAGACTTTATTTACAAAAATAAATGAAGCAAGTATGTGAAGCAAAGATAATCTTTATTAATAACAAGCTGTAAAAGAAAAATAACCTAAGTGTCCCAAGCAAAGATAAAGTCAACAGGTAGCCACCCAGTCTCTGGCACTCTTCTTAATCACTCTGAGGCGTGCCCAGTCTCAGGGGTGAAGGGTCCAGGTGCTGTGGAGGTGACTGCTGCTGGAGTGCTGGTCTGTGGCATCATTGGGGTGCCTGGCCCCGAGAGGACATCAGGGGACAGTGTGTGGAGGAAGCTCTCAGAGAGCTGGCTCAGTCCCGTGATGTTGAGAGCCCCTTCCTCCAGGACATGGGTGTCAGCCCCAATACCGATGACAGATGTTATGAGGCTGGGCTTGGCTGTGGGGTGGAGGAAGGAGAAGTGTAGTGGTCTGGTCTGCAGCTGAGCGAGATGAGGTGTGGGTGGCATCTGTGGCGTGGGTGGCATCTGTAGCATGGGTGGCATCTGTGGCATGGGTGGCTTCTGTGGTGTGGGTGGCATTGGTGGTGTGCTTGGCATCGGTGGCATCGGTGGCATCAGTGGCACCAGTGGCATTTGATGTACCTGTGCCTGGACTGGGAAGGGCTGCCTGTGCTTCTGGAGCTCCTGGTAGCCATAGCCTTGGTAGGTGAGGGCCTGTGGAAAGCCTTGGAAGGGCAGTGACATCACCTGGGGTGGAGGAGCAGACCTGGACTGGGTGGGAGCAGGTTCAGCTGGGTCTGGAGGGTTGTGAAGAAGACCGGTGATCCAGCAGCAGCAGAGTAAGCACCAGCAGCGCCAGCAGGACCAGCAGGACCATGATCAGCAGCAGCAGAGTAAACACACCAGCAGGACCAGCAGGACCAGCAGGACCAGGAGCAGTGCCAGCAGAGTAAGCACCAGCAGAAGCACCAGCACCAGAAGCAGCGCCAGCAGAGTAAGCACCAGCAGAAGCACCAGCACCAGAAGCAGCGCCAGCAGAGTAAGCACCAGCAGAAGCACCAGCACCAGGAGCAGCACCAGCAGAGTAAGCACCAGCAGAAGCCCCAGCACCAGGAGCAGTGCCAGCAGAAGCTCCAGCACCAGAAGAGTCAGCCCCAGCAGCAGAAGCAGAGTCAGGGCCAGGGGGTGGGATGGTGGCCCTGTCCTTCTTGCCAGGGCTGGCAGCAGATGGCAGAGGCTTTCTCTTCTTCCCCATGGTTGTTGGCTGGCTGGCTGGCTGGAGCTGTGTCTGGCAGCAGGTCTTTCCTCTGAATTGTGACCTGCTTGCGAGCTGCTTCCCTTTATATCCGCGGGGCTGACACAATGCATCCTCCCCACATGCACAGTGAACGCTCTACATCCGCTTCATCCGCTCAGCATCCACTCTGCATCTGGTCTTTCCGCTGCGCGTCCGCTTTGCTGTGCTCCCCCGGAAGCCCCGCGGATGTGCCATCCACTCCCATCCACTTCCATCCGCTAGGCTTCCATGGAGCATCTGCTTTACATCCTGGCTACATCCTCCCCCCGTCTGTTCCTTTCCGTTGTTGTCCACTCTGCTTATGCAAATTCAGGGCACTTTTGAGAGCGGATAACAATGGATGGAACATTTTCTCGTCTGCTGTGTCCTTTTTACAAACGTTTTGCATCCGTCGGCCAATGTGACAGGCCCTTAAAGTACTGAAATGATAATAGTTATGTTTTGGTACTGATTTTGAACTCATATAAGTTACTCAGGTGCTGTAGTTTGTAAACCATGATTTATAAATACTACATAGATGAACATCACAAATTAAAGCTGGCTTTACACATAACATTTATTCCTTGAATAAACCACAAGCCATGTAATGTGATATCTGATGGCTTACTGTGAGGGGAAGCTTTCATAGAAGGGTTGGGGAAATGCAAGGGTTTTTTTCCTTATGAATGGTACTAGAAAAACAAAACAAAAAAATCTTCATTCTGCTCTTCTTGAATAGAAACTACAGAAAAACTTCTGGAAAATTCCTTAAAATATGTTTTTTTTTTTCCCAACAGACTGGGGATTCCATCAAAAAGGAACTCATTTGTTGACCGAATCAGGTATAATATTCTGATGCACTTCTCACCACCTTTTTTTTAAATTCACATTTCATTGTTTTAAGTGATTTTTGTACAATGTTTTATTTGTGGCTTTACATCACTCAGAGTTACTTTGTATGAGATGGGTGACCATACAAAGAGATGGAAACAGATAGGGTTAGAGAGACACACAGAATGCAAGTTCTTCTTTGTCAGATAGGTTCCCAATAGTTTTAGAAGTAAGAAAAATCTCTACACATCTCTACACATACACCAGCTCTAGCAACAATTCTAATTTAGAAAGCCAAAAGCAACATTCTGCTTTTATCAGTGATTTCTTCATAAGGTATGGCTGGTGGCATATGTGAGAGAGACACAAATGCCATCAGCCAACTACCTGATTAAAAGACCACTGAGAGAAGCAGAGTGATCCTTTGGGGTGTGGGTGGGTGGGTGGGTATTATACCATTTGGAAACTACATCTGTAGCTGAAATTTTGAGAGATCAAGAAGAATGCAAGCAAAAGCTGAGGGCACATTACAGAAAAGAGGAAAAATATACAGCAAAGGAATCAGAAAATTCCAAAGTCTGTCTGTCTGTCTGCCTGCCTGCCTGCCTGCCTGCCTGCCTGCCTGTCTCTCTCTCTCTCTCTCTCTCTCTCTCTCTCTCTCTCTCTCTCTCTCTCTCTCTCTCTCTCTCTCTCTCTCTCTCTCTCTCTCTCTGTGTGTGTGTGTGTGTGTGTGTGTGTGTGTGTAAAGCTTGTTATCAAGTGACCCACCATCTGGAAAGAAATTGGAGCAGGGAGTCTGCTGGAGACAGACTTGGTAAAAACTAGGAGTGAAAGATAAGAGTGACTGAAATGGTTGCAGCAGCCCTTAAAAAAAATCCCAAATATTAATAGTAATGATGTAATAGTTTGATTCAGTACATGGAGCTACAAGGCACTTACTTAAGGACTCTGTACATAATGCAGCTGGCTTAGCAGGAAAAGCTTGCTTGCATGTCATAAAATAACTAGTTTTTGGACTTTTTGTTAGTAAAACTAAAGCTCTACTTATGTATTGTACTTGTTGAACAATAAACAAAGCCTGTGAATATGAAACATGTTTCTTCTTGTATGTTTACCAGCCAAAATAAACTGGTGACAAGCTGAATTGACCTTATGGCCTTGCTGAACTATGAGCTACTCAATCACATCATAGTCTAGTGTGATTGGCAAATGTAACCACTAAACTAAGACCAAGAAAAACATACTGTGGCTTCAAGCAAAGTGTAAATTCAATCCAGTAATCCATAGCAGGGCTCTTACAATTTACAATCCGTTTCTTCAAGAGCAATCAGTTAGATTCGTTATAACAAACTAACCAAACATATGGTTCACACTAATTTTGGCTGTTGCCATACCATTCCAGGCATTGTGATTCATTAAGTTTTGTGTTATGGTATATTGAGTAAACTCAATTGATTGTGTATCATTGGATTAAGTGATGTTTTGTTTCACAGTTGTGTGTATAAAACTATTATTGTGGCTTAATACAATATAAGAGCCCAACTGAATTACACAGTCAGTTCCAATATTCTTTACAAGTGACCATTCAATATTGACGGTGGCTGATGGGAAGTCCAGTTCAGCAATTTCTTACTTTTCTCCCTGCTGCAGAGAACAATTTGCAGTGATTGCCTACAGATGGGTCTCAGGTTTTTTTGTTTTGTTTAATTGCTATTTTTAAACTGCTAATCAATTTGAATAAGGCAAATATCTATAATAGAAAGAAGAAGAATGAACTATAAGAATCCTCCAAAAAGGTGAGAAATTTAAGAACAAAAGGCAACTTATGTAAGGTGCAAATAAGAATGATTTGTAAAGTTGTAAAACTATAGAAGGATGCAGTGTACCTTAGATTGATGGAAAATAGATTTAGTTAGGTTATTTTTCTAGTTTCCTGACTTTAATTTCATTTTCCAGTTATATCTTACTTAGTTTTTGCCCTTTCAAAATATGGCTCACCCGAAAAGAAATAATGTAAAGGCTAGATCACATCGCCCTATGGATGCAAAACGTATGTAAAAGGACACAGCGGACGCCCAAAAATCTGGGGGTGGCTCCATCCGTTCTTGTCCACTCTCAAAAGGGGCACACCAGAGCTGCTGGACTGAAAGTGAGATCCAGGTGATTTCTTCCCCCTTTTTATGGGAAACATCGGTTTTCTGCTAGGTGTCCTTCCACATACTCTAAGCATACTGCAGACATCCTAAATATCCGAGATACATCCACTATACGAACGTTTTTTCCATTTTAATGCTTTATATCCAAGCTGCATCTGCTTTCATCCTTTCTACGTCCGTGCTACTAACACTGTGTGTCCGTTCCACATCCGTTTCACTTCCTCCCTGTGTCTGTTTTCCGTTGGAGCGGATTTGAGTTGCGCGGATGCACAGCGGATGCCTAGCAGATATAGAGGATGCGTAATGGATGACAACGGATGTATAACAGATGTTCCCCGTATGCATAGCGGGATGTAGAACGGACGCGTTGGATACTTCATCCACTCAAAAAGTTTTGTGCAACTCAAAACTTTTTGAGCGGATGAAATCACAGTAGACGGATGCTGGACGGATAGAGAGTATGAAAAACGTATGCAGTGAGTACACAATGGATGCATCACATTTTCCAACAGATGGCAAGCTTTTTTGTCCGTTTTACATCCTCTTTGCATCCGTTGGTGCAGTGTGACATGGGCTTAAAGGGTATGTATCTATGAGAGACCCAGTTTGGTCTAGTGACCAAGACATGAGGCTTGAAACCAGGGGGACATGGATTCTAGTCCCACCATAGGCACAAAGTCATCTTGGTGACCTTGGGCCAGTCACCCTCTATCAGGCCTGGGAAACTGGCAACAATTAACTTGATCCAAAATCTTGCCAAGAAAACCTCTTCAGGCACCAGGAGTCAAAAACTGACTCAAAGACACACTCACAAAAAAGTATTTATGAAGGTAAAAGAAATAATATGAATAATGAAAATCACAGGAAGTTTGTTAATTACATAATTGTCCGTGAACGTAACACACTATATTTCACTATGTGTGAAAAGAAAAAAATGTGGTAATTATGCTTAGGACATGATGCCCCAGAATAGTGCTTCCCAGTTTTTGTAGTGTTCAGAATGTCTATACATGAATTCTCAGAATTCTTCAGCCAACACTGACATTGCTTTGGAGACTGGAAATTCAAGGCCACATATGTGGAGGTTACCAAGCATCAGTGGTGAGATTCCAAAAGTTTTACCACTGGTTCAGTGATAGTGGCTTGGTGAGCAGGGGCATTGCCAAATGCGCACTTTGCGCAGGCGCAGAGCCATTCCAACTCACCTCCTGCAAGCTTGTATCTACGGGTCAGTTCGGCGGCTGCCACACAGCACTCTGCTGTGCCGCACAAAGCAACTGCGCTTCAAAAACAGAGGATAATGGTGAGTACGGGAGCCTGGATGGGTGGGTGGGCCCAACAACAGAGTGGCGGAGATAACCATTTTGGTCTCCACTGCTCATCGTCGCTACCGGCTCTGCAGAACTGGGCTGAACTGGGAGAATATCACCACTGCCAAGCATGATTCATGTAAAATATGGTCCTGCCCAGTGGTGGGATTCAGCCAGTTCACACTGCTTTGGGAGAACCTGTTGTCTAGTTGTTGTTTTTTTTAATTGTTTATTTTTAAAAACAAACATACACATACAAAACATAAAAACATCTTCCATTTTATATACATCAGTGTGTCAGCTAGTAACAAATCTTTTGTGCTATCCTTTTGTAGTCATTTACTCACAATTTATATCAGTGTTCACATTGTCGAACTAACATATGCTTATATATTTATCAGTTGTTAATCATCCATGACTAAACTATTGTATTTATTCCATCATTTTATACGAGATGTTCCAAGCTTTATCTTAAAATCTGTGTTATACTTTCAACCAGTGGTTATATATATCTATATTATGTTTTATATCAGTCTATTAAATTTCTATCACAAAATTATCTAGTCTATTACATTACCATGCCTTTTTATCCAACCATTGATAAAACAAATCCCATATCATATAAAGTTGCTTGTCTTCTTGTTCTCTAATTTCAAATGTCAGTTTACTCATTTCAGCACAGTCCATAATTTTTTTGATAACTTCCTCTGCATAGGTATTTTGTCATTTTTCCAGTTCTTCGCAAATACAATTCTAGCCGCTGTTAAAACATTTACAATCAAATATTTCAGTTCTTTATTGTCTATGTCCAGTATGACTCCCAATAAAAAGATCTCTGGTTTAAAGTCTATATGTTGTTTTATCATTTTTTCCAACCATGTGTGAATTTTAGTCCAATATTTCTTCATATCCGAACATGTCCACCACATATGGTAACATGAGCCAGGTATCTGATGACATTTCTAGCATTTATCCAATTTATTCTAAAACATTCTTGAAAGTCTCAACTGGGGTAAGTGCTACCTGTAAAACATCTTAAACAAATTTTCTTTATATGCAGTTGACACTGTCATTTTATAATTTTGAGACCACAATATTTGCCATTTTTCTAAATCAATCCCATATCCAAAATTTTTCCCCCAAGCAATCATTGTTTTTTTGACTTGTTCCTCCTCCAATTTAAATTCTAATAGATGTCCATAAAGTTTTTAAATTACCTTTTCATCTGTACCCAACAAAATTTTATCTAAATCAGTCAACTAGTCGTAAATACCTTCTTCCTTAGAGTCTATATCAAACCTAGATTGTGTTTGCAAATATGAAAACCAATTCATTTTTACACCTTGTTCTTCCAATGCTTGCATAGATTTAAGTTCACCCTTTTCATTCAATATCTCACCATATCTGTTTGTTCCTCTTTATATATTATTGATAAGAATAAGCTTCAATAGTTGATATCCATGTTGGAATTTTTAAGTAATATTGTCTTTTTATCTTCTCCCAGTTCAAAAACAATGCCTCACAAATATAATGTCTTCTAAAGTACCCCTGTGTTTTAGTTCCCTTATACCAGAGAAAGGCATGCCATCCCAGCAGCAAGTCATGGCCTTCTAAAGTCAATAATCCACTGTTCCTTAGTGTTATCCATTCCTTTACCCACATCAAACTTGTCACCTGGTAATATAGCTCCTAATTGGGCATGGCAAACCCTCCTCTTATTCTTGCATCTTGTAACAGTTTTAATTTTATTCTTGCTTTTTTACCCTGCCAAATATATTTCAACACAATTCTATTTAAATCTTCAAAAAACTCTTTTCATAATTAAATAGGAATTGTCTGGAATAAATAAAAAGCTCTAGGCAATATATTCATCTTAATTGTGGATATTCTCCCAATCAGTGATAGTTGCAATTTTTCCCATTTCATCAAATCTGTCATAATCTGCTGTTTGAGTTTAACATAGTTATCTTCCTTCAGCAGACTACATCTTGGTGTAATATGAATCCCTAAATATTTAACCTAATTCGTGACCTGTATTTTAAAAAAAATTTCCAACTCTTTCTTTCGTCTTGCTAACATATTCTTTGTTAATATCTTTGTTTTGTCTTTGTTTATTCTCAAATCTGCTACTTTCCTGTATTCTTCTATTTTTTCTATTAATTTGGGTGCTGTTTCCAATGGGTCTTCTAATATAAATACCAGGTCATCTGCAAAAGCTTGCGATTTATACTCCTCCTTATTAATTTTCATTCCTTTTATTTCTTTTTCTTCTCTAATATTCCTATTCAAGACTTCCAATGTTAATACAAACAGCAGAGGCGACAATGGACAGCCTTTTCTTGTCCCTTTTCTTATATCTATGGATTCTGTTAATTCTCCATTTACCATAATCTTTGGAGTTTGTTCATAATATATCGTTTCAATGGCTTAGATAAATTTCTAACCAAATCCCATTTGTATCAATTGCAGTAAAATAAATTGCCAACTCACATTATCAAAGGCTTTTTGAGCATCTAGAAACATCAAGGCTATTTGCTTCTCAGGGTGTGCTTCATAATATTCCAGAGTATCCAAAATGATTCTCACATTGTCTTTGATTTGTCTCTTTGGCAGAAATCCATTTTGATCAGTAGGAATAAAATTATTTAAGTATCTTTTTAGTCTTTCTGCCAAAATTGAAGCAAAGATTTTATAGTCTGGGTTCAATAAAGATATAGGTCTATAATTTTTAATTTGCTGTAGGTCTGTACCTTCCTTCGGTATAAGTGTAATGTATGCTTCTGACCATGTTTTTGGTATTCTTTTCTTCAACATAACTTCATTCAAACTTCTATAAGATGAATATTCAATATTTCCTGAAAAGTCTTGTAAAATTCAACTGGCAAAAGGACCTAGTGCTTTCCAAGCATTCTGTTTTTTTTAAGGCTTCTGTTAATTCCATCACTGAAACATTGTTTCAATGTTTTTGGGTATCTGAGGTAGGTTTGCTTTCTGAAGATATTGTTTAACTTTTTCTTCTTGAATATTCTCTTGAAAGTACAGTTTTCCATAGTAGTCTTGTATAATTTTTTTCTTCTCCTCATTTCCATAGCAAACCTGTCCTTCTTTATTTATCAGTTGACTAATTCTTCTTGCTTCTCTTTCCCTTCTCAGTTTATAAGCTAGCCATCTGCCTGGTTTATTTACATCTTTATAGTAATTCTGTTTAGCATTTTTAATTTTTTGTGCTAATTCTTCTTTTTCCATTAGTCCCATTTTATGTTTAATTATATCCATTTTATTTCTAAAGTCTTTTTTTTTGTGGGAACATCTGTAAATCTTTTTCCAGTCTTTTATAGTCATCCTCTAATGTCTTAAATGTCTTTTTCTGTTTTATGTTTCTTCTCCTAGTATAACCTATTATCAAGCCTCTTGTGTAGGCCTTCATCGTGTCCCAGAGATTCTGTAAAGATGTATCCTCTTTTCTATTTTCTTTGAAGAAGAAAACAAGTTCTTTCTCTATTTTCTTTTAGTATCATATTATTTAAAGTCCATCTAGATCTCCTCTTGTGTCCTTTCCAAATAACTGACACTGGATTATGATCTGCCCAAGTGCTTGTTTCTATTTCAATCTGTCGTACATTAGTCAATAATTCTGCTGACATCCATATCATATCTATTCTAGACCAGGATGCGTGCCTGTTTGAATAAAAAGTATATTGCTTACTTTCCACATTTCTGTCTCTCCATGCATCTTTTAAATTAAATTCTTCTGTTATTCGAAGGAAGGATTTTGGTAGTATCTTTCTAACTTTCTTTGTTGTTTTCTGTGTTTAATAGTCCAACCAGTCATTAATTATTCAATTAAAATATCCCATCATACAATATTAACCTAGTCCAATTCAATTATTTTTGTATGTAATTTTCTACAGAATTCTACTTCTTTAATCATGGGGGGCTTAAATTGCAATTAAAAGTGTTTTAACGCTGTTATCTATTATTTCCACCATCAAAATCCTTCCATCATCATCTGTGTAAATTAGTTCTGCCAAAAGTGTTTCTTTAATATATAATACCACACCTCTTTTTTTAGATTGTCAGCGACGTAAATAATTTCCCTAGTTTTCCTTGTTTTAGTATATATTCATGTTGTTTTTTAATATGTACCTCAAGTAAGCAGATTATATCAAATTTTAATTTTTCTAGTTTACAAAATACTTTCCTTCTTTTAGTAGCCAAAATAACTCCATTTATGTTAATCATAATCAATTTTCTTTCATCCATGTTAAGCTTTATAAGAGGGTTTTATTGCTCTAGTCGATCTCAATTCTGTTATTCTCTGGGTTCACTGCCTACTGCACCTTCTTCTTTTTCTTTTTCAATTACTGCTATACACTCCTCTTGGAATTCAATTAGTGACTCTTCCTTTCTAGTGTCTTTCTCCTTTTCTCTAAAGTATTTTAAGTAGAATAACTCAGCTTTTCCAACTGTGTCAATTCTGTGTCTTAGTTCCTGCCAAGTGAACAAGAGCCTTCTGGCATCAGCCATCTGTAGTTTACTACTCTTTTAAGTAACTCTTTAGTCAAGAATAAATATTCTCTTCTCATCTCTCTTACTCTTCTTGGTATCTGTTTCAGCACCACAATTTCTTTATCTTTATATTTTAGTGTTTTCTCTCTCACCACCTGGAGTATCTGTGTCTTAATAATTTGCTGTCCCAGCTTCAGCAGTGTGGAAGGTTGCTTCTCTGCTGCCAGCAAAAAGGGCTTTTCCTGCATCAACCAGGGACTTTGCAATGTCCCTGGTATCGACAGGATGATTGACAGGATGTGCCCTCCTCAATCACCATCTCTATGGGATGGTTTAGATCTGGTGGGACCGTCCTGCAACAGAGATATCAGCAATGATCTTGGAGCTTCAAGATTGCACGCTGTATCGCTGAGACACCAGCTCTACCCCCAGTTAAGCTGTTGAGCAGTTTGGTGAACTGGAAGAAATCATTAGGGTATAGAACCACCACTGGTCCTGCCATTGTGTTTAATATTAAGATATTAATAATAAGATATAAATGATGAGCTTCAAATAATAATTTCTGGTTTGTGTTATTTCAAAATTAAAAAAATGGGAAGAAAGCTCTGTCATGTCATTTCATTTACTGGTAGTCCTTGACTTACAACAGTTCATTTAGTGACCATTCAAAGGTACAACAGCACTAAAAAAAAGTGACTTATGACTGGTTTTTCACATTTATGACCATTGCAGCATCCCCATAGTCATGTGTTCAAACTTTGGATGCTTGGCAACAGATTCGTACTTAATGTCCCGAGCTCATGTGATCCCCTTTTGCGACCTTCTGACAAGAAAAATCAATGTGGAAGCCAGATTCACTTAACAACCTTGTTACTAACTTAATAACTGCAGTGATTCATTTAGCAACTGTGACAAGAAAGGTCATAAAATGGGCCAAAATTCACTTAACAAATGTTTCATTTAAGGCCCTGTCACACTGGCCAACAGATGCAAAACGGACACAACGGACGAGCAAAATGTTCCATCCGTTGTTATCCACTCTCAAAAGGGGCAAAAATTTGCATAACCGGAGCGGATAACACGGACGCGGGGAGGATGCAGGGCGGATGGAAAGTGGATGCGGAACGGAAGCCGAGCAGATGGAAGCAGATGGGAGCGGATGGCACATCCGCAGGGCTTCCGGGGGGCCTCAGCAAAGCGGACACGGAACGGATGAAGCGGATGCAGAGCGGATGCACAGTGGATGAAGCGGATGCAGAGCGGAAGCCTAGCGGATGCACAGCGGAAGCCTAGCGGATGCCTGGCATTAATTGCGCATGCAGGGGAGATGCATTGCGCAAGCCCCCCGGATATAAAGGGAAACAGCTCGCACGTGGCCAGCATTCAGAGGAAAGACCTACTGCAGGATACATTGAGTCCTTGCCTGCCCTGCCTGCATGCCTGCCTGCAAGCCTTGCTGCCAGCCTTCCTGCCAGCCTGCCTCCAAGCCTCCTGGCCAGCCTCCCTGCCAGCCTTGTTCTCTGCCTGCCTGCCAGCCTTGCTGCCAGCCTGCCTTCCAGCCTCCCTGCCAGCCAGTCTGCCTGCCAGCCTTGGTGCCTGCCTGCTTGCCAGCCTGCCAGGCTTCGTGCCGTCTTTCCTGCCAGGCTTCCTGCCAGGCTTCCTGCCAGGCTTCCTGCCAGGCTTGGTGCCTGCCAGCCTACCTGCCAGCCTCCCGGCCAGCCAGCAACCCCACAACCATGGGGAAGAAGCGAAAGTCTCAGCAACCTGCCGCCATCCCTGGCAAGAAGGACAGGGCCACCCTCCCGCCCCCTGTCCCTGACTCTGCTTCTGCTGGGGCTTCTGCTGCTCGGGCTCGCTTTTCTGGTGCTGGAGCTTCTGCTGAAGCTGCTCCTGGCAGTGGTGCTTCTGCTGCGTACTCTGCTGAAGCTGCTGCTGGTCCTGCTCATCCTGCTCGTGCTCCTGGACTTGCTCGTACTGCTCGTGCTCCTGGTCTTGCTTGTCCTGTTCATCCTGCTCGTGCTCCTGCTCCTGGTCCTGCTCATGCTCCTGGTCCTGCTGGTGCTGCTGGTGCTGCTGGGGCTGGTGCTGCTGGAGCTCCTGGTGATTACTCTGCTGCTGCTGATCCTGGTCCTGCTGAACCTGCTGCTGCTGCTGCTGCTGCTGCTGATGATGATGATGATGATTATGATCCTGCTGCTGCTGCTGCTGCTGATGATGATGATGATGATCCTGCTGGTGCTGCTGCTGGCGGTGGTGTGGAGGAGCAGCCCCTACCACCTGGGAGCCCCTCTGATGAGGGCCCATCTGGTCCTGGCAAAGGGAGGAAGAGGCGTATGCGGGAACGGGAGAGGAGGCAATACTTCATTGAGGAGAAACACGAGGATGAGGTGCTGGAGTGGCTGAGAGAGAATGACTATCTGTGGCGGAAGGGACACCGGCTGTACAGGGACACCAAGCAAAAGCAGGCTGCTTGGAGAGAGAGGGCGGAGTATATGGGTTACACTTTGGAGGTGCTCCTCAGCTGGTGGAAACATATGCACACCTGGTACGGGAAGCTGCACCTGAAGAAATCTGGCCAGGCCACAGTAAAGCTGACGGACAGAGAGACCTACGTCATGGCCAGGTGCAGCTTCCTGGAGGGTGAGATCCGCCATCGAGGAGCACCAGGAGCCCCTCTGTCTACCCTCTCTCTCCGGCAGCCGGCTGCGACCCAGTCCTCTTCCGGCCAAGAGTCAGTCCCTGTCTCCAGGCAGGTTTCTGTGGAGCGTGCCACGGCGGAGAACCCGCGGACAGCTATTGTCACCATGGTGGAGTGCGTGGAGGACTCCCTGGTGCGGTGGGAGAGAGGAGACATCGAGTCCACCACAGTCGTAGCCGCATCCACCACCCCCAGCTCCGCCTCCACAGAAAGGCAGAGAGCCAGACAGCAGGAGGGGCAGAGCCACACTGTCCTGCTGAAGATCAGGGACACCATCTGCACCAGTATAGATCTCCTCTCTCAGCTGGTCAGCACCGACTCCTCATCCTCCAACCGCAAGCCCTTCCTCACCTATGTCAACCAGACTCTCAAGAACATGCAGAAACCCCAGTACCAGGAGGTGAAGGACCGGATCACGGAGCTGCTTCATAACCTTCCAGACCCAGAGGAACCTGCTCCCACCCAGTCCAGGTCTGCTCCTCCACCCCAGGTTATATCCCTCCCATACCAAGGCTTCCCACAGGCCCTCACCTACCAGGGCTACGGCTACCAGGAGGTCCAGCAGCACAAGCAGCAGCCCTTCCCAGCCCAGGCACAGAATCATCGGGCGACACCGTTGCCACTGGTTCCACTGATGCCACTGATGCCAGCCACGCCGGTGATGCCACCGACGACAGCGATGCCACCCACACCACCGATGCCACCCACGCAAGTCCTCACCCAGCTGCAGACCAGACAGCCCCACTACACTACTCCTTCCTCCACCCCACAGCCAAGCCCGGCCTCAGTACATCTGTCATCAGTACTGGGGCTGACACCCCATGGCATGGAGGAAGGACCTCTCAGCATCGCAAGTCTGAGCCAGCTGTCTGAGACCTTCCTCAACACACCGTCCCCTGTTGTCCTCTCGGGGCCAGGCACCCCAATGACGATACAGACCAGCACTCCAGCACCACCCACCTCCACAGCACCTGGACCCTTCACCCCTGAGACTGGGCACACTTCCGAGTGACCAATAAGAGTGCCAGAGACTGGGTAGCTGGCTACCTGTAGAATTTATTTGGACACTTGACTTGGGTCATTTTTGTTTTACAGCTTGTTGTTCAATAAAGTTTATCTTTGATTCAAACACTTGCTTCATTTTTTTTTTTTTAATAAAGTCTTGGTGGAAACTTTTAGAAAAGGTTTAAGCCTTTGCATGCTTGTGGGATGGGTTAAGATAGCAGTGGGATGGGCAGGGATACCTTTGGGATGGGTAATAGCTGTGGGATGGGTAAGGATAGCAGTGGGATAGATAAGCCTCCAGTGCAAGCATAATGGGACTGTATGGTCCACCTTCCCTGGTGCCAAACCTATGGCCCTTTATTATCAATAATAATGTAATAATCATCCACACATGTCAACACAAACACAACTCTTTATTAAACGCCCTGTTCATTGTAGGCCCACCCAACATACATGGCACAATCTCATCAGTGTGATGAGACAGGCTGAAGGAAGCACTCATTAATCATCTATCATCCTGTCTTGCCACTCCACTGATCCAGCTGGGGAGTTGCACCAGTGTTTCAGGAGGTTGCGCTGCTTCTTCCCTTCACGTGAGGCTCTGTTGGGGCCTTGCACATCCTCAGTGTCGATCAGGTTTCTCCCTTGCCTCCATTCCCCAGGCTCCATGTCCCCATTGCCTTGTTGGAGGTCCACGAGCCTGTTCTGCAAGACCGGGTAGCAGGTGCGCATGAGATTGTGCAGGATGCAGCAAGCTTCCATGATCCTCCTCATGGTCTCTGGGCGATGCTGCATGGTGGTGAGAAGTACCTGGAACCTATTGGCCAGGATGCCAAAGGCGTTCTCCACCACCCGCCTTGCCCTGGACAGCCTGTAATTGAAGATCCTCTCTTCACGGGTGAGGTGTCTTGAAGTGTCGGGCTTCATGAGATAGGTTCTGAGGGAGAAGGCGTCATCCCCCACGATGAAGTAGGGCACATCTTGTGTGTCGTTGGGCAGGGGGTCTGGATCTGGGAAGCCCATGATGAGGTTGCCTTCCAGCCCCTCCTTGAGGTCACTGGCATTGTATATCTGGGCATCTGAACATGAGCCGCTGCCTGAAGCATCGATGTACCTGAACTTGTAGTCAGCATCGACCATGGCAAAGAGGACGATGCTGAAGAAGCCCTTGTAGTTGAAATATGTGGACCCTGACTTGGGTGGTGCTTTGCAGGCCATCTCCTTCTTCAGTGGAGGGGCACTGGAGGAGCTCCTCCAGGTATTCTTCGATGATGGCCTGCACCACTTCTCTGACCACAATGCTGATGGTGTTGTGTGGCACCCTCCAGCCATACTGCATGCTCCTGTAGGTGGTCCCTGAGGCCAGGTGGCACAGAGTGAGTGCCACCTTGAGCCCAGGTTCCAGGCTGGGCCGGAAGTTGGTGTTTGCCTTGGTCAACCTGGGTGTCAGGCGCTGCACAACTTCGTCAAACATGGCTGGAGGCATCCTCATGAAGTTCTGGAATGCACGAGTGTCTTCGTTCCTGAGCTCCACCATCAGCTTGTTGTACAGCCCGTACTCTGCTCTTCTCCCGATCCATCTTCGGACCCAGACGCTTCTTGGCCGCCTCCTTTTCTTCCCGTAGTAGAGTTCACAGAGCCTGTAGATGGCTTCGCACTGTTGCAGAAGGATGGTGGCTGCCAAAAGGACTGTGTTATGATCCACGGTGGACATGACTGGATGCTGTGGAAGAGCAAGAGTCAGATGAAGGCTGCAGAGGTCTGCACAGCTAGGCTGCTGGTCTGAAAGTGAGATGCAGGTGAGTTGCTCCCCCTTTTTATAGGCAGTATAGATGTCCCTTTGCATCCTCTAGGCATCCTCTAGACATCCTCTAGGCATCCTGTAGACATCCTTAATATCCGAGATAGGTCCCCTCTGCGAAAGTTTTTTCCGTTTAAAACGCTTTGTTTCTGCTTGACATCCGTTCGGCATCTGTTCTGCATCTGTTCTTCGTCCATTCCGCTTCCTTCCTGCATCCGAGCGGATGCGAATTGCGCGGATGCAGAACGGATACCTAGCAGATATAGCGGATGCGTAACGGATGCAGAACAGATGCGTAGCAGATGCGTAGCGGATGCATAATGCACGAATTGGATAATTTTTCCACGGAAAAGTTTTGGGCAGCTCAAAACTTTCTGAGCGGATGAAACGTCAATAGATGGATGCTGGACGGATAGAGAGGAAGCAAAATGGAGGCAGTGAGTACATTGCATTAACCAACAGATGGCAAGCTTTTTTGTCCGTTTTACATCCTCTTTGTATCCGTTGGTGCAGTGTGACAGGGGCTTTAGCAACAGAAATTTTGGGTTCAATTACGGTTGTAAGTCAAGGGCTACCTGTGTTCAATTTCTATAGTCACTTTATCTCAAACCAGTAACTGTAGGCAGCAAGCAATCAGAAAAAATTATGAGGAAGGCCAGTCCTTGTTACATAAATACCAGCCACATGCAATTTTGCTCTCATATATGTTAATACAGAAGTAAGTCCCATGGGACTTATTAATAGCTTATCCTAATAGCTTATCCAGGATCACCATGCCTGAAGTTATTTAGAGGTTGGCTTAATGTATTGATAGAATACGTGTGGAATGCCAGATGTTGATAAACAGCATCCCCAACTAGCATGGCATCTAGAGCAGTGGTTGTATTCTACCAGTTCGGCCCGGTTCTGGCATACCGGAAGCACCAAAGATCAGTTGGCAGAGAACTGGTTCACTCCAATGTTCTGCAGTTGGGCTCAACCGCCCGTCCCTGCTACTGGGTCCTTTTTAACCTCTCAGCTGTTTGACGCAGCAGAGCAGATTGCTGTGCTAAACAGCTGAGAGGCGCAGTGGCTTAGTTTTTACTGTTTTAATACATGCACAAAGCATGTGTTTGGCATGCACATGATCACATGAGTTGTGTGACCCCATTCCTGCAGCCACACCCACCAAGCCATGCCCACAGAACCGGTGATGGGAATGCCCACCAGTGATCAAGAGTATTACTGATAGCCTATCACTACTTAATATATTACATAAATTGTTGGATTCACATTTTACAAAAAACATGGTTTACTAACCAAACTAAAGCAAAGATTTCCAAAAATCGTAATGACTGGATTTTTTTCATCATGGCAAATTAAAATCAGAGCAACCACATTCATTGGGGAGCACAAGACGATGAGGAAACATGATACTATCACACAAGTGATGTGAATGATCATGACTACATTATTTTCATGTGGTTGTGACTTGTTATAGATGCCTATGACTGCATATCCACTATCTGAATACAGATAGTGAATACAGAATATTGAGTACTCTGTTTTGTATTCCCTGCTTGTTTGTAGCAGATAGTCAACTTCTTAGGAGTTTTCAAAGTTCATCCTGATGACATGAAAATTTGACACATTTTATTGGCTAAACAGCACATGGCTGAGCTATAGCTTGATAACATATAAATCATGGTTTATACATCATAGTGGTTTTATTCACATAACCTGGTAAACGAAAAGTATATAAACAATATTATAGTTCAGCACAACTCATAAACCCAGTCAGGAACGTGCAGCTTCCAGACCATGTGTGACTCAGAGGTGGTATTCAGCAGGTTCTGATAGGTTCTGGAGAACTGGTCGTGGAAATTTTGAGAAGTTTGGAGAACCTGCAAATCCCACCTCTGACTGGCCCTGCCCCCATCTATTCTCTGCCTCCTGAGTCCTAGCTAATCAGCTGGGTCTTCTTTTGTTGCCCTACACAGGAGAATGGAACTGGAAAGCAGGTTAGTGGGGTGGGGAGGGAATGGAGATTTTGCAGCATCCTCCCCCTGCCATGCCCACCAAGCCACGCCCATAGGTTTGATAGTAAAAAAAATTGGAATCCCACCACTGGTGTGATTGTGTAGGGTTTGAAGAAGATGCATTGACAGCAATTGATAAACAGTAGGATTCTTTCCTTCCATTCTGAGGCAAAAAACACAGGAGGTAAACAGGCTTTGAAAATAAATGAACATCACAACATCTCCCAACCCAGTTTGCACTCAAAAGAATCACATTCCTGTCTGTCCATTTCTCCGCCTATCAGGAAATTTTCCAGGTACTTTCCCCTAAACTGCTGAAAAGTGCTCTGGTAGAGATTGTTTCTTTTCACAGGAATGGAGATGCTTTGGTATTTATTTAAATCGTCTGAGGACAATCTGCATCCCTAATAAGCTATGCTCAGCCTCATGTATCTTAGATGTCAGGACCCAAACTAATGTACTTACCTAAGCACTAGAATTAATAGGCAGGAAATAATGGTGAGGCAGATGACAACCATCAACAATGAGACTGATGGATCCATTGGTCCCCTCTGTACAACTATCATAGGTATAACAAAAGAGTATGGCTGGGGGCTGGAAAACCTCTTTCAGGTTTTTTTTATGCTTACAATATTTATATTTCTGATACCTATAACTTGAAAGACAAGGTTATGGCAGATCATCAAGGAGAAAATCTATGTGCTCATTAAGAATCGCAATGACTTAATGTCATGTAATCAATAAATATTGATGATGATAACAATCTATAAGGCTCCATAAATACTATTTTACAAAATAAGCAAAAGACATTCAGGACACAAGAATGCAAAACAGTAATACCTGTAGTTACAATGATCCTTTGTATTGACCTGAAAAAAATCACATGTAATGAAGGTAATTTTATAGAAAATACATTGAACATGCATGCTAAATCACATTTAGCACTGATAATGTATAAACTATGTTCCCACTGGTGAGTACATAGCTAGCCATGGTTTGCTGACTGACCTCCATATTTGTATTCTTGACTCATTCATGTGTCTGATCAATGATTCTTGATTTTGTCTAGTGTTAAGAAAATGACAATTAGTGTGTCCAATATAGACTGCAGATCTTATTTTGTTCCAAATAATTCACACATTCAAACAGACAAAGGTCAAGGATTTATAAGAACAGTTATGGTTCAGTTATTAAGCTAAGATGTAGTCACAGGACATTCCAGAACAGAAGGCACCCTTAGTTTGATACTAAGGATGTACTGGGAAATAACACCACTTGGCCCAGAAAAAAAAAAAAACAAGGCTTCTCATTGTAAGGCAAGACTCTGAGGGCATTACAGGTTTTTTTAAAATGGAAGTTCTTCTCAATCTCGAGAAACAGTTGCTGTGTTAAGATCTAGATCCCCAGACCTGAGATTGCTCCATGCTTCTATTGATCTTTCCACTATCTCGGATAAAGAGTGATATATGCTATTCACCAGTGGTGGGATTCGATTTTTTTTACTACCAGTTCTGTGGGCATAGCTTGGTGGGCATGGAGGGGGACAATATTGTAAAATCTCCAGCCAGAGGTGGTATTTGCCAGTTCTCTGAACTACTCAAAATTTCTGCTACAGGTTCTCCAGAACTGGTCAGAACCTGCTAAATACCACCTGTGATATTCACTAAACAAGACCAGCCAAGATGGATATGAAAATATATTTTAAAGAATTGCCCAGAAGAAAAGAGAGCAGTCGGGCCACCGTATCTCAGCTGAAGAAAATCCAAGGGCCCACCAAATGAAGCAAAGTCTCTTTACCTGATATCTAGAGATAATTCAGGTGTTTGCAGTTCAAACATGGTAGCCCTGGGATCTATGAAGTCAAAAGCATTCTTTTTCAAACTTTGTGCAGTAATTCGAATCAGTAAATTTCTGATACTCTGAGGTAGAACAGAGCCTTCATCTTCAAAATATGATTGTTGCACTCCACACAAACAGAAGTCCAAGGAAAAACATTGCAAAACATTTGCTTCCTTATATTCTTCAAAGGACACGGGAGACATAAAGATACATCCCTTTTGTGAAATATATGGCTGTGATTTCTTAACATCCCATGTTGGAAAGTGCTGATATAAAGAGGCATACCAGTACACTCCAGTTTGCTATTTGAACACACTTCTCATTTGGAGTTTAGGAGAATCTAGTTCCCACAGTGACAACAGCTGTTTCAAACCCAATTACTGATGTCTTTTTCTAAAGAGATTGGTTGCTTTAGGAACTGAGAGGCAGAATGCATCCAAGATGAAGATGTGGAAAAACACACTTTAAAAAAATAAATAAATTATTTTAGTTTCTCCTGATATGTTGGCATATATGGTTAAATATGCTGATAGTTTGTATAGGTTAATACACTTATAAAGGACTATATGGACTATAATAACAGGATTGTTCAAAGGTAATGAGTTTTGGGAGAGAAGATAGACCTCAAGAGTGGCATTTTATAAGCATTTTAGGTTCCAGAAAAGGAAGCATTCCATTCCAACAGGAAACTACTTTTGTTCCTTCTGTGCATATATTTTCTCTAAACACAAACAATGGTTCTGTACTTCTCCCTTGAGTTTCAAGAAATCTGTGAAAGAGGAAGCCTCTTGAGAAAAGAGACAATAACTAAAGACTTATTGTCAGATTTGTTTAAAAGCTTCACGTGTACTCCAGCCTTACACGTATCTCCAAGGAGAGACTCCAGAGACACCCAGTACTGCAAACCCCCATGAGAATGCCAGTTCTTTTGCTAAGTTTCTGATTCTTACATTTGATTTTTAGCTCTGTCTCACAAATAGTGCTTTACTCAAAAAACATTGTCCTCCACCAGCCCTCCCTGTCCTTTCTGTGGATCTGACTTTCTACATATTACAGAGAAATCCCTGCAAGAAGTCTACATTCTTATAGCTCCCACCAGGAGACACTCCTCTCCTGATCATTCTGGACCAGGGGTCTCCAACCTTGGCAACTTTAAGATTTGTGGACTTCAATTCCCAGAATTCTGCGAGTTGAAGTCCACAAGTCTTAAAGTTGCCAAGGTTGGAGACCTCTGTTCTGGACAATTCACCAGCAATTACCTGATAAACAAAGGAAAATTACCCCATTGTTCAGAGGAAGAGGAGGAGGAGGAGGAGGAGGAAGGGGAGGAGGAGCAGGAAGATTGGGGGAGGAGGAGGATTAGGGAGGAAGAGGAGGAGGAGGAGGAGGAGAAGGAGGAGGAAGATATCAATAATTTTGACTTGCTCAAAAATTGTAGGTCTAAATCAAAAATAAAATATTATTACCCCATCGCTCATGCTAAGAGGAAATGCAATGCATAACGAAATGCTTCCTTCCTTTTGTGATCAGCACTCCCAGCAGAGGCAGAACCTAGCCTGCTGGATGATCTCAGAAGCTACCATTTGAACTCCACAACTGTTGGAAAAACGGGAAGTTGGAAAAACATGTCAGTGGAAGGAATGGCAAGCCTCCATACTGCCACATAGATAACAGTATGGATACAGTCGGCAAAGACTCGGCTCCATTCATGGGCATCTTTATCATATTTTTATCCCACTGACAAGTTCATCTGTGTGTTTTGGCAGGAGTCCCAGGATACCTTGCCAAGAAAAGGCGGCAATGACCAGTGATAGCAGAAGATAAAACCTTTGCATCATACTGCATAAAGACTTGGGACAATCGCTTATATTCTAGATAAAACTCCTCCATTTGAATTTCCAGTCTAAAATTAATGTAAAATCTGCAACCCTATAATCATTGAATAGGAATAGGTCTTAATTCTGAATGAACATATGTAGGGAAGCATAGAAGTGACCAAAAAGGTTGTGCTTTCTCCTTATTAGTTCTATAGTTGAAAAAAGTTAAGTAATGGATTATATGCACTATTATCGTATAATAGTGTATCAGTTTTTACTATGCCTTAATTTTCCATTGCCGTTTTTTTTTACTGAAAGCCTACAGTAGAATTGAAAGTCATGAGTCACTGGTATTACTCATTCTGCCAACCAGACATCAGCTGCTCTTTCTCAGATAATTCTTTATGCAAGACATGTCCTCAGATTGACAACTCATGAGCTTCTCTGGAATTCAGATTGGGGAATAAAAAAGAAAAAAAACAGTTAGGTTTCAGACCAGAGATGATATCCAGCAGGTTCTGACCAGTTCTGGAGAACTGGTAGTGGAAAATTTGAGTAGTTCAGAGAACCAGCAAATACCACCTCTGACTGGTCCCAACCCCATCTATTCTCTGCCTCCCGAATCCCAGTGGATCAGCTGGGTCTTCTTTTGGTGCCCTGCACAGGAGAATGGAGCTGGAAAGCAGGTTAGTGGGGTGGGGAGGGAGTGGGGATTTTGCAGTAACCTTCCTCTGCCACGCCCATTAAGCCATGCCCACCAACCCACGCCCACATAACCGGTAGTAAAAAGAAATTGAATCCCACCACTGTTTCAGGTGTTCCTAGCTACCTTGTTGTTTTGTATCAAAACAGCATAGAAAATTAGATGGCTAGAACTAAAGATAGAAATGAGTGACTGAAACAAACAACAGAACAGAATAACAGAGTTGAAAGGGTCTTTGGAGGTTTTCTAATCCAATCCATTGCTCAAGTAGAAACACCTATGTCATTTCAGAGAAATGGTTGTCCAATCTCAAAAACCTCCAGCATTGGAACGCCCACAATTTCTGGAGGAAAGCCATTCCACTGATTAATTGTTCTGCTAAGAAATTTCTCCTTTATTCTAGGTTGGTTCTTTCCTTGATTAATATCCATATCTTATCCTGCCTTTGGGGGCATTGAAGCATTCACCCCCTTTTCTTCGTGACAGTTATACTATAGATATTGTAACACTGCTTTCATATCACCCCTAGTCCTTTAGATCTAAATTAGAACTTATATTTTCTCAGATGATATCTAATGTGTCCTTCTACAACCTGAAATGATTGAAATATTCTGAATGGATTCAGAGCATGCTGAAATATATACATGTGTTTGGGGTTGCAATTCATACAACTCATGACTAGCAAAATGCCATTTGCTCCAGCCAATTGCTGGCAGACAATTATGGGTGATGCACTCCTAACCCTTCTAGATTTAATTCTACAAAGCACACAACCTACAATTACAATAGAGTGGATTCTGCCTGTTTTCACACATTTTGCGCAACTTTGTTTTGCTAAAGAAGAGAAAGATTTGAATTTCACAGTTTTGCAACTATGTGTAATTAGATGAAGAGATTGTGGCACATCAAGAACTGTGACTATAGTTTTCAATAAAAAGAGTGGGATACAAGGCAGGCACCTTGTTTGTAGTAAAGCATCATTTGACCGGTTTTCAAAGGAAGTTGGGAAAATGTACCTTATCTACTGTTTATGCCATCCATAGATTGAACTGTGCTTGCTTTGAAAAACCTAGCAATTTGGGAAACAAATACATGATACAGAGATTGTAATGTATCATCTAAACATGAATTTAGGGCAAAAGATGGTTCACTGTTGGGAATGTTGACAGGATATAATTCTGGTCCAACCAGCTCAACAGTGAGATGAAACCAAAGATAGCCAGGATTAATTTTGGTTCTGATCATAGACAAATAGATTGTTCCAGTTTCATCTGGGAATTTGCCAAAAGACACATGGCATGGAATGTTGCAAAGAAACCTTCCAGTGAGTTGAGATGCAGATGAAGGTGTCTGTTCCGTCTGGAAAAATGCGAGGTAGACCGGGTTCCAACAACAAAGTCTTTATTTGCTTAACACAGTAAGAAAACGGAACATTGGCTCAAGCCGCGACAACCCTTTTATACCTTTCTGTCTGCCGGCTTGTAGCCAATGACAATCATTTGATTTTGCCGCCTTTGGCGGCTTCGAGGATTGGTTCCTATTGAACCAATCCCATTTGGTTTTTGTTAACCAATCAGAATGAGGTATTTGGAGTCTACTATTATTTATACAGAACAGTGTCTTTTCAAATACTGTTTTCTTTCATTGTCCTGAAATCATATCTAGCATAGTCACTGGTGGAGAATGTTAGGAACTGCAGTTCCAGCAACTTCTGAAAGACCACAATTGCTCAACCACTGAACCCTGTTCTAGAGAGAAAGAAAAAAAAAGAGATAAAATTAGGGCACATAATAACACTCCTTCCTGTTTGAAAAAGAAGCTCAACCACAGAAGATTATTGCCTAGAAAACACGTCTATTAGCTGGCTCTTCTCTGCCGGACTCAGGTGCCATTTTCTATATTATGGGCAGGATGGATCTAATTCAGCAATAATCTTTTTTTTCTACAAAAGACCCAGTCACATTTTGTTTCTTGAAGCAGAATCATTCTGCCTCTGCACTGTTATCCTTAACATCTATTTCTCTCCCACATTCCTGACTCTATTCCCAGCAGTGAAGCTCTTCCTCTTCCAGCAGACAGTAATTTTCACATAGGAATTGCCTTTCTATTTTTTTTTTTTTGACAAGCATTGGAAGTGCTATATAATGTACCACTGAAAAAACAATTTGTCTTTATATCACTGGGTTTCCAAATATTTTTGCTTTTGAATTTGCAGCAGTAGCTGGCTTCCATAATTATTACAGGATAATCAATATCTTTGAAGAAAGATATGCTGTAGAATCCTCCTTTTCTATGTCTTCTCCCTCTCTCTTGCTATCAGAGCAAATGTCCTATGGTGATAATAACTCAAGGGAGAGCTTTCTGAACTGGAATTTCTGAAATTTACATAGTTAGTAGTTCCTAATGCTCTTTTACTAAGCAATGAATCAGAGATTAGCAGTTATTCTACACTAATCAACATAGAATATGGATTTGTAATCATGGGTATATCTAAGACTGCCTTTGCCACTAGGCAGGAGATAGCTATGCTAATGAGAGGGAGCATAAGCAAGACTTCTGAAGGCTAGAATTGTGCTTGCTATATATATAACTCCCATTCCTTAAACCAGCTTGCTTTCCTCTCATCAATGCTCACTTAAAATCTTACTGGCAATCTATACATGGTATGAAAGGAAGGACTGAGATATTAGCCCAAGGTGAGATCATGCCTCGCACTTGCTTACTTATCAGTTGGCTTATTTACCAACGGAATCTGATTTTTAACCAACCTACCTCGGTGATAAACTGAGGAAATAATGCATCCTCTGCGTGTTGTAAAACAATTGCTAAGGTATGTAAATGCCTGTGATAAATTTCTTTATCATCAAACTAAGTGGTTCTCTGGGGGACAGATTACCTGCAAAATTACACCAATTGATTGATTGATTACTGTGGACTCTTAGAGATCACATACTGTGTATAAATATTCTTCATGATGCTGCACCAAATGAGCTTCCATTATTCATGAAGACCTTGCCAGGTGGACAAGTTTTGACTTAATAATGCACCTGCTGTTCACCTTGACAAGGGACACCGATGGTATGTTTACTGATGACAAAGTGCCTTTTGTCAATTCTGAGATCTCCTCCAGCATGACCAATTGTTGGAGGTTCTCCTGTCCCTCTTCCAGCAGCTTCACTTCACTGTGAGGAACAGGAAGGACTGTGTAACCTGTGTTATATCACAAATTAGTTCCATAGTGGTACTTTACTTGACACATTGTTGAAGTGAAACTTGTGCAGCCCCATTACTCAGTACTTGCTGATGAATATATGAACTAGTTCCATAGTTCATGGTGGGGGAAGGTCTTCGGGTAATAGTGGTCCTTCTAAACCTGCAGGTGATAGACATATTATGAGATTGGCCTTAACTAACTCATGAATTGTATATATATTTTAAAAAAACATCTAGAAGCCTAAAACCAAAGGATGTTATTTCTCCACGATTCTGTTCCATTCTACTGCTGTGCTGTAACTGTATCTAATAAAGAAATTTGGTTTATTTTTGCTGCTTTGCTACTCTAGACAGAACTTCATCTCGCTGGTAGCCCATTTCCTTTTCTGCCAGGTGGCTTAGTCTAGCTGAGGAAGGCTTAAACAGATGGACTCAAATTCCTGTAATTGTCATTAGCTAAGTGATAATAGCCTGGCATTGCTGAAATCCTTCCCAGTACAAATCCTCTCCTTACGTTTCTCAGAGAGGGAAAAGTCATTCTGCCCTGGATGATATTCAAGGTCCATGTATGTAACCTGAGAGTGAAGAAGTGCTAAATGTATCTCAACACATCTGGAGACAGGTGTCACTTCTCCCACTAAAAGCAGCTTGCTACTCTGAAGCTGTTATGGCTCTCATAACCAAGAGTGTGTTTGCATTCTGTGGCTTGTTCCATCCTGCTCTTATATTTGCATGAATGCTTTTTTTAAATTTTCCATTACGTCTGTGTGTGCCAGTTTATGCCATGTGATAAGAACCAGTGCCAAAGTGTTGGTCAGTGACATCTCAGCCCTAAGCGCATAGAAACAAGAGTGACTGTTAAAAGGATACTAAACACCTCTCTGCCTTGCTCCAAGAAATAAGGGAGTATCCAAACAGTCCAAAGGAAAGAATTGATTGGTTTAAAGGAGAAGGTACCATTTTCTCTTGCTGTTGCAGTTTTGAGAGACACTGAAATGTGTATGTGGAAATAAACTTCTTAATTCTGATGCACCAATCTAGCAACAAAACATTGGTCAATTGTTTCTTTTCTATCCTATCCATCTCATGATCATTTTCTCCCCCTAGAACAGGGATTCCCAACCTGGGGTGCGAAATGATATTCCAGGAGGTGCGAGAAAAGTCCAGGTAAATAATAGGATATTGGCTATATGTTGGCATTTTTATTTTCTTTTGCAATGGACTAACTTTGTTTTCATTTTAGAGTTAAGTATAGTTATTTAGTGGCCGTCACATACATAGCTGAAAAGATTCAATCCTACCATATATTTAATAATTAAATAATTCAATCCTACCATATATTTACCATATATTTCAGGGGGTGAGTGGTTCGAGTGAAATTTCTTTAGGGGTGCGGGGCAAAAAAAAAGTTGGGAACCACTGCCCTAGAAAGATGCTATGGAGGGAAGATTTCCTTAAAATTTTACAAAAGATACTATAAGCAAAAGACACCATGAAAGGGTTACATGGAAGATGGCTTGCCTTGGTCTTACTTTTGAATTCCTGATGATCAAGGCTACAGTTTGCATAGCTACTTGAGAGAATAACATTCTTTGACCTCAACAGAATTCACATATGAACAGGCATACATAGGTAAGAACCCATTGTTAAGTTCAAATTTGAAATCCTGAGGTAGATTTTCACTTCTGGCAGAATGAGATAAATTGTAAGAAAGAGGAATAGTTGTACCTATAAGGATCACATTCTTCTTTTTTAAAAAGAAAGAAAGAAAAGAAAGAAAGAAAGAAAGAAAGAAAGAAAGAAAGAAAGAAAGAAAGAAAGAAAGAAAGAAAGAAAGAAAGAAAGCAAGCTTCATAAGAAAGAGAGGGGAGGGCTTTTCCAAGATGCATTATTTTTTAGATTACAGTCCATTTTACCATTTCAGGATTTTACCACTTTATTCTTTTTAACATGCATACCAGCCCCATATTAAATTACCACGGGGTCCATTTTGCCAAATTCAATTAGACTGTACATTGGCTCATAATGTTCATCATGGCCAGGGTATTGATTTGTGTTCAAACTCTCACAACTTATCTTTCATTTATATGGTGTCACATCTACAAATAATAGCCTGATGTCTTCTAGACTTCAGAATCCACAAACCTCCATCTTTCTAGATTATTCAACATGGAACCAAATGGATCTGCCAGGGAAGAGGCATTTCATCATGCTGAAACTGTACAAATATGTGTAACCCTTTTTTTTCTGAATAGGTCTTCACTCAACATGCAACCCAAAGCCATACGCCTATTTGCTTATATAAATGTCCCATTCAGTTATGACTTAATTCCCAATGACCGTGCTATCTAAAAATGATGGGACCTGGAGTCCAATACGTTTAAAGGGCACCCAGTTTAAGGAAAGCCATAATACTCAGAACATTCACCCAAGCCTACACTAACCCAGATATGTAATAAGATCTCTGTAGTCCTTAACCTGCATGATAAATAATAAGTGGGAACTTTGGTCACAAAAGTTTTTCCAAGACCAGTATAAATTAAATGGTATTTGCTATATTAGTCATGATCATAAATCCTACATGTTTGCAAAGTTAAAAATAAAGAGTTAGGAACATTTTCTGTACCAAAGGATTAGACATTCATGTGACTATGTAAACAGTAGAAATTCCCTTGGATAAATATTTTGCTACTCAGTGGTTTACTATTTCGGAAAATATGCAGGTCTTTTTTTCCTATTTCTCCTGTCTCCACCTCTGTAATATTTACTCCTGGCTTGTTAAAATGCTATTCTTTTGTGAGGCTTGTTTTGTTCTCCTAAAATTAAAAAAAGTTGTGATTTAAAAAAAGTTGAGATCAAACATATTGAGATTGTCAATCAATCAAACCATTGCAATCGCTTCCTCTGAATTTAATGCAAACATTACTTTAAATAAAACTCCCGCATCTGGGGTAAAAACCCAGACAACCATTAAATAACAGCAAAGGTGAGCAGAAAATGAAGAAAGTTTGCAGCTATCTGGTAGGATTCATTCTCAATGAAATTACTGTCCATGAATTCACAGAAGGATTGATCAAAAACAAATATTTCCTGCTTTGTATGCTAAGTTTCACCAAAGCGGCACCCTCGTGATTCTGGGAATTGTATTCCATTATGTCTTTCAGAATCCTTAACCAACATAACCAAAAACTTGGCTAGGAAATATATGGATTGTCTCAACATGTCTGAAATGTTCTAGAAAACAAAGGCGGTTGAATTACTGGTTCCAGTATAGCTGTTAATATTCTTGGCAATATTTGGTAAATATTCTTCTCAAACAGGTGGGTAAAATGAGGACTCAGATTGTTGGGGGCAATATAATGACTCTGTAAACCAATTTGAGGGCTGTAAAACATTTTGAAGCAGTATATAAGTCCAAGTGCTATTGTTTTTACTATTAACATTTTCTGTGAAATGAATGAAATTTAAATATGAGTAATTTTAACTAAATCATAATGTCAGATGAAACCCCACCCCCAGTTGGAAAACATTGTTTAGCTATGGTACTCACCACAAATGTTATCCAAACAAGGAAAAATGTATGTAAAGATTTGATAACACAGTGCTCTGAACAACTAACCGTCAACTATATTTTATTCTCGCAAGTTATGGTATACTCAGTCAACTGTAATTCCACAACCCCTTGTAATTTGATGCCAATGGTATTCTACATCAAAACTTACTAGGAGATACCAAGGTCCATTGTCACTAAGTTAGCTGGTGTTTCAGTGTATTGTATTGTTTTGTTCGGAAAACACACGAGGTAGACCGGGTTCCAACAACAA
>BLBF01000052.1:13370128-13403101 GCA_015471245.1 Laticauda colubrina | reverse complement strand
TTTAGCTTGTCTACCTAACCCTGGTTGGGGAACCCAGGCTTAACACTCTTCTTTTTTAATTTTCATTCCTTTTATTTCTTTTTCTTCTCTGATATTCCTGTTCAGCACTTCCAGTGTTAACACAAACAACAGAGGCAATAGTGGGCAGCCTTGTCTGGTCCCTTTTCTTATATCTATAAAGTCTGTTAACTTCATTTATCATAACCTTTGCAGTTTGTTCATGATATATTGTTTCGATGGCTTGAGTAAATTTTTTACCAAAGCCATTTGGTCCAATTGTAACAGCATAAAATGCCAATTCACATTATCAAAGGCTTTTTGTGCATCTATAAACATCAGAGCCATTTGGTTTTCAAGATGTACCTCATAGTATTCCAGTGTATCTAAAATTATTCTCATGTTATCTTTAATCTGTCTCTTTGACAGAAATCCATTTTGATCAGGATGAATAAAATTGTTTAAATATCTTTTCAGTCTTTCTGCCAAAATTGAAGCAAAAATTTTGTAATCTGAATTTAATAGTGATATAGGTCTGTAATTTTTAACTTGCTGTGGGTCTGTGTCTTCTTTCGGTACAAGTGTTATATATGCTTCTGAGCATGTTTTGGGTATTCTCTTCTTTGTCATAACTTCATCCATAATTTCTAATAAGTGAAGATTCAATGTTTCCTGGAATGTCTTATAAAATTCCACTGGCAAACCATTTGGACCTGGTGTTTTCCCAATGTTTTGCTTTTTTAAAGCTTCTGTTAATTCCATCACTGTTATATTACTTTCTAACATTGGTTCAATATCTCTGGGTATCTGGGTCAAATTTGCTTCCTGTAAGTATTGTTGAATTCTTTCTTCCTGAACATTCTCTTGATGGTACAGTTTTCCGTAGTAATCTTGAATGATTTTTTTTCTTCTCAGCATTTTCATAGCATACATGTCCTTGTTCATTTATCAATTGATTTATTCTTCTTGAATCTCTTTCCTTTCTCAATTTATATGATAGCCATCTGCCTGGTTTATTTACATCTTCAAAATAGTTCTGCTTAGCATTTCTAATTTTTTGTGCTATTTCTTCTTTTTCCATTAGCCCCCCTTAGTTATGTCCATTTTAATTTTAATGTCCTTTTTTTGTGGAAATTTCTATAGTTCTTTTTCCAACTTCTTATAGTCATCTTCCAATATTTTAAAGATTTTTTTTCTGTTTTATATTTCTTTTCCTTGTGTAGTCCATTATCAAACCACTTGTATAAGCATTCATCATGTCCCAGAGGTTCTGTGATGTATCCTCTTTTATATTTTCTTTAAAGAAAAAAGTCAATTTTCTCTCAATTTTCTGTTTAAAGTCTTTTTCCTTTAAAATCATATTATTTAAAGTCCATTTAGATTTCCTTTTTTATCCTTTCCATACAAGTGTTATTGGATTGTGATCTGTCCAGGTACTTGCTTCTATTTCAATGTCTTGTATGTTAGAAAGCAATTCTGTTGACATAATATCATATCTATTCTAGACCATGATGCATGTCTATTTGAATAAAAGGTATATTGTTTATTTTCCATATTTCTCTCTCTCCATGCATGTTTTAAGTTTATCTCATCTGCCGTTCGAAAGAAGGATTTTGGCAATGTCTTTCTAGTTTCCTTTGCTGTTTTTTGTGTTTTATAATCCAATTTGTTATTTATTATTACATTAAAATCTCCCATCAGACAGATATTAGCATAGTCCAGTTCAATTATTTTCTTATGTGATTTCCTGTAAAAATCTTCTTGATTATCATTTGGTGCATAAATTGCTATTAAAAGTGTCTTTAGATTATTGTCCGTTATCTCCACCATCAAAATCCTTCTGTCATCATCTGTATATATTTGTTCCACAGGGATTGTATCTCAAAACATTGAAGTTTTAACAGCTCTTCTAAACAACAGAGTGCAGGGCCATCCAGATCTCAGGGGAATTTCATTCCGGAAGACAAGCACTTGTTCCAAGGTCCTGAGAGATGATATTGTTTAATTGAAATAACCTGAAGCATGCCAGCTCTGCAGGATCAATTCTGTCAGATGGATGTTATGGCATACAGACTCTCCCTCAAGTAACTCAGCCCAAAGTCATATAGGACTTTATAAGTAAAAATAAGCACCTTGAATTGCACTCAGAAGCAAATTGGCAATCAGTACAGCTCACAATGTAGAGATGTTCCATGAGTATACTAAAGCACAACCATTACTGTTCATGCCACACCTTCTCCATGGTGGCTCCCTCTCTGTGGAACATCATTCCCCTAGAGCAGGGGTCAGCAACCCTCAGTTCTGGAGCCACATGTGGCTCTTTCACCACTCTGCTGCAGCTCCCTGTCACTCAAAATATGTTACAACTGCCAATGTGTGACACCCACCAGCATGAGATTTATTGAGCTTTTCGACCCTGGTAGATCAACCATGGATAAATCCAAAAAAAGAAAAGTTTCAGAAGAAAACAGAATGTTTAATTCAACTACATATGCTAGTTTTATGGCTGCTCAGGAAATAGTCAAGCATGGGAAGAGTTTTATGGCTCCCAGGTTTTTTTTCTGTGGGAAATGGGTCCAAATGGCTCTTTGAGTATTTAAGATTGCCAACCCTTGCCCTAGAGATGAGAATGGCCCCCACTCTAACACTCTTCCAGAGGTGCTGAAGACCTGATTCTGCCAGCAGGCCTGGGGAATGCAGAGAGGGATGGAGCCCATTAAATGGGTCATGTGATATGTTGTTGCTGGGGTGGGGTTGTTATTTTATTAATATATTATGTGATTATTGTCTTTTATTCATTTTATTGTTTTATATATGAGATTTTTATATTCCTGTAAGTTGCCTTGAGTCACCATGTGTGAATAGGCAGTGATATAAATTTAGTAAAATAAATAAAAATAAATAAAATCACTTGAATCTTCTGGTTGGTATTCAAGAGCAGCCTCATGCAGAGAGCATTGCAGGAGTCACTCTATTACATAATAATGTGGGATTTTAGCATAAGCTGCATACAAATGCACACATATATAAATACCTCCAACTAATAGATTTAATATCAAACAGATATTATTTATTTAATAATTAACTTGCAACTGTGTATTTTCACAAGATATCATATACTTCAGTCCTATTCCATAATTCATCTTACCCTATGCTTTTTCTTCAAACATATGATTAAGTTTCTCACATTGATACATTTTTCAATAACCAGCTGAAAAGGAAAACTCTGGTATGCACATTCCCTGCCCAGCATGATGCCACAGAATACTTCTCAAACTTTGTTGATGGTTACTGTTTCATACTATTTTAATTACAATTTTGCCAAACACTTTCTCAGATATACCTGTATTTATCAAATCAATCTCCCTGGAGGTTTTGCAGTCATTTTGTTCCTTTTCTCTTTTGATAAGGAATCAATATGAGCATTTTTAGTCACCTGTCCCAAAGGCATCCTTCACACATATAATAAATAAATTGCATAGCCACTTCATAAGCAAAAAACATGTGTTCCGTCCGGAAAAACGCGAGGTAGACCGGGTTCCAACAAGTCTTTATTTACAGTATAGTTGCAAAATGGAACATTGGCTCAAGCCGCGACAGCCCTTTTATATGTTTCTGTCTGCCGGCTTGTAGCCAATGACAAGCATTTGGTTTTGCCGCCCTTGGACGACTTCGTGGATTGGTCCTTATTGAACCAATCCCATTTAGGTTTTGTTAACCAATCGGAATGAAGTATTTGTAGTCTATTATTATCTATACAGAACACCCCTCCCCTCTTAGTTCAGTCCTACGTAGTGATGTAGTCACGCAGGTAGGTGGGGCTTCTTTTGATTCTACTGGACTTGCGCGGTTCATTTCTGTCGGAGACTTCGACCGGTTCGGATGGGGTTGCTGTTTCTCCAGTCTTTCTCCATGGAACCGTCTGGAAAGGTGAGTCAGCCATTTTACTGCCACCTGAGTTTCTTAGGCCGGCGGTTTTGCCACTCCCTCTCGTTTCCTCCGGGCAGGTCGAGCTGGCCTGGCTGGCCCCTTCGAATGGACTCTTCTCGCAACTTTCTTCAAACCGTGAGTCTTTTATTTGCTCTTTTTGATTGTTATTGTTTTTGGAGTTTAATTTAAACGGTTCTTTATTGATTTCTCGCATTTCCCCCCCCTCTTTGGTTTGAATTTTGTCATGTTTTTCTATGTGTGGTTGTGTGTTTGCATTTCGTTCTATGTTTCGGGAGCGAAGCTGGTCTATGTGCCGCTTCCATTCCCTGCCATCTACCATTAGTCAGTAGGATTTGGGGCCTGTTATTTGTGTAATTTGTCCAGGTAGCCATAATGGGTCCCCAGTAAAATTTTTAGCATAAACTAAGTCACCTATTGCAAAAGTCCTGCATCGGGTGGAGGAGTCGGGGAGGGTTTCTGGTGTGAAATTTGGGTGCAATTTATCCAGATGCGACCTTAGTTTCCTTCCCATCAGAAATTCTGCTGGGGTTTTGTTGGTTGTAGTACTGGTATGATATGCTGGAGGGTGAGTAATCAATTTATTTTATTTTGGACATCCCCAGTGTCCATTTTTTCTAAACCCTCCTTGGTAAACCTGACCATTCTCTCTGCCCTACCATTTGCAGCCGGGTGGGCCGGCGCAGTTAGGGCATGTCTTATACCTAGGGAGGCTAGGTATTGCTCGAATTGGAGACTGGTTAATTGTGGCCCGTTGTAGGACACTAGGATGTCCGGTAGGCCATGGGTTGCAAAGAGTTTGTCAAGTTGTTTTATAACGGTTTCTGTTGTTGTAGATGGCATAATTTTTACCTCCAGCCAATTAGAGTATGCATCCACAACAATCAGAAATGTATGCCCCTTGGTAGGAGCCGCAAAATCGATGTGGATTCGTGACCAGGGGCCTCTTGGGGTTTCCCAGTCCCTTATGGGTGCTTTTGGCGGGGACGGCCAGATTCTTTGACATTTATTGCACGAGTTTACCCAGTATTCGATGTCCCTATCTATACCAGGCCACCAAACGTAGCTTCTAGCAAGGCTTTTCATTTTAACTATTCCTGGATGGCCTTCGTGAAGCACACCCAGTACCTTGATTTGTAATTTGTTTGGAATAATTACCCGATCACCCCACAATAAACAACCTTTTTGGATTGAGAGTTCAGTTTGTCTGGTCCGGAAAGGTTTAAAGTTCTCAGTTTTTTGGTTTTCCGGCCAGCCTTTACCTACCCAGTTAAGTACGCGAGCAGTCAATGGGTCTTTTGCGGTGGCTCTGGCAACATCATTCGCAGATATGGGTAGATCAGGGCAAGTCTCTATTTGTAATGCTGTCATCGTTGGTGCCGGGTCTTCCTCTGTTGATGGCAATGGTGCTCTGCTCAAAGCGTCTGCATGGGAAATTTGTTTCCCTGGGCGATGTGTCAGAGTATAGGAACAGGCTGCCAGGAACTCTGACCATCTAGTCATTCGTGGGGACAGAATATTCGGTGTAGGTTTGTTTCCCGCCAAAATTCCTAGTAGCGGTTTGTGATCTGTTACGATTTGAAAAGTTCTTTCATATAGGTACTCATGGAAGCGTTTCACTCCGGCGACAATTGCTAGAGCTTCTCTGTCCAACTGGCTGTAATCACGCTCGGCTTTGGACAGGGTCTTAGAATAGTATGCGACGGGTGCCTCTCTCCCATCAGGCAATTGGTGGCTCAGGATGGCACTGACTCCGAATGGTGAGGCGTCGCAGGTCACCGTCAATGGCAGTGTATTGCTAAACTGGATAAGAACGGTGTTTGATGTTAATAAGTCTTTTATTCCTTGGAAAGCTTTTTTTTCTCTAAGCCCCCATGTCCAAATTGTTTTCTTGTCCAGTAATCGATGCAATGGTTCCGCCATTGTGGCTTTTTGGGGTATAAACACATTGTAAAAGTTTATCAGACCCAAAAATGCCTGCAGCTCAGTTTTATTCTTTGGTTCTGGTGCGTCTTTTATAGCTCTTACTTTTTTTTCGGTGGGGTGTATGCCCTCTCCATCAATTAAATATCCTAAGAACTCGACGCGATCAGTCATTAGGCAGCACTTTTCTTTCTTTATTTTAAGGCCAGATTCTCTGAATTTATTTAGGACCTCTTTGAGTCTTTTCTTTAGTTGTGTTGCATCTTTGGCTGAAATTAGGATGTCGTCAAAGTATGGCACGACCCCTCTTATGCCATTTAACAGGCATTCCATGAGGCTCTGGAAAACGCCTGGGGCTACGCTTACTCCAAATTGGAGTCTGTTACATTTGAATGCCCCTTTGTGAGTCACTATTGTTTGTGCTTCCGCCGTTAAGGGGTCTACTGGGAGCTGTTGGTACGCCTGTGCCAGGTCTAGTTTGGTGAAAACCTTTCCTCCCCCAAGAGAGTGCAGTAGGTGTTGCACAACTGGCACCGGGTATGCGCTCTGTTGCAACGCGTGGTTCAGGGTAGCCTTGTAGTCGCCACAGATTCGAACCGACCCATCTGGCTTAATTGGTGTCACAATTGGTGTTTCCCATCTAGCGTGGTCGACCGGATCTAAAACCCCTTGATCTTTCAATTTATTTAATTGTTCCTCTATTTTTTCTTTTAAAGCAAAAGGGACCCGTCTGGCCTTTAGTCTTTTAGGGGTTATCTGTGGGTCTAGACTAAACGAAATGGGGGTTCCCCGATACCTGCCTAGGGAGCCGTCGAAGACGTCCTGGAATTCTCGGATCAGGTCTTCTTCCCAGTCAGTTGCGGCCACCCGGTCTACTCCGGTCATCCCGATGCCCAATGGTGCGAACCATTCGATACCCAGGAGGCTTGGTCGATCTTGGTCGACTATTGTTAATGATAGTACTGCGACATGTTGCCTGTAAGCGATTCGAAAATGTCCCAGGCTGATTACAGGAATTCGGTTTCCCTGATAATCTTTGAGGGTTAGTTTTTGTCTCTGGAGTTCCTTAATTTTGATGTCAGGAATTAGTTTTTGAGGGTGTCCCACGACACCATGGATAGGAACGATCAAGAATCAACTTCCATCTCGCAGGGGCTGTCTTCGATTTTTACAACTATTTTTACTTTCTTCCCGCTTTCCATCTGAGCGCTTCCGATAGTGAAAGTTTGGTATGCTTTCTCCCGGTTAGTGGCTTGCCTGTTTCGCTGCCACTTTCTCTCGGAGAGTCTTGGCTCAGATTTTGCTGGGGAGTCATTTCGTCTCTTTGGTCTGTAATTCTTTTTGTTTCTGCAGACTTTCTTGATATGCCCCCTTTTCTTGCATGCTCTGCAAATGGCATCGAGGAATCTGCAATCGGCTCGGGGATGGTTTCCCCCGCAGCCAGCACATTCCCGCCGATTTCTATTTTCGCGCCCTTTCTTGTTAGCGTATAGGCGGTGGATTTCGTCGTCTTCCTCCCCGGATTCTGACGTCTCTTCGAGTTCTTCGTAATGAGTGGTTGTGGGAGGTTGTTTTTTTCCTCTGGCTGGGCTTTTTTCATCGTTACTTGCATTCATTTGTTTCATCTTATCTGCCGATTTTTTGGCAGCTTCAGCAGCCGAGGCTTCTGCAATAGCTTCGGCTACTGATCTGTTGGGTTTGTTCAGTAGCTTGCTTCGTATGGTTGAGTCTCTTAACCCCAATATCACTCGATCCCGCATCGCTTCATCTAAGTTAAGAAACTCGCACGCTCCCCCTATTTGGCGTAGTGCGGCTACAAAATCAGCAATGGTTTCACCTTCTTTCTGGTCTCTCCGATAAAACTTGTGCCGCTTTATCAAGTTTGACACCACTGGTGCATAGTGGGCCTTCAGTTCTTTGGAGCTCGGTCCACGTCAGTTGTTTGACATCTCGGGGCTTTGCCAAAGCCTTGGCCATTTTAAAAATCGTGGGCCCACAGTGTGTCAAGAAGATGGCTCTTTTTCGTTGGTCTGAGATTTCCTCCATCTCATTGCTCTCTAGGTACATCTGGAAACGGTCTACGTAAGATTCCCAATCTTCTTCATTGGGGTTGAAGGGTGCGGGCGGTGCATTGTTTCCGGCCATTTCTCTTTGTCTGGCTTGTCTGTCACCGCGTGCTCCATCTCACGTTTAGGATGAACCCACCTTCGTCGCCAGTGTTCCGTCCGGAAAAACGCGAGGTAGACTGGGTTCCAACAACAAGTCTTTATTTACAGTATAGGTGCAAAACGGAACATTGGCTCAAGCCGCGACAGCCCTTTTATATGTTTCTGTCTGCCGGCTTGTAGCCAATGACAAGCATTTGGTTTTTCCGCCCTTGGACTGCTTCGTGGATTGGTCCCTATTGAACCAATCCCCTTTTAGGTTTTGTTAACCAATCGGAATGAAGTATTTGTAGTCTACTATTATCTATACAGAACACCATGCATATTTTAGATCTTCTCAAGTTGCATAGTCTACACCTGAAGCCTTATAAGATCATCGTATGGAACTTACTTCACCCCAAATATTACATCTTCTTGGATGCTTAGAAATTTGATTTATTTTCTTTTAGAAAAGAAAGTTTTATATCATCCAGAAAATAACCAAATTTTCTATTCACTTTGAAGAATCCTTAGGATATATGTATTTGATGTAAATGTGGTATTATTATATGATACTTCCACTGCATTTTATGTTGTGCCTCATCAATGTAATTATATATGAAAGCTAGTATTAATGTCAAGGTTCCAACTGACAAATCCAACCAAGTTAGCACTCTGAGACAATCAGATTTCTCTAAGAACTGTTTTATTGAGTACATCATTTTGGCATCTTATCTTTCAGCAAATATCATGAGATGATGTATGCTTGTAGCCTCTCTTTTTTTTTAATGGCCCTAGTTTCACTCCATTTCATGACAGTATTAAATTGGCAGTCGAAAGGATAAATGTGCCCTGAATTGACACAATATCTTTTCTTTGTGAGTGAGCTAAAATGGGCTTAAAGTACTTACAGTAAGAATAATATCAGCATGTAACTGAGTGGGGAGATTAGCCTAGAATGTTATTCCATAAATATTAGTCCTACAGACAAAATACTGCATGTAAGGAGCTTTCAATGTTCAGCTTCACTGATTGTTTTAATCGGCATATTCCAGCAATTATGCCAGATTTTTGTTCATTTATTTCAGTTCTACACCATGCTGCTTTATTCTTATATAAACTTGAAGTGACATTATTTAAACATCCTAGCACATGGCATCAATCTGTTTTTCAAAATCTTAAGAAAAAACAGTTTTACAAAAAGATTTTAAAGATAGCTTATGACAGATTAATTCAAATATGACTAACATGGATGATAAGGCAGCAGGAAACACTGAGGTCATTTTCTGAAAGAAAAGGAAATGCTCAATTTCAAAATAGTAATTGAAACATGAATGAAATAGTTTTTAGGCCTTCTAGATACCTTTAAAAAAAAATATTTGGGGCACAGGAGTACTGTGGCAATTTACGTTATCCTGTGAGTCAATGTTTATTTCCTGTAGCTGGCTCTCATGGAAATTTTTACCAGTAAAATTATGTTTTTACCAGCTCACTTATGTTAATGTGGAAAACAAAGAATTTTACTTATAAACAGACAATAAAAGTAATTACAAATTGGATTGTGTGAGCTAATATGTTATAAAGATTATTGTGTAAGAGGACCCTGTCTTAAGCATCTGAGTCCGACACAAACTGGCCTTGTCCTTCCAGGCCTTGTCACAACATTCTTCAATGTGTTTTTAGAAGACTGTTACAGCTGTAAGGAATATTTAGTAGTGATTGTGATGTGAACTCTGATAAAAAAAAGTTTCCTTATCCCTCAAAAGCATAGATTAGATTCTGGCATGTAGCTTTCTATAATTTATTGGCTTCAAGATATGATAGGATTATAATTCCCTTTACTGAGTTAAAATGCTATTTACTTGATGCCAGTGAAAGGTATACTTGAATGAAATTTGTTGGCCCCTTAATGGCTGATTCCTATCTTGTATTATTGGGTCCATTCTGTTTCAATATCAAATGATGCCATCTGATTTTGAATGAACAGCAAATTATAAACAGAATAATTGATTGATTGCTGCTTTCCTCTCCTACACATAGGTAGCCAATAGTAAATATATATTTACCAGTCACACACTGAGCAGGTGTGAGACAGGTCTGGTTGCAGGACACACTCTTCATCATAACTACACTCTTCCTACACACCAATCTGTCAAATCCAAGCTTAATACATTTTTTAAAAAAAACAGATTGGAGTCAAAAAGGAGCTGGGTTACGTGTAGCAGTTTCATCTGGAATACTTTTGTCTTTCCTTTCTTATATTGCTGACTTAAAGATTCTTCTTTGTTTGGTTTGGAAGACTATGATGGAAGTCCTTGTTCTAAATTAGAAAAGGCCATTAAAGCAATTTCAGTATTCCCACGCACTCTAGTACTATTGCATGATTTTGATAGACCACCAGCAGAGCAGAGCTGTGTCCAGCTCTTTACAGAACAGCACAAAGGCAGCAGATAAAGCTTACCAAGGATTGGACCAGGGATCTCAGTCTGAAATAGCCAACAATCATCATTCTGATTCCACTCAATACTTTCCATCTAATTTCACCCGCTACAATAGACATAAAACTTACAAAGATATTGTGGTTCAGTTGAATATTGTTGAATTATAGCAGAAAGTAGGACAATTTGTTGTCTCATCATGAGCTAGGGATGAGATGAGAGCAACATCGTAAGAACAACCCAGTTTTCTATTTTTCTTTCTTTTTCAATATCTAATCTAAATTCCAAAAACACTGAACACACTTAAGTTTGAGGTTTCTTCTGTTTAGTTATTCCATCCCTAAAAGAATTGGTACTTTTGTAAACTTCATAGGTAATTCAAGTCTTGAATCTATTACATTTACATTCCAGCACAGATTGGCTCATAAAGTCAAATTTGGTTAATAAAATAAATCAAAATATGTAAGATGTAAGATATGTCAAGTGATCTCTTCTGATATCTAACTGCTGAACAGTAGCATTTAGATTATTTTATCCCAAAAAATATGAAAAAAAGAACTAGAGATAAATATCAGTGGTGGCTGATTGTGAATTTGTTAAAACAATGATCTTCAAGGATTGTGCCTGATATACAGTATTATCTAATAAATACAACATTGATATACTGTACATAGATACATAAATCCTCAAGTTTGTTTTCTGAGTCATTAAAAGTGTGAAAGAGAATATAATATAGGAGCTTATTGGAAGTGTGTACAATTTTTCTTTGAGCTTATATACAAATAAAACAAAGAAACAGAAATAAAGTTGGGCTATTTATGTATAGATAAGGTAGATCCATAAATAAGAATGGAAGACTGAGGAAACTAATACAAAGCACTGGAGCTGGATATATAGAGAGCTCAACTGAAAGTACAACTGAAATATTAACACTGTATATCAGTTATATCCACATCTATATCTCTACCTTGAGCTGTGGAAGTTTTTTTCTGAAGGGGTTTGGGAAGAGCATCATCCCCATCGGAAATCAAATTGGCCTGGACCTTCTCGGTCTTTTATAAGGCTCTGGAGAGATGGCTATGCTCCTAAGTTTGGGGATTGGAGTGCTGAATTAATTTTATTAAAATAGTTGTATTATATTTCTATCTATGGTTAGTTTTTTAAATTGTTGGTTCTTTCTTTTATCTAAGCTGCCAAGTATCTATTTATTTTGTATTTTTCATTGTTTCTTCCTGTTTTTTATTGTTGAATTAGTCACTTGAGATGGGGAGCGATATAACTGAACAAATAGGTGTACAGGTATAAATAAGAATAATTTGAGACACACAGACATACATATACACACACACACACATGCTCACACATAAACCAATGTAGGCTTGCATGGCTAGCATCAATCCAATGTTGAGGAGCTTTCAGACTCATAGGCTAATTATCTGATATCCAAGTGTTTCAACCAATACAGTATAGAATCTAAGCATTCTTATCTAAAAGGGGAGGAGAGAAACAGTAGTGTATTCTAAAGACACTAACAAAAAATTCGCTCATTTGGAATCTCTTCAAATCAGACCAATTACACATTCGTCTTGACAAAGAACCAATCAGAAATTGGCTTTCCAGAATTCTAGAGATGTAGTCCAATTAGAGATTAGTTCTGCTACAAATAAAGCACATGGATTCAGGCATTTCCTGCCCAATTTCTTCTGAGCTGCCAAGAAGCACATGATTACTTTCAGAATGCCAGCCACAATTGTTGGCAAATGTCAAGACATTAGATAATTAGATTGTACCAGCTCATCGCCATTGAAACAAACTGTATGTTCTTAATTTTATAGAGGGCAGAGGTTGTAAACCTATAACCCTTCAGATATTGCTGTTCTGCAGTACCCACAGAATTTATCATTGAGCAGGCTGATTGGAGTGCTGGGAGTTGCAACATCTATTCTAGATCTAGACAGCCATAATACCTACTCCTAATTTAGATGATATCCTTCCTGTTTGCAAAATCTTTGTAGCCAAGTTCATCTCCCAATGTATCTACATTATGCTAGATTGAACTTTTAGAAATCTTGAATCCTTGAAGCTATTTAGTCTAAGTTTATTAGAGATATCGATGTGGAACCAAGACACATTAAGAATGCCATATTTAATAGAGATTTGGTTTGATCTCTGAGGATTCCAGAGCTTGGTATCATCTTTTAAACATTTGTTAATTTAAGTGGATCTGGCCCCACTGTGTCTTAGAGATCACTTTAACTCAACCTGGTTAAGAAATAATAATTAAAAAGAATAAATAAAAAGGAAAAGAAAATTCTCAAAGGGCAGCCTCAATGGACAACTAGGTTTTTTTCTATCATCAGTTTTCTATGTTGAAAAAATAGCTTTCAACAAAAAAGAGCTTTTTCTGTGGAGTTTGTTGGACTTTTTGTGGAAACGCTGGAAAAAGGAGACTCGAGACCAGCGTAATTTCAGCTCTTTATTGAAAGGTATAGATCTGTGCTGGACCTGCGAGCCATGGCAGCTCTTCTTATAGAGCTTGCCGGCGGCTCTTACCCAATGACAGCCTTCTGAATCTCCTGCGATCGGCACGGCCAATTGGGTTGATTCTTTACTGACCAATCACCATCGTTCTTCCGTCCAATCACAGTGCAGTCCGTCTTGACCAATCAGGTGAGGGTATTCCAAAAATGCTAATATGGAACACCCCTCCCCTCTTGGTTTGGTCCATCCTACGTGACGTAGTCATGTAGGTAGGCGGGACTTTTAATCTGCCTACTTGACCTGCACAGCTCAGTTGTTGCATGGTCTTCAGCCAGTTCGGATGGAATCTTTGTCGCTCCTGCTCTTCTGCATGGAACCGCCTGGAAGGGTGAGTCAGGCCTTTCGCTGCAACTCCCACCTGGTCTACTGGGTTCGGTTGAGTTGTCAGCTTCTCTGTTCCCGGCCGGTCTTTCCAGGCTAGTTGAACTGGCTTGGCTGTTTCTTCCAGGCGAGGTTCCATGGAGGTCGTCTTCTACTGATTCCCTTCTGCTGTCCCCGCTTGCTGGTAAGTATTGTTGGTTTCTTTTTCTATTTATTGGTACATGGGGTAGCTGCTCGGTTTGTGTCGGTTGGGCATGTTCAGTTTGCTGCTGTGCTGTAGGAGGATTTTCTCCTTCCTTTTGGTAATTGTTTGGGGTTTCTCCCCCCCCCTAGTTTTTTTATTTATGTTTTTTTGTGGCGTTTGTGTTTTTTCAGTGTTGTTTGAAGTTATTCGTGATCTTAGTTGGTCCATATGTCATTTCCAATTCCTTCCATCCTCCGTTTCCAGTCGGTATGACCGGGGACCTGTCATCTGGGTTATTATTGCAGGTACCCACAGTGGGTCCCCTGAAAAGTTTTTGGCGTAGACAGTGTCTCCTGGATTAAATGTACAGTACCGACTGGATGAGTCTGGTGGTTTTTTGGAATTGTATGTCAGGTGCAGTCTGTCTAGATGGGATCGGAGTTTTCTTCCCATCAGTAGCTCTGCTGGCTTTTATTGGTTTTAGCACTTGGTGTTATGTGTTGTATTGTTAATAGCTTATTTATTTTCTCGTGTATGCTCCCTGCGTCCATTTTTTTCTAATGCATCTTTCATGTATCTGACCATTCATTTTGCCTATCTGTTCGCCACCGGATGAGCGGGCACTGTCAATGCATGCCGTATGCCCTGTTCGGCGAGAAATTGTTCTAATGCCAACACTGTGAATTGTGGCCCACTGTCAGATACTAGCAAATCTGGTAGGCCATGGGTGGCAAAAAGTTTGTTTAGTTTCTTTATAACCGCTTCTGTCATGGTGGATTGCATCAGGCTTACCTCCAACCAGTTGGAGTAAGCGTCTACTGCAATTAAAAAGGTGTGCCCTTTTGTGGGTCCCGCAAAGTCTATGTGGACCCTTGACCATGGGCCCCTGGGTGTTTCCCACTTGAGGGTTGGTGCTGAGGGAGGATTTGGTCTGGATCTTTGACATTTGTCACACATTGCCACCCATGTTTCAATGGTTTTGTCTATCCCTGGCCACCAAACGTAGCTTCTGGCTAGGGATTTCATCTTTATGATGCCCAGGTGTCCTTCATGCAACATGTGCAATATTCTTGTTTGTAGTGTTGTTGTAATGCCAACAATCACTACTCTGTCGCCCCATAATATACATCTCTTTTGAAAATAGTTCAGCCTGTCGGTTACGGAATGGTTTAAACTGGTCACTGCTCTCTGTTTCCGGCCACCCTTTTTCCACCCAGCTCAAAACCCACGCCAGTTTCCTGTCTTTGACTGTCTCTCTAGCAATGTCTGATGTGGTCGTTGGCAGGTTGAGCAGTGTCTCTATTTGTTGGGTGGATGTGGTAGGTGCGGGGTCATCCTCTGGATCTAGCAGGGGGCAATGGCTTAATGCATCGGCATGCGAGATGCTTTTCCCGGGGCGATGTATTAGCTGGTAGTTGTAGGCGGCAAGGGGTGACAGGATGTTAGGGGTGGCCTTGTTCCCTGCCAGGATCCCCAGGAGTGGTTTGTGATTGGTGAAAAGGTTGAAGTTCCTACCGTACAGGTATTCGTGAAACCGCTTCACGCCGGTAACTGCTGCTAGTGCCTCCTTGTCAAGCTGGCTATAATTTCTTTCTACCTTTGATAATGTCTTAGAGAAGTATGCAATCAGTGCTTCTCTCCCGTCTGGCAGAGTATGGCTCAGTATAGCTCCGATGCCAAATGGAGAGGCGTCACAGGTCACTGTTAGTGGTAGGGTTCCACTGTACTGGATGAGGACTGATTCTGATGTGAGATCTTTTATTTTCCGGAGGGCTGCCTCTTCCCACCTGCCCCAGGACCAGGTGGATGTCTTGTCGAGTAACCTATGCAGAGGTTCCGCTGTCATTGCCTTTTGTGGCAAAAAGACATTGTAAAAATTAATTAGAAAAGCCTGCAACTCTGCCTTATTTTGAAGTCTTGGGGCTTCCTTTATTGCATTAATCTTTTTTTCGGTGGGATGAATTCTGTCTTTATCCACTAGGTATCCCAGGAAGTCTACTTTTTCAGTGCATAGCTGGTACTTTTCTTTTTTTACTTTTAGTCCTGCATTTTTAAATTTCTGCAGGACTTTCCTGAGGCAGCTTCCCAATTGGCTTTTGTTTTTGGCTGCCATCAAGACATCATTGAAATATGGCACGACTCCTTTAATGCCTTGCAGTAATCGTTCCATTAAGCTCTGGAACACTCCTGGTGCCACGCTGACTCCGAATTGGAGTATTTTGCACTGGAAAGCCCCCCTGTGGGTCACAATGGTTTGCGCTTCCTCAGTCTCGGTGTTGACTGGCAGCTGCTGGTATGCCTGTGCCAGTTCGAGCTTCGTGAAGACTTTTCCTCCCCCGAGTGAGTGTAGGAGGTGCTATACCACCAGAACTGGGTATGCACTCTGTTGCAGTGCATTATTTAGGGTCGCCTTGTAGTCCCCACGAATTCTTACTGACCCGTCTGGTTTTATTGGGGTGACTATTGGGGTCTTCCAGCATGTGTGATCTATTGGCTCCAGGACCCCTTGCGCTATGAGTTTGTCTAGTTGCTCATCTATTTCAGGCTTGAGCGTGAAGAGAACTTGTCTTGGTTTAAGATGGATTGGGGCAATATTGGGGTTCACATTTAATGATATTGGGGACCCCCGGTACTTGCCTAATTGTCTGTCAAAAACTTCTTGGAATTCCTTCATGAGTTCCTCCTCCCAGTCTGTTTCCTTGATGTAGTTGATGCCTGTCACCTCAATTTCTAATGGCGCGAACCATTCGAGTCCCAGCAGGATGTCCACAATTGTTAGTGGAAGTACTTTTCCATGTTTTTTGAACATAACATGGAAGTGTCCAATTCCTATTACGGGAATCTGGTTCCCCTGGTGGTCCTTGATAGTTAGTTTTTGACTCTCCAGCTCTCGTTTTTGTAAGCTGGGCACTAACCGCTTAATCATGTCCCATGATACCATGGAGAGGTAGGACCCGGAGTCCACTTCCATTCTGCACGGTCTGCCTTCGATGCTGACCTGCACGTGCACTTTTCTTACGTCGGAGTTGTCTGAGTGCCCGATGGTGACTGTTTGGTGTGTTTCTTCTCGTCGTCGGACTTCACTGAGCTGCTTGCTTTGATTCTCGCGGCTCCAACGGTTCTCTGTATTTTTGTCTCGGTTCCTGGGGGGCATGTTGTCGTGTCACCTTGTTTGTTGTGGCAGACCTTGGCGATGTGCCTCCGTTTCTCACAGTACCAGCAAATGGCGTCTAAGAACCAGCACTCTGAACAGGGGTGGTCGCCGCTGCATTCGGCGCACTGAAAACCCGACTTACAACCTCTCCGTCAGTCTCACTCTGCTTGCAATCTGTGCATCTCCTCCTCCTCGTCTTCGGTATTGGGGGAAGACTCGACGTCCTCGTGGTATGCTGTTGTGGCTTTGTGACTAACCTCAGTTCTTTTCTCTGGTGATGAGTTGGTCTCCGAAGTTATTTGCCGGTCCCTTGCATTCATTTGTCACATCTTGGCTGCTGATTTCTTCATGGCCTCGGCTGCGGTGGTTTCAGCTATGGCTTCGGTAAACGTAATGTCCGCCCGAGCCATTAGTCTGCTCTGGAGTATGGAATCTCTGAGACCGAGGATCACGCAGTCTCTCAGAGCTTCGTCCATGTTGGAGAAGCCGCACACACCTCCAATGTTTCTTAGGGCTGCCACGAAGTCCCCGATGCTCTCTTCGTCCTTCTGATCTCGACAGTAGAACTCATGTCTCCGGATCAGGTTTGGAATGGCCGGGGCATAGTGGTTTCAAAGTAGCCTGTCTAGGTCTGGCCAAACCATTTCTTTTACGTCTTCTGGCTTGGCCAATGCTTTGGCCATCTTGAATACAGCTGGCCTGCAGTGCGTCAGGAACACAGCTCTCTTCCAGTGGTCGTTTGCCTCTTTCAAGTTGTTGCTCTCGAGGAACATGAGGAATCGATCGATGAATGATTCCCAGTCCTCGGTTGCCTGGTCGAATGGTGCGGGTGGCAAGTTGCTGCCGGCCATCTCGTCAGTTGTTCAGCTCAGTTGCCACATGCCCGACTGGTCTCTTTGTCTCAGGATCCCACCTTCGGCGCCAGTGTGGAAACGCGGGAAAAAGGAGACTCAAGACCAGCGTAACTTCAGCTCTTTATTGAAAGGTATAGATCTGTGCTGGACCTGCGAGTCATGGCAGCTCTTCTTATAGAGTTTGCCAGCGTCTCTTACCCAATGACAGCCTTCTGAATCTCCTGCGATCGGCACAGCCAATCGTGGTTGATTCTTTACTGACCAATCACCATCATTCTTCTGTCCAATCACAGTGCAGTCCGTCTTGACCAGTCAGGTGAGGATATTCCAAGAATGCTAATATGGAACACTTTTGGTCACAATAAACATTTGATTTAATATGATATGTTTTTTTTTTTAAAAAGAATTCATTAAAATACACAATGATAGCATAAAAGGAAATCTGAAGGAAAATATTATGTGGCTCTCACAAATTCATTTATATGGAGTACATAATTAAATTATCTTTGTAATAATATTAATTCTACTCCAAGATAACAGATCAATGTTTTCCATGTTATAGGCAGGGAAATACATAGGCATTCTGCAGAAATACATAGGCATTCAAAGAGTGCAAAACTACACCAAATCATACAGTGTGTATGTAGATTCACCCCAACATCTCATGCATGCCATCTTTTCCTGATCCTTGTGCATTTACACATTAGAAGGATTTCTGATGGCATTCAATGAAATGTACTTCTGTCTTCATTTTGTAAGATTCCAAAGCAGGGAGAGACTAATAACAAATCATTATTCTTCCTGCATAAGTGAAGGAATGAGGAAGCTGACAGAGGTATTACCAGAGGAAGGGTGATGTATAGTCATATGGCCTGATACTGTTTTATTCTTATCTATTTTTGAACACTTTCATCGGACTCTAATTGCTGTTAGAAGATTGAATGTTTATAGGCACCTTTCTTTAGTTCCTTCTTTCTTTTTTGTTATGAATTTCTCCTGCTTTCTCCAAAGTCTTTCTGCTTTCTTACTTGATAGTTATTCATACAGACATTTCCTTTTAATCAGCCCAAATTCAAATCTAGATAAAAATATAAATTTCATTTAGAATAAGTGTGGCTACAATCTGATAATATATTAGTGGTTTTAACCAGAAATAGTTATTAAAAACAGCAAGGAAAAAGGGGGCACTGGTTCTGTATCAAGTATGAACAGTAGCTTACCTAAGAAATTTGTGATAAACGAATTGGGACTTGCCATTCTGATGTGATGTTCTTTGGTTATGTTCATACTATGCTTCACCTGATGATTGAATTAGTCCACTTTCTTAACTCACATAATGCACTGAGCCATGAACTAACCAAACGGATCTGGATTCATATAAGATAACGCACAAAAATGTAAAGTTAACATTAACTATGTTTAGCACATATGCACCTGCTAATTTTTTATCTGCTTAAGCATGTTGCATGAACAAGGCCATTTTTACATTGTCAACATTAAGTAACACCCTAAAGAAAATATCTTGCAGAACACAAGATAAACAGATTTTTTAAAAATAATATTTTCTGCACTTCGGTCACATTCTATGAATTATACAAGGATTTATCAAGAAACACCAATTGTCAGATGTACATCAATGGGTGGGAGAAACTCTGGTTCATGTGTTTATTAGGTAGAAATGTTCAGAACCGATAATGTGCTAATTTGAGAGGCAAGAGGCAAAGAGGTCTCACCAATGAGGGGAAAAAGTTCTTAAGCCTTCCAGTTATACAGTATAAATTACTATTTTGCCCTTTCATTTTCAACTAGGATTGTATCCGTGAGATTATTTCCTTTAATCCTTATAGTACTACAATACAATTCACTAGAATGGGAGAGAGCAAAAATCATTTAGTAAAATCATTTAGCCGAAAATCATTTAGTAAACTTCACAGATGAGCAAATATTCATTACAAGTTTGGAAAACTTAAATAAATATGATTCAAATATCATATAACCTTGGCCTATTGAGTGAAGATAATGCAAACTGTATTGTCTTCTCCATTCTTATGCCCATCTCAGCAAAACTATTTTAATTCCTGGTGTCATATTATGATTTGGGCGAAGTGCCAAGAAACTGTAATTTAAGAAGAAGTGTTCAAACATATCTGTGCAAGAAGAAAGAGAATGAATAATTAAATCACTTGTTCCTAATCTGATTAATTTATTTATTGGATCAGTATTTTTTATATTTGAATTAGAACTAACTTGTCACCTGTTCTCCCGTGTGAATCTCATTCTTCTTATCAGTGGCACCAACTACCATAATAGATTCTATCTACTACTTAGTGCGACTAAGAATCAATTAACTAGTTATATGTTCCTTTTAATTTCTTATGTGTGATTTGCTGTACAACGCCCGGATCATGCCATACTGTTATTTGTCATTATATCCAGAACTATGTACTATTTATTTCCTATTTGTCAGAAAACCAGAATTAAACTCTAATTTTCAAAGCAAGAGTATATCAGTTTAGATATATCTAGGAGATAACTCTGGCTTGCATATACCAAAACAACTCCTTTAGTAAGCAAGTAAATGGTAAAGACAAAAATATCTCATTTAGTAATCTAATCCCAATCCATGGTCCCCATGGTACATTTCAGACAACTCTTCTATTATTATATTTGGTCTGGCCCTTTAATTCAAATGAATATGGAACAATTTGTTATATCAAACAAGTTATTGTTATTATTGTAACAACTAATATTAACATATATTTAATTCTTGCAATTTGCAAGTTTAACATAAGGCTAGATAGGAAGAGCAATTGTTTTGTGGCTATTACAAATAGATATTATATCTGATATTATAATTTTATAATTTATTTTGCAAGGCTCTCCAAATAATTTACAACAGTGGTGTCAAACTCATGGTCCGCGGGCCATATGCGTTACATTCTGGGCCTGCCACAGCCGGTTTAGTGAAGAGGGGAAAAAAAAATCCCAATATATCATGTCACAATGTGAGTTTGACACCCCTGATTTACAACATATACGATGTTATTAAAGATAAGAAAATTTACATATAGTTCACTGTCAGATATATTCTTAAAACTATAGCCAGCAGCAATTAAAAGAGATATAAAACAGAAGCAGAGCTGATTTTGTGTGCTTTTAAAGATTGTGGTTGTGGGATTCTCACCCAAACGTATCAATGATCTGTAGGAAAACAAAATCCCCCCCATTTACAGGTACCTTTCACTTTACTAAAACCTCATTATACTGTACATAAATAAAAATACCAGACACAAAAACATTTTTTTTTAAAAGATATGCATGTAGTTCTTGACTTACAACATTTCATTTAGTGACCATTCAAAATTACAACAGCCCAAAAAAGTGATGTAGGACCAATTTTCGCATTTACGACCATTGTAGCATCCTCTTGGTCATGTGATCAAAATTCAGACATTTAACAAGTGACTCATATTTATGATAGTCGCAGTGTCATGATTTTCTTTTGTGACCTTCTGACAAGCAACGTCACTGGGGAATCACTTAACAGAAACCTGAGTAATTTAACAACTATAGTGATTCACTTAATAACTGTGGCAAGAAAGGTTGTAAAAGAAAGGTTGTAAAATGGGGCAAACTCACTTCACAAATGTCTCACTTAGCAACAGCCATTTTATCAGCCGCCCCAGAAGCATGATGCTGTCATTGAAGTTTCTGAAAACCAAATAAACAGAGATCTTCTTTCCTTGTAGGCAGCCTTCATTGATTTCTTTTAATTTCTCCTGGCTTCGAACTAGAATGGATTTTTCTTCCAAGATTTAATAATTTGATATCCATTTGCCATTCTTAGTCACCAGCCATTCCTATTTATATATTTCCCTTTTCTTTTAAATACCTTTGTTTAGCCAAATTGGTTTTTCAGCTTCATCTCGCCCCTGAGCAAAGCCCACTCTCTACACAATTTGCTCACAACTTTTTCCTAAATCTCCTTGGGGATTTCCTGTCAATACTCTCAAGCTACAGCTTCCTATGTTCCCCTTTCGATGTGGGGTTCACTTTGGCTTAGCCAGGTTACAGCCTGTCAGTTTTTGGATCAAAAAGCATCTGGGAGAACTTTGGTTCCCTCACAAGTATGGTCACCTTCTTTAAAGGGAACACAGCTGATCAGTTTTCAGACCAAAAAAGAAAAAAATGGTCTGGGAGGACCCGCTGCCCCCTAAGCAGACAAGTACAGGCACCTCCTAAAACGTAGCCTATCCGTTTTCAGACCCTCGGAAGTCTGGGGGGACCTGCTGCTTTTCCTATGCAGAGGAGTACAGGCACCTCTTAACACAGGGTTTTGTTCTGTAACTTCCCAGCTGGTTATATTCTCCCATACACTTTTCCATTCCATTTTCACACATTCTCCTTTCCCAAACAGAAGATCCTATGCTCTGGCCTGACCTATATTTTTCAGGCTTTGTTGGTAGACCAGGACCTTTTTGTGGTTAGGAAAGGCACAGATTGAGCAAGATCCAAGTGTGATTAGAAGGGCCCTTTCACTCACACACACAGACATACAAATATTTCCCACGCTTTTCTGGACTTTTAAGAGTTAAATTTTAGAGGTACACACCTCCCTTCCAAGCAGCTCTTGAGCTCAACACTCAAAACTCCTTTAAAACCTTTGTTCTAGGTGGTCCAGGAAAACTCACCCACAGACTCAATGGGTCTGCTGCCGGCAAGGGAGGTTTACCTGGGCCAGGTCCGTTGGTCAGGTTAGCTTGGAGTCCTATCTGGGGTGCCAAATTGTTGAAATAAATGTCCATCTGAATTTGGTTCCAAGTGGGAAGAAAGACACTGGAAACATGGAGACTTGCTTCGAAGTATGGTTTAATGATGGACAGGACCATGTGGGGTTTGAAGTCCTGGGCAAAATGGAGCATATGGGTGAGAGAGGGAGAGAGATTTATACCCTCTGTTGGGCTTTGAACTTGCTTCCTGTACCTGTGGCAAGAAATGTATCCTGATTGGTTGTCAGATTCCCATGGGGCAATGAAGAGGTAACTTTGTAGGTTGTCTTGAGTCCCAGGCTTGGTTGAATCTTGCTGGGTGATGTAATGAAGAGGCTTTCGGCAATTCCTATTATGGCTTAATAGATTTGTCTTGGTTTGGATCTGAGTGAGGGCTAATCCTATCATGTCCTGAGGGTGAAGGTCTTTTGTGTTGTAGATAAGCTGACTCAGCCTTTTTGTCCTGTAGATAAGCTGGCATCAAAGTATCTGCTGGGGCCGAGTTTCTGTGTTCTTTATGATTTTAGGGTTTTTAGGTTTTTGGATTTTTCTTTTAGGGGAAATATTTTGCCTTTTTAATATTTCCTATGATATTTCATTCTTCTCGGAGAGGGGTGGGTACTAACTTTCTACATACTTAATATTGTTATTCTAATATTGTTAACAGAGAGAGTACTTCCATGCAAGGATTCTGGGCCAGTCAAAATCAGTTCTGAATCTGTATTATTTAACAACATTAGCAATGTTCAAGAACTGAGATGATTTATTTCTAATTCAGTTGCACTGTATTTGAAAGTGCAGTAGAGCTACATAGTGTTTTCATTTGAAAGACTTCAAAATGCTGAGTATGTGAGTAGTGTCATTGCTGGTAGGAATTCTTACTTCAACCTAACTCCTCACTTCTGAATTCAAGGCAACCATTATCCTGCCTTGCACTTACCTCATGACCAGAACTTCAGTACAAAATATACCTCCAGGGAGTTTCTATTCCAAGGTAGTTACTTGGGGGGGAAAATGAACAAGTGTTTTGTGCGTTGTCAAAGATGAGATGAAAACAAACAGTACTTCCTGCTTGCTATGTCTGGACTATTGTGCACCCAAGAAAATGTGAAAGCCATCTGTCTACAACATCTGTCACCCCCAATGTTCATCTTTGGATGAACTGACTTGTTAAGCAGATGTCTCCTCCCTCCCTCACTATCCCATATGGTTCCTTTCCAAAGCTGCATGAGTTTAAATAGGGGGCCATTCTTCAATTTATGTAACAGCTACAATCCCCGGACATGCAAATCGAGTACTATCACAAACAAAAGTTGAATTCTACTAAGGTTCCTTCCAAAGTATTCTGGAAGATAGCAAGGAAGAGCTCTTCTCACCACCTCGTTTTCAGGAAATATTTCTTTCGAAGATTAATACTGTAGGAAAAAATGGAATGAGAAAAATATTAGGATACTATCAGTTAAATATATACCAGTAGTACCTACTGCAGTTACCAATTTCAAACATTAAAAAATAAAACCATAGATCAGCAAAAAAAATCCTTCCATAGATTTTCTATTCCTGTTTAGAACTAAATTTATTCAGTTAAGGTGTTCATGAAAATACATTTGCACTAATTTACAGATACTATTTAAGGACATTTTTTTCATGCCTAATTAGTACAAAATTACATACCATGAGACTGAGTTTGCATATTGCACAATACTGTGACTTATTAAACCCACATATTACTAAATAAACTATAACTAGTTTGGTTCTTATAACTTTCTCTAGCCTAAAACCAAAATAACCACATTATAGCTTAATTTTATTATATGTCCAAAGTCTAAACAGCCATTCACTTTTCTATTTAGTATAAGACAAAAATAAAACAAACTGCCTCAATTGACCTCACTTAAAACTCCATTTTGTAAACTAGGCATGTGTGTGATTATCAACATGGCAAGAATGGAATGTTTATTTATTTATTAAATTTATATGCAGCCCATCTCGCTATCAAATGACTGGATAGCTGGAAGAAAAATATGAACCAGGTAAAAATTGTAAGTGTTGTCCCTGCCTACTTATTTACAAACTTACTTGTTCTGCAACAGTTGTATTTGAACGAGCCCATGAAAAGTTCTTTAAAAATTGTGTTTCTCCTACAAAAACATGGAAATGACTGGTTTTTTAATGCTTTTACTCAGACATTGGAAGTCAAGATACGCATACCCTGCCATTATTCATGGTCTGAGAGATCAGAATTATTGGACTCCTCAAGAAGAAACCTGAAGAGTAAGTAGTGTGGCTCTATCTATTAATCAGGACTACAATGATCTTTTTTCTTTGTTGAAGGTCAGAAAGAATGCCCCAATCATCCCAATTGCCCAGCAGCACCAAAAATATATTCCAGGTCTATCCATTACCCAGTTATATGGAACTGCCAGATTTTTGCCCTGAACACTCATATCATCTCTGCATTATATTAACTTAATAGAAGAGCCACGGTGGCGCAGTGGTTAGAATGCAGTACTGTAGAATATTTCTGTTGACTGCCAGCTGCCTGTAATTTGGTAGATCAAATCTCACCAGGCTCAAGGTTGATTCAGCCTTCCGTCCTTCTGAGGTTGGTAAAATGAGGACCCAGATGATTGGGGGCAATATGCTGATTCTGTAAACTGCTTAGAGAGGACTTCAAAAGCACTGTGAAGTGGTATATAAGTCAAAGTGCTATTGCTGTTACATTAACTTATGTACTAAATACTGTATATGTACTTCATCATGTTCAGCTATCAAATATAAAATGCAATAAAATTAACCATATAAATTATGTTGGGTCAGATGTGGTCTTATTTCTTCTCACAAGTTTTCTCCAATTAAACAGCAGAGTACTGGATAATTAATGCTGTTTATAATTACAAAGATACTCAATGACTTAGAATCACTATTCTAAGAATATTATACAGCAAAGAATGAATGTTCTGTAGCTTCCCTGATAGTTACAATTGAACTAGGTTGTTATTTTGCTTTGCCTCTGACAATCTGGCTTCTTTTACTGACTACCATCAATAAATCTGTCATACTCCAATGATAACTAAATATTATTTGTAGGATGTAGTCTGGGAATTGCTTCAAGGTAAAAAATATCATGTGATCATTGTTAAAAAAAAAAAGCATACTACCTTTGTAGCCTATTTCTCTTCATGTTTTCACTTGGAAGCCAATGCACATGAATTCAATGTGCCTTACTTCTAAGTGACATCCATAGTTAGTAAGTCTAAAGCTTGAATAATTCCTTCTGAAATAAAACAATGAGAGCTTTACATTACCATGTGGCCACTTGTCATCTCAATAGACTGTTGAAAAAGAAAGAAACATGCCATGACTAGAATATATTTTCCTTTGATGTGTTTTATACTAGTTTCAGAGTATGCATTTCATTTCAAAAGGAACAAGAACTAAAATGCAGCTACAGATTTTAAAAAAACATATTAGCATAAGTTAATGAAAACCTTAAGAGTATATGTGTATGTGCGTCTGAACTTAATACTGTGAAATATCATATATTATTGTAAGAACAATAATGTAGGTGCCAAAGAATGGGAGAGAGACACTACTGTAGTTTCTGAAAGATATAATTTATCAACCTTGCATTACAGGTTGTCCTCAGTTGACAGTGGCAATTGGGACTGGAATTATCATCGGTAAGCAATATAATTGTAGAAATGCAATGTCACATGACTGCAAAACTTAATGACAACAATTCTTGTAGTCCCAGTAGCTGTCAAGCAAGAACAATACACTATTGACCTCCTGCCAATTTTCCCATTGACTTCACATTTTTTAGAAGCCACAAGTCGCAAATGGTGACCACATATATGTGGCGATGCTATAAAGGCTAGAACTATGAGGACTGATCATAATAGAGATGGTATTCAGCAGGTTCTGACCAGTTCTGGAGAACCACTAGTGGAAATTTGGAGTAGTTTGGAGAACCGGCAAATAACACCTCTGACTGGAGATTTTATAGCATCTTTCCCCTGTCATGCCCACCAAGCCATGCCCACAGAACCGGTAGTAAAAATGTTTGAATCCCACCACTGGGTCATAAGTACCGCTCATTCAGCACAGTCACAAGTTTGACTAGTTGCTAAGTTGGTGGTCATTCAATGAGGGCTGCCTGTAATTATTTCTTTGCATATGGGAGCCAGTGTATAAAACAGTCAGATAATCACTTCCTAATGGTATTAATCCAATTATAAAACAGCTAAGGCTACCATATATGGACTGTAAAAATCCAACCACTAGATAATTGAGAAAGCCAAAGAACACCAAAAAGGAGTCAGTATGTGTTTTATTAATTATAGAAATTCAGTTGTGCTGATCATGTCAAATCATGGAAAGAGCTCAGAAAAATAGGGATCTTATCAGAATATCCCACCTCATCAGAACATCTCGTTATTCTTATGAGAAACTGAAATACAGGTCATGAAGTGACATACATGGCAAAACAGACTGACTCCAGGTTGGGAAAGGAATGCAACAAGACTCCCATTCAACCCATATGCCAAATATATAGGAAATGTATATTTGGAGAACATATATTATTATAATACATAAAGAAATGCACATGGTTTAAAATTGGAGGAAGAAACCTGCACTGTGCTAATGACATTATCCTAATGACAAAGGAGCTACAAGCCATCATACTAAAAGTCAAACAGCACAGTGAAAAAAAACTAATGACAACAAAATAACCAGCTGAATTTGGAATGAATATATCAAAGTGGTGGATAGCTTCTGCCTTTTAGGATCAATTATCAACAGTAAAGCATTCAGTAAATATGCTGCATTCTACTACCTGATAGAGCAGCCATGAAGGCCTAAGAAAAGATATTAAAATGTTATGATTTGTATCTACAAATATCCGAATCATGTCAGCCACAGCACTGTGACATTCACTGGAAGAAAAATGTAAAAGAAAGACTTTCAAGAAACAAATTAGGAAGAGTACAGTACTACCACCTTTTAATTTTAGTGGTGTAAAAGTCTCCTGGGAATCCTGTGGAAAGCCAAGAAAACAAACTGATAGATCATAAAACAAATTAATTCAAGAGTTCTCACTTGAGGCACAAACAGCTAGGCTCAAATTATTCTACATCGGGACACATTATGCAAAGACCTAGCTCTCTCAAGAAAGATCTAATGCTGGGAAAGATGGAAGGAAAAAGAAGAGGACAACTAGCAGCAAAGTGAACAGACTCAATTATGGTGGCTCATTGGGAGTTCGGAAAGAACAGGTTAGGGATAAATCATCATGGAGAATATGTATGTGGCCTCTAAGAGTTGAAACCGACTTGACAGCACCATATAAATTAATCAATCCTCTTTGCTGTCACTTACCTGCCATCCCAATGTTTGCAGCCAAGATAGTCTCATCTTGAAAAAATTCCAATTAGAAATAACTTACGGATTTTGAAAAAAACCCAATCTCCAACATTTTAGCTTTATTTACATAGCTCACTGTGTCAGAAAAAAATAGTCTAATCAATGAGGTTCCATGGTGCCATTTCACCCCATGTATTTCTGAGAATCAGAATTTAAACATAAATTAAACCTTGATTTAAAAGTTATGGCAACTCCCAAGTACAGAGGTCAGTTAAGATTAAGTCTTGGCTGTAATTTAACAAGTTGTACAAACACAGTAAATGATGGCAGCTAAGTAGCCTTCCAGTAAACTTGAAATTGGGTTTAATTCAAGGGAACCTTTATCTTTATTAACATGGGTTAACTAGCCAATGCTTTCTTCATAGATGAGAAAGTAATTATATCATATTAATAAAAGTCTTTAAAAGACCAAGGCTGGTTCTATAAGCAGCATTTCAATTGAAGCAATTAAAAACAATAGCAAATATTGATATTTACTTATTCATCTTATTCATGTAATCTGCCCATTGGATAAACAACTGATTCCAAATGGCATACAATGAAGCTATGAAAACAACTTTGGGCCAGTCCTCTCTCTCAGCCCAACTCACCTCACAGGATTGTCTGTTGTGAAAAAAACAGGAGGAGGAAGAAGTGTTAGATATGTTTGGTATTATTTATAAAAATCATAAAGGTGGGGCAATAAAAAGAAAAAACAAATAAAAATGAATGTTATTTAAAAATCTAAAATCATTAAAAGCATTATGCTAAAAGGAAAAAATAAACACAGATGAAGAACAGATAATAAAAACAGTGGAGCCACCTCAATATTTCACCAGTCCCCTGCGGTCCCCAGGCCTGATGAAACAACCCGGTCTTCAGGGACTTTCAGAAAGTCAAAAGGTATGAAATCTTTTGGGGAGGGATGGAAAATACGCAGGACATATACAATTGGCACTGGTATCTCATGGTTTAGAATGTTAAATCATGGTTTAATTATTATGACTGATAACAGTTCATACAATAAATTAAACAATATACTAAAGTGTGCAAAATACAGCAACCAGGCTTACTCATGCTAACAACAAATCATATTGTGCCATAGCTAGACACAGTATGTGAGTATAATTGCTCATTTAATACTATGTCGCATTAAAAGTGAGCTGTTTGATCAACATTCTCTCCAATTGCAAACTCAGTGTTTTCTTTATTCTCTTGTTCTTGCTCGTAGTTTATATTTAATGATTCCCTTAGGAATTTGGAAGAAATATGGAGAAGAAAATAGCTACTGAGGAATAGTCAGTAAAATCTCAGGTTAGGCTATCACATTGCCCCGGGATGTATGAATTAATCCAATCGCCAGAGTCTGCTCAAAACAAGCAATCCTTGACTTACGACCACAATTGAGCCCAACATTTCTGCTGCTAAGTGCAACAGTTGTCAAATAAATTTTGCCCATTGTACAACCTTTCTTGTCACAACTGTTAAGTGAATGATTGCAGTGGGTTAAGTTAGTAACATGGTTGTTAAATGAATCCAGCTTTCCTATTAACTTTGTCTGAAGGTTGCAAAAAGTGATCCTATGAGCCCAGGATGCTGCAATTGTCACGAATCAATTGCCAAAGAACTAAATTTTGATCATGTGACCACAATGATGCTGCAATCGTTGTAAGAGTAAAAAAAATTGTTATAATTCATTATTCCAGTGCCATCGTAACTTTGAACAGCCTATAGGAAGAAAAATCCCAGATCCAAGCCAGGAATAAAATGGAGGCCGATTGGAAAGAAAATTGGTTTACTGATGAAGCAGAACCCTAGCAGCGTGTGGTTCTGGGACAGCTGAACAAATAGCTGAATAAGTGGATGGACCTTTATAGTTTCTGTAACTTTGAAGTTTTGAGATTTGTGCAATAAGGGCTTTGTGTTCTGAAAGGTTGTTGGGTAATTCGTATTGTGGCTGATGGCTATGTCCTGTCTTAGATTTTTGTGTGAGGGGCTGCTTGCTCTAGTCCTATCACTCTGCTTTTGTTACCTGTTGAAATTATTATAGGGCAGGGCTGTCAAATTCAAGGCCTAGGGGCCATATCTGGCCCACGGGGCCACCCTGGAAACAGCAAAGGATTGGCCCATGGTGCTTCTGCCAGCAAAAACGGAGCTCAGGAGCCCATTTTCGCTGAGAGCTCAGGTTACCACAGGTGCCCCCCTTGACATGAGTGATGTCATGCTGGCCACCCCAGCCTTCCCAGGTCAAACACAACCCTGAAGCAGCCCTCAATGAAATGAACCCCTGCTGTAAGGGGTTTCAAAATATCCTGTTTTGAATGGACTCCTGCCAGCAGTATTTGTTTTGCTTCTAAATGCAACCATCTATATAGCTGGCTTCCTCTTTCAATAAGCTTGCTATCTCCTTAAATGGATCTGTAATTAGTTTGTTATAATTTTTATTTTAGGCATCTGACTGGAATGTGCAATGGACTTCCCTGCAGTTTTTTATGAGCATCCTGATCTTTCTGAGGTTTTTCCTTATGGCTAACATTTTATTAGGGATAAGGAAAGGTTGAGTTTGATTTCTTCTTAGAAGTTATTAAGTGAACTGTTGTTAAGTCAAGGACTACCTATATACCCAAGAACCGAATTTAAATGCCATATTAAATCACAAATCAGTCAGCCCCATTTTAAGACCAGAGAACACTCAAAACAATGAACGCCTAAAGGAATCTTTTGTTCCTCGTGCGGGAGACAGAACAAATCATCTTAACATGGCTGCAGTCCCACAAATGTTCATTATTCAAAATTAATCCGTCCGGTTCAACTGGTCTTTCTTCCTAGATTGCCGGTTCAAGGAGGCATCTGCAAAACTGCAAGAAAGATCTTTTTGGAGCACAACCAGGAAGGACATCTCCCGATCTTCCTTGCAGGAAGTTTACCGGTTCTCCATTTTTTTAAGACAGAGAAGCAAAAGCAAAAAAAAAAAAAAAAGCACCCTGGCCTGGAATCCAGTTCAGGGAGACAGTGTAAATCGTTAGAAATGAAGATCAAATTTGGGCCGGCCAACTTTATAAATTAGCCGCGTTAGAATTCAGTTCGGGTATAATAAAAGGATCGGGGCTGTTGGACACCTTCAGGAACCAACAATGTAAACACAGCCTCAGCTCGGGAGCTTCGAGGAAAAAAAACGTCGAGTCGGCAATTGCCATCCCAGGTGGCCTTTGATACAAATAGTCAAGAACCGGAGGAAGCAAAATCGCTTCATTTTCCCCTTCGAAGGGGCGGAAAGGGGAAGAACAAGCCGCTCGCTCTTTCCTCCGAGGAGAATGAGTTTCCCCCCCACACCCACACCCACACCTCCTTCTACTGACCCACTTTACCGCCAGCGGGATGGATGTGAGGAGGACGGGGGGGGGGGGGGAAGAGAGGCGGCGGCAGAAGAGGAGGAGGAGGAGCTCCCAGCCGGATCAGTTGCGAGGCGGAACTCTTTTTTTTTTTTTTTTTTAAATTGCCTCTCTCAAAGTCGAGCCTGAGAGCCGCGGAGTAATCCGAGTCTGTAATTTGATTTCACCACACCGCGAGTTCTTAACCTATCGTCTCGGTTTCTTGGCGGAAGGTTACCGTAAAAAAAAAATAATAAAACCACACACACACACACAAAAACAAACCAAAGAAGTACCCTGTGAGGAGGCGACGTCTTTTAGTTAATCTGGCCGGAGTAGCCGCGCAGAAGGCGGATAAGCCGGAGCGTGAGGAGGTTGGGCTGTGGTGTTGCTCAATATCTCTCTCTCTCTCTCTCTCTCTTTCTTTGGAGGAGGAGGAAAGGGAAAAAGAAAGAGAAAAAAAAAAAAAAGCGCGTGCTGCCTCGTCACAACTGACGCCGGATTTGCTCGTCCTTCCTTCCCGCCTTTCGGCCGTTCCCTTTTCCTGCGCGCGATCCTCTTCCCTGCCACGCGGAGTCGGTTGGCGAAGGGGAAGCGGAACGAATTGCGCGCTTCTCGCCGCTGCCCTTTCCCGGGTTTTGGGTATTTTTTTTGGTTTGGTTTGGTTTGGTTTGGTTTGCCCCCTCCCCCCCCCCCCCCGGCCCCCTTTCCATTCCTCCCCCCCCCCCCCCCCCCCCCCCCCCCCACCCTTTTGGTAGTTCCCCTGGAGTGCCACGGCGCGCCTCACGCCTTGGAAGCAGAAGCCGCCTTTCCTTCTCTCCAGACTGGACATTCTCAATATGAACGGTTTCGTCTACCCTGTGCAACTGCAGGTAAGCCAAAAGGCCGGGCAAAGCCCTTGCGAGCCCGGGGCGTCTTTCCAGGCTTCACCCGTTTTAGCGCTTGGACCGAAGACCGCGCTTGGGTTTTTGTCTCCCAGGGTGGGGTGGAGGGAAAAAAAAGAAAAAGGTCCGTAGGTTGTGGGGGCCGTTGATCTCGAAGGAGGGACTCCGGAGCCCGTCTGGCCCTGCGGGGGTAAGCGTCGAGAAGGGGTGTGGGGGGTGTGGGGGGGGGAAGGAAAGGCGAAGGGCAGCTGCTCGGGCCTTTTTGTAGAGTGCGGTCCTCGGGGAGCGCGCGTGCATTGCCTTGATCCAGAAAATGCGCAGTGGAAAGGGGATTCTGCTAAAAGGGGGGAGGTTTTTGCATCCAAATATTTCATGGTGCTTGGATTCCAAGGAAGGAATAGATAGATTCCTTTTTTGTGTGTATGTCTGGGGGAGGTCTTTCCACCTCGATTTGATTAGCCTGATGACCCCTCCCCTTCGCTCCAATGGGGGAAAATGTTCTTTAACACGCTGCAGTTTTCTTCTGCCAAGGAGTGGAAGGAGCTGTGTCCTTAATTTCAACGTGGATGGTTGCAGTAGTGGGCGTTCCCCTAAATCGGTGGCTGACTTTCTATGTATATGTATGTGTGTTTTATATATATATATGTATGTATGTATGTATGTATGTATGTATGTATGTATGTTTTATATATATATGTATGTATGTATATATGTTATATATATATATATGTATATATATATATATATATATATATATATATATATATATATATATATGTATGTATGTATGTATGTGTGTGTTATATATATATATATATATGTGTGTGTGTGTATGTATGTATGTATATATATTTGTTTTCTTACACAGACAAACTGATGATGGCAGATGAGATTCTGCCGAAGCGTTGCTACAACTTTAAAAGCACAACTACAATGACGTGGGATAATACCAGAAGGAAGCTGAACATCATAGATAGATGATAGATAAATAGATAGATAGATAGATAGATAGATAGATAGATAGATAGATAGATAGATA
>BLBF01000052.1:13269075-13370118 GCA_015471245.1 Laticauda colubrina | reverse complement strand
ATAGATAGATAGATAGATAGATAGATAGATAGATAGATAGATAGATAATCATGGTGTCATAAACCCTCACAGTAAGAACTATTTCTACTTGGGTCGGGTTAAAAACAAAACAAAACTCTGAAACCAAAAATTTTGCAGCATTGAATTGAAAGGTTTCATTAAGGTTCAATGCTGTTGATTTCAATGAGATGGGATTATTATCACCCATTGCTTATATTTCTTCTTCACACCCTCAAAAGACGGCAAGGGAAAGAGGGCATTCTTCTTTGCGGTGAAATAATGTAGGGGATTTAAGATGGGAAGACCGATTTGGGGGGGGGGGGAAGTGTGCTAAATTCTGATGTTTTCAGCAAATGACTTGTCAGCCCCCCCCCCCTCCCAACAGTCTTGAAATAAGGAAAAGGGGCCCTGACCTTTCCCAGAACTATGCACTTCATCATACAGAATATTTGTTTCTCATGATTGGCCTTGTCTGAAAGCATTGGCATATGGCAAGCTAAGGCATGTTTTTTTTTTTCGGCTTGTTTTGTCTGGGTTAGGGAGTAGCCTTGTTTGAAAAAAAGCAAGGATTGGTGAGGATTTTTTGAATTACAATATTAGAATTGCTAAGAAGTGGGGAAAATCAGCAAGGAGGTAAAAATTGATCATTATTTGGAAATTGGGATTTTTTTTTCTTATTCCGCTTTTCCTTTGTTCGGTCTCCACGTTGCTGCATCCTGTTGCCAAGCTCAAAGGATTGAAAAGCCTCTGCTCCAATATACTTCTTCTTGGTAGAAATATGATTGGCTTGTGTGCTTTCTTTTTCAGCCAATTGAAAGATGTAAACTGTATGATCAAATGTGTATGTTGTACAGCTACAAAAGAGGAGAGAGACAGCTTTTATTAGTCTTCCATATCTTAAAATTGTTTAGTATTATTTTAGAATAAGAAAATCACATTTATAAAATAATTAACTGTAACTCTCTTCATGCAGAACAGTCCCGAAATATTGTATATGGATATTTGTCAGATTTTAAGTAAAGAAAGTAGTAAATGCTCCTCTGTGGTCAAAATGTAAACCTCCCACAAATATTGGCATGGCATTGGCAGTATTCAAGTCATTTGCTTGTCCCTGAATAGTACATCTTAATCGGTGTATTCTGTATTAAAAAAAAAAAAACTTCTAGGATTCAAAATGTAGGAAGGTTTTTCTCCTTTAAAATGGTTGGGAAGGGTTCTACATTTCATGAGTTTGTAACTTTCCCTTCATCCTATCAATTTCTCAGTCAAAAATTGTGCTTTTTAAAAGTACAGCTGACATACCTGTATCATGACCCCTCTTCCATGTTTAATAGCTATTTCTGCGAGATAGAATTCATAGGGTGAAATATTTCTGTCAGCTGAACAAGAAACCAGAGGTTATAAGATGGAAAGAATACATTGTGAAAAAGTTAACCTTATGGCCTTAGTGCTGCTGCTTTGATCAGCATTAACCTAGAAAAAGGTTCAGTCATAATTATGCTTATTTTGCTTACTTGAGCTAAACTTCACACATGTTGTATAGTTGAAGGGGTTCCAGGAAAGGTATGGTGTGCCAATATTGAAAGGTATAGTATATGAATGTCAAGAAGCTGTTTTTCCAACTTCCATTACTTTTTATTTCTGTCCTCTTCAGAACAGGATTAATGTGCTGTACTGTTCTATCTTAGGATTGTTAATGCTTTGCTATTTTATACAATACTCAGTTCTCATTGAGGCTTTTCTTAACAGCAAGATAATTGAGAAATTATTATTCTGTTTAGAAATATTATAATTAGTGATAGTGGGTAAAAAATTGTGCAACTTTTTCCGACTCTTCTTTGATCTTAGTTGTTAGTTTACCTCCTTTCCCCTGAAGTACATTTTAGGCATAAAACCTCTTCAAATTTGCACATCTGTAAATAATCACATCAATTATTTTTGAACTTAGATTACAACATAGCTGCATAGGCAGGCATAAAGTTACACAATTGTTTTTTTTTTATCTGAAGAGTGATTTTTTTTTTTTTCATTTCACCTGCTGTTACAACTATTAATAGTTGGGGCGGATGTTTATATGAGATGCATAAATTATGAAATATGGATGGCTTTTCAAGAGTCATAATTTGTTCATATAACTGTGTATTTAAATATTTTTATGAATTGGTACGTCTCCTTCAAGATAATTCTCTAGTAAATTTCATACTTCTTTAAACATTCACAATTTTACATGAAAGCTTCTTATGTCATATATGTCCCTTCATCCAACTTGAAGTATTAACTATTCCCTTAAACCTCAAATATGCTGAAAATTGTACTAAATAATCTGGATGACAATAATTAATTTATGGGTTTGAATATTTAATTTCTTGAAACTATGCCAGTAATACATGAGGGAATGTATACATGGTTGAAGTCTAAGTTATTGAACAGTTGGTATAGAAATGGGGGGGGGATTACATCATTACAATTTGGTACATTGAAGAGGCTTGAAAATTATTATTTTGTAGATATTTATTTATTTAACCGTCATTCCACAACAAAGTAACTCTAAGCAACCATATAAATACAATAAACTTTAGGAAAACACAATTTTCAATTCTCAATATACTGAATTGCAATGATAGATTTTTCCCAATTTCTACAATGTTTAAATAGCAAGTGCTGTGCTGTTTAATCTGACCTGCTCAACTTATATCACATTCTAAAATAGTATTTAGTGATTATAACACAGATACAAAGATTCAGTTTTCAAATGGAGTAGGCTGTATTTTCAGCCTACTGAATAGAATATATATTTAGAAAAAAATGTCCCTGGATTTCTGTTCATAAGCAGGAAAATTAATTCTCATAGATCTGTTCTTCAAATAACATCTAGAAAATCTAAATAACAATATATGGAAATTCCAAATTCATTTAATATTTGTTTTTTGTTTCAGAGTATGATGCATGACTATCACAGAAGAAATTCATGTCTATAGCTTTTAAGGACTTGATTACATCGTTTTAAAGCCTGATAGTTTTGGAGTCAACAGTTTTGAAATTACAGCTGCATGCATTTTTTCCAAACCAGTGTTTAACTAAAAAGGAATATAAATTGACATACCCTGTAATAGCACACAGTGGATTATTGAAGGTCTCCTAACTGTGAAATCACAGCATAAATCTTAACTGGTGAGTTTATTCATGTATATGTGATTGTAAATAGCATTTCATGTGATGTATTGTAGATATAAATCAGTAGATATTTAAGTAGATACATACCATAAAGTCAGGTAAAAAAGGAAATAAATGACTACACCAGAAAAATATAAACACAAAACAGAATTTTAGTTCCAATTGTAAACAGCTGCATAAGGAAGTCTTACTAAACAGATTCATTGGAGAATGGTTGTCCATATCTGTCCTCATCTATGCAAAGATAATTCTTACTCTTTTTTCTGACCTTGAAAGCAAAGAGAGCAGCTACTGTAGCCATATGTTACACTGAATTGTCCGTATTGCTAAGGTGGTTACTTTTTCTTAAAAAATAATCATTGAGAGAAAAAGAAGATAACAATGCCAGTTTTTGTGATATTGTCATTTGTAAAGCACAAAAAATAGTTGCAAAGCCGAACAGCTCTCATTTTTAAAATTAAAAGACAAAAGCAAGTCTCTTCAAAGCTTATTACTTTCACTTGGGAGAGAGACATAAAAGCTTTTATTTCCCTCAATATTGATTTCCCAGCTTGCGTTAAAGCAAATTTTATTTTCCTGAAATGAATTTTCCATTATAATCCCATTTATTTCTGAAGTTTGGATAAGTCTCCCAGGTATTTTTTTTTTAGCTAGATGTGCCTCCTAACACATAGAGGGAGAAAGGAGAAAACATTCTGGCCAATGGGCAGAAGGGGAGATAGGGATCCGGTTTATCTTTGTACAGGGACAGAGATTATTTCTGATATTGATATTATGTTTGGTTGTGAGTTGTTCAGAGAGACAGTTTTGCTCAGTAACTAAAAACTTTGAGTCACTTTTTAATAACTGGCATTTATTAGCATCCTTAAAATTGTAACTATTTTCTGTCAACAATTATGTAAAAACATGCTTTTGTAGTGTTGGTGTGCTTATGCCTAAAGAATGCCATAAATTCTCAAACTAAGTATTTAATCCCATGGTACAGTTTCCGTATAATATAGGAGACACCTGAAATTATAATGGGAAAGAATGGAAAAAGAACTTATCTTTGGATACATCATATTTTTGCTACTTATTGGGTCTATTCAAGGAGGAGAGAATCTACTCCATAATTAATTGCAATGCTTGCCCAGACCTGAAATTTATTATTTTCTGTATAGTTTTGCACCATGCATAATTTTAAGATAACCTTGTGTAAAAGAACTGTGATTAGAGTAGTTTATATTAAATCTTATAAGCTGTACTTTGTTTCAGCCACAGAAACAGCAAAATGATTCCTAATGGGTATTTGATGTTTGAAGATGAAAACTTCATCGAATCATCTGTTGCCAAGTTAAATGCTTTGCGCAAAAGTGGCCAATTTTGTGATGTTAAGCTTCAGGTAATGTAAAAGTGTTGTATCTTATGCCTGGTGATGCTGAATATTCATAAATACTTTAAAGAGAGAATATCTATTTTGGTAATTTATTTCAAATATAGATACAGGTTTTCAACTTACAGCTGGTTGCTTAGCAACCTATTTAAAGTTATGATGGACCTACCTGGGAAGGTAGGGAAGGGGGTAATTATGACCTGGATTTGAAGCTTAGATGGTGAGGCCCATGGTCATATGACCACATTTCAGGCACTTGCCAACTGTTGCAAAAAAAATTGGGTCAATCATGTGGTTGGTCCGATTTATGACAGTGAATGGGCAGGCTCCATTATAGTCATGACTCAAGGACTATATAATAAGACATTAATAAAGTGGCCTTTTATTGCATATTGTGAGATCCGTTCACGCTACTTTGAGATTTCTTTTTAAGCCTCTTTTTTCAGTTTTCTAATTATGATTGGGCCAAAATTAATCCTAATTAAATATTTGCATTTATGATAGAAATGTTTTAATATTTTTAAATCAACAAGAGGTAAAAGTGCTTTGCCAAATAATTTGGTACATCATGAGTCACTCAAACTACAGGTTTATAATTTGGTGAATAGTTTCTATTTCCAATTTAATAAATAATGCAGGGTTTTATTTTAATGAAGGTCTGTGGACATGAGATGCTGGCACATAGAGCAGTACTAGCCTGCTGCAGTCCTTATCTTTTTGAAATCTTCAATAACGACAGTGATTCTCATGGAGTTTCTCATGTGAAATTTGATGATCTTAATCCAGAGGCTGTTGAAGTCTTGTTAAATTATGCTTACACTGCTCAGTAAGTGATCTTTTTGTATATTACAAACATTTTTACTTTATATTCTGTCCAGAATAAATCTAAATAATAATTATGTCATTTTAACAGATTAAAGGCTGATAAAGAACTGGTCAAAGATGTATACTCTGCAGCTAAGAGGCTGAAGATGGAGAGAGTCAAGCAGGTATAATGAGGTTTTGGCAGGTAGCAAAACTTGAATGACTTGAATGACAGAGGCTGAGCACATTCAGGCTTAGTTAGCACTCACCATAGGAAACTTGCAGAATGCTACAGCTAAGACATATACTTGGAACTTAGTTAAACCATTTGGTGCTGCCAAGATACACAAAATATATCCATGAATGCACAAAAAATTGAGCTCAGTCATACTTTAAAATATAAAAACTGAAGACTTTTTCAAACACATGTCAAGTTAAAGTATATTCAAAGTCAATTAGTTTGAATAGCTGCTGGCACACTGTTTACACTTCAGTTCTAGGGCAGTTTTATATATTCTTGTTAACCCATTTAAGAAGTTATATTCTTGTACTCAAAAGATATAACTAATAGACAAACTGGAGACTAATCATAATTACACAAAGCAACAAAACAAAAAAGTCTTTAGAGCACATCATTAAAACTTCAACAAGAAGTCTGAATCATAGTAAAACCATTTAAATCGTTTAGAGACAAGATGGCCAAAATAATTTGAAATTTATTACTATGTGGCACTCAAGTCAGTGAATTAAAGTATCTGGATTTTTATAATAAAATAGCAGTTGTGTATATTTTAATTATTAAATGTATTCAAAATGAAAACCAAGTGGGCAAGAGACTAAGACACAAGGAGGAGACAATATCCCTTGAGGGTGGGGTTTTTTTGTATATTGATTGCAGATAAGTGAATATATTATGTCATTTTAAAAATCAAACTACAGAACACAAAGTCGGGATCTGTGGTGAGAAAATCTAGAACAAAATGAAGTTGAAAAGTTACAATATATCATAATTGTAAACTTTTTTTAAAAAAAAAAAAGGTTTGTGGAGATTACTTGCTGTCCAGGATGAATGTTGAAAGCTGCATCTCTTATCGGAACTTTGCAAGCAACATGAGTGATTTGCGATTACTGAACAAGATTGATGGTTACATTCAAGAGCATTTGTTGCAGATCTCTGACCAAGAAGAATTTCTCAAACTGCCACGTTTAAAGGTACTTGTCCCATTTTCCTCCTTCCCCATCCATCACTTTGAAACTGTTTTTCACATAAATATTAATTGCTTCAGTTAAGTGTTCCATGAAATAGCCTTTTGACAAAAAAAACCCCCTAACAAACTGGTATCAGGAACATGTATAAGCGTTTAAATTCTTGTTTAATTATGACACCATTTGGAAGTAAACGTTTTAAGTATACTTTTAGCAGTATTCTCTCTAATTAGAAAATAGTTGCATGAAAGTCACCATACCTTTACTTAGTACAGTTGGGAATATTGTTTGCACAAACTTGTAATCTTAAAAAGTTTACAGATAGGCAGTTTTGTAACAATGCCACCTCAGCAAGAAAATATACCAGGCGTGTTTAGTAGAGATTTTTCTAAGCCATTTACTGTTGCTCACTGTGACATACAGCCCAGAATACAGGTCATTTGCACAATTGTAATAATGAATTTCACCAATAACATATAACTTGAACATATCTTTTATGAGGGATTTTAATTACAATAATCAAAACTGATACAAACAAATTTTAGGCCGAAGAAGAAAATGGGAATAAATAGTAAATAAATAGAATAAATTTAGGAAAAGAGAAAAGACATATATAAAAAAGCAAATATATCATCTGATATCCCATCGCATGTCTATAAGCAGTTCCATAAAACATCAGCTTCAATTACAGTATCAGCAAAAAGTTCACAATAAGTTAAAAAATTTCAAAAAAATAACCTATTATAATCTTAATCAAATATTCCAGCTCTATTCCTTCCATTTACTTCTAATAATCTTAACCTTTAATTCAAAATAATATTGTCATATGATTTCCTGTTCAATTTTTCTTCATCCCACTGCATAAGTTTCTTCAAAGTTTAAAAAGCCCCTTTTGTAAATCCAATAAGAACATTTTCCAGGTCATTCTGTTGGTTTATCATTTGTATTTATTGGTGACGCAGTGGTTACAGTGCAGTATTGCAGCCAAACTACACACAGCCTGAAGTTTGATCCTGATGGGGTGGGCGCAAGGTTGTCTCAATCTTCCATCCTTCCAAGGTTGATAAAATGAGGACTCAGATTGTTGAGGGCAATATACAAATAATACTTCTTCAGTGTATACCACCCAAATAATGCTGTAAAGCATTATAGAGAGATATAAAAGCCTAAACATTATTTCTGTTTGTTTTAATTTTTAAAATTTAGCCAATTTATTTTTTTATATAGTAATGTAAATTTAACCCTTTCCAAACCTTCTCTATTATTTGTAGTATTTTCAATACTTTCTCTGTCTTGGTAAATCTAATTTGTTCCACATTTGTCTTTCTTTCCTTGGACACAGTATATCCATGCTAGGCCTTCCAGGACCTTCTCCACACCACTGAGACACCCCCACACTCTGCTTAATGACTTGTATAAAGGCTTGGTGACCATACATGCAAGCGCTAGAATTGCAGTCATTGAGTGAAGCAGTCACATAGTCTCTCACTTAAGTGCAACAACTTACAACTGAAATTCCAGGGTCACTTTTCCTAAGTGAAGGACTAGAATCTGCAACTAGAAGTGGATATAGATTAAAACACCAAATAGGAATTCATACCACATCACAATTGTAAACCACCAGGGTTGGGGAAGACTAACACAATTTTTATTTATTATTTTACTTTATCTGTTCACTGAAGGCTAAAATATATTGTTCAAAATGTTAAACATAGCTTGTTCTGAATGATTCAGTATAATAGCTGTAGAGCACTAAGTATCACTACTGCTTTTTATTTTGAGATACCTTCCAGGTTGTATCTTTTGATATAGCAAATATGTGCTGTCATTTGTTCACCATACTTCTAGCTTGTTTGGGGTAAATCCAGATTTGGCCAGAAATGTCATTACATACTGCCTGTGTTCAATGGAGCAAAACGCCCACAATCAATTGCTAATTGCTGTTTAGATTACAATTTATAACTTTCTTCCTTGTGGAAAATGTAACCTCTACTTAAATTCTGTATTATATGAAAATGTACGTAAAAATATAGCCCATCAAAACTGAATAAATCTTTATCATCTTTACAATGTTTGTTTGGGGGGTTGCAGGCTCTCTTAACTAGGGTGAACTTAGGGTTGTGCTTTGTGGCCTCAGTGTGCTTTTCTTTTTTATTTCAGCTGGAGGTTATGCTGGAAGATAATGTTAGCTTGCCCAGCAATGGCAAACTGTACACAAAGGTAATCAACTGGGTACAGCGCAGCATTTGGGAGAACGGAGACAGCCTTGAAGATCTGATGGAAGAGGTCAGTTTTAAGAAAAATAAGATTGGGCCATCTTTAACTGCTACATTTTTCTGAAATTAAGGATGATCCCTTCTCCTTTTTTTGTTCCCTTTAAAACAAAACTATGAAGAATTTAAATTTTACTGTAGGTATCCCTAAGATGAGAAACTAGGGGGGTTTCAGGTGAGCTGCTTAAACTACTGTTCGAGCTGGTCTTCAGTTTTTGTCTCCGTTTTCTTTAGGAAACTTCAAATATAGCAATTGTCTTCACTTTAAATTTGGGGAGGTGGTTTGAAACTTATTTTGTTCTTAATGTATTCTTTTTACAGGCTTTACTTAAAGAGAGAAAGTAGGACAAAGGTTCTAATGGTTGTTCCTCCCCATTGATTTATCTCCCCATAGGTTTATTAACAAAACTAGGATACTCATCGCTGAAGGACCATAGAAGAAACTTCAAGTGTAATGACACGTAAAGAAGCAGCAGTTCTGCCCCAGTTCTCCTATGAAAATTCGCTGTGGGCAGAGAACGATGATGTTTAATGGTGTTTACTTCTTTACAGGATATTTTAACAATTGAAAAGTTTTGTATAATTAACTAGCCTAATTCATGAACATAACTTCAACCCTTTGGTTTAAAAATGAGATGCACTGGAGATTCACATTTCAGATTGTTTCAAGAAATTTATTTAGTTACTATCAAAGGGAAGCCTTAATTTCCAGAGCAATTGTCTGCTGTTTTTCTTTTATACCTGAGAATCTCAGTTACGTAATCAAATACTAATACATTTAATCTGAGATGTAGTAAGCAACCGAAGTTCCTGAAATGAAAACTAGTTCCATTCTTTCATGCAATCCCTTTTATAAAACATCAGTGTTTCATTTACCTATTTCAAAACTGTGATTTACAAAAAGACATTTGTACAATTTGTTTTGAAAGATAATATACATTATACTTGTTGTACATTTGGATGTTTCTGGCACAAGGAGTACAGAAGTCAAGAAGATTTCTTTTGAGCTGTGAAAACAAGAAGCCTTTATCCAGTGTTTGAAGATCTGTCATCGTGAGAGAAACCTCCTTTTCTTTTTTAAAAAAAATGCCATTCTGCTAGATGGAGAGAAGATCAGGCTGCACTCCTGGAATCCTTATGAAGTTTCTATGCAATGTACCATTAGTTAAGCAGCAATGGAGACTATAGCCAGATTGCTGTTCTGTTGTTTTGCAGGTTCAAACGTTGTACTACTCAGCTGATCACAAGCTGCTTGATGGAAATCCACTAGATGGACAGGCTGAGGTGTATGGCAGTGATGATGACCACATTCAGTTTGTGCAGGTACAAAATGCACATGGTCTGAGGTAATCTTAGGTAAAGTTGGGTAGAGTAGTACGACACAACTAAAATGTTGTGTGGTATAATGAAAATAAGACATTGCCAGTTTAGAAGCCCAGGGAAATACAAACTTAAAATAATTTTAACTTCTGGCTCATCTAGTTTTGAGCTGTGTCTTAATGTATATAATACATGCTAAATATTGTGAAACCAAGAATAGAATTAGATATTTAACTTGAGCTTCTATGAGCTTATATGTGCGGAGAAAATGAATGTGGTAGAACAAGTCTCCCCTTTCCTTGAGTTCTAGAGAAAAGAATTGGGGCAAAGTATTGGAGAAAATAGAACGTGTTTCTGTCACAACTGGTGGCTAGGCATCAAATCATAACATAATTTTGAAACCCTGGTGTAAACAGTGGGCTCACTTGAGCAAAAAGGTTTGTTGTTGCAGGAATAAATGTGTTCTCGATAAATATGGCAGAAAGTAGTGGGAAAGTTTGTTTCATTTAATAAGATTCCTATTTGTTTTCTGGACTTAGTAATAAGTTATGTTTTTACACTTGTTTATTACCTTTTGAGACAAAATTCATATTTTAATTGTAATTTAATTGCCATTTAGTAAGTTTTTCACGAGCATTTAATATTTGAAGAAAGTATAAATGGTGTTAGCAATCGATTTAGAGATGAAGGCCACTGAATTCAGTGGAGAAGAGTAAAAAGGAGGAGACAAGGTTAGGATATTTGAACAAGCAGTGAAATGAAAAATATGGATAAATAGAAGAAATAATGAAACACAGGTGAAAGGGAAATGGGAAGTTGTATTGACGAATAATTTTATTCTAAAAAAAATTAGATCCTCTAATCTTAGTTGAGAAATCCTATAGTCAATAAGGTAAAATTTTTATGTTAGCAAGAAAATGGTGCAGTAGTTACTATAGGTTTAAACCATTGAAAAGTAATACAAATAATACAGAATAGATTTAAAGTGGGTAAATAGTGTTAAAATATGTAATTTAGTTAGATAGGATTTATGTTTTGTGCTAAGCATTCATCTTAGTGCAGTGTGTGAACCCAGTTTTGTGAGTGGTAAACCAATGCCTTGTATGATGTGTAAATACAGTTTGTAATACTTTGAATTTGGTAAATGTTGACTTAATGTAAGGAATAAACTATTTCATTTGTATGCATTTGAATTGTATTTTAAAATGGAATGTAGACATGTGAAGTTGAGGATAGTAAGTTATTAAATGGAATAGAACATTATTTTGTGGATAAACAAAGCATTAACTGTTTCATCTTGTTGGTAAAGCATCCAGCAAGTTACCTGTGTAGCTGTGCTATTGGATGAGGTTCTACAGCAATAAAAATAGTTCTGAAGACAAAGGCAGAGCAATTTTTGCTCCCTGGCTAGGTTTCTGTAGCTGCCTTTTGATTTTGCAGAAAAGGCCACTCCGTGAGAATGATCTCAAGCAGATAAGTAGCAGTTCTTCTGGAAGTCTTTCACCAAATGTAGCAGTGCAGAATCTTAAACACGAGTGGAAAATTGTTGCTTCAGAGAAGACCTCAAGTAAGCCAAAGTTTGTTGTTACTGGTTTTACTTTAGATTATTTAATTCATGTTAAATGCAGAACTAGTGGGAGGAACCAAACAATTGCTCATGTACATAATAGATACTCTTTTTCTTTGAATGATTTGTAGGTTTTTAGAATTACAACACATTTGAGGGAAGGATGTGAAAATCTTGGTGTACTGGAGTTGAAATGTATGTTTTGTTTTTCAGATAACACCTATCTGTGTCTTGCTGTTCTGGATGGTGTCTTTTGTGTTATTTTCCTTCATGGTCGTAGCAGTCCACAGAGTTCCCCAACTAGTACTCCACGACTGATGAAAAGTTTGAGTTTTGAGGTTCAACCAGATGATCTTATAGAAAAGATGATGTCTCCTATGCAGTATGCTCGATCTGGATTGGGAACAGCAGAACTTAACAGCAAACTGATTGCTGCAGGTAACACCATAATTTTTATACCTTGGTTTGAGCAATATGTTGCCCTTCAAATCTTTTGGACCTGGAGATATACTAGCTACCACTAGCAAAAGTTCATAAAAATTTCATAAAATTTCAAAAGTTCATAAAAATTTTGGAGCATTACAAATCCTCTAAGCTTTTTAAAGATAGTATTTCTCTCACCCAATAATACATCTTCTGTATGCTCTTTTTACTACAAGGTGGCTATAACAGACAAGAATGTTTGCGCACTGTGGAATGCTATGACCCACAGACAGATTGCTGGACTTTCATCGCACCAATGAGGACTCCAAGAGCTCGATTCCAGATGGCAGTTCTGATGGTACGTTTACAGTAAATGGCCATCACAAATTCATTTCCCCGCTAAAACCTGTTTAACAATTGTAGCATGTTAGATAAGGTGGAGGTAGGAGAGTAGGATTTTCTGGAGTAGGAGGGAATCAATATTGCAGGTGAGTATTTTATCTTGAGATAAGCCTTTAATACTAGGCCATTATGCCATCATAATGGTTTTCATTATACTGATTTAAAAGCCTCTTCTCTATTAAAGCACAGATTTAGAGATAATATAATACAAAAGATCATTTCGACAACATGTATTTCCACTACTCAGGGACAGCTGTATGTTGTTGGTGGATCAAATGGACACTCCGATGACTTGAGTTGTGGCGAGATGTATGATTCCGAAATAGATGATTGGACTCCAGTTCCAGAACTGAGAACTAACCGTTGCAATGCAGGTCAGTATTTATAATGCTCTATAAAGTTACTAACTTTAAAACTTGCAAATCATAACTTCTTTTTTCCCCTTTTGCATGAACAGGAGTATGTGCACTGAATGGAAAATTGTATATTGTTGGTGGGTCAGATCCTTATGGACAGAAGGGATTAAAAAACTGTGATGTCTTTGATCCTATAACCAAATCTTGGACAAGCTGTGCTTCATTAAATATCCGTAAGTTCATAATCTCTTTAAATTTTGGAGTGATTTATTTTCCTTCTTGCAGATTTTACTTGTTTTGCCTGTAGATGATGTCAGAATTTACAAATGGCATGTTTATGCACCTGAAAATTTAACCCAGGAAGAATTATATGCTGCAAATAAAGTAAAGCAGAATTTTCCAGAATGCCTAAGTGAAACAATCTTAGACATAGAATCTTGATGCTAAAATAAAAATATGCTTTTGTCTTTATAGGTAGACACCAATCTGCTGTATGTGAACTTGGTGGTTATTTGTATATCATTGGAGGAGCCGAGTCTTGGAATTGCCTTAACAGTGTAGAACGTTACAATCCGGAAAACAATACTTGGACCCTAATTGCATCTATGAACGTGGCTAGGCGTGGAGCTGGTGTTGCTGTTCTTGATGGTAAGCACATGGGATTGAAGAAATATTACATTTTTTTTACTTTAACAGTTGTTTAATGCCTTGAATTTGTGAGCACATAGCATCACTTCCATATTATTTTAATCCGCCTCTATATTACAACATCAAGATGAGTATAGATACTTCTGATACACTGGCTTGCTACACAGGTAGGAAGTGTAGAGTGCACATGTATATGTGCATGTACGTGATTGAAAGATGTGAAATTCAAGCTACTTGAAAACTGTCTTTCCTGCTTATTGCCATTCAGAGATCTATACTTGTCACATTAATGGGATACATCCGAGTAGGCTTCTGTTTTCCATGTAGCAACGGAATAAATTACAGCATAAACTATTATGTGCGTAACTGTTGCATGGAACAGAACATTTGCATTTAAGTAATCCCTGTCATAACTCAAATTGGGATGATTTGTTCCATGCACTGGTGAAATATGCTGCTTTGCTCTTGGCAGAAGTGGTTTTGTAGGAAATAACTGAAGATATCAGAGAGTTGGTGGGATATGTTGCACCAGGAAAACCAGAAGCTGATGGGAAGTATACCACGAGGTCATCAGCTGCTGTGGGGAAGGAGGAAAGATGCTAGGGAGGGGAAAATGAGTCCATGAATCAAAAGGTTATGCTTGTGGGGGAAGATAGAAGACAGTACAAATTAGCCTTACCCATTAATATGGTGCTTAGCCCAAACCCAGAACAGCTAAAGTATTTTAAACTGACTCATCTAAAACAATTTGGCAGAACTGACAATTTGTCCAAGGTTTAAACAAAACTAATTAGTTCACTATAAAATTAGTCTTTAGATATTAAGCACATATATTGGGGGGGGGGGTGTGGACAATTGAAATTTTGCATTTTTGGCAGTTTATTGGGACACATGTTCTTCACACTTTTGCTCTTATTTGATCCCTAGGAAAACTCTTTGTTGGTGGGGGCTTTGATGGCTCACATGCAGTCAGCTGTGTGGAAGTGTATGACCCTGCTAAGAATGAGTGGAAGATGTTGGGTAGCATGACCACACCAAGAAGCAATGCTGGTTTTGCAACAGTGAACAACACTATCTATGCAGTAGGAGGATTTGATGGCAATGAGTTTCTGAATACAGTTGAAGTCTACAATTCAGAATCCAATGAATGGAGCCCCTACATAAAAATCTACAAGTTCTAATTTCCTTAAAACTAACAGGCTTAGTGATGTAATTGTTTTAGTAGAGGTACACATGTGAATAAGGTGGGAGGGAAGGGTTAAAAGTTGCCATCAGCAACAAGGCTTTTGCATATTGCATACTATTAATATGCTGTACATATTTTTTTAGAAAAAATGAAGGGTGTTGTATGCATTAGAATTTAATTTAGACTTAACATTAGATTCTTCTGAAATAAGAATGTAAGTTGATGGCATATCATTTCATGAGCATCCTCCAATGTTACATTTTGCTGATTTGCACAAGCAAATATTTTTATTTTGGAATTGTTTCTACTGCAGGAAAAAAAAAGCAGTCTTCATTAACAGCAATTACTTTATAGGCCTTTTTTCTTAAATAACTGGAATAATCTCATAAGCCTTATTTAAATAGCTAAATGGCTTTATTTAAAAAAAGTTGACACACCTGCCATTTTGACTGCCTTTTATAACTTTTTATATATTAATAGAGCCAGGACTCTTACAACCTTGAAGTGACAATGAGCAAACAAATGTATGATGCAAAGAGACAATCTCAAAAGTCAGACTGGAGTAAGACATTTAATTTGCTACCGTGGGAGCTATTATTTTTTTCCCTCTGCTTTGATATTATATGATCTTTTTAATACATAATTATTTTCCATTACATCTGAATGGACTTTCTGAATTTGAGTGTTAATATGAGTGAAGAAGCATAACTCTGAAATTCTGCCAAAATAGGGGGTGTTTTCTGTATGGTTCTTAAGCAGTTGTAACAGAGTTATAAGATGCAAAACAAAAAAGTCTGTGCTGTCTTAGAAAGGTTACCTATCTCAAAAATTATTGTATAAGTTTGTATCTTTCTACTGCAAGCTCAAAACATGCTGTAATACAAATTGTGTTTCATTTCTTTAATAATTGTTGTTTGAATCTGATGCTGGTGGGTTGGAGATGCTTGAGGTGTAATATTTTGTTCTTAATATCTTACTAAGTACTTCAGCATTTTAAGAACACAACAGAGCTCTGCTAAATCTTAAGTACAGCACTTTCTCACAGCCAATTAACGTGCTTGAAGCAGGAGGTGATCTACCCTTGTCCTACTATTTCCCCAATCTCTTGCAATGAAAGCTTGTTGTCCTAACTCAGAAGTGCTTCAAGATCAATAGCCATTGATATCTTTTTTTCTTTTATAAAGTTGTCTAAACTACATTTATGAAGCCATCCAGTATAGTGCCCCCCATTTGATTTTGAAATAGTACCTTCCACAAGTTAATTATATGCTGTGTGAAGTGACTAAACAGCACGGGTAGTCCTTGACTTGCGAGTATTATTCCAGCCATAAATCATAGTTATCATGCAGGTCACTCTGACTACACTCAGTTTTTGCCATTTTTTTTTTTGCTGTGGTTTGTAAATAAATGCCATGGCATTAAGCAGAGCCATTGTACCCAATGGCTGTTTTTTGCCAGAAATCATAAGTAAATACAACTTGCTGGCTAACAAAAGACACAAATCACAGCAGAATCCTACAAACGACTGTAAATGCAAGCTGGTTGCCAAGCACCCAAAATGGCTACCATCTGATTACAGAGGAAATCCACCATCAGGTTGCAAGTCACTCCAGGGAGGTCTATTGTAACTCCAGTCATTAAGCAAGTGATCATAAATTGAAGACCACCTATACTGAAGATATTGGGCTTGTTTAACATCGCAGTGTGGACCTTTTATTACTTTCAGTTCCTTTAATAATCTTTTAGTATGGGATTTGTCTTTCACAACTGCCGCGCAAGAGAGTAAGCCTTCACTGTGCTATCCATTATGACTCAAAAATCTATTGAATTGTCAAATTCATTCAATGTCTCTTAAGGGTGGTTCTGGTGTGTATTACTTTGCAGCTCCTTGAACTGAATGGTATTTGCCATTCATGGAAAAAAAAATCCACCCTGAATAGTACCAGCCACAAACATAAGCCACTTGTTGTTTGCCCCAAATTCACATATTAATGCTCCCAACACAAAAATATAATCTACTTGTTCTTGTTTGAGAAAGTTATTCCTTTTGTTAGCAGTCTACAAAAAGGTAAATCCTTTCACCCCTTTGGTTACTAAATTTATAGGAACAGTTGGAGAGGAATTTTGGCAAAGGCTTTTTGAGAATCAAATGCAGTACAGATGGTAACCAAAACCTAAAGGTTGATGAGGCACACTGAATTTTTGTAAAATCTTATGTTTTCAGCAAGACGTAGTCATCTATGCCCAGTAACAGATGTTAGTTGACTGGCCTATAATTTCCCAGATCTCTCCGGGCTTCTTTCTAAAATTGGTCTATTGGCTACCTCCCATTCCCCTGGCAGTGAACCTGATTTGGCTGATGTTTTATTTTTTGGTTCCTGTCTTCCCATAAATCCCAACATTTTTTTAGAAGGTCCCCCATTTGTAATGGAATGTTGCTCTTTCAGATCCTGCTAGCAATTACTGACATGCTAAATGTGATATTTTCTGTTTCAAATTGATTCCACAATGCTTGCATTTTGTGCTAGCTATCACTGAACTCCAAAGTTGCCTCCACTCTAGTTGCTTTTAGGACCAAACATTCTAAGGTGTACCGTAGTTGTATCAAGAAAATAATTCATCGTAAGCGGAGCATGATTCACTTACAAGATGTTCCCCTTTGTATGTATTTCTGATGTATTTTACCATCTCGGCCTCAACCTCAGTGTTTTGATCAGGACTCTATTTACATTTGTGACCAGGTATTGCCACCCACCATAACTCATCTTTCAATGTAGTCTATTGCAGGGGTCCCCAACCACCGGGCCCCGGACCGGTACCGGTCCGTGGATCGTTTTGTACCGGGCCGCAAAGAATGAATCATCGTGATTAAAATATATGTAAAAATATGTTTTTAGTAAAGAAATAGTCAAGAAGCCCTTTACTATTGGGGAAGAATTGATTTTGCCGGTCCTTGAAAAAGTGTTTCTGCGTGAAACTGGTCCCTGGTACAAACTGGTTGGGGACCACTGGTCTATTGTACATTTTACATTCTGATACAAAGAATGATTCCTTCAATATAACCTTCCCTTGTAAGATTATATTCAATGTCAGCATGATTTTAGTGTTTCACATATGGCTTCTATTTCCTGATACGATTATCCATGAATCCACTCCTGACATTGTTCCTATCCGCTATACTTTTATTGATTTATCTACACTTTACTGAACTGGATGTGAATCAGTTCAAAATTTAAATTTAAACTGAATCAGTTTAAAATTTGTTCTGTCATTTTTATATTTCCAAGCAAATAGCAAAAAGCCAAATAGCTTGGGAGATCTATCAATTTGCAGGATTTCAACTTTTGAAAAGGATGGAACAGGATCAAACTGGATGTGGTGAAAAATAGATTTGTTTTGATCAGAGGCTACGTGGAGGAAAAAAAACCTCCAAAGCCTATTGGTACATTGGTTGGAATGCAGTATTGCAGCTAGCAAAGTTAGATTCTGACAGGCTCGAGGTTGATTCAGCCTTCCATCCTTCTGAAATCAGTAAAATGAGGACTCTGATTATGGGGATAATATGCTGACTGTAAACTACCTAGAGAAGCACTACAAAGCAGTATATTAAGTCTTTAGTTTCTATGGAGATTCTCAGTCATCCAGGTCATGATTGTCCCAAAGGTGCTTTCTTTTAAAAGGCAACTGGGTTTTCTTGTTTTGCTTGAAGACATTTCGTTTCTCACCTAAGAAACTTCTTCAGTTCTGACTGAATGGGAAATCCTTTCTCCATCATTCAATCAGAACAGAGGACGCTTCTTTGCCGAGAAGCAAAATGTCTTCAAGCAAAACAGGAAAGTCCTTTGAAAGAAAAGTTGCCTTTTCTTTTGGAAGGAAGCATCTTTGGGATAAGCCTGAGTGCTCTTGCTATAACGAAGGAGAGGTACTGGGCAGTCAGTGCCTTGTTCTGTTTCTAAGCCCACTTTTCTTCCTAAGGCCAAAGCAAAGTTATTTTTAAGGGATTGGAAATAACTCAAGAAGCCATATTTTGCATGCTTTCCCTTCCTTGTTTGATAAAGCTTGAATTACCCTTACGTAAACTGAGCGGTACCTGTTTAGCTGAACCTGTGCAAAGGAACAACTAGTATTTCTGAGAACTCTACTATAAAGGCAATCCTGAATTGGGAACCTAGTGAACCACCCTTGTTACCTCCTGTCCAGAATGTTTGACAACAAACAGACATTAAATGACCATATCCACCTAAACATTCTAATATTTTAAACAGCTTTATCTGAACATTTGGTATCTTGTATGGTGTTTAGGGCCCTTTGGATGTTCCCAAGTTGCAGCCTCAAATGGTTGCAGCCAGCATGTCCAGTAAATGATGCTGCAGGGGGTGCAGGGTTTAAAACTTTTTTTCTATTCCTGTTCAGTGTTATTTCAAGGCATCTATTTGCTTCCTGAATGAGACCAGTAACCAAATTATTGTTTGCCTTTTTTCTCATCATCCCAGTCTTTGCATTCTCAGATGTTATTTTGTTAGCTAAAGCTGCATATGCAGCATCATTTCATAGATATCTTGATGGCTAGTTTTTATTCAAGCCCCATTCTCAATCCTCTTCATCACCTGCTCCCTTCCCCGGTAATAATAAAACCTCTAAAGTTAGCTAATTACTTTACTTATAGGAAACTTATAGCAAAGGAAAAAGTAAAAATAGAAGAGGAAGGGAAGGAATTACCTTTTTGTGAATGCATGATTCTGCAGCTTAATCAGGTCAGCTAAAATACCGAAAAAGTATTTCTTGAGACATGTGCAACCCCAAACCAATTTTTTAGTGATCCTGGAAAATTAAATCTTGGCCACCCTCTAGGAGCTTTTCCTTGTGTTCACTTCCTTATCAAGTTTATTAGATGGCAGCCAGGGAGAAAAATGGGGCATAATGGGGAGAACTCTTTCAGAGTTAATCTTACTTTTCTAGGCTAGTGTATTGTCTCCTGTGTCTCTTGCTCAGATATTCTGTGGCACACTGACACAAAAAAGATACACCATATATTTAGAGATTAGATGCAATAATCTAGATGTAATAATTATATGCATGGTGTGAACAAGCCCAGTACTATAAATTAACAGCAAATTATGTTCAAATTGTTCTTTGTTCTGGGAAAACAAGTGATTGTTTTGGAAACAACCCATAATATAGTTTGGCATTACTTTAGCATTATACATAAAAGACTAAATACAGAAGCCTGGAAGATTTAAGGTCAGTTAAAGGTAGTCACGCTCACCCATCTGTGACAAATCCCGGGACTATTTCCCAGTCCCTTGAAAAGAGGTTTCTAGGTCTGAACTTGCAAAAACAGGTGTTTGCAGGTGTGGATATGGTAGATTATATTGTTCACTGTAAATGTTCAACTTTTTAATTGCTAGGAGGAAACATTTTACTCCAATGACAATGATTATTATCAAAATATGGATAACAAAAGGAGGCTGCCCTACAGGGAACTAAATGCAATTCACAGGGATGAGGATGGGTGGGTTAGATTTACAAATTAAAAGATATAATTTCAACATAAGTTATTTCCACATGAATATAAAATGAAGACTGAATATGCTGCTATTCAAATAGCAGAACTACTGGACTAAAAATGCTTAGCGGGTACACAATTTATATTCTGCTTTTATTATATTTATGAATAACTCAAGACAGCGAACACACACAATACTCTTTCCTGTTTTCCCTACAACAACAACAATCCTGTAACATGGATTGAGTAGAGAGAGAAAGAGTGACCCAGATGGCCTTAATGTACTAATAATGAGGTACTTTAACTCATTTCTCTGCTTTATAGTCTTAAGCACTAGTAAAATACTTGTAAAAATTGCACTACTAAATTACTGAGAAAATGAAACAATACTGAAACACTCCAGTTGTCTGCTAAGATACTGAGGATCCATAAACTGTCCATAAAATAATTTGCTCTTTAGGTCTTTGATTATTTTTATTGACAATTTAATCTGTTATTGGTCACCTTTCAGCTCCATATTTATGTAAAATATGTCATATTTTTAACAAAAAAAGTTCATAAAAGGCATATTGGCAATTTTAGTTTCAATACCTTTCTCTAAAAATCATACATACATACATTATACACACGCACACACACACACACACACAAATACCTTGGCATACCTATATATCAAATAACAAGTTATCATATGACATTTAAAGGTTCCCCTCCCTTGAATACACACAAATACACATGCATATAAATCACAAGAAAAGAAAAGTGAAAACAATACAAATGCAACACATTGCAATAAATATTTGTCAAATAACTAATGTTATTGATACCAATGTGAATACCAACAGGATGTATTGTCTTCTGCTATTCTTCATTGGTTTGAAATCCCTCAGCCAGATAATCCAAGACTGTATATGGATAAAAGTTCAAGAGTGGAACAACTATCAATCACCTTCTCTACATAGATGATGACATCAAGCCGCATGCTAAGTGTGAATGACACATTAATTTGCTAATCCACCTGACACAGATTTAAAGTGAGGACCACTGGGATGTCATTTGGAGTAGAGAAGTGTGGCCAGGTGGGTAGTAAAGAGAAGAAAGGAGTTAAGACTGATGGAGTGGAACTACACTGTGGGCCATATACCAGACTAGCTACAAATACCTTGGTATCCCACAGTCACGTGGAAACAATGATAAGGAAGCAAGGAACATAGCAACAACCAAGTCCTGCAAAGCCACCTCAATAGGAACAAGAAGTTCTACACCAGCAACGTGTATGTCCTATGAGTCATCAGATACCCTGCTGGTATAGTGAGCTGACCAAAGGACATAGAAAGTGCCAATGTGAAGAGCTGGAAGCTCCTCACAAAGTATGGAGGCTTCCAACCTAAAAGATTATACATGAGTAAGAAAGAGGGCAGGCAGGGTCTAGTGAGTTTCAAAACCTCTGATCTCCTATTCTGTGCAGATATTCCTGACGCAATGCCAGCTGATTGGTTGTGCCAAGAATATCTTTCTCTTTCTCTCCCCTGCATCTGTCCATCAATCAAAGCTATGGCAAGATTTTCTGCCAAGTTGTAGTAGGAAGTCCTCAAAATATGTATCCTGAATCAAAAGAATAGAATAGAATAGAACAGAATTCTTTATTGGCCAAGTGTGATTGGACACACAGGGAATTTTTTTCTTGGTGAAACAGATAGGTGGAACAGAGTTAAAATAAGAAAACAAAAAAGCTTTTCTCTCCATAGAAACCAAGAAAATTGTACAATAGTTTGTCTCACTAGTATTACATCCTGCCCCTCAAAACCTCTGCCAGATCTAGGCTATTTATTAGCAAATAGGGGGGCTTGATAATAAAGATACTGTAAAGAATACAGTAACTTTTAAACTTTTAAAAGTTTTTAAACTTTTAAAAACTTTTAAACTTTTTTAAATACAGTAACTTTTAAACACATTTTGAGAATATGCATCAAGTAATATTTATACATATAAACAGCTATTCTTTGTGTTTGTTGCATGATTTCTCTGGGATGAAAAGGACTTTCTGAAATTTATTTCATTATATTATTTTTATAAATAACTCAAACTAGCAAACATACCAAATATTTCTTCTTTCTACTTTTCCTACAACAACCCTGAGAGAAGTGATTGGGCTAAAGTCACCTAGCTTCTCATGCCTAAAGTGGGACTGGAACTCAGTCTCCCGGTTTATAACCTCATGCCTTGTACATCTAATTTATAACTCTATTTGTACTGTCTACAACTGAATCTTCATTACATTCATTTGCTTTAAATGTCTTTAAAATCTCGTGATTTATCCCAATGGCATAACATTTAAAGAAGAGTGGAATAGGTAAGACTATCCATTTTTGGAATGTGGACATCTAAATGATAGATTGCTTTTGATCACTATTCCCAAGATAAATGCAATTATCTCATTGTGAAAGTTAAAAAAATATCTTAAACTCTCCAAGGACAGAATTACATAAATTTTTAATTACATAAAATTATTAATTTGTCTAATATTATTTCCTTCAAAAGGAATTTTCTCATCTGATGAGAAGATTAAAAACAATCTATGAAGCTGAATTCAATAACAGAAGTCCATGTCATGGTTTGGCAGAATTCTGCGAATACCTATGTATTAAAAGCAGAAAAAATGATGCTATCTGCCAAAAAACAAGTTGGAACTTCTGAAAGCATTCTTCCTTTTTCTTAAAATGTAGTCTATAATTATCATAGCCTTTTCTTGCAGAATATTGTTGTAACTATATACTGTACAATGACACTCTGAACTTAAAACTAAAACTAATATTTTTAAAAATCAAGTAGATGGAATAAATGGTTTTACACAGAGGAACTACATAGGAAGAGGTTCTAACTTTATCCAGTGATTTTATAACGTCAATTTAAATTAATTTAAATTTGGATCTCATTCCTAGAAATTATCCACATTTTATCAACCAGTAGTATCAATCTTAAATCAGTATCTAAATATATGGATTATCAGGCAATTAAACCTAAAACTTATTCTGAAAATTTTCAAAATACCTGTTATACAGTGGTGGGAATTCAAAATTTGCTACTGGTTCTGTAGGCGTGGCTTATTTGGTGGGCGTAGCTTGATGGTCATGTGACTGGGACGGGGTGAGCATGCTTGGTGGTCATGTGACTGGGTGGGTGTGGCCAACTCAATGTCACTCATGACAAGGGGTGCCTCGCTCAGCCATTTCTTGTCAATTAAAAATAATAGCATAGAGTTTATTCTCTCTCTCCCCCTTCCTTCCTATTTCTTTTTCTTTTTTTCCTCTTTCTTTCTTTCTCTTTCTTTCTCTCCCTTCTTCTTTCTCCCCCCCCTCTCTCTCACACACACACACCTGGTTGGAAGGGCAGCAGAGGCACTGCTGGAGCAGGTGCTACTATGGGAGGCAGTTGGGATCCCGCCCTCCCGGTCAGAGCACTCCGCTGTCCGTAGCTTCTCCTGGGGGATGAAATGTTTCATGTTTCCTCCCTTTACAAAAAGTCCAATGCCACTTTCTCCTTCGGCCGCAGCAGGTTCCAACTGCCCAGTTCCCTTCCCTGGTCAAGAGGAGAGCCTTCTGTTGTCCGCAGCCCAGCTGACTCCCAGAAAATGGGTTCCGATCCGGCACAGGAAGTCGGGAAAGCCGGTAACCCCCAAAGGAGCTAAAACCTCATGCATGCCCATCACAGCAGATGCCACAAGGGCTGCACAAACACCCCCAGACAGCGTCCAGCAATCCGGACTTGAGGCACCGAGGCTATGCGCATTTTGCATTAGGTCTGGCCCTCGATGGCAAGATAGAAAAGGGGCTGGAGGGACGGGAAGGATAGTCTCTAGATGACTTACTTGGTGCCCTGGCTCTTTCCACCTCCAGGACAAGCGCCAAAGATGCAGAATGGGGAAAGGAGGAAAAGAGATGCGAGAAAGCCCAGGAAAGCAAGTAAGGGAACACACTACCGTTTGCTCAAGGACGATGGCTTTGCACCGCTACGGAGACACAAGTCACGTCTCGGCACTTCGTTCAGTGGCCAGTCTTCCCTCACCATCCCCGAGGTTCGGTCTCTCTCTCTCTCTCTCTCTCTCTCACACACACACACACACACACCTGGTCTGACTGGGACAAAATGATCTGGTGAGCTCCAGAGCAGTGGGTGGCATGAGAAGGCAGAAAGCAGACAGTGGGGGCAGCATGGGGGGCGGTGGAAGCCAGAGCATGCTCTGGCCATGCCTTTTTTCCTTTTCTCCCGGGAGCAGGAGGACATGGGCAATGGAGGCCCGAGCATGCTGTGCCCACGCCTTTCTTCCTTTCCCCGGAGAGAAGGAGAATGCAGGCAATGGAGGCCCATGCATGCTGTGGCTGTGCCTTTCTTTCCTCCCAGAAGGACACGGGTTGCAGCGGTCCTGGGAGACGAAAGGAACAAATTGACTGTCCACAGTGGTAGTATTCCGGGAGGGCGGGACGGGCAGAATTACCGGGACTGCTACACATGGGCACCTCCGCCATCCCTCTCAGCTTGAGAGATGCCCCTCAAGGCCTGCCTGCCCATCCACCTGCTGGCCAGGCCAGGCTGGATGCGGCACGTCCCCTGGGAGAAGGAAGAAAAGCATTGCTGCTGCTCCGGCCTCCATTGCCCACATCCTCCTTTGTCCCTGGGGGAAGGAAGAAAGGTGTGGCCACAGCAAATTGTGCACATATGCAGCCCGGGACATCCGCCCTCCCAGTCCCACCAGATGAGCCAGGGGATGGGGCAGCCAGCGCTTCCACCTGGGATGAGGCTGCACCAGTAACCAAGCAAGCCAAGTGAGCCTGGGAACGGTGGGGAAGAGGCCTTGGCAAGCTCAGGGGACGGTGGAGGAGGTGGAGGCAAGCTCCAAGGACACTAGGGATGGTTAGCACGACTTGCAGGCTTACCTTTCAGCAGGAAGATCAGAGCTGCTCAGTTGGGGCACAGGGCCAGGCTCCATGTGGGAAAGCAGGTTAAGTCACGAGGACCCAGTGTGGAGTGACCAGGCGGCACGAGCGTTGGGCGGCACAAGGTAGAATCGGGTGGGCGGGGGAAGTGAGCAAGCTGTGACTGAGTAACTGGTTCGGGGCGTGGCCAGCCAGAAGTCACTACTGGTTTGGCAACCCATGCCAAATTATCGCTACCAGTTCTCCTGATCTGGTGCGAACTGGTTGAATACCTCTACTGCTGTTATACCTTTCTATGGTTATAAAAATAGATCAATTAAATCTTTTATAAAGATTATATATGTTGTAATTCCAACATGGTCATATCTAGTGGTAGGATCAGTCCAGGTAAAAGGAATGAATGTAAAATGGAGGTTTTATATGGCCCTTCATATTGTGTTACTCAAAAATGCATGTTTTTGATAACTGTTGCTGCCCAAGATACTGCCTTTCTAAGACTTTAGCTACAACCCCAATAGTTCTTGACTATGGGCTGTGCTGGTTGGGCCAATGGGAATTATTGTGAAAGGAATTAGATCCTTTCATGTTTACAATAGTTATTTTTTCAATCTATATAGCTTGGTGTATTTAGATAATTGGGACTTGCTTTCAAAAACAATATTTAGGATTTCCTCACTAAATGGAATTGGTTCCCCAGTTCGTGTTCCTCCTGATTCTTCTGACCTAATTTCAGATATTATAAACTAAATTAATTTTTTGTAAATAAGCCTCAGTCTTTATTTACTTCCATTTACCAATGGTTTGTTCTCCAATGAAACACTATTGATTTCTAATCCAAGCTATATGCAGTGGATGCTCTGAAATATCAACACCAGAATCCAACTGTAATTAAACATTTCTAGAATGACAATGCTTAGTTCTACAGAAATTAAGGGGGCAGCTGTAACTTATTTGCATACTTAGGACTTCATAAAACACATTCTGAGCACATAGCCATAAATGGACTCTCACGAGAAACAATCAAATGTATGTCTTCCTTGCAATCTCCTCATGCACAGAGGATGTCAGGCTAACAGACAGGATGCAACATTTTTTAATCTAAATTTGAAATTAAAATGTTTGAAATGAATCTCTAATACCATGGAATCTTTTTCCATTAAAATGATACCAGTGAAAAAGTAACAACAGAATCAAAAAATAGCAAAGATAGAAACAAATAGCAAACAGACATTTTTACTGTAAAAAGAAACATGCGCAAATACCACCCACCCACCACCACCTGGGCTACAACTTTGAAACCTTCTCCCCATTGTTAGCATACAAAGTTGGTTCCAGTCAGGGAGGAACTTTACTCTTGTAAAAGTAGCATAAATTATTGTAATTATGTAATCCTAGTTTTTTCTGGGTAATGGAACAGAATCTTTTGCACATTCACTCAGGATTCTTGGGCATGTGGACATCTTTCCACACAAATGCACAACAATTATTTGGATAATTAGTTATGCTGAGATGACGATAAATTGGTCACAAGAATTCCATGTTGTCCCAATATAAGATCCTTACAATGGACAGCAGGCAAGGAATGCAAGCCATGGTTTTTGTTTCAGCTTGCCATGAATGAGTATCCACTGAGATCCCCCATTTTCCTTCTCCCTATCTTTTGACCAGTGCTGTATGGTTGCATAGTTTGCACAGCCATAGCATTTGATGTCTAACTTCTGCACTTTTTCAGTGAGCTCTTTGGTGATTAAGCTGGAAGAAAAAAAGGATTCCAAGAAACTGTAATTATGACAGCTACAAATTCAGTAGGTCAAGAGAAGCAAGCAGATAGATGGGCATTATGCATTGACACTGTTTGCAGGGAATGGGCAAATACCTGCATCTGCAAGCTTCATGATCAAAAAGTCTGCACAACTCAACTTGAAATTATGATATGCTGGGGAAGGAGAGGGATAGAGCTATATCATTGTCATTAGAATATTTCCCTGGGAAAGGGTAATATCACCTCTAAAGAAGTGGTTTACATGAGGAGTAAAAGCTAATATTGTCAGGGAGATTTAAAAATCCCTTCACCACGGTCCCAGTTTTAACTCTGTCTTCTTCCAGGAAGTGGAAACATACACACATATATACAAATAAGGCCAAACCATGGATTAATGTTTCTTTAAATGTGATCGTCAAAGTTGCTAAAAACAGCAAAAAAAGACCAATAAATTACAGAGGTTTAAGCTTTTAGATAGCTGGGTCATAGGTTTGTTTTGCAAGGTGAGAAGAAAATCAGTCTTTCAAATGTTTCTGTTCATGGAAGGACTTAGAACCATCCTCTGTTCTTAATGTCCAAAAGAACCGATTCATAGCACTGTCTAACATTATGTTCCAGTTGAATTAGTTGGCCACATCCAACTGATAACCGTGTTCTGGGGAGGAAATGAGAGAATGAAGGAATGAGAAAAAAAATGCAACCTGTTAAGCCTACCCCAGTCCCATTATGACTTTCTCCAGCAGCTTTTCAAAATGTACAAGATTCTTTTCTTCTAAGTGTTGAACTAGCTTCCATTGTGAGTATTGATTTAAAGTACTCTTTATAGCCTTTAAAGCTCTAAGCAGCATGTTATATCTGGAGGAATGTCACTTTCAATATGAAGCTCTCCATATCTTTCAAGAAACCTTGTTCTATAGATCTTGCCAACTTCTGCAATGCGTTAAGATATCGGTAAAGGATTTACAGTGCAGTACTCAGGGTTTGGCACTCCCTCCGAAAGAAGGACCCACATATAAACTGTCAGCCGCTTGCCAAGCAGCAATCACCATTTTACTTTCAACAAGCTTCCAAACTTGCTGGGGAGATAAATTTCAGTCTAGGCTGTCTTACTATTTTGTATAATATATTGGTCTTTATCGGTGGCTATTTGTTACCACAATGTATGTGTTTGGGGAGAGACTAACCTTTATGATGATTTTTTGTTAAGATTCTTTGGAATCTATTATCACACTAGCTGGATACCCGTGCTCCGCTACGAAACTATGTGATTGGGCTTAGTTTTTGGGGAGGAAAATAAAGGGGAAAAAAATCTGCCTCTGCTTACCAGCATCCATCGGTATTCATCTGGCTAGTGTCCTATCAGTGAGTGAGAGAGTTGAGGGCTGTTTGAAACCTGAAACAGTATTTGCTGTGTGAGCAAGAATGAGACAGCAAGGAGCCTGGGCGTGGCTTAGCTCAACTGTTCTGTACTAAAGCTGGTTGCTGCTGTGAACTAAAACTGAAACTGAAACTTCTCTCCTTGTATTTTGCATTTGGAATATATTTCTTTTCAGGTGGGGAGGGGGAGTAGAACACCTTAGCATCAGAGTGTGTAAATAAAAATATCTGAAATAGTAATGCTCTGATGGTTATTTCAAAAAATCCTTTCTTAGAAGCCAAGAGGAACATAAGTGGCAAATTTCAAGTTTGTAGGCTTTACGGTTCTGGAGTTTTTGTGATGATGCGTGAGTGGTATTTTGCTTTTATAGATATAAATGAATATTGAAACTTGGAATAAAGAAATCATGCTTAACACAGTTTTATTAGAAACTGCATCAAGTAGATCGAGTATGCTTTGGAATTGGAATTTCTCAGTTAAAGCAATTTAAAGGTATTTGTAAAGAAAGCAATAGTGACAAGATATATTAGACCAACTATTATATGGGTCTCATAGTACCTTTCCTTTTTAAATTCTGTTGACATCCATTTAGCATTCCATCTCTAGCTTAGAAAGATGTAGAAATGTACATCTGGGCATATAAAAATGCAGATCTCACTAATGAACTATTATTTCTACATACTCCACATCCCCAGTTTTTTAGAATTGTTAATGTAATATTAGAATTAGTTATATAGAAAACTATTTTTTTTCTCTCAGAATGCATTAGTTTGGATCTCCTAGATAAGACTGCCATTTTTTCAGAAGTGATCCTTCCAGAACAGGAATTCATAGTATTTTAGATGTGATACTACTATTCCTTAAATAAATGCATGCATACAACATGATTTAATAATATTAAAAAAGAACTATCAATCAATTTTAAAGGTCTTCTCATCTAGAAAATGAATTAAACTTCTTGTTCTTTCATTTGATCCCCACTTCCCTTCAAAAGGTCACTTTTTCCATCAGCGGAAAACCAATATTTTTGTATCAGGTGAATGACCAACTTCACAAATACTACTTACCTTAGCATATTCATTCATGTGATCAGTATAGAAGTCACTGTCATATAAGACATAGGGTATAGTCTCTGCTACATTATAGTGATTATTAGAACAAAATTATAAACTCATGAGAGATTGAAAATTATCCCAGAATCTGGAAGTTACTCTTGAATAATTCTCTCCTGGACAAGACAGTTATTTTCCCAGAACTTCATCTCAGTAAGGAACACAATTCAGCCCTAAAGATATGCCATTAAATTAAGCTAGAAACTCAAAAAATTAGAATATCGTGCAAAAGTTCATTTATTTCAGTAGTGCAATTTAAAAGGTGAAACTAATATATGAAATAGACTCATTACATGCAAAGCAAGATAGTTCATGCCGTGATTTGTCATAATTGTGATTATGGTTTACAGCTCATGAAAATCCCAAATCTTCCTAATTTTTTTACTTTCTTCAAGATACACTGATATTCTTTTTCTCTTCATGATTTAATATTAAAAAGTTATCTAGATAGTCCTCACCTTATGACTGGTTGCTTAGCTACTGTTCAAAGTTACGATCCATTAAAAAAAAAATTACAACCTGGATTCATAGTTTGGATAGTTGGGCTCTCTCCTCCATCATGTGACCAAACTTTGGGCAACCAGCATCATAGCCACATTTATGGCCATTTGCATCATGACAGCATATTGCAACTCTTTTGCTAAAAACCAGCAGTTATTTCCAGGTTGTTGTTTTTTTGGCAAAACTGGACCCATAGTGAACCATTGGTTCATTTAACACCCAGGGTGTTTGCTTAATACGCATATTCACTTAACGCCCAATATGTTTGCTTATTGCCTACAGGATTTGCTTAATGACTGTGAAATAGGCTCCATTACAGTCATATGTTGAGGCTACTGGTAATGCTCCGAAGCAGCTGCACAGAAAAAAAATCTACTAATTGTTTGCAAATTTAGGCCAATACACCATCATGAATTTAAAAAGGAATCAGTTTATTTGATAAGCATAACAAACTGATTACTTCTCTGAAACAGCCTTGGGAAATTTATATTAATTTAATAAATAAATAAATATGCAATATGTACTCATAAATGTAATATTAATATTTAATTATAGCCTTTTAAATGTTTGTTAAAATGCTACTTGACCTCTAAGTGATAAGGATTAACAAAGACAGATGTTGCATTGACTTCTGCATGGCAAGGTTATGAAAAACATCGTTTGTGACTCTAAATTGATGACAAGTTTAACTTTGCCTGCTTTTCTCCAACAGCTTTGACTAGTAAATCATTGCTAAACCAGACATGCATTTTATTAGGTACTATGTCACACTTCCTCCCCATATATTTTTGCTCAGTTTGAATCAAAGCAACTCTTTTGTACCAAGGGACATCATTTGGATGTAGCCTGCCATGTTATGAAGTCATTACTTTATTTTTGTTCTTTTTTTAAGAAAAAAAGCTTACCTGTATATTTCTTGGGAAATACAGTCATAAAGTTCTTCAGCAGTAAATTTTGTACTATTATTTACCTATGAATTAAAAAGACATCAACTCACTAATGTAGGAAAATGCATTAATTATCAAATACTAATGTTATATACTTGAAATTGTTGGTGTAATAAAAGCAAATAGAAGCTTCAGATTTGTTAAAAAATTAATTCTTATGAATTGGCCCACAGATCTTATATTAACACTATAGAAAGCAACATCTGCAGCAAAAGAATTTGATGGAAGACAATTATAGCGAACACTGGGAGTTTGAGAAAACTTCCCCTTTCTGATGATCTTAATGCATGTGCAGATGTTGTTTGCAGTGGGAAAAGAATGGCTTAATCAAGTGTGGGAGGATCTTATATAAGCTTTTGTCAGGTATGAAGGATCAGGACCATATGTTAAGTTGCAGCACAGATTTATTCAAGCCTATATACAAGAATCTAGTCTAGTAACAGTCAGAACTAAATTGGTGCTAGATAAAAGTCAATGGAATTCAAGAGGGGCAAGACTTGGATCGTTTGTGACTCTAAATTGATGACAAGTTTAACTTTGCCTACTTTTCTCCTACAGCTGTGACTCGTAAATCATTGCTAAACCAGACATGCATTTTATTAGGTACTATGTCACACTTCCTCCCCATATGTTTTTGCTCAGTTTGAACTCTTTTGTACCAAGGGACATCATTTGGATGTAGCCTGCCATGTTATGAAGTCATAAGAGGGAATTTAATCATTCAGAATAAAATGGGTGCCCTAAGTTTTGGATATTTAAAGTACTTATTTTTCTGCTTAACCCTGCCCAAATGGTTAATTATTTTGTCTTGTCAAATTTGAAGGTACTTGTACAGCCAATGAGTCACCAACCCTGCCCCATTTATGACTTGACAACCTAAATGGCACTTTCATTTAGTCTAATCTACACCACCATACATCTCTTTGTATTATGAATTCAACAAATTCAGAATACATAAAGAGAGTGAAGTGCATTTAAATAATTGTGCAGGCCTTTTCAAAGTACATTAATTTTTTTAAAAATGTGTACCAGACTACTTTCAAATCTTTATCCAAAATGTCTGTCTTTTCTATTATACACAACTTAACAACAACAAACATACCAAATATTTGAAAGTTAAATAACTCACCTCATTATGAGTTAGGAATCTATACAAGGCCCAAACATCTTGAAAGCTACCATTTGGCACTAAGACTCTGGAAAAAAATAAACAAAACATAGTCACCAAACCGGTAGTAACACCGGTTAAATCCTATCCCTGCCTATAACCACCAAAGGGAAAGTAAGAAAAATAATATATACTAAGCCTAACTAAAATGGCTACACATATGTCAATTTTGGGCTTGACATCTTCCAAAGTTGGTCAAGAGTCAGACTGAAGGACCTATGAAGTACTCTATACAGATTGTCCTTGTTGAATGACTATTCATTCAGTGTCTATTCAAAGTTATGAGAGCGCTGAATGGACAAGACCATTCCTCATAATGCCAGCTGTTGTCATCATGTAATCATGATTTGGGTGCTTGGCAACCAGCTTGCAATTATGAGAGTAGCAGCATTCTGCAGTCACATGATCACCATTGGCTACCTTCACTGATAGCTTCTGACAAGCAAAGTTGATGGGGGCCAGATTCATTTGACCACTGTGTTTCTAGCTTAAGAACAGCAGTGATTCACTTAAGAACTTTGGCAAGAAAAGTTGTAAAATGAGGCAAAACTTACTTAACAAGTATCTTGCCTAGCAACAGAAATTTTGGGGCTCAGTTGTAATGGTAGGTCTACCTATAAACAATTTTCAATATTTGGCCAAATTATACAGTATGCATGTATGTAGCATAAGTGATGCCTGGTAGGCTGGGCTTGCAGGAATTGGAAGCTGTTTGAATTTAAGTTGTGTACGTGAGATAAGGAAGCTAAATGCCAAGTTAACTTGACAGGGTAATAGAAGGCAAGTGGGGAAAGATGAATTCAAACCACCTCCTTCTGCAAAAGACAGACCAATGATCCCCCAAAATTGTTACAAATAAGAGAGGGATGTGGATCAGGATGCTAAAGTCAGGCATGTTGGATTGCAGAAATGGCTGGATTGGGAGATGAAGCCCAAGAAACCAGACTGGCATTATGGAAACTCCTCAGAAGTGTCTAAGAGTTGTAAACAATTGTGGAAAGTAATAGACAACTCCAAGATGTCTCCTCCCAAAATTAGGACAAGGGAAGGAGAAAGCTACACATATATTAGATCAGGGATTCCCAACCCTCAGGCCACTACCAGGCCATGGCTTATTCAGAACTGGGTCATGTGAACAATGCAGCTTGACTTGTTCAAGTAGTAGGCCTTGTGCAAATTGACAAGTTGACTCACATGGCCCTCCTCCCACAGCCAGGCCACCAAGCTGTAAAGGCTGGGGACCACTGTACCAGATATCTGAGCCTGAACTACTAAGATAGCTGAGAAAGATATCATGAACATTTTAGAAGAGACTGAGACCTGTCTCACCTGACTGATTTCAGGCCACATGTGCAGCTTGGCAAGATTTACAGGAACATTACTCATTGTATATGTCTGATCAGCTTTCTGATGGGGATAATTGTTATTTGGGTAACTATGTGACACTAACTGAAGTGAATGTATTCCTGTGATATTTAATAGCAGTGAGCTAAGTTTCTAAGTTTCCAAGGATTGCCCATCTTAAGAACATATTCCTGGAGCCTGTAATACAAATCTCACAATTATGTAGCACGTTTGCACGGCAGTAGGTATAGAAAACAAGTAGAGTCAAGAGAACAGGTACAGGATACATCACATGCTACTCAATATACTTGTTGATATGCAAAACTTATGTTTAATGGCCCTATCATATAACATCTTGCCTTATGAGATGTTAGTATCACTGTATCAAAAAGGAACAACCTAAGGTCATTGGCTATTTTCTCTAGAATCTAGAGAATCCTAAAAATCCTCACCATTGCTTCACATTCATTATGTGATCAGTTACTGCTCTCTTATGACTATTCCTGTTTTTCAAATGGCTGAGAAAACACTAGATTATATCAGCGTCATATACACTACTCAGTTCGTGGATACTCACTGCTGAATTCCAGCAAGAATTTCATTCACTGTGCTCATTAATTTCTGCAGATCCATAAAAGTTTCTTGAAATGAAGACATATTCGAAGTTGGGGGTATTGCACTAAGGTCTACTTTTTGGAAAATTTCAAAACTAAAAAAAGAGTAACGTTAAAAAATTAATTACAAATTAACATGGACTCATTTCCCCCCACTGCAATCCAATCCCTCCAAATTTGCCAAATACTACTATATACTATAGACATGAGATTTGTTCCTAACTGATGATCCTAACACAGTCTCTGTCTAAACCACAGCAGTCAAGATACTTCCCTCCAAAGTATTAAGTGACAAGGCCTAAAAGATACCATACCCTTTAAGATTCCAGTCAAAACAAAGTGTCTAGGGAAAGAGAAATATTTTAATGGTGGCATGTTGCCAAGGCATGTTTCTGCTGTAGTAGAGATAAGTGGGGGAAAGCCCCCAATGGCTGGTTAAAAAGGAAAAAATCATTCTTGGAATGACCAGTTCATTATGTGAGAAATCACTTGCAAAATGATAGAAAGGAAACCATTCTTTCCAATAATTAAATAGCAATTTTGTGGCAGAGAGCCTTGTAGGCAGCGAGTTGGACCAGAAACACAGAATGACAGAAATACAAACATAGTGAGGTGGACAGTAACTGAAAGTAAATACTGAACTCTCCAATATATAAAGGACCTTTTCTTCCCAGTCCCCCTGTGTTGTTAGGGACAGATTTTTTTTTACAAAAAGAAATAATTTAGAGTTTCAGTAGTCCATACCCAAAATTCAAAGAAAAACTCAAAATATCTAACCAAGGAAGTAAATGAATCTGACAGCTTTTAGATTAAACTATGACATATAAGCAACTTCTTAGTTGATAAGTCACCAGCCCCTTTCTAAGAAGGCTTTCCAGCATGATTAATCAGCTCCCTTCTCTGTCTGGGTAATGAGCTGAATCCTAGTAAATTCAGAAGAATGAGGTAGTTGGTATACAGGGCCCTAATAAGGGTAATCAAGCAACTGCTTTTTCTGTCAGCTTATTTTTATCATTCTCTGTCCTATCCTTCAACCATCTTCTCCAATATCCCCCCCACAACTTGCTCTTTTTTCAGAACAGCCTTTATGCTTAGTAGGCCCTGAGTCTGCAAACACTCATACTCTGGTGCAGAGACTTGCTCACAAGGAAGCAGCTACTTTCAAGTTTAAATCCTTGGGGTTGAATATTGTTTTAGTAAACATTGTTTTAGAAAATAGTACCTGAACACATTGATTCTGTTCCATACACTTTCAAGGACAGACCAGATTTCCATATGCCTATTTTCTTGTGTTGAAGGCTCTCTTAATGGAGACTTATCTTCTGTCTGAGTGTGTTCTGACAAAATCACATCTTCCATTTTTTCACATGTATCATTTCCCAAATTAGATTTCAGGATATCTTTAGAATGTTCTCCTTTACATGACTCCATCTTAGGAAAACAAAATAAAGAAGCAGTAAGAGTACTGCCCATAGTAAATGTGCAGCTGTCATTTACAAATATTTGAGCAATGCCACATAATAATCATGTTAATAACAAAACTCAAGGTAAGTGTTGTTTCCCTCTGCCTTCACAACAAAGATGTAGTTCAGTTTCTTCACTGGTTATTTTAAATATTTATGTATAATTTTATAAATTATACATCAATAGTTCACAATGCAATCTACAATCTAAAAATAATAAAATTTAACAATGAAAAATTAGTAATAGCAAATATTTTTTAGTCCTAAAGATAAAATAATTTTATAAACTCACAGTAGTGATTTTCTAAGACTGAATATTTTCTAGTCAGGCCCTGGCTCACTATACAAGCATTTCCACCTGCTTTATTTCCAGGGACATAAATAGAGCCCTCCTGGAGATATTTGAAAATATCTCCTGAAAATATTTCCAAATAAGGAACTCTTTACCATACATATCTTGATAGTGATTGGAGGAAGGTAATTTAGGTGCGGGCTGCTTTCTGGCTGAAGCAACTATGTTTGAGAGGGAGCCACTTGTCTTATTGCAGTAGTAGATCCAAACCTATAAAAATATTTTCCTCTCTCTCCTCTTAAGGGCCTGTCACATAGGCCGACGGATGCAAAATGTATGTAAAAAGGACACAGCGGACGAGAAAATGTTCCATCCGTTGTTATCTGTTCTCAAAAGTGCCCCGAATTTGCATAAACAGAGCGGACAACAACGGAAAGGAACGGACGGGGGGAGGACGTAGCGAGGATGGAAAGCAGATGCTCCACGGAAGCCTAGCGGATAGAAGCAGATGGCACATCCGCGGGGCTTCCAGGGGAGCACAGCGAAGTGGATGCGCAGCGGAAGGAACGGATGCAGAGCGGATGCCAAGCAGATGAAGCGGATGCCGAGCAGATGCAAAGCGTTCACTGCGCATGTGGGGAGGATGCATTGCGTCAGCCCCGTGGATATAAAGAGAAGCAGCTCGCAAGCAGGTCACCATTCAGAAGAAAGACGTGCTGCCAGACACAGCCATGGGGAAAAAGAGGAAGCCTCTGCCATCTGCTGCCAGCCCTGGCAAGAAGGACAGGGCCACCATCCCACCCCCTGGCCCTGACTCTGCTTCTGCTGGGGCTTCTGCTGCTCGGGCTGACTCTTCTGATGCTGGAGCTTCTGCTGGCGCTGCTCCTGGTGCTGGTGCTTCTGTTGGTGCTTACTCTGCTGGCGCTGCTCCTGGTGCTGGGGTTTCTGCTGGTGCTTACTCTGCTGGTGCTGCTCCTGGTCTTGCTGGTGCTGCTGATCCTGCTTTTGCTGCTACTGTTGTTGTTGCTGCTGCTGGTGGTGGTGGTGTGGTGGAGCAGCCCCTACAACCTCGAAGCCCCTCTGATGAGGGCCCAGATGGCCCTGCCAGAGGGAGGAAGAGGCATACGCGAAAACGAGAACGGGAGAGGAGGCAATACTCCATCGAAGAGGAACATGAGGATGAGGTGCTGGAATGGCTGAGGGAGAACGAGTATCTATGGTGGAAGGGACACAAGCTCTATCGAGACACCAAAAGGAAGCAGGCTGCTTGGAGAGAGAAGGCGGAGGGCCTGGGCTACACTTCGGAGGTCCTCCTCAGCTGGTGGAAGCACATGCACACCTGGTACGGGAAGCTGCACCTCAAGAAATCTGGCCAGGCCAGGGTCAAGCTGACGGACCGGGAGACCTACGCGATGGCCAGGTGCAGCTTCTTGGAGGGTGAGATCCGCCACGGAGGAGCAGCCCCTCTGACAACCCTCTCTCTCAGGCAGCTCGCAGAAAGCCAGTCTTCTTCTGGCCAAGAGTCAGCTCCTGTATCCAGGCAGGTATCTGTGGAGCGTGCCACGACAGAGAGCCCCCCAACAGCTGCACTCCCCATGGCGGAGCGCATGGAGGACCCCCTGACGCAGTGGGAGCAAGGAGAGGGCACTTCCACCAGAGACCAACCCACATCCACCCGCAGCTCCACCTCCACAGAAAGCAGGCAGAGAGCCAGACCGGAGGGGCAGAGCCACACTGTCCTGCTGGAGATCAGGGACACCATCAGAAGCAGCGTAGATCTCCTCTCTCAGCTGGTACACACCGACATACCATCCTCAAACCGCAAGCCCTTCCTCACCTACGTCAACCAGACCCTCCTGGACATGTCCGCATCACAGTACCAGGTGATCAAGGACAGGATCACCGGTCTTCTTCACAACCCTCCAGACCCAGCTGAACCTGCTCCCACCCAGTCCAGGCCTACTCCTACACCCCAGGTGATGTCACTGCCCTTCCAAGGCTTTCCACAGGCCCTCACCTACCAAGGCTATGGCTACCAGGAGCTCCAGCAGCACAGGCAGCCCTTCCCAGTCCAGGCACAGGTACATCGAACGCCACTGATGCCACCGATGCCACCCACGCCACAGATGCCACCCACACCACAGATGCCACCCACGCCACAGTTGCCACCCACGCCACAGATGCCACCCATGCCTCACCTCGCTCACCTGCAGACCAGACAGCCCCACTACACTCCTCCTTCCTCCTTCCTCCACCTCACATCCAAGCCCGGCCTCAGAACATCTGTCATCGGTCTTGGGACTGACACCCCATGTCCTGGAGGAAGGGGCTCTCAACATCACAGGACTGAGCCAGCTCTCTGAGAGCTTCCTCCACACACCATCCCCTGTTGTCCTCTCGGGGCCAGGCACCCCAATGGTGCCTCAGACCAGCACTCTAGCAGCAGCCACCTCCACAGTACCTGGACCCTTCACCCCTGAGACTATGGGCACGCCTCAGACTGACTGAGAAGAGTGCCAGAGACTGGGCTGCTACCTGTTGACTTTATCTTTGCTTGGGACACTTTACTTGGGTCATTTTGCTTTTCCAATTTCTTATTAATAAAGATTATCTTTGCTTCACACACTTGCTTCAGTTCTTTTAGTCAATAAAGTCTTGGTGGAAACCTTTAGAAATGGTTTAAGCCTTTGCATGCTTGTGGGATGGGTTAAGATAGCAATGGGATGGGCAGGGATACCTTTGGGATGGGTAATAGCTGTGGAATGGGCAGGGATACCTTTGGGATGGGTAGGGATACCTTTGGAATGGGCAGGGATACCTTTGGGATGGGTAATAGCTGTGGGATAGATAAACCTCCAGTGCAAGCACAGTGGGACTGTATGGTCCACCCTCCCAGGTGCCACATCTTTGGCCCTTTATAATCAAGAACAATGTAATCATTGATCCACACATTTCAACATAAACACAACTCTTTATTAAATGCCCTGTTCATTGTAGGGCCACTCAACATACATGGCACAATCTCATCAGTGTGATGAGACAGGCTGAAGGAAGCATCCATTAAGCGTCTATCATCCTGTCTTGCCACTCCACTGCTCCAGCTGAGGAGTTGCACCAGTGTTTCAGGAGGTTGCGCTGCTTCTTCCCTTCACGTGAAGCTCTGTTGGGGCCTTGCACATCCACAGTATCTATCAGGTTTCGCCCTTGCCTCCATTCACCAGGCTCTATGTCCCCATTGCCTTGTTGGAGGTCCATGAGCTTGTTCTGCAAGACTGGGTAGCGGGTGCGCATGAGATTGTGCAGGATGCAGCAAGCTTCCACGATCCTCCTCACGGTCTCTGGGCGATGCTGCATGGTGGTGAGAAGTACCTGGAACCTGTTGGCCAGGATGCCAAAGGCGTTCTCCACCACCCGTCTTGCCCTGGACAGCCTGTAGTTGAAGATCCTCTCTTCACGGGTGAGGCATCTGGAAGTGTATGGCTTCATGAGGTAGGTTCTGAGGGAGAAGGCGTCATCCCCCACAATGAAGTAGGGCAAATCTTGTGTGTCATTGGGTAGGGTACATTGATGTACATGAACTTGTAGTCAGCATCGACCATGGTGAAGAGGATGATGCTGAAGAAGCCCTTGTAGTTGTGATAAGTGGACCCTGAGTTGGCTGGAGCTTTGCAGGCTACGTGCTTCCCATCTATGGCTCCAACGGTGTGGGGGAAGTTCCACTTCTGATACCACTGCTCTGCAACTTTCTTCCAGCCTTCTTCAGTGGAGGGGCACTGGAGGAGCTCCTCCAGGTATTCTTTGATGATGGCCTGCACCACTTCTCTGACCACAATGCTGATGGTGTTGTGTGGCACCCTCCAGCCGTACTGCATGCTCCTGTACGTGGTCCCTGAGGCCAGGTGGCGCAGAGTCAGTGCCACCTGGAGCCCAGGGTCCAGGCTGGGCTGGAAGTTGGTGCTCTGCTTGGTCAACCTGGGTCTCAGCCGCTCCACAACTTCATCAAACATGGCTGGCTGCATCCTCATGAAGTTCTGGAATGCACGAGGGTCTTCGTTCCTCAGCTCCACCATCAGCTTGTTATACAGTCCATTCTCGGCTCTTCTCGCGATCCATCTTCGGACCCAGACACTTCTTGGCCGCCTCCTTTTCTTCGCGTAGAACAGGTGAAAGAGCCTGTAGATGGCTTCGCACTGTTGTAGAACGATGGTGGCTACCAAAAGGAGTGTGTGACGATCCATGGTGGAGATGACTGGATGCTTTGGAAGAGCAAGAGCAAGATGAAGGCTGAAGAGGTCTGCACCGCAGGGCTGCTGGACTGAAAGTGAGATCGAGGTGAGTTCCTCCCCCTTTTTATAGGAAATATCGTTTTTCCGCTAGGTGTCCTTTTGCATCCTCTAGACGTCCTGCGGACACCCTAAATATCCGAGATACGTCACCTATGCCAACGTTTTTTCCGTTTTAATGCTTTGTATGCGAGCTGCATCCGCTTTCATCCTTTTTCCATCCGTGCTAACCCTGCGTGTCCGTTCTGCGTCCGTTTTGCTTCCTCTCTGTGTCCGTTTTCCGCTGGAGCGGGTGCGAGTTGCGCGGATGCTCAGCGGATGCCTAGCGGATATAGCGGATGCATAACGGATGACGACGGATGTAGAACGGATGTTCCCCGTGTGTGTAGCGGATGTTTAACGGACTCGTTGGATACATTTTCCGCTCAAAAAGTTTTGTGCAGCTCAAAACTTTTTGAGTGGATGAAATGTCAGTAGACGGATGCTGGACGGATAGAGAGGATGAAAAACGGATGCAGTGAGTACAGAATGGAAGCATCGCGTTAACCAACGGATGGCAAGTGTTTCTCCCTGTTTTACATCCTCTTTGCATCCGTTGGTGCTGTGTGACAGGGGCTTTAGACATTACAAGATATCCCTTTCTTCCTTTGCTCAACTCTTAAATTTAGAGGGAGTCTCTTCTCCTGCCCCCATTCAGAATATACTTGTAGGTACAAGATACTTTCCATCAGAAAAACTCTAAATTTGGCTGCTTTTCTCTTTTTTCTTACTTTTTCACAACCAGGAAAAGAAAAAGACAAGAAGAGAAAGAAGGCACTAGAGAATGACTGCAAGAGAAGCCAGTTGGCTATCTAGCTGAAGAAAGGAAAAATAAAAGATTGATGGGGGAGGGAGGTTGTGCTGCAATAAGTACTGTATTTTTCGATGTATAAGACACACTTCCCCCACTGCTCAAAAATGGCTGGAAATGTCTGTGCATCCTATAAAGCAAATGTTGCTAAAGCCCCGCCTACCCGCCAGCCCACACCCTTCGGCTTCTGCCTCCCAGCGATTTGGCTCCTTGCAGCAAACAGCAAACAGCCTGGTCAGCTTCAGCACAGCCTGATTAGCACAAACAGCTGATTGTCTGTTGGATCTGCCTCCTGATGATCAGCTGTTTCAGGATGCAGGCATCACCATCACCTATTGCCACTTCTGCGTGCTACATTTTCAGCCTCTGCATCCTGTTTTCTGCCTCTGTGCACCCCATTTTCAGCCTCCGCATGCCCCATTTTCGGTCCATTCCAATCCCCACCATCTGGAATGGGCTGAAAGTACGGCGTGTGGAGGCTGAAAATGGAACATGTGGGGGCTGAAAATCGAATGTGGAAGAAAAAAATGGGGCTTGCGGATGCAGCAATAGGCAATGGCAATCCCTGCAGCTTGAAACAGCTGATCGTCGGCTGCTTGTGCTAAATCAGGCTGTGCTGAAGTTGACCAGATTGTTTGCTGTTTGCTGCAAGAAAGCAAATTGCTCAGAGGCCGAGGATGATTTTTTTTCTTGTTTTCCTCCCCAAAAGCTAGGTGTGTCTTATACTTTGGAACATCTTATATTCTGAAAAATACGGTAATACCTAACTTAGGAATGGAAGCAGAGGGAGAGAGGGATAGAAGCATCTGTGTCTCTTCCCTCTCTTCTTCATGCCTTATTCAACTCTGTCTTCTGTTGGGAACCCACAAGGCACGAAGCAACAGGAGTCAGAACTACTATTGATTTCTATGCCTGGAGTTTTCAAGATGGTTTCCTCTCATATCTTCACAGTTTGTACATCACTGCTGCTAGAGAGGCCAATCCTTTTTTATTCAGCAGTGAAGTTTGGTTCTTGTTTTATCCACTACAAATGCAATACTAATTTCCATTTAAAAGGAAACAATTCAGACACAACTAACCTTTTTTAATGATAATAAATGTGAATGCCATCAATCTTGTAACCAGATATATGCACTTAAAAAGGAACCATGCTTGTCAAAACTTAGCCTGGCTTACCTCTTCAACAGTCTTGAGTAATTTATTCATTTGAGCTAAAGCCCGTGAAAGAAAACCATCATAGGTGGATCTTGAACTGAACATTTCCAATAATATTTTGGACTCCCAGAGGACATTCCTCAATGTTGAATATCCTATTATTTTAGCTGAGACAGGAAGTAGAAAAAAAATGCTGAGATCCAAAATCCTGGCTGATTTATTATTAAATCCCTATGAATAACATATTCTAAAATGATATGGTTATTCAGTATATTCATATTAACCACTCTTACCACCTGCAGGGGACAAAATGATGAAAAGTGAAGGAATCAAGATGGAAATGATAGTCTCAATAAAGATAAGTAGAAATTTTCTGGTTCAGGAGTCACTGCACTCAATCATTCAAGCCCTGGTCATCTCACACTTGGACTACTCCAATGTGCTATACAGGGGCCTACTCTTGAAGAGCATTTGTAAGCATCAACTAGTGCAGAGTATGGTGAGCCTTGCCCCCCTCCCCTCTAGAATGGCTCATGTTACTGCACTGGCTGCCAGTCTGCTTCTAGGTCCAATTCAAGCCTTGCATGCCATGGATCCAGGTTACTTGAAGAATTGTCTCACCTGTATGGGACAGGCCTGTCCCACCCATACAAGTACAGAAGGCATGGTATGGATCCTGTCTGTCAATGAATTCCTGCTGACAGTGTCTAGGAGAAGAGCCTTTTCTGCTGTCAACATGGCCTTTTGGTATCTCTTGAGATGAGATTGGTTCTCGCCCTTCCGACTTACCGCAAAAGCCTGAAAACCTGGCTCTGCCAGTTGGTCAAGGCCTCAAGGGGGACTACCATGCTGGAGGTGGTTGATGGACAAACAGTAAATCCCACCTCCCTGTGCATTTGCTCCTTCCTTGTCATGTCTTCATTATAATTTTGTATTCTTTTAATCATAGTTTTTTATTCTTGTTGTTATGGTTTTGCCATTTTTGATGTTATAGGTCAGTGGTTCTCAATCTTTGTGGCTTGGTAGCCCAGATGGGGGGAGGAAAGAGAAATTGGGCCAAGCAAGTGGCTAGCTGGTACATGCACATGCAGCTCAACTTGACACAAGCTCACTGTGCGTCAGCTCACTGCTCCTGCAAGGAGAGCTGCGTGCCCATGCTTGCCTGTCCCCTGCCTGGTTCCAAATACTCCACAGCCCAGTAGTGAGCCAAGGCCCAGGGATTGGGGACCCAGAATCGCCTTGTGAAAAGATGGACTGCAATTAAATTTAATAAATAAATAAAAATAGGTGGCACCCTTCAGGCTAACAATATCAAGCACACTGAAACCAAGAAAAAAAAGTTAGTATGAATATATCAGACAAATGAAAAGTTCAAACACTCTGATGGAAATACCACCAATTAACACCTGGACAGTTCCAGTCATTAGATATACAACTGGAATAATAGATTGGACTCAAGCTGAAGGAGAAGCCCTCGATAGGAAGACCAGAAAAATAATGATGATGAATCATGCCCTTCTTTCAGGCAGCAAAGTTGACAGACCCTTCTTACCAAGAAACACAGATGGGTGTGGAATTATTTATTTATTTATTTATTTATGAGTGTGGAATGTTGCAAGCACACCAGATAGTTGAAGAAGAAAAAGGAGCATTGGAAAAAAATATCTGAAGGGCAGCGGAGAATATTTATTGAAGCTATTATACCATGAAGGTTTGCTGAGTAGAGAAGAGTCCAAACTGGTCTAAAAAAGACCAAATGAAGAATAGAAAAGATATACGAAGGCAAAGTATTACATGGCCAGTATATTAAATGTCGAGATCACAAGATAAAGTAATAGAAAGTAAAGAAGTTAAAGTACTCTGGAACATTAGTTTTCAAATAGAGAAGCATAATGTCACATAACACCTCAGACTGAATAACTCAATAATACAGACATAACAGTCTGGATTGTGGTCATTGCAACACCTGGAGACAAAAAAAGAGAAGACAAATACCTGGAGGAAAATGATAAAACACAAAGAACTGAAAATACAAGTAGAACAACCATGGCAAAAGGAAGCAAAGACAGCACCAATAGTGATAGGCACCTTAGATGCAATCCCAAAACATATGGAACACTACTTGAACACCATCATCAATGAAATATAAAAGGCAATTTTATTTGGAACAGCTTATATCCTGTGGCAGTATCTTTGATATTGTTAAATTATAACATCCACCTCTCCCAAGTTCTTGGGAGGGATTCAATCGGCACACAAAAATACAAAATCCAGACTAGACATCTGGCAGACTGTATAATCAATAATAATAAAAATAAAACAAGCTTTATATTTTTAGTACTGATAACTGTGCCCTTTTGATCTAAGTAATTTTGAAAATTAATATAAACACTCCTACCTTTACAAAGATGTGCGTAGAGATATTCAATACTTGAAATAAGGCTTCTTGATATAAATTGTCCAAAAACTGCCACCCAGTGTTTTTTGTAACACTCCAACACATTTGCTAATGTCCAAGGTGGTTTGTGATATACTACCTAAGAAAAATAATTTACTAGTCAGATTTCAGTATCTTTTCTAGAAACATGCCACCTACATCAGCTAGGATACTAGTAATTATATCAAATCCTCCCTATTCTGACAAACAGATATAAAATAAATTGATAGAATCTGATTTTGGAATAGGGTTAATAATACCACCTAATACAGTCTCTTCTGATATTTAATTTTCTTCTTTAAAGACAAATGATGTCAGAGGGACTTAATTTCATCCTGAAAGTATTTTACAAAAGCTTGTAACCCCTCATTATATCACTATTGGGAAGCTATGAAGGGTCAACAACATGTCAAGGATTTACAAAACATGTATTATTATCATCAAAGACAAGATACAAGTATGTTAAGATAAGATTATTTGTATGCTATCACACCATGTAATAATACAAGGGTCTTCGAATGTGACAGCTTTAAGACTTGTGGACTTCAACTCCCAGAATTCTTCCTTCAGTCATGTTAGCTCAGGAATTCTGGGAGTTGAAGTCCACAAATCTTAAATTTGCCTAGTTTGAAGATCCTTGATGTAATACAAAAGGGAAAAATGTGGAAGGATAAAATTCATCTTGCTGAGATTTTCAGATTTTATTTAAGCTATGAAGGTGTCATTTACAAAAAATACTGACCTAAATCAGCTGTCACAGATGACTAAAAGAAGCTAGCAGAATTCTCCATTTTGAATGGAGAATCAGGAAATCTGAAAAACATTAAACTACAAGCAAATCCGGCATTAAGAATGCAAATATGTAATAGATGTTAAGTGATTTGCTTATCTTGCTTACATAAGCCATGGGATTAAGGTTTTTTTGGCACCCTAATTTGATAAGTTTCAGATTATCTAAAAACCAAAATTCACTAAGCATGAAGACAGATTTTTGATGGTTTCAAAAGGTGTTACTTCTGCACAGCTGTTGGACCTTAGCATTTTAATTATTTTTAAACACATTTTTTTAAAGGCATATGATCTTTGCAGCATCCCCATGGCCATGTGATCGAAAGTCGGGCACTTGGTAACTGGCATGTATTTATGACAGTTATACTGTTCCAGAATCATGGGAAACTCCAGACTTCCAGTGACACACTCTAGCATCATTTCTTGGTTTTCTGTTTTTCCTAATTCTTTGCAACAACCATGGTCACTACCAAGCACATTTGCTCCCCTTGACAGAGTTTCTGGTATTGTCTTGTTCTGGCTTTTTCTGTCCCCCAAACCTTCCCCCTCTCTATCCTACACCCAGGAGGTGAGATTCAAAAAAAAAAATAACATCTGATAGGATGCTCTTTATGTAAATCTGGAAATTATGCACATGCATCCAACTTGTATCAAATATGGATGACAGGGCTTGGGGCATGTCTTGGTTTCCTATGAAATGTGGAATTTACTGAGAAAAACAGAAGGAACAGGTCAGAAAGGAACTATCAGCCTGACCATGCTCTTTATTCCTCTTCAGACTCACCTAATTTAGGGAATTGTATACTGGACAGAAACAAGCAATGACAGCTAGAACAAGAATGTGGTTAAAGATTCTTCTACTGGTGGACAGAGCTGGCATAAATGAATCAGGCTGTGGATGGTAGTTATTGTCATTCTGCACCCACTTTAAGAAGTGGATTCTGAATTAACAACCCCAAGCTGTATAGCAATAGTTTACATGTGCAGAAAATTCTGCTTCAAAATGGAAGCATTAATCTAAAGGAACTTTCAGACGGAGCTCTTAAAGTGACTTGAGGATACTGTATCAGAGCCTTACATGGCAAATATGCCAACAAGATGCCTTTCAAAGTTTGATACTAAAAGATCTACTAGAGGGAAATGGTGTTTCAATATAAAATATACAATCTAAAAACATTAAACAATTTTCTGTGTGCCATAAAGTAAAAATAATGTTGTGAAGTTGTCATCACAAAAAAGGGGGGTGCAGAAGGAACCTATCAATCTTGTGGCTAGCAGAAACAGCCTATCAAATGATCCTTGCCATTTCTTCTTATAGAAGGAGTAGGATGCCTACCTGCCCCAAAATGCAACAGGAATTCCTAATAAAATATAATAGGCTGTATAACTAAAATTGGAGTCAGAAGATATATAAGTATGTAAATATATGTAAGAAGCACTGATGCACACATGGCTTCCCTAATTGGAAGACCTATATTTCTTTTGAATATTGGAAAATATTCACCTCAAGCCACAGATCTCCAAAAGCAATCTTCAATTCTGTTTCTAAAATAGAAGATAAAACATCTCCCAAGCTTTTTTCCATGTCAAAAATAATTTCTGAAAGACGATTAGTAGAACTCTTCTCAGTCTTCTTGGGGTATTTATCTGTTTGTGAGCAAAACTAAGTTTAATGACTCAATTAAATTACAGTTCCAATGCCTTAGGTATAAACATCATAAGGCCATAAGCATCATTTGTACATGATCCTGAGAAAGTATTCATATGGTGAAAGAAGGTGCAGGCTGGTGCTCTGTTCAAATTGTTTTGTATGCCAAGGCAACTTTTTGCTTTGAAAATTGAAATGTTTCCCAGTCCTGTTGGATGATACCCTGGTAATCATGCTAGCCAAGCACTTCTAGATTGAAATTAGAATCAGAATTAGAATCTTTATTGGCCAAGTGTGATTAGACACACAAGGAATTTGTCTCTGGTGCAAAAGCTCTCAGTGATACAACAATAGTGATAGATCATAATAGGAAACTACTATATTCAAATGATTTCCGATACTCTGCCTATTTGCATATCAAAACTTTTCAGTAGTTCCTCAACTTAACTGAGGAACTCTACTAACACCAAAATATAAATTATTTCTCCAACCAATTAATTGCAACTAGTCTGATAAAACTTTTCAATGGTTTTTTTCCCCTATACTTAACAAATACCATTTCTTTAGTTCCTAATAGTCATTTAAAACCGTGGTCCCCAACCTTTCCAGCTTTGCAGACTGGCAGCAGAGATGGGGGGTATTGAAGGGATGGTTCTGCCATGCATCTGCCATTTCCATAGCTTGATTCTGAATGGGCTGCACCCCAGGGGGTTGGGGACACCCGATTTAGAGGCACAAAAACATTAAACCAATTAAGAATTTTCATCCATCTGGAGGTAGATTTTCATTTGGCATATTCTTTAGGGTAATGTTGGCATTTCATCACTGATGATTATTTGGAAATAGTTATTTTATGACTTTTTTAAAGCCTATTTTTCAGTTTTAGATTGCAAAATCTTACATTTACAGTACCTGAAAATAAACCACAAAAAATTCAGAGGCATTTACTCAATAAATTGTCTTGTAAGGCAATCGTGTCATTGCAAATATATAAAGAAAAACCAACCTTTTTCCCACTTCTTATTGGAAGTATCTTCACTAATAATTGTGCCCTTTGGAATCATTTTCTGGAATGCAGCAACCAAATCTGCTTTACTATATGCCTTTATTTCACTCACTAGGGCTTTGTTGCACAAATTTTTATCATCCCTATTAAAGAAATATAAATAAACACAACTAGTTTTGCTTTCCTGGGAAAAGGAAGACAGTTGAATGTAGCCATAATGCTGAGCTATGATGTAATGGGTATGATTTTGGCTTAGATGATGGGTGAACATTAAATACATATATTTAATGAACTATGACTTAAAATATATCATCTCTATGTGACATAAACTGCTGAATCTCTCCATACCTGGATGAAGCCATTTTAAAATAAACTTTCCAGAAGCAATTGTAGGAGTTGAACTTGCAAAATTCTGTTTTCAAAGAGTTAGAATTCTGGAGACTCTTAATTGGAAAAAAACACCTCCCCCTTTACTTAGAATCCTCCAAATTCCTACATAAGCATATACGTATCTGTATGTTCGATTGTTTGAAACGGCAATATAGTATTTGCTCTTCGGTGGAATGAATGACAATAGTTCTAAAAAAAGATATGATTTCTAACAACAATCTGCTAACAGCAGCAACAGCAACAATCACATGACTCTTAATGTCATAAATACATGCTGATCTCCAAGCACCCAAATTTTGATCATGAGATCATGGAGATGCTACCATGATTATAATAAGTTTGAGGACCAATCAAAAGTCACTTCTTTTTCAGTGCCATTATAACTTTGAATGGTTGCTAAATGAATGGCTATCAATTGAGGACTATCTCCCAAGGTGTTTTTAAAAAGGAATGCTGCTGAGAAAAATCAGTAACCGCATTACTTTTTTTGAAAAATGTATTTAAAATTATTGTGCACTTATTGCCCTGTCAATGAAATTTAGATCCTCCATTGGAAAGTTACACCGAAAACGTACGTCAGCAAGATTACTTCAGCTTGAGGATAGAGATTCTGATACTGAAGGCAGCATTGTAACACACGATCATCATTGTTGTCAGTACTGAAACTTTCTGAAAATTTAGAAACAAGAGATTATAGTGTCATGTTCTAAAAGAATTGGGTGATGAACAAAGAGCAGTAGCACATCAAGAGGCAAGAAAAATATTTTATATTTGTGGCATTCTTCATTTACAATTATCCCATGCAGTACAATAGTGAAGCGCCTATACTCAGAAGGAAACATTACTCAAAAGAGAACACAAACTTGACCAGAATGGAAGTTACCTTCTCAATTAATTCCACCAATTATAGCTGGTGATTATGATTGTTATATTGTATTTGAAATAGACCACAGCTCATTTTGACAAATAAGCCATGATTCACAATAACAGACAAAATTAAAACCATTACACAAAACCCAGGCAGCATAACACTCCTATTGCAAATGCACATTCACCCAATTCTATCCTGGTTCAATGTCTGGGGTAAAGTCACATCTACAAGGCCTTCTGGAAAGCTAACAAGATTGTGGCCTTTCAAATTTCAGAGGATAAGCTTCCTGTCATATGTTGATTATTTCAAAGACACATTGTTCTGAAGCAGGGGGTGTCAAACTTGCGGCCCACAGGCCGGATGCATTATGTGCTAGTTAAGCCCACTCATGGCTTAGTGAAGGGGGGAAAAGTCACGATACATCAAGTGATGACATGAGTTTGACACCCGTGCTGTAAAGTACCCAGAAGCTTCAAATGGTGCAAAAATGCAGCAACAACTCCTTTGCATGGTATCATGATCCCGTTATGCCTATGCAGAAAGATGGTGCCGCTTCTTACCAGGCTTAATTTAAGGTAATATTTCAAGCATTAAACAACTTAGGGCCAAGTATTGGAAAGACTGATATTACAGATGTAGAAAGCTGTACTACTTTCAGCCTTCTCTTTATGTGACAGTGTGTATTTACTGTAGAACTAGTTCGCAGTTTCTATGTCTCTTTTAAAAAAGCATTAAGATACATGTCTTCTACATGGTTTATTTTTTGAATAATATTCTTACTGTCTTATGTATTTTATCTATCTTTTAAATTATCTCTTTTTAAAATAAATTGCTTCTCCTGAACCAATTTATACTTATGATTTATTTTATTTAGCATTTTAGCAGGGAGCACTTTATAATGAGCAATAAACTCCAAGACACTTGCTATTTGTGTTTCACTGTTTCTTCGGTCTTTGGGACCCACAAACATTCTTAGCAGGAAATTAAAGTAGGTCCAGAAAACTAATCCTTTATTTTGAGTCTTTCTTTGTACTCGCTGGTCGAAAGGGAAAATTAATCATTTTGTAGATATTTCCATACATCACAACTGAGAAGGCGGATGGGCAAGGGATGGTCTTTGGAATTGCATCACTCACTTAGACAACACCATTATTTTAGACAAGAGAAAGAATAAGGCATAAAAAAATTCATCATCAATATTTTCATTTCTGATAGAATAATTTCTATTGGATGGGGTTTATTACCAAGTAGGTGCACTTACTGAAGGTTTAGAGATCTAAGAATAAAATTGTGACTATTTCTACAATGTCTTACGTGTTTTTTGAGAAGCAAGCTGCATGGATTGACCCCACAACCTTGGATCTTGATTTTTCAGGCAAGTATAGATGAAGTGAACTGCAGGGATTGCTTTTTGGCTAACGTTTGCCAATATCTTCCCTCGCTTTAAGTTGTCCAGTTCTTGCAGAACTACCCAGGGAATTAATAGCAAAAATCTGCCTATGCCTAATTAGGAGAAAAATAGCATTTTTGTCAAAAATTATCAAAGTTCTTAAAAATGCATTTTTGTAATAATCCTAAACAAAATACTCTCTTAATCCTCTGGTTTTCTATCTTATTCTCTAATTTACAAATCCCTGTCTTGTTATCATAATTATAATTTCTAGAGAGAGAAAGAACTGTTTAGTTCAAAACTATTTTATCTGTGTGTATTTGGATTTTTGTTTGATAGTTGCCACATTCTTTATGTTTTTTTGAAAGTCTGGGAACAAAATGAAAACTAACAGGTAATCATTACACTTAATCTTCCTCAGATACAAAACCAAATAGATGAAGAAATTATGAATAAGAATATATAATTTAGAATAATTTGGTCAGGCATCATATCATTCTCAATTTTATCTACTGCTAAATTTCCTTTATTCTTCAAAACTCAGACTATTATAAATAAGATTTTGCTAAATTAGATCTTTAACTAGTTCAGTAATCTATTCTCTTTAATTTTTCCAAAAATATAAAAAAGAAAAAGCAATTTTCTTGTTAAATAAATGCATTTACAACTGGCTATTTTCAATTTAGAAAGAATAGTGTTATGACCAGAAACTACATGTTTTCCACAACTCAGCGTCTTTCAGGTCTACAATTCATTTAGTGACTGTTCAAAGTTACAATGGCATTTTAAAAAGTGATTTATGACCATTTTTTCAGAGTTACGACCTTTCCAGCATCCCCCTAATCATGTGATCAACATTCAGATGCTTGGCAACTGGTTCATACTTATGACCATTGCAACGTCCCAGGGTTATGTGATCACTTTTTGAGACCTTCTGACAAGAAAAGTCAATGGAGTAGCCAGATTCGCTTGATAATTGGGTTAGTAAATTATCAACTGCAGTGATTCACTTAACAACTGTGGCAAGAAAGGTTGTAAAATGAGGCAAAACTAACTTAAGATATGTCTCACTTAGCAACAGAAATTTTGGGTTCAATTGTGGTTGTAAGTTGAGGACTACCTGTATTGTCATATAATTCCCATTGCTAAGCTGACATGATAATGGTTATGAGAAGATGAAAGTTGAAGTAAAATACTTCTTGACTACAAGATTGCAGAGTGTTTATAGAATTAACTTTGCAATATTATTTGTGCAAGTTAAACATTTCATGCTTTACTTTGCTGGCACACAACAGGCGGAAATGTCTGTGCATGGATCTGCAAATTATCAGAGAAAATTCTGAGAAGCACTTGAAGAGGGCTGATGTTAACAATCTTTATGAATCTTGTTTTAAACAACTGTTTACAATCGCTTGTTGAATCATAATATACAATTGACATTCTCCAAGTATATGAGACACTTAGTAAGCACACTATTATGAAAGAAAGTCAATAAAAATGCTAGCTCTTTTTGTTTGAAATCAAATTGATCCACCAACTTTTAACGTTGTGCGATTGTCTGCTGCATCAGTACATTTTGTCTCATAAGTGGTCAATAAGCAAAATAATAGTATCATTTGTATCATGTTATATTGCTTTATTAATGGTAATTTAAAAGAAAAAGAGTTTCAAGTTGTTTGTGAAAAGCAGCTATCTACAATAAGATCTGGGGCTGAACTTTAGTTTCAGATTGAAACAAGATGTGGCAGGTAACAGAGATGCAACATATTTCAAGTAAGATGCACTTGATCAAGGTTTGTTACAGAGATAAATCCACACATACCTGGAATATTTGCATTCTTCAAATATTTGATGAATGTCAAATGGCTGATCATTATATTAGTATCAATCACAATCAAAGTATTCAACCCAGAGAAAATATCTATTCGAAAAGAAGAAAAATATAATTCAATAATTGGCTTTATCTTTATTTTATTTTCTTCTCCCCATCTCTCTGTCAATGGAGAGGCAACAGAAAACACCTGACACAGATAGGCTTACTAGATGATATATGTGATTCATCATCTGCAAGATCTATTTCCATGCAAGTTAGCTCTCCACAAGCCTGCACGACAGGCAGATCCATTTTCTTCTCAATACGAGCTGTATGCAAGTCTTCTACAATCTGCATCTATAAAAATAATTGTAAAATCATAAGTTGATATCTTAAGCAGGAGATAAAGAAGCATTCCCAGTTCTTGCTGCTTTTCCTTCTCTATTACTGTCTATCCATTGCTCCAAGTGTGTGGGTGGGAAAAAGAGAAGGAAGGAAGATATTACTCCTTGTCTTAAGCCCATGTCCCACTGCACCAACGGATGCAAAGAGGATGTAAAACGGAAAAAAAGCTTGCCATCCATTTGAAAAAGCGATGCATCCATTGTGTACTCACTGCGTATGTGTTTCATATGCTCTATCCGTCAAACATCTGTCTACTGCTATTTCATCCGCTCAAAAAGTTTTGAGCTGCACAAAACTTTTTGAGCAGATGAACTTTCCGCCGCGAAAAATGTACATCCACGACACATACGGGCAACAAACGTTCTACGTCCGTTGTCATCCATTACACGTCCGCTATATCCTCTTGGCATCCTCTGGACATCCCCTCAACTCACATCCGCTGCAGCTGAAAGTGGAAAGGAGGAAGCGAAAGGTACACGGAACGTCTACACAGCGTTAGTAGCACGAAAATAGAAAGGATGTAAGCGGATGCATCTCGTATATAAAGCATTAAAACGGAAAAAACGTTTATATATGGGATGTATCTCGGATATTTAGGATGTCTGGAGTATGCCTAGAGTATGTGGAAGGACACCTAGCGGAAAACCAATATTTCCCATAAAAAGGGGGAGGAAATCACCTGGATCTCACTATCAGTCCAGCAGCCGTGGTGTACAGACCTCTTCACCCTTGGTCTTGCTCTTCCACATCATTCACTGATCTCCACCATGGATCATCACACACTCCTTATGGTAGCTGCCATCATTCAACACCAGAACCAAGCTCTCTTCAAACTGTTTCACCTTTTCTACGCAAGGAGAAGAAGGAGAGGTCCAAGAGCTGTGTGGGTCCGAGGATGGATCGGGAGAAGAATGGAGTTTGGACTGTATGACAAGCCGACGGTGGAGCTGAGGAATGAAGACACTCGTGCATTCCAGCACTTCACGAGGATGCCACCAGCCATGTTTGATGAAATTGTTGAGTGTCTGAGACCCAGGTTGACCAAGGCAAACACCAACTTCCGTCCCAGCCTGGACCCTTGACTGAAGGTGGCACTGACTCTGCGCCACCTGGCCTCTGGAACCACATACAGAAACATGCAGTATGCCTGGAGGGTGCCACACAACACCATCAGCAAAGTGGTCAGAGAAGTGGTGCAGGCCACCATCGAAGAATATGTGGAGGAGCTCCTCCAGTGCCCCACCAGTGAAGAAGGCTGGAGGAAAGTTGCAGAACAGTGGTATCAGAGGTGGAACTTTCCCACCGTTGGAGCCATAGATGGGAAGCACGTGGCCTGCAAAGCTCCAGCCAAGTCAGGGTCCTCTTATCACAACTACAAGGGCTTCTTCAGTATCATCCTCTTTGCCATGGTTAATGCTGACTACAAGTTCATGTACATCGATGCTTCAGGCAACGGATCTTCAGATGGCCAGGTATACAACGCCAGTGACCTCAAGGATGGGCTGGAACGCAACCTCATCATGGGTTTCCCAGATCCAGACCCCCTACCCAACGACACACAAGATGTGCCCTACTTCATCATGGGTGATGACACCTTCTCCCTCAGAACCTCCCTCATGAAGTCTTACAGTTCTAGATACCTCACCCATGAAGAGAGGATCTTCAACAACAGGCTGTCCAGGGCAAGACGGGTGGTGGAGAACGCCTTTGGCATCCTGGCCAACAGGTTCCAGGTACTTCTCACCACCATGCAGCATTACCCACAGACTGTGAGGAGGATCATGGAAGCTTGCTGCATCCTGCACATTCTCATGCGCACCCGCTATCCAGTGTTGCAGAACAAGCTTGTGGACCGTCAACAAGGGAATGGGGACATGGAGCCTGGTGAATGGAGGCAAGGACGAAACCTGATAGACACTGTGGATGTACAAGGCCCCAACAGAGCTTCATGTGAAGGGAAGAAGCAGCGCAACCTACTGAGACACTGGTGCAACTCCTCAGCTGGAGCAGTGGAGTGGCAAGACAGGATGGTAGATGGTTAATGGATTCTTCCTTGAGCCTGTCTCATAACACTGATGAGATTGTGCCATGTATGTTGAGTGGCTCTACAATGAATAGGGCATTAATAAAGAGCTTTGTTTATTTTGAAATGTGTTGATCAATGAATAAATTTTTATTGATAAAAAGGGCCATATGTGTGGCAGCTGGGAGGATGGACCATACAGTCCCACTATGCTTGCACTGGAAGTTTATCAATCCCACAGCTATCCTTACTCAACCCACAACTATCTTTACCAATCTCACAACTATCCTTACCCATCCCACAATTATCCTTACCCATCCCACAACTGTCCTTACCCATCCCACAGCTATCCTTACCCATCCCACAACTATCCTTACCTATCCCACAAGCATGCAAAGGCTTAACCCTTTTTTCAAAATTTTCACCAACACTTTATTAAGTAAAAAAAATGAATCAAGTGTGTTAAGTAAAGATAACCTTTAACAACTGTCTTAAGTAAACTGTATGACTTTATTAAAAAAAGCAAAACGAATCAAGTAAAGTGCCTTTAAGCAAAGATAAAGTGAACAGGTAACAACTCAGTCTCTGGCACTATTCTCAGTCACTCTGAGGCATGTCCATGGTCTCAGCTGTCAAGCGGCCAGGGACCGTGGAGGTGGCTGTGGCTGGAGTGCTGGTCTGAGGCGCCATTGAGGTGTCTGGCCCCAAGAGTACAAGAGGGGATGGAGTGTTCAGGAAGCTCTCAGAGAGCTGACTCAGTCCCGTGAGGTTGAGAGGCCCTTCCCCAAGGACCTGGAACGTCAGGCACAGTACTGATGACAGATTTTCTGTTGAGGGGCTTGGCTGTGGGGTGGAGGAAGGTGGAGTGTAGTGGGGCTGTCTGGTTTGCAGCTGGGTGAGGTGAGGCATCTGTGGCGTGCGATGTACCTGGGCCTGGACTGGGAAGGGCTGCCTCTGCTGTGGAAGTCCTGGTACTCGTAGTCTTGGTAGGTGATGGGCTGTTGAAAGCCGTGGAAGGGCTGTGACATCGCCTGGGGTGGAGGAACATCCTGGACTGGGTCGAAGCAGCTTCAGCTGGGCCTGGAGGGTGGTGCAGCAGTGCTGTGGTCTTCTCCTTCATCACCTGGTACTGGGCTTCGGGCAGGTCCATGAGGGTCTGGCTCACGTACATGATGAAGAGCTTGCGGTTCACGGATGGTATATCGTTGTGGACCAGCTGAGGAGATCTGTGCTGGTTTTGATTGTGTCCCTGATCTCCAGCAGGACAGTGTGGCTCTGGCCCCCCAGTCTGCCTCTCTGCCTGCTTTCTGTGGAGGTGGAGCTGGGTGTGGGTGTGGGTGGTCTCTGGCTGCTTCTTCTTCTTGCTCCATTTCAGACAGGGGATCCTCCACATCCTCTGGCATGGGGAGTGCAGCTGTCGGGGGGGGGGTGTCTCTGCCGTGGGGCCATCCAAAGTCACCTGCCTGGACATGGTAGCTGTCTCCTGGCTGGAAGAGGAGTGGCTGTCTGTGGGCTGTCTGAGGAAGAGGGTTGACAGAGGGGCTGCTCTTCGGTGGTGGACCTCACCCTCCAGGAAGGTGCACTTGGCCATGACATACATCTCTCGGTCAGTGAGCTTGACAGCGGCCTGGCCAGATTTCTTCAGGTGCAGCTTGCCATACCAGGTGTGCATGTGCTTCCACCATCCCAGGAGTACATCTGAAGTGTAGCTCAGGCTCTCTGCCTTGTCTCTCCAAGCTGCCTGCTTTCTCTTGGTGTCGTGATAGAATCTGTGGCCCTTTCTCCACAAGTACTCGTTCTCTCTGACATTCCAGCACCTCCTCCTCATGGTCCTCGGAAATGGAGTACTGTTTCCTCTCTCCCTTCTCCTTGCCTTGCCTCTTCCTCCCTCTGGCAGGGGCTTCAGGGCCTTCAGCAGCAGGGCTTTGAGGGCCTTGGGGCTGGTCCACCACAGCAGCAGCACCAGCAGCAGCAGCAGAAGCACCAGCAGCACCAGCACCAGCACCAGCAGGAGAAGCACAAGCAGCACCAGCAGCACCAGCAGGAGAAGCACCAGCAGCACCAGCAGGAGAAGCACCACCAGCAGCAGCAACACCAGCAGCACCAGAAGCACCAGCAGCTTCAGAGTCAGCACCAGGGGGTGGGATGGTGGTTCTGTCCTTACCAGGCCTGGTAGGAGTAGGCACAGGCTTTCTCTTCTTCCCTGACTGACGAATCATGGTGTTATTCGAAGATGTCTCTGGCAGCAGGTCTTTCCTCTGAATGGTGACTGCTTGCGAGCTGCATCCTTTTATATCCGCGGAGCTGACGCAATTCATCCTCCCCACATGCGCAGCGACCGCTTTGCATCCGCTACGCATCTGCTTCACTATTCTCCTCCGGAAGCCCTGCGGATGTATCATCCGCTTACAGCCGCTTGGCTTCCTACGAACATCCGCTTACCATCCTCGTTATGTACTACCCCCATCCGTTCCTTTCCGTTGTTTTCCGTTCTGTTTATGCAAATTTTCACCACTTTTGAGAGCGGATAACAACGGATGGAGCCACCCCCGAAATTTCGCTCGTCCGCTGTGTCCTTTTTGCATACGTTTTGTATACGTCGGCCAGCGTGACCTAGCCTTTACTCTTTCCACCTAGGTAGTAGATGAATATGATACAGAAGGGAAAATAAATGTCTAATACAAATGACAATGAATAAAAATTGTTCTTGGTGAAAAGATTTCTCAAAAAAGTCTAATAAGCCTGCATGAAATGTGTAACCTGTCTATATATCTTGATATATCGAGATAAGATACTTTCTTTTCTTTAATTTTCATTTCTCTCTCTCAAGAATTCTAGTTTGCACACATTTAAGAAGGGAATTAGCCAATACAAATCCTGATTCTGTTTGACTGGAATCAAACTATTACAATTTCTCTTAACTTTGTATTATTTATATTGTTTAAATAAACATGGTGGTAAGAACTCATACAGGTTTCACTATCAAGTTCAAAATGTTATGCTGGGACTTTTCATCCATTTTCTATCCAGTCTTGGAATTAAGTTCAGAACAAGTATGTTCATTCTTCATTACTTTTAGATACCTTAATCAATGCATATGTTCAGTCCTCAGTAGGTTTCAGCACTTTTGGATTCCTCCCAGTTATCCATTCCCTATTCCCACCCCAAGGTACATAGGTTTCTATGAACCTCTGAAATGATCTCATGAGAGGTATAGAATTTTCATGGACTTCTTCCACAGTAGAAATTTTAATTGGTTTTTGCTACTATTGTTTTTGTTGTTTACATGCTTTATATTTTATATACTGTTTCCATTTTAAAACTTTGTGATTGTAAAGTAGCTGCAAGCACCCAAAGGTTAGATACTAAAAATCCAGTCTCTAAATATGCTATTAGCATATATTAGGAGGGATGAGAACAAACAGAATCAATATGAGCAACAACAACAACAATGTAAACTTTGGCTAGTATGAACTAAAAACTGCATTTAGGGAATGATGATAAAATAATCTCTAACCTCTTGGTCCACATCTGTATTTTTGATATTTTCAAAGGAAGAACATGAGGGTTTGGAGCTCTGTAAGAAAGATACATAGGTATTTAGCTATTGATTTTACAGTTAGAATTTTACTTGGAATCGGAAACAATTTAGAAAAGAATAAAAATTATGCCAAGAGGAACTAGATAAACTTTATTATACTTGTAGAAAATGTTTTTGGTTTTTCATATTATATTGATTGAAGTATTATTATTTTTTTTCACATTTAACCCACACTAGTCTGCTTGCATTTCTCCTTCAAAATTTGTCTTTATCCAGTCCTAGGCTTAAAACATAATCTGCTTTCCAATATTTACTACAGTATATATCCTCTGCTCAGTGAGTCTTTGTTATATTTGGTCAATCTGAATTTCAGTGGTGTTTAGAAGTTAGGATCTTCCTCATTGTTTATGAAGTGAAAGAAAACACCACCTTCATTGATATATTGTCTAAGCAAAAATTCTTTGACTATTTAAAGGAGCTATATTGCTTCTATATTGCTATATTACCACCCAATGGAAATTATTTAAAAATCCATAAGAGATATCAACTAAAGCAAAAATATCACTTCATATCTCATGATAATATTTTTTTTTACTTTACCCAACTTGAATGAAATGTGACAGGTTCAAATTTATTTCCTTGAATCCTTGAATTACAAATATTCTTCTCTGAATCAGTAGGTGTTGATTCTTCATTTTTATACTTCGAACATTTGGGCAGCTTTGTCAGATGATATGAAAGCGTGCATTTAACTTCTTTACCATTTTTGCTGGAAAGTTCTAAAGAAAGATGCTTCTCTTTTTCAAGATTATCTTTTTTGCAAGCCTGCATATGCACTTTAGAATCTGCAAAAGTAAAAGGTAAACCTGGAACATGCTGGGTTTTGGTACAGTTTATCTTCTGGGTGAATTCACTCAATCTTAGTGTTTTTTTCTTGTGAAGGAATGAACTTTCTGCAGGTTTCACAGTTTCCTTGAATTCTTCCATTATATGTTTTATAATTACTTTTTTAAACTTGGTGCTCTCCATTTTATCTTTTTTTTTATCCTTCTCTCTGATGTTTATGATCCCCAAATCATGTGACAATTTCTTCCTTTTTTTGTCACCAGGATCACTGCCACTCATGCCGGACTGTTCTTTACGAGAGAAGATGTCTATAGGCTTCATAATGCTTCTTTTCTCACCAAGATTAGCTGCACCTTTAAATTGCATGGTGATCTTTTCACGCTCTTCAAGAGGTATTAATGCACTATTAATGGGTTGTGAGTCTTTCGGTATCTTTGCTTCAAGTTCTATACTAGAATTTTTGAGATCCAAACCCATTTTTGCTTTCACATATCCAGCACCACTCACTCTGCGAAAACATAGTTAAAAAGCACTTTAAAGACAATTAAGACTGTGGGAGTAAACTGTGGATTTTAAAATTTATAATCCAATCTTTTATTTAATTAGGAAAACTTTAAGAGAAAAATCTGAATTTATCAGTAGATTATTGATATACACAAAATGTGACAAGTAGCTTGTTATATAATTATTAGTCCCCTCAAAATGAAATACTTAATCTAATTCTAAAAATTAATTCTAAATTAGAAGCATCCTCCAGTTATTTTAAACTATATTCCCATATGACAATTTGATTTTATAAAAGCTGAGATTGAAAGCATCCAAAGAATATCATGTTGCTACATTAGGAATAAAAATTCTCATTTGTAAATTACAAATGACACAAGTATTACCATATAGCTGAGGATATGCAATGGATGCCTATTTCTATTAGCCATGGTACCTAGAAAGAGCATTCCATAGGTTATTTTCTTTGCTTATGGCAATATAGCAACACATATATAAAGAGGTTATAAATAATATACAAATATAATAAGGTTATAAATAAAACTAAAAATAGTAGGCAATTTTCCCCAATAATGGAACAATAGTACAAGTAAAGTTTAGTTAGGGAAAGTAATAAAAGAAAGAGTAAAAACAAACAAACTATAAAATTGGTATATTTGGGATTATTACAAGAGTATCATTTTTCCATAATTTAATTAAGTCAGGCAACTAAATGATCCAATTAAAGATTCCAAATTAATCAAGAGATTTTAAACAATGTTATTCTTTATACTATAGGCCATTTAGATTTTTCAACCTTCAAAATATCAAGTTTTATTCTTCCTATGAAAGAAAAATACTACCGTTGGTCCAGCTGTTCTTTTGCATGTCTATTCCCAATTTCTGCTGATTCTGGTTTCTGAAAAAAAAAAAAGAAATTTCTTTATAAGCATGTGTGTTTTCTTTTATTAAATAAATATTATTTCACAATAGGGAGAGCAAAACTGCATGGAATTTCACTATATTGTATGCATCATTCTTTCTTCAAAGTCTGATACAGGATATGATCTCTGAGTCATCTCTTCTCTTTCACTTTGTTTTTACAGTACCATATTAACAGTAATATTCATTAATCTCCATGGGCTTGCACATACCACTTCATACAATTTTCATTAAGATTCAACAATAACTATTTCTTGATCTTTGTTGTTTATACTATTCTAGATACGTTTTGGTAATTTTTTCTTTGCACAATCTGCATTTATGTTAATTCCTGTAGACGTTCAGTGTTTGGCAGAAATAAGTACAATTTTGTAGCCTAAACATTGACAAGAGTCTTCTCGTCTTGCTGTCCTTGAGTTTCTGCAAAAGCTTAACGAGTATGTCTCACTGTTACAATTTAACATTAGAACCCTAAGTTTCTCTAAGTTCTCTTTGTCCATCCAGAGTGTTAGATCAAATGTTTCATGGTCCTCATATAATATGGATAAATATACTACTTCTGTCGTCTTTGTTTTGCACATCATGGCAGTGAAAAGATTCCCAAGTATTTAGGTTTGGGTTTTTTGTTTTTGTTTTGATCCAGAGACAATAAGAATACCACTGAATAAAGGGATTTTAAGTTTTACTATCAACTCAAGCGAACAGATTTAAAAGTATAACATAAAATGCATACATACCAAGTAAGATGACTTTCAGATCTCTTACAAGCTGCCAGGAGCTTCTTAATAATACTGCAGAAATAACTAAGGGGTGGCAAATTTTCACAGTAGCCAATGCAAATTTCTTTTAAATAAACAATAAACAACAATCCCAAGGTTTTTATCAAAACTTGGTCAGGAGACTGCAAAACCTGACCTTGACTGAATGACTCTGGGATTGAAAGCAGGAATCTTTCATAGAATCTTTCTTTTGAAGCTACCATAGGTGAAGCTCCCCCGTTTTCTCCTTTATTCAGCAACAACAGTAAAAACAAACAACATGCTTGCTCAGAAAAGCTGTAAAATTATACTTTTCTTAATATGAGGGAGAAATCAAATTTGTATCAGTAAACTGCTTGAAATTACAGTGGATTCTCCACTGCTACTACAAACTGCTGCTTTGCAAATTTTGCATTTGTTATGAACAAAAGCTCATCAGCATTAAAAAATAATATTCAATTCTTACTTTCCACCCTTACCCTATTCTATACACCTATTTACACCATGAATCCACCATGGGAAATAGAAAAATTACATGTTTATGTTTTAATATTTTTTATCTATTTGACTTTATAAACTCCCTGTCCTTGGCACAATCTGAGAACTTAATATATTTTTCTTGTATTTTTATTCAAGCATACTAAAAAAATAAGATTGTCAATATGCAATCTAAATTTTGTTCTGCATCTGAAAAGCCTGATTTGGAACTAAAAATAAATATTTGAAAATAAAAATATTCTAGGAAAAGTCATTTATTCTTCTACAACTGTTACCTAAACACTGAACCACATCATGTCTTCAGCAGCTTTCTAGTCTGCAGTTTTGTGCGTATGTAAGCTAGCCACTCTTACACATTCGCTTAATTCCTAGAGAATAAAGCTTCTTGCCCCATTCCTGTTTGGACGTAAAGCATTAAGAAGTAACTGATGTGTGGAAAAAGCACAAAGCATAATACTTCAGATGGCTTATGTTTAATTTTGTTAGGTAAGAAAATGTTATGTTGACTTAAATTACATCCAAAATACATAGAAAAAAAAACAGATTGTCCATATATTTTTAATACTACAAACATGGTATTAAGACTTAATATTATCACTGATCATTGACCATATCATTAATCATTGATTGCATACCATTCATGGTACCATCTTAGCATTTTAATTATTTTTATGCAATGAAAACTGTAATCATTATTATTATTTATTAAATTTATTTGCTGCCCATCTTGCTGTCACACAAATCTGGATAATTTACAATCCAATAAAATCATAGTATCAAAGACTGAAACAGCAAACAAGAAATATATTAACATGAAATAGTAAGGCAGCAGGGAATATACAATAGAGGTCAGACTCTGTAATCCAGTAATCACCTCCAGGCTAACACACCCCTCTCTGGGCCATAGGCCTACTGCTAGAACCAGGTTTAAGACTTTTCAAAGGGTCAAGAGAGTAAGAGCAGATCCCACTTTGAGGGGAATGAAGTTGCTGATCGTGGCTTCCCTTGCCAAAAAGGCTCTTCTCCTGGAATCAAATTCCTTAGTTGACAGGATCCACAGCATGCCCCTTCTGCCAGTACAAGTGGGGTGGGCCAATCCCACTGAGATTGAGACAATTCCTCAGCTAATATAAAGGTAATAGCTATATTTTCTTACCTTTTTATCCAAGGTGACATCCTTTTGACTGGATTTCTTTTTGTGTTTTTTTGACATGCCTAGGTCTTAAAATCTGGAAAAAAAAAGTACTACAGTCTTAATTACTAGTATGTTTGGATGTCTATGGAGATTCCCAGTTACCCAGGTCATGGTGGTTTCAAAGGTGCTTTTTCAAGAGGCAACAGGACTTTCTGGTTTTTCTTTGAAAATGTTTTGGACATTTTCCATTTGGACAATGTTTTGGACATCCAAGATGTCCAGTTTTTTCTTGAAAAAGCACCTTTGGGACCAAGTATGTTTAGATATTTTTCCAAGGAGTTATGTAAAGTACAAAAGCTCCAAATAGGTTGGCTATTCCTAATTTAAGCAGTGAATACTATAGTGGAATATCTCTGACTTTTATCATAGGTTTATTCTGAAATTTAATGTAATACAAATAAATCAATGACAGATTATAAGGAAAGGAGGTGGTGAAGGAGAGAAAACAAGGATATAATCTTTTGTATGCTCGTGTGTTAGTTACATGATATATATTATTATTTAGCAAATGGATTACAGTCAATGTTAGATTTATCAGGAATCATTTCAAAAGACAACATATTTGTTAAATAATGAATCAGAGTTTGTTGCTATAATGCTTTTGTAAAATTGTGTTAGTTTTAATAAAAAAAAGATAGTGTTCTCCATTTCCCTAAAATCTTCCCTTCTTTAAACAGTTTATTTGTGCATTGTAAATATGTGAAGGTTAAAAAGGTGAGTCAGCCTTCTTGTAATATCCAAAGTCATGAAAATGTAGAAATTATAAATCTAGATGAACTTATTTTTAGGTAATGGACATATGGAGACTGTGTCCACACTATTAAGAGAAAGGTTTATAGTGCATAAAATATTTTATGGTTTTGATTGGAGACTGAATATGAAACAGAATTATGTACTGATTACTAAATTATGTACTGTTACTAAAATATATAAACTTTTATTGACATATGAGACAGAAGAAGAGTGAGTGAAAGAATTCATGATAAACTGGGCTAATTTTTTTGGCTATAATATACAAATAGACCAATGGAAAATATGTGGTTGAAGGTACTGAAATTCACCTCATCTTCTTGATTGAAGACAATTTTTAGAAAATGATGTGTCACAGGTATTTGTCACTAGAGAAATTGTCTAGAATGTATTTCAAATCTTTGCTGGAAATGTGTGAACAACATGAAGAGACATTTTATCATGTTTGGTGGACATGTAAAAAAAACCCCCAAACATTGCGGATGCAAATATATACTTTAATTCAGAAAATTTTAAAGGTTAAAGTACAACTGGAACCAGACTTTGGGGGGGGGGGGTGTTAATGAAAAAACAATTAGAAAAGACACAGGATTTTGTTTTCATATATGACAACTGCAGCAACATTACTATATGCCCCAAAGTGAAAAAAAGCTTGATGCTACTTATGCAGAGGAATGGTTGGTCAAGATGATGGAACTTGCAAAAATGACTACATTAACTGCTTTCATTAGAGAAAAAGCAATATCTACATTTACTGTCAATTGGAAATCCCTTACACTTTTTGAATGAAACAGCAAAAAATATACTTATGATTGTGGTTTTGATTGATTAGAAAGAAACAGTATAATGGAAAATGTATGAAATATAATTTTGTGATTATATTTGCTGCAAAGGAAATCTAACACTTCTATTTTTGTTTTAGATCTTTTTAACTTTTCTTTTCCTCTTTTTTACATGTTCTTTATTGGCATTAGTTTTTAAACTTTTTATAAAACTTTCATAAAAAATATGCAAAAAATAGATCAAGTGATCGAACATCTTTACATTTGAAAATTGAACAACAGAAAACACTGGTTTTAGATAGCTTTCCACAAGTGGCAAATGTATGGGTTACATTATTCCTTTTCCCAGCTGTGTTTTTATCTTCCTTAAAACTTGCAAGTGTATTCAATCATTTTCTGAATACAGTGTTGCTCCCTTCACCAGTAGATTAGATTTTGTACATTAAATGAAAGAAATGGCTTTGACTAAAAAAAACATGGTTTACTGAATTTCAAAAGGAGGCATGGGCGAAGCCATGCTGAAATGCTAATACCACCTTTATGAAAAGGCTAATTAATAATGAAAACATTATCACGTTGAAATTTAAAAAGAAACCAACATGTAAGTCTTTTTAAAAACTACTTTAGGCGTGTGACCTGCTGTTTATGTTTCTATGTGTGATGTTAAAGTTATACTAAGAGGGGGAAATAGTGGACATTAATGTTTTCTTATCGTGACTGTGGAGGTTTACTCTTTTTTTTTTTTTTTTTAAATAGCTATTAAAAGAGCAAACACATCTGCAGTCTTTGTTAAAATGGATAAAAAAGTACTGGAAAGTGGTGCCAATCAAAGACCACCGCAACTAATATCACAGTCAGCCAAACCGATTGCCACAGCACAGGGGAGGGTTTCCAAGTTCCACCACATCCATTTTTCTCTCCTCGTGTGCTTGTCCGCTTAAAACACACACAGGCTGTAAGTAAATGAGTCCAATTCCGTTGTTCAACCAGTCTCGGCTTGACCGGAGTTCGTTAAAGAAAACGTAAAACTGGATTCAAATACGTCAAAACCTAAATGAAACCAAGCTTACCTTGTAGCTTTTGAGGAAGTGGGCACGACTTACACACGCACACCCGAATCAAGATTCCCAGTAGCTCCACAACCTTTCCAGAGGGATCATTTTGAGTTCCTTAAACAGAGGTGTTTTGTGTTTTGGGTTTTTTTGGGGGGGGGGTCCCCTCACGTTTGTACGACTCCTTTCTCGGTAACTAAAGGACACCTCCGGGCCAAAAAGTATTCGCCATTCGTCTTGGCTTGTTTTCCTCTGACGTCTGAGGCACCCACAGCTTCTCCGTTCTCTTGCAATTAAAAAAAAAAAAAATGGGGGGGGGCCCCCTTCTCTGGCAGCCAATTGGCTCCTCTTTTACGTTCTACTGAAACCGGTCGATTTGCTGTCTCCTATTAGAAGAGCATAAAAACTCTGTCGAGTTGCACGCTGGGTACAGTAGTTCACCAACTGCCAGCGGGGCTGTACAGTGGTTTAAAAAAAAAAAAAAGGCGGCCTTGTTGCCTTCATGGTGGTGGCATTTTGGGAATTGTAGTTCACGAGCCGCGTTGGATTTCGGGTGCTTGTAGTGGGGGTTAGGTTCAAAATGTCACGGAGGCGTTGCTTCGCACTTGCCGTCTCGAACTACACCAGCGGCTTGGCCAGCGAGGGAACAGCAGACTGAGGAGGAGGAGGAGAAAGCAATATTCGCCTCTTCAACTTCGCTCTGTGGGGGGGAAAAAATGGCGACCCAGGACTCCCCGCTGCCGTTGTTACAAGTCCCGCCGTCGCCCCCCAACGAAGAGAGACTTAGGGAAAGCAGGGAGGATAAGGAAGATAAGGAGGCCGCGGAAGAGCTAAGTGAGTACAAGGGGGAAGGGACAGGAACCGCTTTGCAGGCTGAGGGGTTTTTTGCCATGTGGAGAAGGAGGGGGAAAAAACTGCTTTTTTTTTTTTTTTTTTTCCCCCGCCGGCCTTTCTTTTCCTTGCCTACGCCTCTTGAGAGAAAGCTTTTCAGACCGGTTTGAAGTCACCTTCGTTATGTTAGGCACGTCGGTCAGAGGTTTCCTGACTTCCAGGCGGTGCCTTTCTTTTCTTAGACCACCTGGCCATCAGCGGGAACTGATTTAGGACGGGGGGGGGGGCGTTGTCGTTGTTTGCAGGGATGTAACTGTTAGCGTCCTTTCAGGGGAGAGAGAAAGAGAGAGAGAGAGAGAGAGAGAGAGAGAGAGGCAGGCTGCGGGCCCTCAATCAATTGTTCCTCCTAGAGGGGGGACTAGTTGTTGCAAAAAAAATTTTTTTTTCTTTCTTTCATTAAACGTGCTTTCGTGTGTTCAGGATGTCTTTTTCAGGCGGGAAGAGAGGAAATAGGTGGCTTCCCCATTTTTCGGTCAGAGAAGTTATTTATCTTCAGGTTGGAAGATAGCATTGTCAGGAGACAGATATCTCTTTCTCAATTTTTTCTTCACCACAGATCCCCTTTATAAATCTTTTGTGCCCACAGACCCCTAAGACTTAATTCAAGATTTAAATCATAATATTTCTTCGCGTTTCTCTCTCCCCCCCCCCCTTTTCGTGGTCCTCAGGTTGAGAACCACTACAGTAAAGGATAAATAGGTAAATTGCAACTCATTAGTAGAATTGTATGGTGTGTTCCATGATGTATGATTCTCAGATAGTGCCCAATACTATTGATCAGATCCAAGGGGACATCAGGCCTGATTAGCAGTGAAGGCTCCTAGGAAAAGCCCATCAAACATCAATTGCCTGCATTTCTGTTCCTCAATTGCAGTCATCAACTCTAGGAACATTGATGCTTTCGTTCTGGGCAGCTTTGGTGTTCACGATTTTATTGTTTAAACAGATATTGCTGCCAAACAAACAAATCCTGTGTTAGTAATTCCTTTGGGAAGCTTAGTACTTCATTGTTCAAGCAGTACCAGATTGAAATCTCCTTATTCAATGTCAGCTGTTTTTCAGTCACTTGCCAATTGACTCTGGAGAGATATGCAGCACATGGAAGCTAAAGCTGGATCCATGGAAACAAAGCTTTGTTAAGTCTTACCTTTTCATCTTCCTTTCATCATATTTCTAAAGTTGAACATTTGTCCGAATTGTTTGTTGAAATGTCTGCAAGCAAAAAAACTAAGCTCAGAGAGCATCAAGGACTTCACATTTCATATACTGTAGTCCAGGGTTATCAAACTGGTGGCCTGTGGACCAGATGCTTCATGTGCAGGCCATGCCCACCCCACAAAGGCAAAAACATCATGATATGTCACGTGATGTGATTGAGTTTGACGCTCGTGTTGTAGTCAAAAGGGGGAAATCACAAATATACTCTTTTCAAGCTAAATTCCAACTTGATAAGGGTAATCAAAGCCCAAGGAAATGGAAAAAATCCTTATCCAAGCAAAAACATTTTTAAAGAATTGCTTTTTTTCCCTGGATATATATGGTAATATGTTCATTACATTCTTTTATCCTTTGGATATTCATATTTTGTTCATCTAGGTAAGTAGTATCTCTGTTAGCAAGTTGTCATACTTTACTGCATCTGTCTGTTGTTCATAAAAATCAATTGCAGCCTATATCTACACATCTAAATTTATGTTGTCCTGCTATATGCCTAGACAAGTATATCTCATTATTTTAATCAAAGTAAATGTGTTTTTTTTTTTGCAAACAAAATTTGAATACATGTATGAATACAGGTATGAATACAGGTAGTCCTCGACTTATGGCCCACAATTGAGCCCAACATTTCCATTTTTAAGCAAGACAGTTAAGGGAATTTTATCCCATTTAACAACCTTTCTTGGCATAGTTGTTAAATGAATCACTGCAGTTAATTTAGTAGTATGGTTGGAAAGTGAATCTGGCTTCCCCATTGACTTTGCTTGGCAGAAAGTCGCAAAAGGTGATCAAATCATATGACCCCATAAATATGAGCCAGTTGCTGAGTAATCAAATTTTAATTATGTGACCATAAGGATTCTGCAACTAGTGTGTGCAAAATGGTGTCATTTTTTTCAGTGTAGTGGTTACTATGGTCACTAAATGAATGGTTGTAAGTCAAGAAGTATCTGTATAGCCCTATAACATAGCTTTAGAACATGTATTTATGTCCATTTTGTTTTATTACAGTATCTAAGATTTCTTCCTGGCAAAAAACTAAGGTTTTTAATCTGATTATTTTATGACTGCTTGAGTGCCATTTGAGAAATACACACTGCTCAAAAAAATAAAGGGAACACAAAAATAAGACATCCTAGATCTGAATGAATGAAATATTCTTATTAAATACTTTGTTCATTACCTAGTTGAATGTGCTGACAACAAAATCACACAAAAATTATCAATGGAAAACAAATTTAGCAACCCATGGAGGTCTGGATTTGGAGTTCCACTCAAAATTAAAGTGGAAAAAAACACTACAGGCTGACCCAACTTTGATGCAATATCCTTAAAATAAGTCCAAATGAGGCTCAGTAGTGTGTGTGGCCTCCACATGCCTGGTATATCCTCCCTACAACGCCTGGGCATGCTCCTGATGAGGTGGTGGATGGTCTCCTGAAGGATCTCCTCCCATACCTGGACTAAAGCATCCCCCAACTTCTGGACAGTCTGTGGTGCAACGTGGCGTTAGTGGATGGAGCGAGACATAATGTCCCAGATGTGCTCAATTGGATCCAGGTCTGGGGAACGGGTGGGCCAGTCCATAGCATCAATGCCTTTGTCTTACAGGAACTGCTGACACACTCCAGCCACATGAGGTTGAGCATTGTCTTGCATTAGGAGGAATCCAGGGCCAAAAGCACCAGCATATGGTCTCACAAGGGGTCTGAGGATCTCATCTCGGTACCTAATGGCAGTCAGGCTACCGCTGGCAAGCACGTGGAGGGCTATGCATCCCCCTAAAGAAATGCCACCCCACACCATTACTGACCCACTTCCAAACCGGTCATGCTGGAGGATGTTGCAGGCAGCAGAACGTTCTCCATGGCGTCTCCAGACCCTGTCACGTCTGTCACATGTGCTCAGTGTGAACCTGCTTTCATCTGTGAAGAGCACAGGGCGCCAGTGGCAAATTTGCCAATCTTGGCGTTCTCTGACAAATGCCAAATATCCTGCACGGAGTTGGGCTGTAAGCACAACCCCCACTTGTGGACATTGGCCCTCATAGTACCTTCATGGAATCTGTTTCTGACCATTTGAGCAGCCACATGCACATTTGTGGCCTGCTGGAGGTCATTTTGCAGGGCTCTTGCAGTGCTCCTCCTGTCCCTCCTTGCACAAAGGCGGAGGTAGCGATCCTGATGCTGGGTTGTTGCCCTGCTACGGCCTCCTCCACGTCTCCTGATGTACTGGCCTGTCTCCTGGTGGCGCCTCCATGCTCTGGACAGTATGCTGACAGACCCAGCAAGCCTTCTTGCCACAGCTCGCATTGATGTGCCATCCTGGTTGAGCTGCACTACCTGAGCCACTTGTGTGGGTTGTAGACTACGTCTCATGCTACCACTAGAGTGACAGCACCGCCAGCATTCAAAAGTGACCAAACCATCAGCCAGAAAGCATAGGAACTGAGAAGTGGTCTGTGGTCACCACCTGCAGAAACACTCCTTTATTGGGGATGTCTTGCTAACTGCCTGTGCTTTCCACCTGTTGTCTATTCCATTTGCACAACAGCATGTGAAATTGATTGTCTGTCAATCAGTGTTGCCACCTAAGTGGACAGTTTGATTTCACAGAAATGTGATTGACTTGGAGTTACATTGTGTTGTTTAAGTGTTCCCTTTATTTTTTTGAACAGTGTAGGTAATTATAGCGATCCGAATATTTTAAGAAGCATACATTCCCTTTTTCCAACATCAGTTTAGGAGACTGAAAGGCATACAAAAGGCAAATTATTTCAGGGTCCTAATATCTGAGATCAGAATTTCCAGTTGTTACCCTTTGAATCTTGGATATAATAATAAAGTAAATAGATCACATCTTTTATTTCATTGTCTTGAAGAAGCAGGCTGGCATGAACAACTAAGTGAATGAGGAAAACCCAAGAGAAGGTTGAACAAATATTCTTAAACCTTCAACTAGATCAAGAAAGATAATCTGATGGTCTTTGATACTGTTGAATTGGCTTGGGATGTCGTGAATGCTGGCAATTGTAATTTAGGAATACCTTGAGGGCCACAGGATTTTTAGCTCTGATACAAATGGAATTAAGGATTCAGGAAATATTCTATTTTAAAGTACGTTGTATGTCAATTCTGTACATATAAAGAACGTCTAATATGTAATCTTGCCCAGTCTTTCATTCAAGACCTCTCCTTACAAAGTTAAAACAATACCAGAATTCCTCACAAATCCTACACTAGTCGGTCTTTTAGCCAGAACTGTAAGTGTCAATAAGTCATGAGCAGGATAAAAGTGAAATAGATTTCATTACTGCTTTAAGGTTTTTCAAGAGAAATAAAACATATGTAAAAATGACTGCAAATTCACATTTTAGCAGAATTGGTAAGCATACTTTTGCTGAACTGAAACATGTTAATTGGCACAATGCATGAAAAGACTATGCTTCAAATAGATAAGAATAGATTTAGCTCAGGGTTGAATTATGGAGAACTTGGTGCTCTCCGAGTTTGGTGGTTTGCTTGCTGACATTTTTTTTACCCAACTACATTATATCAGTGCAAATAAGTGTGGGATCTGCTGCCTGATTTTATAGATAGTCCTTTTCCTACAACTATTCAGTGACCTTTCAAAATTACAACAGTGCTGAAAATATGGCTTATGAATGGTCCTAAAAATTACTACCATCTCAGCACTCCTGTGGTCACATAAAAAAAATTGGCCTTTTCCTCATTTACAATTATAGAGGTGCTTCAACTCCCCCCACTCACTTAACATCTATGCCCTTTTTGGTGCACTACAATCCTTATCCTAACATTTTAGGTCATACTCTCTTTGAATGCTTTTATCTACACTAGAATACATTAAAGGTAGTCCTCAACTTATGACTACAATTGAACCCAAAATTTATGTTGTTAGGTGAGAAATTTGTTAAATGAGTTTTGCCTCATTTTACGACTTTTCTTGCCACATTTGTTAAGTGAATCACTGCAGTTCTTAAATTAATGACACAGTTGTTAAGTGAATCTGGTTTCCCAATTGACTTTGCTTGCTAGGTCACAAAAGGGGATCACATGACTCTGGGACACTGCAACCATCATAAATGTGAGTCAGTTGTCAAGCATCCAAATGTAAATCGTGACCATAGGGATGCTGCAGCGGTCATAGTGTGAAAAGTGGTCATGTCATTTTTATCAATGCTGTTGTAACTTTGAACAGTCACTAAATGAACTGTTGTAAGTCAAGGGCTACCTCTCTCTACCTTTTTTTTTTTTTTTAACAGACTTGGGAATTTTATAGCAGGTCCAGCCCTTTGACCATCTGGCCTGCAGCAGGGAAGGGGAGGTAATGATGGCAGGGCAGCAGCCCTCCATAACAGTCCCAATTTCTTAGGAAAATTAATTGCTTACTCCTGTTCCCTTTGGTCTTCAATATTGCACAAGTATTATTTTTAGTAAATCTGGCACTAGACATACTTTCCTTTTCAAATTGTTAGATACAAGCTCAATTATTGTTTGGAGGGGACCGCGGCTCTGAAAGAGTATAAGACACTGGGCCTATGCACCACTGAGGTCAGCAGCTCGGCGGTTTGATTCCTGTGAGCGAATAAACTGCTCAGGGACAAGAAAGGAGCCTCCCTTAAATGTCTACAGGCATTCAGGCATCTCATGGGTAAAGATAACATTGCATAACAAAAATCCTTTCATAGAGGCCATATACTAAATAAATAAATTATTTAGAAAAAAAGCAACTAAATTCTGTGGGACTTGTTTGTGGTGACATACTGAAATCCCATTGATTTTAATGGGTCTAATTTATCTTTTATCTCACTTTTTTTGCATTGCAAATATACTAATTAAAATACTGTAGTAGATTTATACAGAAAATACTGTTAATGTGTATTGTTTTGCCTTACGTTTTTTTTAAAATTTCTGTAGATGGGATGGATGTCCCCCAAAAACCTGATAGCCCTGGGCAAGATACAGAAATCATTAGTGAAGATATAAATGCCAAAATGAAAAAATCAGAGCAAAGTTCCATTGAAGTTCTTAACAGTGATCGACTAGATGCATCATCTAAAACTCCACAAGGTTTGCTTGGATAATACGGAAAACTTTGCTTTCTTTATAACACCTTCAGAGAAATATGTGAATTCTTGATATGTTCATATTTATTTCTCTCAACATTTATAAATCAAATCTCACTTATCACTGCTTGTCACTTTTGAAATAGCGTTGTCAAAAAACCTTATGTTAGCCAGGCATGTATTACCTACGCCTATTGGTTCCTAAAGTTTAAGTTTATTAAAATATATATGCAATCCCCTAGAGCTACTGCCAACATTCAGTTGCATAGAATTCTTTTATGCATTATAAAATTACTCCAAATTTCTAGAGAGGAATCTATGCCACCACCCAGTCAGTGAAACTTGATATGTATTCCCAATACAGTTAGTAATGAGGAAGCCCATTGAATACACGGATTTCATCCCAATTAAATATACACTAAAGTAAATATTCAATATCAGGCATTCCAAATCATGCCCGAAGATACATAAAAGCAAAATACACTATTCACCATGTTTCTCCAACAATACGCCCTCCCCCAATAGGAAGACCCAGCATGTTTCTAGCCATAAAATGAAATTAAGCCCCTCCCCCCAAATTTAGGCCTATTTTAAAATATGCAAAATGGGGGGAAGGGCGGGAGGACTTGCAGTTAGGAGCGTCCCGTGGGCAGCCATGCCTCTTCACCAGCTGCTCCTAATGGGCGATCATGGTGGAGCACGGAGAGCTCCCTACTCCTGCCAAGCACGTTTGCTGCAGACCCAAGACATTCAGCGCTTGCTGATGTTGATTTCCCTTCTGCCCATACTGCCGCCACATTTGGAGCTACCGCTTCTGCATTTGGAGCTGCTGGTGCATTTGGAGCACCACCGCTATGTTTGGAGCTGCTGCTTTCATGTTTGGAGTGCCGCCGCTGTTAGGAGCTGCCACTGCGTTTGAAGCACCGCCACTGCATTTGGAGCTGTTGCTTCCACGTTTGGAGCACCGCCGCTGCTCCAAATGGCGGCAGCGCTCCAAATGCAGAGGCAGCTCCAAACGAGGAAGTGGCAGCTCCAAACATGGTGGTGCTCCGAACACGGAAGCGGCAGCTCCAAACGAGGCGGGGGCATGGGCAGAAGGGAAAGCAACAGTGGCGGGCGCTGAAGGTCTCAGGTCTGCAGCAAAGGTATTTGGCAGGAGTAGGGAGCTCTCTGCACTCTGCCATGATCACCCGCTAGGAGCGGCTGGTGGTGAGGCTGCCCATGGGGCTCTCTAGACAAGGATGCAAGGGGGGGGGGAAATTAAATCACTCCCGAAAAGATGGCCCAGCTGTTTTTTCAGGGCTTAAAAAAATGTAAGACCGGCCTTATGAGAAACACGGTATTCCTTGTCACTGTCAACTGAGCCAAAAATATAGGAAATAGTTAATCTTTTTTTAGCTAGAAATCAAGAGTTCAAGGCTTTAATTCCATGGAGGAAATTCGTTGCTTTCAATGCAATCGATGGACATGTATGAATTAACAAATGGCATGAAAAGTTTTTGATACTACAAATGGTCCTCATTTAACGACCACTCATTGAGTGACCATTCAAATTTGCAGACCAAACTGTTGGTCAAATAATCCTCCAATGTAGCTGATGAGATCCAAAGATATTCCAGTTACAAGCCTATGCACTATTTTAATGTTATAAATATTTGTCAATGTATGAGCTGTTGTGGAAATTTAGTAAGAAGTTTTTAATGATTTTTTAAAATCTTTTGGATTTGTTTGGAGAAAGAGTACAACAGTACCATTGCATAGCAATGATAACCTAATACCGTAGGCAAGATGAGTGTGGGCCATTATAAAAACAGAGGATTGCTTGAGAGACGCAGTGCACAAAGACTCCAAACTTTTTAAAAGCTTTTAAAAGATTGAAGTAAAGTAGTATTTGCTTATATATAGTGCACACACGCACAAGCACACATATATAGCATTTGAAAAGTAATTTGAATTGTTCATTTTAGAGAAACACTTTTCAATTCAGCGGACCCTTGATGATTTAGAAAAACTGGCTGATTTTCAGAAAGGCTGTCTAATTTCCTCTGATTCCAAGAATGAAGACCAACAACTGGCAGGTATTTAAAATATTTATAGAAGAAAAAACAAATGATGGAAATGCAATGCTTGTGGCATTCAGTTCTTAGACAAGAATTTTGCTTGGTAGCTATGGAAAACAGATAATCTGAGGAAACTATATTACTGATCTTAAAATAAGAACTAAAGAAGAAATTTTGTATCAGTGATGGTTATCAGTCTTGGCCATATGTGTAAAGAATTACCAAAAGTAGTAATAAATAAAATATTTTTGAGAAAAAAAACCCAGAAGTATCATTTTACTTATTTAGGGCTATATTTGCAGTTTTATCCTTGTCAGGTCCAAGTTAGAAGATGCAGTAGAATTAACTTTACAGAGGCTTGGGAGCAAAGTCCCTAATGGATGGAAAGCATGGAAAGAAAAAAGAAAAGCATATCTGTTCAGGAGGCAATGATATACTACTTTTTTCTAATAACCTTAGATTATTATCTTTATCGTATGAAAAAACCCCAAAGATTTCTACTTCTGTCTTGTAGATATTTTAACACTAGTTCAACTAAACCTTAAACCATGGCTTTTAAAACAAATATTTTTCTTAGATATATCAGTTATTAATGATTTGATTGCAAGTTGTTGGGTTGAGATGCAAATACTACTTATGTATATTTACAAAAAAGCTTCAATGCTGAAAGATTTGGTTATTACACACTTTCTCTTATTTTGGTTTAATTTAAAATATCAGCTGACAAGAGGTCCTGCCCATTATGTCCTGAAGAGAGGTTCAAAGCTTGCAGTAGTCACAAGCTCCGTCGCCATCTTCAGAATCTTCATTGGAAAGTATCTGTTGAATTTGAAGGTAAACATAGCTAGAACACTATTATTAATGCTAATGCAGTTAGATGACAACTGTTAGTTTTTTTCTTGTAATTAACGTAACTCAAATATGATTACAGGGGCATACTTTAATTTATAATAGAGTTCAAGAGAAAGGTTTAGGGCAATAAGGTTGGAGAAGAAGAGATAATATAGATCAAGGCCTAAGGGCCGTACCTGGCCCACGGGGTGCTTAAATCTGGCCTACGGTGCTACCCTGAAAACAGCAAAGGACTGGCCCGCAGTGCCTCTGCCAGTGAAAACGGAGCTCAGGAGGGCCACATACAGCCATCCTGGGCACCATTTTCACTGGCAGAGGGTTGCAAGAGCCCAGCACAGCCAAAAATGGAGCTTGGGAGGGCCACATGGAGCCCACCTGAGCTCTATTTTGCTGGGACACGTTTGCAGGAGGCTGTCACAGCCTAAAACTGAGCTTTGGGAGCCTGTTTTCACTGGCCACAGGCACCCCTGACATGAGTGAAGTTGAGCTGGCCATGCCCCCCTGTCCCCAAGGTCAAACACAATCTGATGTGGCCCTCAGTGAAATTGAGTTTGACACCCCTGATATAGATGAATGGATGTGGAAGATGGATTTTGAGAAGAGTTGATGTTGCCTGATTTATGCATATGTGTGTATTATTGTTGTTATTTGTGGGCCAAAAGATGGATGGCCATACAAGTCTTTTAAATACATAAATATAATCTGCAAAAAAACCCAGGAAAAATGATTACTTCTGTATATGGAATGTAGTTCAGTAATGGAAGAGATAAAATTCAACATAAGTTCAGGGCAAGTTGTTTTTTGCCTAGGATATATATAGTACTGTGTTTCCCTGAAAGTATGCCCTACCCCTTGGCCCCTTAATCGGGCCCGTGGATCAGCTTGAGCCATCAAAGGCTGGGAGCTGCCTCTTGTTCCTTCTCTCCAGCTGTTCCTTTCAAGCAATCAGATGTCGCTTGAGAAAAGGATGCACATCCCAGAATTGCAATGCTGAAGGCTCATGATGAAGCCTTTTTTTTTTAGGAAAATCCCCCTCCCTGTTTTTCTCCTGTTCATCAAAAAGGCTCCATTCTGAGTCTTCAGCCTATCCCAGGATCTTGCAAGGCTTGCTGTAGTGTTGTGTGTGCGAGTGGCAGCACTGCTGTGAGGTTTGACATACCAACGCAGCCGCTTATGGCAGGACGCCAGCTGCACCAGTGTGATGGAGCCACGGTGGCTCTGCCATTCATGAGTGCAACACCACAACAAGCTTTGCAGGGTCCTGCTCCAAGAGGCTGCACTGGTATGACAAAGCTCACAGCGGCGCTGCCGCTCCTGGGCACTCAAGTTGCAAATAGTCTGGGAATTCGGGCAGCCTTTATGTGGCCGGGATGCCTGAAGGATCCTTGGCTTCCAAGTCTGGCGAGGCTCAGCATTTGGCCTCTGATGCACTCCCAGATGGCAGTGGTGTGTCCATGGCCTATTCTGGTCTAAGTGACCAGACCTAAGTCTGGTCTATTGATTTTGTCCAATGGCGTTTCTGACCCAATCTTGGCCACCAACGCTCGGGGGGGGGGGAGTCAAGCACAGCTGGCTTCACACGGAGACAAGGCATTACGAGGAGCTCATTTCTCAGATTGGCTGGGTGGGGGTTCCCCACGCAGAAACCAGGCCTTGAGGCACCATCCTGAGCAGACGCCCAGCTGGGGGTGGGGCAGGTCAGTCCCCTTACAGGGTTGCCCTCTACTGTTTTCAAAAAAAATAAAATTAAATAGTTTGACAAGATAGAACTTCAGAAATCAGTGTTGAAAACTGAGTAATCATTTAGAGGTGCCCAATGTCTTTTTTGAATTTCAGGCTACAGAATGTGCATCTGTGACTTGCCATGCCGGCCTGTGAAACCAAATGTTGTAGGAGACCAGGTAACAGCTATTCGGTTATGTGAATTATTGCTGTAATCAGTTCCATTTTAGTTATTTATGGATTACATTCGTCTCAATTTTGAACTTGAATTCTCAAGTAAACCAAGGGCAGGGGGATAAGCTTTCCTTTCAAACATATTTCTCACCTATATATATTCCATCCAATGTACACTATAAAGAATGTCCACTTTATAATATAAACTTTGTACCTCAATTTTGTGTCCCTTCATTAGGTAATGGTGACATGTAGAAAAAGAGAAAGTACAATATTAAGATTCTCATATCTTTTTTGTCTTTAAGTAGCAAATAATTAGATTGCATCCAGTAACAACTTGAGAATGAATGCAGTTCTTTCAACAGATAACGTATTCTTGCTTTACTCGTTAGGAATTCATTGGATACTGAAATTTCCATTTAAACTACTTTGAAAAACATCTTACCATATATATGGAATGCATTGCAGTATTTTAGTAGTATCACTTTTAAAATTTTTTATTTTATTTTAAATACAAATAATACGAATATAATACATATATATCTAAATACAAAAAAAGGAAAAAAAGAAAAATACAAACATTACACTGCACCCCATACTCAGAGACCATTTTTTCCTTATAATTCTTCTATAACAATTAAAAGATTTACTATATATTCTAATTGTGCCCTTATCCCTTCCAAAACAACATATATTCTTGAGTAGGTTTATTCCCTTTGCCTTTCACCAACACTGATTTTATAAAATCCTCCCATATTTCATTAAAATTGTTTGGTTTAATCATCCCTTTTTAAAATTTGATTTCTGTAGTTAATTTATCATTTGTTGCCATACTCCAAATTTCATTATACCACTCATTTCTTTGAATATCTTAGTTTCATTTCCCAAAATTTAGCCATCACTAATCTAACAGCCACTATCAAATTTACAATCAATTCCTTTTTTGTTTCATTTATATCCTGTTTTTCCACCAGTAACAGTAATGCAATTCTCAATGACATATCTACATTTACATTCAAAAGTGCATTAATTTCTCTAAATACCATGTCCCATATTTTTTGTGCACTGTCACAATCCCACCAGGCAGTATCACTTTTGATAAAAAAAAATGACAATCTAAACTGTACTATTTTATGAGTTTAATAAATTAAAATTTTGGTGCTAATACCTCAATTTTAATTAAATTTTCTTTGTGAATTAAGGTTTAAAATATAATATATGTATAAGACACAGGCACAGTATAACTTTAATAAAAGCATTTTTTGAACTTTAAATTTGTATGTGGTTTGTTGTTATAGATATCCATAAAAATGGGATCACATTATCACTGTATTATCTGTTCAGCAACGATCAGCCGAAGAAGTGACATGGTAGGACATATTAAACGACATGTAAATAAAGGAGAAACTGAATCAAGGTTTACTTCAAGTAAGTAGTTAATATATCTCTGTTTTTTTCTTCACAAAGCTCTCATTATTTTGAACATTGAGTGTCATAGACTGAATAAATGATAAATTTAGAATAGTGAAACTTTATGATTTTATATTTCTGTCTAGGAACTCAGAACATCTTAAAAGGACAAGGTTTCTGTAATTTCTAGGTACAATTTTTATGTATCTTTATTTGACCTTATTTATTTAAAGAGGGTAAGCTGAGTTGTTAACAACGTTACATAGTGAAGTGTTTTATTATTGTATCTTTGGATTTAGTTGTCTGGGGAAATAACTTACTCAAGTGTGGTATTTGGTAGTTTGTTTCCTTCTTCTAGAAAAGCATATGTCCTTAAGTAGTCATTCTTTTTTATTTGTACAATTTTAAAATGTTTATTATGAAATATATCTAAGACATAAGTAGTGAACTTGGGTTTCCCAAAAGTTTCTGAACTACAATGCCACCATTGCTGAAGCTGCTGAGAATTAATGTTGGGAAACAAATAAAATAGTGATATATATCTGGTGGTTTTCATGTGTTCTTAACTACAGTGTTAACTATGTGTTCCTATCATTTCTAGCTGACATAGTTAATGTAAAACAGTTGTAGGAGATGCCATTAGAAAAAATTCCTGACCAAGACGTTTCCTCTCTTCTGCTCTCAGTTTTCTATAAAAACTGTCATATATTTTACCACATGATTAGGTCCTTTTTTTCCCAAAAAGGATCTCTTTTAAGGATTGTGATTAAATCCAAGCACAGCTTAAATTCTCTTTAATATGATGGCATATTGGTGGCATTTCACCATAAAATAGTTTAAAGTGTTATCAGAATCCTGTTTTACTTCTTTGAATGTCTCTTTAATGCCCCATATATTTCAGTTTGAATATAATTAGCATGGTAGTTTTAAACTTTATATACCATACAGATATCATCTGTAGGACCCTTCATTCACTCATGTCTTTATTAACCAAGGTTAAAGGAGTCAAGAACAATAATCTTAGCCAGATAGTTGTTCCCAGAACCATCTCTCCATTCATGTGCACATTTTGGAACTCACTTTCTAGCTTTTATACAGTCCCAATGTGAAAACTCTGGTCAGTATCATTTAGCAAGTTGGAGAATAGGATAGATTATGGTCTGTGATTTGTGGAACTTTGAATAATCACCTGAAATGGGCTGTTACACTCCTTCATCTGAAAATAATCCTTAGCTCTTGCTCCCAAATTTGAAGTACTGAAGGAAGCGGACACAGATGTGCAAGTCCTTCCTAACTATTCAACACCTCAGAAAACCGATTCCTATTTTAACCCCAAAATGAAACTTAACAGGTAAGAAATGATAAAATTGTTTGGGGAAGAATTATAAATAAATATTGTGAATTTTCTTCTTAACAGAATCCAGTAATTGTATACATTTTTCAGAGGTGGTATTCAGCAGGTTCTGACCAGTTCTGGAGAACCAGTAGCAGAAAGTTTGAGTAGTTTGGAGAACTGGCAAATCCCACCTCTGACTGGAGATTTTACAGTATCCTTTCCCCTGCACACCCACCAAGCTACGCCCCCAGAACCGGTAGTAAAAAAAATGTGAATCCCACCACTGACATTTTTGTTGTATTGTGGGTTATAAAGGGTTAAAGAGAACCTAATAAATTATCAGAAACTCAGTCAGTCAACCAAGAATTCAAGTGAGGTTTGAACTTAAATAATAACATCTTGTCATTAAACCAGGACTACAATTAATCCTCGACTAATAATTGGGACCAGAATTTCCTCTGCTAAGCAAGGGAGTTGTTAACTGAGTTGCACCCAATTTTACAACCTTTTTTGCCCTGGTTATTAAGCGAATCACGTGGCTTCCCCCATTGACTTTGCTTCTCAGAAGCCAGCTGGGAAAGTTTGGTAAATGGCAATCCCATCATTCCAGGATGCTGCAACCATCACAAATAGATACTGGTTGCCAAGCACCTGAATTTTGATCATATTAATTGCATTATGTCTTAGCATTGTGCATAAAGTGGACTAGTATTCTTTGCCTAATACAATTGAAATCCTACCAAAAATCTCAGTACTTTAGATTGGCCAAACAATAAGAATAATTACAACTGCATTATGTTATATATTGTTTATATTTTTTCACACATTGTCCTTTAAACAAGATATATAATAAATAATATTATTTATATGCATAATAAATGCATGGTATACTTTGTTCAGAATACTTTTTCTCTTTTTCTTTTAGACAACTTATAGTCTGTGCTTTAACTGTTCTAACTGAGGAACGAAAACCTTTGGAATGTCTGGATGCATTTGGAGCCACTGGTAGTCTGCTGTTATACATTTTGATTTATAATTTCTAAAGAGAATTTGTATATATAGCTGCAATCTGGGGGAATAAGCCTCATTAATAGAATTTATTTCTGAATAAAGCCCCTGTCACACTGCACCAACGGATGGAAAGAGGATGTAAAACAGAGAAAAACGCTTGCCATCCGTTGGTTAACGCGATGCTTCCATTCTGTACTCACTGCCTCCGTTTGCTTCCTCTCTATCCGTCCAGCATCCGTCTATTGACATTTCATCCGCTCAGAAGGTTTTGAGCTGCTCAAAACTTTTGAGCGGAAAATGTATCCAATGCATCCGTTCTGCATCTGCTAGGCATACGGAGGACATCCGTTCTGCATCTATTACACATCTGCTATATCCTCTAGGCATCCGCTGCGCATCCGCGCAACTCAAATCCGTTCCAGCGGTAAACGGACACAGGGAGGAAGCGGAACGGACGCACAGCGTTAATAGCACGGACGGAGAAAGGATGAAAGCGGATGCAGCTACGCATCCGTGTCATCCGCTCTGCATCCTCTACGCATCCGCTCTGCACCCTCTACTCATCCGCTCTGCATCCTCTGCGCATCCTCTACACATCTGCTCTGCATCCGCTTCCATCTGCTAGGCTTCCGTTCTGCATCCGCTTTCCATCCGCTCTGCGTCCTCCCCCCGTCTGTTCCTTTCCGTGTTATCCGCTCTGCTTATGCAAATTTTTGCCCCTTTTGAGAGCGGATAACAATGGATGGAACATTTTTCTCGTCCGCTGTGTCCTTTTTACAAACGTTTTGCATCCGTTGGGCAGTGTGACAGGGCCTTAAAGATGCTTAGGAATGCACCTTTTTTAAAAATTTGCCCTGCCATTAAATTTTATGAGTGCATATATATTTGTAACAGAATTGGCGGAAAAGTTTTACTGATTTCATGGTTTTTATTAAATGAACTACTATTTAATGACTGCCCTATGTAGCGGCAATTCAGTAATGAGAATGAAAAGTAACTTTTCTACCAACCCATGCACTTATGACCTCAGGTCTGTACAGCAAAGGAAAACTAGTAAGATCAGAAGCACTTACTGACCATTTTGCTTAATCAAGTTTTGATTCTAATTATGGTCGTTAAACAAGGACTATCTGTATATGTACATTTCCTAAATAATTCAAACATAATATTGCATTCGGCATAGTGAGGTCACAAGTCTGTAAGCATGCCTTTTGCTGAATTCATTATGTATGTATCATTTGCCTTCCAGGTATAATGGGATTACAGTGGGCAAAGCATCTTGGAAATTCAGTAAAAGTCACAATTAATGATTATAATGAAAATTCAGTGACCATGATACAAGAAAATTGTCATTTAAATAAGATGAAAGTTGTAATGAATTTTGAGGAAGATGACTGTGATGAAGTAATGGAAGAAGGGGAAGAAAACTTGCCTACCATTGAAGTGACAAAAATGGATGCCAATGTCATCATGCATTTGAGAGCATTTGATTTCATGTAAGTGTCTTGTCTTACTTCAATCACACTTTCCCCAGTTGTGCTTTCCAATATCTAGATGGAGAATAATCTAGATTTAGAACACAAAGAGGAGATTGATATGCAGCTTCAAGGTTTACCTCTTTACGGTAACTAAAATATCTAGTTCACAGGATATTCTATTACGATTTAGTCTTCTGTGAACTAGGCCACAAACTGATTGATTAAAGGATGTCAGTGCATGTTGAAGGAATTTTAATTATGTTCTGGAATCTTTGATTTGTAAAAATTAGGATTGCTTAAAAATATCTTTGTTGCACTTTAGTTTCATGCTGCTTTCTTCTGCCTACAATGTCTGTTAAATCCCAAGTTTTAGAAAACTGCTTGCATCTTCATCTGGGTTCAGATTAGAGGTGGTATTCAGCAGGTTCTGAACAGTTCTGGAGAACCAGTAGCGGAAATTTTGACTAGTTTGGAGAAGCGGCAAATCCCACCTCTGACTGGAAATTTTACAGTATCCTTCCCCTGCCACGCCCACCAAGCCACGCCCACAGAACCGATAGTAAAAAAAAATTGAATCCCACCACTGGTTCAGATAATTAATTGGGCTCACTGCATACTTTTCTATCTATATAGCTGTGACAATTGGCTTATATTGTAAACATCTGGGAATAATTGTTATAAAATGTCAATATATTCAACATTTTATTTTACTTTACATAGAATATGCACCAGATTTTTTTAAAAAATGTTACGATATAATACATAAAATTACAACTTTAGGCAGACAGTACTTTTTGGAAAGGAATTCCTGTTGAAGTATATGGCATTTTAGTAGGCAAGATAAAGGTTGTGCATACATTTTCTTTATAATTTTCTATACATTTTCTGTATAATTTTTACTGTCCTATGTTCTGTCTTCTACATTATCATACAGCCACCTGGACCCATTTGGATCATCAGTAAATTACTTAGATGCAGCTTTCAGAAATATAAGAAATCTTGGGATCGTTTCAGTGACATCAACAGATACAAGTTCTCTCTATTCAAAGGCGCAACATGTGGCCCAACGTCATTATGGTTGTAACATTATCAGGACAGAATACTACAAGGAGCTGGCTGCAAGAATGGTACTTGCTGCTGTGGCAAGGTGCAGTTGCATTTCCCGAATAGTTTTTGCAATGTTCTAATAGTAGGTGGCTGCAGTTTTTACCTTGTTGCTTACTCTTATACAAGGGATTAAGCAAAATTGATTTTTACATCCTGTTTCTCAGTAACCTTCAGCAATTAGATCAAGAGTTATGAATGTGTAAACAGAAAACTTCAGAGCCTGTGTACGAAAAGTTTGATCCATGAAGCTAAATGTTGTATTTTTGAGCCTCTACATCCTTTTTACAAATGTGAACAAAAATAGGCAGAAAGTGAATTTCTGGTAAATATTATAGGGCTGATGGTTTGATGAGATCTCCCTGAGAGATCTACTGGTGGCAGCCCTGAATAACTGACTCTTTGTCCAGCCCTTTGCCAAGTGTGATTGAAGTTTTCTTCTTTTTCTTTGATTTTATCTGGGTTAACTATCTTCAACATCTTTGTTCTTTTTTGTCTTCTTGCTTTACATTGTTTTTTAAACATAATACTTGCTCTCCCTCCCCAAAGTAACTAGGAGTTGGGCAGTATATAAATACATTACTGAAGGAATCAATGGATCGAGTTTGTTACATTGTCTTGGATGCATTCAGAAATCTGAAAAATTGTCAATTGAAGACGAGCTTCTACATGAAGCTAGGAGTAGAACATTTGGAAAGACATAGCCTTTGCTGGATTCTATTCTTAATAATCTCTCTTTCTGCAGAGCTGCTGCTAGATGCAACAAAGGCATTGAAGTTTTGTTTGCTGTGGCTCTTGAACATTTTGTGCTAGTACAAGTGAGAGTGTTGAGAGGTCCTTCTTCTGCAGATGATACTGTCAAAAAAATCCGATACCTAATTCACTGTCAATGGTGTGAAGAGAGGATATTCAAAAGAGAGGGTAACATGATAGAAGGTAATCCTATTTTATAATTTCAGCTAGTTCTCAGGGTACTTCAGTTAATGAAACTGAATTCATCATAAAATCACCACAGCACCTGCATTTGGTGTCGCTTGTTTGTTCAACAGTAATCTGTTCTCAAATTAACTACTGTTCGGTAGATATTTCGGTATAGTGCCTATTTAGAATCTAGATTATAGTCATGTTTAAATTTTATTTGTATCCTTCCTCTTTTTGCAACAGAAAACTCTTAACAATGAGAAAAAGCAACAGCATAAAGAAGATTAAAATTAATGAGCTAATAATTGGAAATAATGTTGGAATTGTTTTCATAAGAAATGAAAACCATTTATTATAACAGAAGGCTATAATCATGTACACAATTACTTAGCTTAGCTTCAGTTGATATTTGTAAAACGTACTAATTGGACATGTAGAGTTGAATGATTCCCCAGGACTTGAATTTGCTTGTTCTACGGAGCGCTTCTTAAGGAAAAGCATCTGCCTTAAATTTACTGAAATAAACTAGTATCTCATAGTGCCATGAGGCAAGCTAAATCAAAGTTACAATGATTGGATCAAAATCAAAACCTAAGCTTTTGAGTCAAACTTCAATCTCATTGTTCAAGTCTTAATGCTATTATTACACTTGAGCTTCAGCTCTCTATCAAGTTTAGGAAGTATAATCAGAAGCAGAAAGCTGTAATATAAGCTCATGTTTTATGCATGCCTACTGGGATTAATTCACCCATTTCTGAAATTATAGTGTTTAGTTAAACAGCCAGAACAAATTACCTTTGTAATTATAATGGTTTTTAATTCATTAACATTTCAATTTCCATAACATTCATAAATTATATATCACTCAGATATTGATCTAGAAAAAAATATGTTTTACTGTTTCTTTTTCATAGACAACCCATACTGGCAACTTCCATGCAACTGCCATAACCAAATGACTGGGAAGACCGCAGTTGAACTGGGACCTTTGTGGTAAGTATTCTTTTTGAGTCCCTTTTCACTTCATAATAAGAATGAAAATTAGATTGAAAAGGATGTGTCAATAAAATTAATAAAATACTCTTTTCCATACCTAGCATCTAAAGTGTAGTCCCGTTTTTACTTACTTGGATGTCTCTTAATTAGATAGATGCAAGGTCTTTTAACCAAGGCTATGAAAAAAAAAATTGAAATAATCTCACATATACCTTCTCTTTATTGAATATTGTGCAATTAAATATTTATAGTGTCCATTTGCAAAAATAGTCCTTTAGGGGACTATTTTTTCATTGGCTTTAACTGAAGACTGCAGTGCATTCTAAATATCTGTAATGTATCCAATTTCAGTTACAAGTGGTCCTTGACATACAACAGTTCATTTAGTTACTGTTCAGTTGCAAAACTGGAAAAAGTGACTTATGACCATTTTTCAGACTTACAATTGTAGCATCTCTGTGGTCACATTACATTTGGATGCTCAACAACTGGTTCATGTTTATGATGGTGGCAGGATCCCGGGTTCATGTGATTGATTACCTTTTGTGATTTTCTGACAAGCAAAGTCAATGGGGAAGCCAGATTCACTTAACCGTGTTACTAATTTCACAAATGCAGAGGTTCGGTTAACAAATGTGGCAAGAAGGATGGTAAAATGGTATGAAACCCATTTAACAAATTTCTTATTTAACAGCATAAATTCTGGGGTCAATTGTGGTCGTAAATCAAGGACTACTTGTATGCATCTGAATGTTTCTTGGTTTCTTGTATTGTTAATCCAGATTTTCACCCATGTGCCTCTTTTTCTCCATGATTTTCTCAAAGCCCAATAAGGCATTAACACTGAGGTTTCATGAATCTCAAAGAATATTTCTGCTTGGCTGTCTGTTATTATAATATTCTAATTTACTGCTATATCCAAATCAATCTGAAATCAGGCAGATTTATTTTTACCTGAAATGTAATCCATTGCACTCCAGAAGAGATTTGTGCTTTGAAAAAATTCTCTGTGGTTATTAGAAATGAGATGAAATAAATAAAAACATTTGCTTGATCACTGTTAAGGTAAATTTCTGGTTACAAAGTTTGGATTTTTGTTTAAAAAAAAGGGCATATATTTCCTACATAATTTTGAATATGCATAATTAGAATATAGTTTTCCTAATGAATAGGTTCCATCCTTTTTTAAGATTTACTAGGAGAAATAGGATGAGTACACTTTTTTTTAATTCAGTTCTTATTTTGGGGGGGGGGGGACGACAACAAAATTTTGTTTGGGAAATATGCAAATATGGTTGTTTGCAAGAGAAATCTAAATATATTTTAGATTCTTTAAATCCCTTTAAAATCTAGGAAATAAATACTTAGCAATATCACCCCATGACAAGTTTTTTCTAAAATAAATACTTGCCCTTTTAAAATAAATTTCTCCATTACATTCTATAGTTTTGTTGTATTGTAGGTCAGGATCCCTCTTCAATACAGGATTTCTTAGAAGAATGCTGTTTGAAGCAGTTCAGTATGGCCTAGAAGACATCCAGGCACTTCTGAAAACACTGATCTGTGAGGCAGAATGCACAACACTGAAACAGTTTTCAATTCATGCTCCTAGCAGTCAGAGTAAACAAGGTGAGAAGGCATGATGTTAAAAAAATGTTTAGTAAATTTTAAAAAGTCCAGTTTAATACATAAGCCCAACAAGGGGCTGTAAATCAAGCTTTGTGTTCTGCTTGTTGTTGACTTCTGTGAAGAAGAAAAATAAATTTGTGATGTTAATTTTTGCAAAAAGGTAAAACGCCTGTGAAGTGGTACATTCTTGAGTAGGAATAGAAATAAAAAAAATTAAAAAACTTATTTGGCCAAGTGTGATTAGACACACAAGGAATTTGACTCTCATGCATAAGCTTTCAATGTACATGCAAAATAATAATTATATTAATTATACCAATAATATAAGGTAAGTAGAAAAGATTAGAAGTAATATAGCCATACTGCATGGATAAATACACAGAAGACAAGTACTTCAGTGGAGTGATGGCACAAGGGAAAAAACGGTCTTGGCATGCAATGCCCTGTAGCAGTGTCCCGAGGGGAGGAATTGAAACAGCTTATGTCCAAGATGTGAGGGGTCTGTAGATATTTCCTCAGCCCTCCTTCTTATTGAGTAGTAAGATGTGCAGGTTAGGGATTTGATTTCTTAAAAGTGCTTTGAACTGCATGAGAACTAGCACTTCCATGCACCTCTTTAAAATAGCAGCAACTTCTAACAATAGTTAACAGTATTAGGTCTTGGCATATAGCAGAGGATAACTGGCCCTTCAGAAGTCAGAAGACTTACTTTTTATTATGTAGTTCCAGAATTAAAAAATGGATTTCCCTCATTGTTTCTTTAATATGACAGAGATTCTGTGTACTTTCAACTGCAGTTTCATTTACAAAGAGCAATTTTACATGGCTATGGTGGCCTTATCAGAACAGTGATGCATAGCATTAGCAAAGTCTAATTTAATCCATATTGTATCCAAATGAAAATGCAATAAATTATGTGAAAATACATTCAACACCAGCCCCCAAATACTCAGTATGAGCTATTTAAATTTGTGCATACTGTTCTAAGCCACAGTCCTTTTACTTGTTAGTCATGAAGTCATGTCCGACCCATTGCGACCCCATGGACAATGTTTTTTCTAACTCAACCTTTTCATCTTATCAAATATATTCTTCTTTATGATCGAATCATCATTTTCCTTACATTTTAGAAGAATGTGGTGTATTTATTAAGACATCAGATGCTGCAGCTGATTACTACATCGTGCATGGTAGGTAGTTATCAATCTAAATTAATACCCGGAAACAGGAATTCTTATATAGGATATTCTAATTTAGAAAGTCAGTGAAACAAGAAAAGCTTTCACTGAACAATAACACTAAACACTGGATAGCATCCTTAATTTTGTTTGCACAAGATATCCATGAAACCACCTCTGTATGAAGCAAACATAGTGACTTTTCAGCTCATTTGATCAATCTAGGCAGTTCATGTAATGTTGCTGCATACCTCTCCAGCCCATCTATCCCTCTCCTCCATTTTCCTAGGTCTTTGTCTTTTCCGGGCTACTCCCATCCAGAACAATTCTGTCAGAAAATCTATGTCTGGACCAACATATGCTTCAGCATGTACATGGACCATGTAATTACTGGCTGAAGCACGCACTTAATGTTTTGCACATTCCATATTTCATACACCACTTCTCTTGCTAAGCAAATATTGATCAAGATATTAAAAAGTTCTGATGCCTGACCTCTGTTGCAGAGAAAAGGAAAAGTGCTGACGTAAACCAAAATGGAGCAAAGCGCCAGAAGTTAGAAAGTAATGCTGAGCATCCTGCTTTTTATTATAATGTCCATAGGCACAGCATTAAAGGAATGAACATGCCAAAGTAAGTGTAATTTTAAAACATCTCAATAGTGTAAATGTTAACGAATATGGAAACTCGGGTCCTAGACTCTCTCATTGGGTATCTTGGAGCCAGTCATATTCTCTGCTACCTGTCAGGGTTGGAATTGTGGGAAAAATAGGAAGAAGCATTAAAGGCCTTATGCCTATACTTTTTTCCCTAGGTTAAATAAATTCTTGCAGTCTTTGTTTGAAGCTGGATATCGTGTAAGCCGAACTCATTTTGACCCTATGGGTGTCCGCACCAGCGCCCCCTTGGTGCAGTTTAAATCCATCCTTGTAAAGTACAGCCTTCCAACATATACAGGAGGACAAGCAGATGGCTCTTTGCAAGCAATTGAGGATGTCCAAGCAGGAACCGAAGGTGACTTTGCAGAAGAGAGCATTTGAAAGGGTCCTTCTGGGACCTGCTATCTTTCATTGAAGATTTATGTTGAGAGCACCTGAGCCCTATATCTCAATTTTTGTGACTGTTTTGACTATTTTAACATTTCAATTTTTTTCAAGAAAAAGTGATAAGGAATCACAAATGTACAGTTAATTTCCCAGCTCAGCAGGAAACTTTCATGTAATGCTTGCGTTAAAACTTGGTAAACACTGTTTTTCCTGACTTGCAATTCTTTCTTTGTTCAGGTGTATATTTTTAAGATGTGGAATTGAAAGACGTTAAAAAATGTGTGTAAGCACAGCTAGTACCTACCAATAAAGTGTTTTCATTTGTTTTCAGTGTTAAGTCATTAGTGGCTTTCAAATATGATTTGAAGGGATAAGAGGAAGGTTGGCGAGCCTGACCTAGGGATTATATTTCAGAATCTAGGTCCTGCCACCAATTACTTTGTCGTTAAAAATATCAGAATTCTGAATTTTTAATATTTTTATTGCTTGTAAAATACCCATTACTCATATACTGTTGTTTCTAAACAATTTGGATAAAATTCAAAATGGATTCTTAATTTCTTCCCCTCCCCAACATACACATATTTGCTTCTGAAGCTTGTATTCCATGACTAAAATGTGGTCCTTGACATTAGATGTAATTCAGGGTCAAATATTCTGACAGTCTGTATGAGTATTTTTAATATAAAAGTATATCCTTCAAATCCTATATACCTTCCTGGAATTCAGTTATCTTCCTTGGATAGTTGTATAATGAAAAAAAAATCAGAAGGAATCATAGTAAAAAGTTTGTTTTTCCAGTGTTCACAATTAATTGATTAGCTAGAGGGCCCATAGGATGGAACTAAACGAAGAGGGCAAACTAAACTTTTACTGCTATGTGCGTCCTCTTGTCATAATTACATTTTTTAAAAGAAAAAAACCTGGGAAACTTGGCTTAAAAATCCCAAGCTTAAACTTGTAGGGAAAGATAAAAGATACATTACTTGAACTTAAAATCCCTAAAGGAGAGGATTTTTACTAAAAAGTTTAAGGCCCTTTTGGGAAGGGAAGAGGAAATTCTCATTTCCCCCCCAACAATAGATAAATATATGTACCTAGTGTTGAAATGGGTTGCTGATCAGAACTGTAACCTACCCTAATAGGTTGGTAGCCATTATATACAGGTGAAATTTGAAAAATTAGAATATCGTGCAAAAGTTCATTTATTTCAGTAATGTAACTTAAAAGGTGAAACTAATATATGAGATAGACTCATTACATGCAAAGCAAGATAGTTCAAGCCGTGATGTGTCATAATTGAGATGGTTATGGCTTACAGCTCATGAAAACCCCAAATCCACAATCTCAGAAAATTAGAATATTGTGAAAAGGTTCAATATTCTCAGTTCAAAGTGTCCCACTCTGATCAGCTAATTAGCCATAACACCTGCAAAGGGTTCCTGAGCCTTTAAATGGCCTCTTAGTCTGGTTCAGTAGGAATCACAATCATAGGAAAGACCGCTGACCTGACAGTTGTGCAGAAAACCATCACTGACACCCTCCATAAGGAGGGAAAGCCTCAAAAGGGAATTGCAAAAGAAGTTGGATGTTCCCAAAGTGCTGTATCAAAGCACATGAATAGAAAATTCTGTGGAAGGGAAAAGTGTGGAAGAAAAAGGTGCACAAGCAGCAGGGATGACTGCAGCCTGGAGAGGATTGTCAGGAAACGGCCATTCAGAAGTGTTGGGGACTTTCACAAGGAGTGGACTGAGTGGAGTCAGTGCATCAAGAGCCACCACACACAGATGGATCCTGGACATGGGCTTGAATTGTCAAGCCATTTCTGAACAACAATGTCAGAAGCGTCTTACCTGGGTGAAAGAAAAACAGATCTGGTCTGTTGCTCAGTGGTCCAAAGTCCCCTTTTCTGATGAGAGCAACTTCTGCATCTCATTTGGAAACCAAGGACCCAGAGTCTGGAAGAAGAAAGGAGAGGCACACACTGCAAGATGCTTGAAGTCCAGTGTGAATTTTCCACAGTCTGTGTTGATTTGGGGTGCCATGTCATCTGCTGGTGTCGGTCCACTGTGCTTCATTAAGTCCAGGGTCAACACAGCCATCTTCCAGGAGATTTTGGAGCACTTCATGCTTCCTTCTGCAGACGAGCTTTATGGGGATGCTGACTTCATTTTTCAGCAGGACATGGCACCTGCCCACACTGCCAAAAGCACCAAAACCTGGTTCAATGACCGTGGGATTACTGTGCTTGATTGGCCAGCAAACTCGCCTGACCTGAACCCCATAGAGACTCTATGGAGCATTGCCAAGAGAAGGATGAGAGACATGAAACCGAACAATGCAGAAGAGCTGAAGGCATCCTGGTCTTCCATAACACCTCAGCAGTGCCACAGGCTGATCGCTTCCATGCCACACCGCATTGAGGCAGTAATTGCTGCAAAAGGGGCCCAAACCAAGTACTGAGTACATATGCGTGCTTATATTTTTTCAAAGGTCCAATATTGTTCTTTGTATAATCCTTGTTTTACTGATTGCATGTAATATTCTAATTTTCTGAGATTGTGGATTTGGGGTTTTCATGAGCTGTAAGCCATATTCATCACAATTATGACAAATCACAGCTTGAACTATCTTACTTTGCATGTAATGAGTCTATTTCATGCATTAGTTTCATCTTTTAAGGTGCATTACTGAAATAAATGAACTTTTGCATGATATTCTAATTTTTTGAGTGACACCTGTATAAGCATGCTGGCTACTATTAAACAGGATTTCTTAAATTGATGAACTCTTTAAAAAATTATGTATAGAAAATCTGAAGCAATCTCTCTGGATTACACTATGATCCCTGCCATAAGTCATCTTGTTTTAAAGAAAGCACTAAAGACTTTAAAAAATAGGAAAATATTGCAAGAAGGGAGAAGGAAAAATCCAAATTTTGTTCATTTAGTGCAGAAACATATCTGCAGTAAAGTTAGCCCATTTGGCTAAAACTACAAACACATCTCCAAAATTATTCCAAATCATTTTTAAGCAGTTCAGAAAGTTCTCAAGTAGGGAAACTACTTGGAAACTATTTTGCCTATTTTCAAAGAGGCAAAAGAACAACACATCAGAATTGTTTGCATTGCCATTCTGAAGATGATTGTTGTTGGGATAGCTAATTACCAGAGGGTCAAAAGCAATGCACTCATATTCATACAGATACTCAATATACTAAGGACAGTTAGTTTATCCTGTAATGAGGAATCTGTGTTCCTCCAAATCGTACATCTTCACAGGAAAAAGAATCAGTTGCTTTGGTCAGTATGTTGAATGATTCCATTGATCCAAGATACCTCCCTTTACTGCTTCTACTATCGCTCAGATAGGGAATCTCAAAAGACAATAGTCTTCTGTAGAACTTGTTTCACCATATATTACAGTAAAGAAAAGCTATTATAGAGAAAACAGTGAGATCTGTTAGGGCTGGGCAGAGTTGAGAGGCAATAAATGACAAGGTGCTTCTTCAGAATTATTCTCACTACTTCAGAGCTCATAGTACTACTTTAAATGGATATGAATCACATCAGATCTTAGCTAGTCACAGAGGATGTATATTCCTCCTCTTTGGGATTTCTTATACTGTAAAAAGCCATGAAGGATCTCTGAACTTCAGGAATGAGAGATGCAACATTTAATGACAGGACTCTTACTTTTTCAAATAGCTTCCTTGTGAAAATGTGGCAGTAAGGCAATGTCTCAAAGCTGCCGATAGTTGATCCATGAAAAAGTCACAGTGCGATTCATTGATTAAAACAGCTACTTTATATATTTAAGTAAATATAAATACTTGTAGAATTCACCATAACAGAAGTTAAAAATTCACATTCTTTCCCACCAACTTGGAAACAATGTACCTCCCTCCCCAGACAGATAAATCTTTTCAGAATGCTATATTTGATCTGCACCTAGAGCTAAACTATTTCTTGGATAGGTCATAAAGCAAGCTTTTTTTTGCACCTGATGTTTGCTTATACAAAACCATTTTTTCACATAAAAAGAAATGTGATTATATTTAGTGGACATGCACTAGCAAGCTATATAGTTGGTACATTACACCAAAAATACTGAACAAAACTGAATAAGCATGATACATCTTTCCCACCCCACTCCCACCCCTATGCCAGCTTGGATTTATTAACTGTCATGGCACAAACTGGTAAAAAAATTCAGAAACCTCTAACATTGAACGGAGTACTATAAAGTTTTTTTTCTTTCTGTATGATCATCAGATCTTTTGAATTAGTAGGCATATTCTCAGCTTCGAATTGAAGTAATTGATTTTTTGACTTTTACACTAGATCATAATTTTTAGATGAACAACCAGAAGTTGGTAAATATTGAAGTTAATCCCTTACAAGTCCACATTTTTCTGGAACATATCTGTTCTTAGCATATTCAAAACTCTCAACTGGGGAACATTTCAGTGAAAAGAAAGGTGTTGTTGTTTTTTTTTTACATCATCAGGCATACTGAAGGATGTCATGGATGATAACTCAATTTACAGAAATTTTGATGCTACGATATGTAACTATAGTTTTGATCGTATCAAAATTAAAGATTATAATCCACAATGCATTTACTTATACCCACAAGTGCCAAGTATAGTTGACATGGGAAAGTTTAAGAATATCTTCAGAGAAATTTGTCAACATTTGCATCATTGATTACTATTTTTAAGTAGCATCAGTACAAATCAGTACATTTTTTCCCTTTTTTCTGGGAATATTAATATGATTGTACTATCATCAGCTCTTCAGGAACCGCGATAAATAAAATTCAGAACTTGTTTCAGAAACGTATGCTCACTCTGTAAAGTCTTTTCCCAAAGCTAGTTCTATGTCACTCTTTAAACTGTAATTAAGCAATGCAACATTATTACAGTTAATGCTCTCACAGCTGTAATGTGAAATTGGAAAGAATAATTTACCTTTAATATGATGAAAACAGGAAAAGGAGTAGCTTGCATTCCCATGGACAGTGGGAATGAAGACAGTGTTGCATACGGGGTGGCTTTTTTATTTAGAAAGCAGAATGACATTACAGGGCATTGCATAAGAATTCAGGTACTGCTGTGAACAATCTATCTTTTCTTCCAGCTCCAGTTATTTCTTTAGGATCTGAATGAGTTATTTATTAGCAGACCTATTCTTAATCATATATAATTAACAGAATTATCGCATCTCTTGTCCTTCTGTCACTCTACATCAATGTACTAGTGAGTTTGCCCACCCAAAGCCTTCCAACATTCCACGTTCCAAAGAAATTTTGCTGCCACTAACTTCATGCACATGAACCAAGAGCCACCAAATCAAAAGAACACATACAACAGTAACAATGGAATGTTCTGATCATTCAGTTCTCTAGAAAGAAAAATATAAGTTAAATATCACACAAAATGCTGTCTAAAGATACTCATTGGGGAATCCAAGTCTATGTGCAGTTGTCCATGATGCAAAGGATGGTATTTCAACTTAAAGCAAAGATATAAAAGCAATTATTGTTCCAACTCAAAGCCTTGTTATAAAGGCTTATTTGTGTTCCTTAGTTGGTGCATAGTAGAGCTCCATCGGCTTATTCACTTTCCAGTACTTTTCACTGACCAACTCCAAGGAAAAAGAACCGTTTAATACCTAGAGTGAGAGTCAAAAATAGGGCCAAAGTTAAAAATAGAAAAGTATTATTGCCATTTGAAAATGAATAATAAAAGAAACACCAATAACTAGAACATTACCAAACATCGGCAAATCACAGCTGGTAAACAACACTCATTCCTGTCTACGAATTGCCTAATATAAATCAAATATTTCAGTTCCAAAGGAAAAGCAGTTGCAGAGCAAATGAGGTGTTATACTGTAGTATATTTCCATTAAAAAGGCTACAGGTCTTTTTATTTTTTTATTTTTAAAAAGCTTTTATTGAAATTAAAATATTAAAATACAAATATATCTATAAAAAGAAAATAAGTTGGGAACCTGTTGAAATGGATGAACATTGGGAATGTATGAATTTGAGATTCATAAATTGAGATTCAAAAACAAGATTTGTTTTTGTACTGTCAGAGAACGACGGTGAATTGTACCGGCTATAGGTTTTTTTAAATATGTCTTTCCCACTGCAAAATAGAACCCTGGTTCTTTAGTAAACAAATATGTATGTTTGAAATTTCTGCATTCTACCATCAAGGTAAATAAAGCTACTTTTTTCATAGGACAGCAATGTCAAAAGCCACTCGAGCTTTGCAAACTGAAATTAAGAAATATTATACCAATTCTGGCCTTTGAACCAGTGCTGGGTACAATTTTTTTAAGAACCGGTTCTCTGGCTGGGTAAGCGTGATCATATGACTGGGTGGGTGATGTCACTCATCACACCCAGCCCTGCCTCCCATCCACTTGCCTCAAAGGAACAGGAAGGATTCAGCCAGTTGGGGCTAATCCCACCACTGGCTGGCCATGCCCCTGCCCATTTTTGGCCTGTTTTCAGGCCATTTTCGGTCTGAAAAGCCACATGAAAAACAGCCCCAAAACAGGCCATTTTCGTGGCATTTCTGGGTCCCAAAATAGCCCCAAAATATGGCCTGGGAATGGCCCATAAACGGTCAAAAAAACTGCCAAATAACAGGCAGGGACGAGGCCAGCCAGTGGTGGGATTTGCCAGTTCACCAAACCACCTAATCTTAGCTACCGGTCCGAACTGGCAAAAGCCCACCTTTGCTTTGAATACTGAATATGACAGAAGAATGAACATCTTTAGATCTTCAAACATTTCACATTTTGAAAAAAGCGATCAAAATTTAAATATTGGGGTTTAAAGTAATAACAAACAAAAGCTTTTAGATGTCTGCATTTTGTCCAATATCTTTCATGCTGATACCTTCATCAAGAACACTTTGTCAATCACAATGAGAAAATATTTACATTTCCCCATCAAATATGTTAGCAATACCAAGGGACATAATCCTTATTGCTTGTTAAAAGCGTGGAATGAAATCACAGTAACACAACTGCCTGCTGTAGGAGTCAGGAAGTAGAACATGACAACAGCAATTAATATCAGCATCATGAGCTCAGGTACAGATGGTTATCGAGGTATGACAGGGCATTTAACACATATTTGAAGTTACAAGAAACCCCTTCTCCAAAAACTACATTCAAAGTTATGACGGGGCAGTGTCCCTGTGGTTATTCACCCTTACATGGCAGCACTCCGTCTCCCCCTCTCCAACCCCCCCAGAACCCTGCAGCACTTGGGCCTGTTCCCACACACCCATCATGCACCACACTCTCCAGATCTCATGTGGAAGGAAGGCAGACCATGTATCCCCAGGATGCATGGCAGTGATCCAAATGTGGCTGCCATTTTGTCCCATCCACTTATGGTAATTATAATTACAAGTGGGCAGGACATAATTGTGCATATATTATTGCATCCAGGACAGATTTAATAACACCCTGTTTATTCAAACATCTAAACAGACAGAACTCTAACTGCAGGCCTACTCCCAAAATCACTTGACACTAACAATGCACAATTTTATTCAGCGTTTCAAATAGCTTTTTTCAACTTTACGAGATCAAGACCAGATGGTTAAATTTAATTTAGACCATATACATTTAACTTTACACTAGAAGCCTCAAATCCTTTAAGATTGATACAATGTGTATGGAAGGCTAGATCTGATTTGGTTCTTTTTAAGGGTCACTGTAATTTATTTTAAGTACACAGTTCAGTAACAAACAAATATATCGGACAGCTAGATTTCCTACAATATCCTTTTTATTATATGCTCCCATAATTTGTGAGTTTCATTAATTGAACACTAATTCTGAAAAAATAAACATGTAGTGGGTCAGTAGGGAGCTGCAGCCAATAAAGTATGTAGACTCTTTTCGGCATTGTAAAAACACCAGTAAGTTCCCACTGATTTCCGAGATGTTGGATATATAGCACACTATATATTTAAATCATATCCAAAATAAAACAACCTTGTATCATTCTTATACATATGAGAGATAAAAATTCCAGATAGACAAATAGAAGTTTACTAGCGTGTTCACTTAGTATGTTTATATGCATTTCCATAGGTTAGCCATGTTAGTAAGTTTTATGGTATCTTAAAGACTAATCAATTTATTATAATAATCACATAAACTTATGTATAGTCCACTTCATCAAATGCGTGGTGTCTAGACAATAAACAAGAGTATTTTCAGAGTCTGAAATAATCCCATTGCCATTTTTAGTGTTAATGTACCAGTGAATTTACATGGCTCCCCTCTTGAAAAAAACACCTCCCAAATGTTTCTGCTTTATTAATGGTCAACATATGTCACCATTCTTCATCTCCTTTTTATCCCTACCTGTCAAGACTATATATTTTGCCTTTTTGTCAGGACTGAACTCCCTTCTTCTATTAAAACAGGACTGTTTTCTGCAAAGTCTTATGAGATAATAAATGGTGAGGCTTTCATGAACAACAAAGCCCTTGGTTATTTGCATTATGTTTTTGTAAATATTCCTTTCTACATGTTTATCTTTCATGATAGGGGATAAATAATTCTGCTAAGATTGTATAAGAAAGTGAAAAGGCTCAGAAACAAATGAACAATGGTCTAAAACTAGATTTTCCTCACCTCTTTTTAGCAATATATGCACACATTTGCTTCCCCCCCCCCTTAGTTCACATTGTCATGCGTGCAGAAATACCTCTGTTACCACAAGTGAAATTAAATAGAAAAAAAAATCACTTTCAGAAATTTTCCACAGAGAGTTAAACCTAAGTATATAGATCATACCTTTTAGACAAATGGGCAACATCACACATCACACACATGACAGCATAATTTATTTGCTCTGCCTCTGTATGTTTAGCCCTGGGCATAATGGCATTCTGAATAGAATTCAAATTTATTTTGAAACAATGCCTTTTCCCAACTGAAAGCTCAAACAGTTACTCACGGTGAATTGGCCATTAGCTGTAGCAATATAAATGGTGTATTGCTTCTCACTGGCTGTTTCAAGATTCATCTGATTAGACTCTCCTTTGCTCCGAAGTTCTTCTAAGGCTAGCCTCACAGCTAGGTACTTGGACAAGTGATCAACAGTGGCATTGCCCGAAGTCTTAATGTACCTGTACAAAAGCAAAGATGGTTTATGTACCTATAGATTACAAGAAGATTGACATATGAAAAGGCTTGCAAAGAAAGCAATCCCACAAATATATAAAAGCAATCCAATATTTTCTATTGTTTATTCTACATGAAGTCATACAGAGATTATAATATTCAACAAAATTCCTCTACTACCATATTCAGTATTCCTTCTCAAATAAAAATGAACCACTGCTTACCTTGTCTGTGCACTGTCATCATTTTCCATAAGCGTAGGATGGGGTCTGAAAACTAATTCTATTTCACTTGCACCATCCAATACTGGGTCTATGGCAACTGTTGTATTGTTATTGTCCAGTTCAAGCCCAGAATCATCAGAGGTTTTGGTCCTTTTGTTACTTGGTCCAGCCTCCTGATTACTGTGGGTTGAAGCATTACTACAATGCGAACTATCACCATTGTCTTCTGCCCCGCTGCCATTCTCTATTTGTTGCTTCTTTCCTCTCTGTAACCTAGTACAATCAAGAAACAAGTTCTTCATTTTCAGAGTCTTTGTCAACTAGCGAATTTTATCCCATTCATTCTATGATTATTTTTTTCATTAAATACACATATCCAACATACAACCCATTACCTACCATTTAGTCTATATAATAGCACTTAGCAATAGCACGTAGACTTATATACCGCTTTATAGTGCTTTACAGCCCTCTCAAAGCAGTTTACAGAATCAGCATATTGCCCCCAAAAATTTGGGTCCTCATTTTACCCACCTCGGAAGGATGGAAGGCTGAGTCAACCTTGAGCCTAGTGGGATTCGATCTGCCAAACTGCAATGGAGTAGCTTGCAGTACTGCACTTTAAAATGTCCTTCCATCTTGAACGTTGTAGCAACGTTTCGGCAGAATCTCATCTGTCATCATCAGGCAATACAGAAGCCTGATGATGGCAGATGAGATTCTGCCGAAACGTTGCTACAACTTTAAAAGCACAGCTACAAGGATGTGGGAAAATACCCGAACAAAGCTGAACAGCATACATACATATATATATATACACATATGTACATATGGTATTCAGCTTTGTTCGGTTATTTCCCACGTCATCATAGTTGTGCTTTTAACTATGATGACATGGGAAAATACCCGAACAAAGCTGAATACCATACACGTAAGTACCCGCGAAAACTTAAGAAAACAAATATGTATGTGTGTATGTGTGTGTGTGTGTGTGTGTGCGTGTGTGTGTATGGATCTATGGTTATTTGGGTTTTCTCCCGCGTAAAATTGGAAGTATCTAGGCAACGTTTCAATGAAGTCTCATTCATCATCTTCAGGCTTGTTTCTTCGGCTCTGTGCTTCTCAGAGTAATGTGAGCTTGCAGCTGCTTCTTCCTTTTAACTGCTAGTGGGGGGGGATGACTTGATTGGGTGGGCGCTTGGCTGTGTTCTGATTGGGTGGGGGTGTGTTCTGATTGGTAGGGGGTTTGGCTGTGTTCTGATTGGTAGGGGGTTTGGCTGTGTTCTGATTGGCTGGGGGTGTGTTCTGTTCAGGTGGGGGCTTGTTTGTGCTCAGGTTAGTCTTAGTTGCTGGGGGATTTGAGCTGGTGAGCTGTGATTCTGTTGTTTGGCTTCACGTTCATGGTAGTGCCACATCTTCATGGTGGATGTCAGTTTGCTTCTTGTATGGGTCAGAGGGGTTTGAAGCGGGTAGTGGTGCAGCTGCGGTACGGCTTCTGGTCTATGGTCGTGTCTCATCTGTGTGGGTGTGAGTCTGAAGATGATGAATGAGACTTCATCGAAATGTTGCCTAGATACTTCCAATTTTACGCGGGAGAAAACCCAAATAACCATAGATCCACATACAAATACCCGCGAAAACCTCAGAAAACACACACACACACACACACACACACACACACACACATTATACACACACACAGACACATATATATATAATAAATATATAAAGCTGAACAGCATATATGTATGTATGTATGTATGTATGTATATATATATATATATATATATATATATATATGTTTTCTGAGGTTTTCGCGGGTATTTGTATGTGGATCTTTGGTTATTCGGGTTTTCTCCCGCGTAGAATTGGAAGTAT
>BLBF01000052.1:13162459-13243578 GCA_015471245.1 Laticauda colubrina | reverse complement strand
AGCACCAGGAGCAGCGCCAGCAGAGTAAGCACCAGCAGAAGCACCAGTACCAGGAGCAGCACCAGCAGAAGCCCCAGCACCAGCAGAGTCAGCCCGAGCAACAGAAGCCCCAGCAGAAGCAGAGTCAGCACCAGGGGGTGGGATGGTGGCCCTATCCTTCTTGCCAGGGCTGGCAGAAGATGGCACAAGCTTCCTCTTCTTTCCCATGGTTGTTGGCTGGAGATGCGTCTGGCAGCAGGTCTTTCCTCTGAATGGTGACCTGCTTGCGAGCTGCATCCTTTTATATCCGCGGGGCTGACACAATGCATCCTCCCCGCATGCGCAGTGAATGCTTTGCATCCGCTAGGCTTCCACTCTGCATCCGCTGTATCCGCTCTGCATCCGCTCTGCATCCGTTCCTTCCGCTGCGCATCCGCTTCGCTGTGCTCCCCCGGAAGCCCTGCGGATGTGCCATCCACTTCCATCCGCTTCCATCTGCTAGGCTTCCATGGAGCATCTGCTTTACATCCTGTCTACGTCCTCCCCCCGTCCGTTCCTTTCCGTTGTTGTCCGCTCTCTTTATGCAAATTTGGGGCACTTTTGAGAGCGGATAACAATGGATGGAAAATTTTCTCGTCCGCTGTGTTCTTTTTACATACTTTTTGCGTCCGTTGGCCGATGTGACAGGCCCTTAAGATGCTGAGCTTGTTGATCAGAAAGGTTGGCAGTTTGAATCCCTCGCACCACATAATGGAGTAAGCTACCGTTACTTGTCCCAGCTTCTGCCAATCTCGTAGTTCAAAAGCATGTAAAAATGCAAGTAGAAAAATAGGGAGCACCCTGGTGGGAAGGTAACAGACTCCGTGCACCTTCGGCGTTTAGTCATGCAGGCCACATGACCACGGAGACATCTTCAGACAGCGCTGTCTCTTCGGCTTTGTAACAGAGATAAGCACCGCCTCCTAGAGCTGGAAATGACGAGCACATATGTATGTGCGAGGGGAATCATTACCTTTACAGACTAGGAATATAGAGCTCATCTTTTGTTCTTAATGATGGTCCAAGTATTCTCTCCTTGGCTGTCTGGGGCTATTAGGAGTTGAACTAAAAACATAGGGAAGGCTACATGTGCCTCATCTTTGGTCCAGAGAATATTCAAAAGGAGGAAGAAGAGTCTCACCAGAGGTCTCAGGGTTAAATGCAGCAGCTTTCTCTTTGGAACCCTCAACACAAGAGCTCAATCAGACTGGAGCAGTGATTATTTTTCCTGGACTGCAGGAGTGATGGAAACATCATCACTGATACCTTCAGATGATATCATTTGCCTACCATGAAGCATTATCTCTCAGGAAATAGGCCCTGTGAAGGACATCGTGAACCTCTATAGGCAGGAAATTCAAAAAGGTAACTCTACAGCCAATAATTTAGAGCAGCTTTATTCAGACGGGATTCTAAAATAGATCACTAAGAGTTTCATGAACAATCATAAAAAATATGTAACTTTTTAACTTGGCCCACCGTGTAATGTCTACTGTAGATACTGTACAATATTTCTATATAATACGAGCTGGATACCTGTGCTTCACTACTAATTTCCCTCCTTCACCTCTCTGGCTCCAAAAGATTGTCATTTAGAAGCATACGCTGTACTTCTGGGTAGCAGAAAGAAACTGTTCTGCCATTGGATGCTGGTGGGTGAGAAGGCTGTATAAGCAGTAGCTGCCTGATTAACGAAGGGGTTATAAGATGCATCCTTTTTTACAGCCTCTCTCTTGTCTTCAGGATGACTTTGACTATACTTTATTTGCAGCTTCTCTTACTTGTGTTTTCCTAATCACATCTGTAAATCTTTTCCTGCACTTTCCCCCTTTTTTCCCCTTAACTGATGTTACAGTAGAGTAACACCAGTAGGAACAGATTTGCCTGTACTGAGGAGGTCATTGTAAGAAGTAATTTAGTGCTGGAATACTATACAGGAGAAATTTGGTTCACAATCTGTTGGCTCAGTGGTGGTCAGTGATTGAAACTCATAAGGGAATATCTCTCCTGCCACCTTGAGTTCAGAAGCAGTTCCATAGATGGAAGGTGTGGACATTTTTGTAAGGTAGCAATGTTTAGTACTGTAAGGAGCCTCAAACCGTTCCTGAGTTAAAGAGTAGAACTGAGGTAACAGAATGTGAGGCAACTGGCAGTTTGATCTGAGGTAACGGAATGTGAGGCAACTGGCAGTTGGAACAGAGTTCTTTTCAGGTGGGGAAAGGAGGGGTAGAACATCTAACTCCTTAGCATCAGAGCGTGTTAAGTACTATTTAAGAAATGCTAATGATCTGATGGTCATTTCAAAAAAATCCTTTCTTAGCGAGCTCCTAGAAGCCAAGAGGAATACACATGCCAAATTTCAAGTTTGTAGGCTTTACAGTTCTGGAGATTTTATGATGAATGAGTGGTATTTGGCTTGGATGGATGGATGGATGGATAGATAGATATAGATATGCCCAAGACTGTTTGTGGTTCCTGAGGAGGCTTTCCTATCCCAGCCCCTATCCCTGCCAACTCACCACATGCCTGGAGGTGGAAGATGCGCCTTCAGCTCACCTCCAGCGATATTGCCTGGTTCTTAACAAGCTGCAGCTCTGTATCAGTGCATGCACTGGGGTTGGGGAGCCTGTTCTAGTGCATCCAGAACACATGTGGCAACACGCATGTCTCAAAAAACTCACATGAGAATCCCCGAAGAAGCCAGAAACAATCTGGGAGAATGGCTAGATAAATTAATAGTAAATATTCAGATCCTGAAGGATCCAAGCAATAGTTTAGACTGCTTGACCTGGAATTTGCCTTCACCCAGCTCTTAATTTATTGCAATGATTTGTTGCACCTTTTGCAACAGGATATCCCATCTGAATATTTACTGTTGATTTATCTTGCACCTTTTGCCTTTGATTCTGCCTACTCCTGTTGCCTTGTTTCTAAAACTTGTAGAAACAAGCCTTTTCCTTTATACTCCTTAGCACTTAACACAATGCCCAAGACTGTATGTGGCTCATTAAAGAGTGCTTAAAAAAGCCTCTCCTATCTTAAATAGTGGCTGTACAGTCCTGATGTTGTATTTATGTTTTGCATTACCAATGATGGAATGAGGCCAGAGCAGATAGGTCATACATCTCAGAGGCCCTCCGTGTTCTCCGTAACAACCCCCATGCTTGTTTATCAGCCATATCCTGAAATGCAGGGTTGGGACATGTTAATCAAGGTGGTCACATGATTGTCTCACTTAAAGTTGTCACAATTTGCAACTACAAGGGTCAGGCTTCATTACAATCATAAGTCAAGGAGTATCTATATTTTTGTGCAACTTTTAGCAATGATTGGAATGTGGATTATTAGCAATAATAATTTTAACAATGATTGGAATATGCTTTATGGCCATAAAGTACCCTTTCTGAGGCTGTTATTATTTTGAACCATTGTTATGGTCTACGTGTACTTTGGATGTGCTGTTTGTATACTATAGTAATAATAAGTGATTGTAGTAGTAGGTTTTTAAATATATTTTATTGGTTTATCAAAAATATAAAATACAAAGAGAAATAAAAAATAAAAAACTTGGGGGTGTATGAAAAGAAAATATGCAGTAGAGAGGGAAAAAGATATTGACTTCCAACTCTTCTTAGCACAGTAAAGGGTTGTACAACTTTTTAGTTTCACACAATAATAGTATATATTAGCTATTTCTTTAGCAACAAACGATCTAATCAGCAAAAACAAAATCAAAGTTATTTTTTTTATTGCAAGCAGAAATTCAGAAGCAATTTTCAAATAGAAACAAAATTAAATATATTCTCTTGTTTGGATGAAGGAATCAATTTAACCATCTCTGCTTTTCATTTCTGTGGGTAATACTATATGCTTCTGTTGACTCATTATTTTTTATAAATTGTCATGGTTTCAAAATTCAAAAGAATTCCCTATATTATTTCAGATTTTTTAACCCTAAAGGGCGAAAACACTTTTTAAAAAATTTAAAACAGTGAAGTTTTCTTTAAAAGCATTTCTTAAATCAGTAGGTTCTAACACATCATTTTTTACATCATCATTATTATTATACAGAAAATAAAAGACAAAACAATAAAACAGAAATGAAACAAAACAAAGAATACATTCAACCCTAGTAACAACAAAACTGTACCAAAAAAGGAGGAAAAAGTGATCAGTTAAATTTAACATGTAGGAATTTCTCTGAATATTTACACCTCTTTTCCAGAAATGTTAAATTTCTGATGATAATGTTTCTGAATTGAATAAATTTTTCTTCTAAATTAAATCATAACATCTCTTGGCAGTTGTCTTCTGGCTGCATATGCTGAATTATGTAAATCTTGTCTGTTTCTTTTAGAGAAGTCTCTTATCATTAAACCATTTAGTCATTTATTTTACAATTACATTACTTTACTTTTTAAACTCCCTCTTAATATACATACTTTGAAGTTCACTTTCAATGATATTTTACAGACTTTAAAAATTATTCAAGCATCATATATCAAGGAAAAATGTTTATTTTCAAAGCCACTTCATAAACACAAAACTAGATTAAAGCTTTCTTTCAACTATATATAACACATCAATAAAAATCCAATTAGCTTATTGGATTTAAATCTCTCCCTCCAATTTATCCTCATGGAATAAAATCATTTTCTTCCCTTTAGAGATTTGCCCAACCTTTCATATTTTCAGATTTGATCAGTAATATTTTACAGACTTTTGGAATTAGCCAAACATTACGTAGAAGGACAGAAAGTGAACATTTACAAACTCATTTTATAAATACAGAAATACATTAAAAGTTTATTTCAAAACATGTATCAGAGTTATAAAAATCCATCCTAACTCTAATTAAATTTAAGCCACTCCCTCCAGCTTGTCTCCATAGAATAAAATCTTTTTCTTCTCCTGAATGTCTATCAAGTCTCTTTCCTTCAAGAAACTCAATCTTGTTAATATATATTTTTTAAAAGTCCCAAAGTTGTTCGATTTAAAAGCTTGGAGCACTTCCTTGTGGCATAAAATATTCTCTGAGATGTCCATCAAATCTTTTTTTCTCAAAAGCTTCTTAACCTTGTTAGTATTCATGAAGAAAAAATCCCAAACTTGGCCTCTTAAAAGTTGTTAGTTTATTGGAACTCTTGCTCTGAGATTTATATTCAAACCATTATCATAATACAAACTGGTATCTGTTCTATATGTAAAGTGGGTGACTCCAAATCTGCAAACCTGATTGGTCAAATAAACTAAGGATTGGATTGGTTCACTAGGAACCAATCCAAAGAGCTGCTGAAAGGCGGCAAATTTAAGCAACTGCCATTGGCTACAAGCAGGCAAGCCAGCCTGTATAAAAGGCTGGCCTCGGCTTCAGCCAAGTGTTCCTATTTACTGACTAGTTAAAGAATAAAGTATTTGTTGTTGGAACCCGGTCTACCTCGTGTGTTTTCTGAACAAAACACTGGTGACGAAGGTGGGATCGTCCTAAACGAAAAAACCTGCACGCGGTGATAAGAAGTCCAGATGACAACCAAGATGCCTGGAAACAACGCACCGCCTGCACCCTTCAATCCCAACGAAGAGGATTGGGATTCCTATGCAGATCGCTTCCAAATGTATTTGGAGAGCAATGAAATGGAAGACATTTCAGAGCAACGCAAGAGAGCTGTGTTCCTGACTCACTGCGGGCCAACTGTTTTCAAGATGGCAAAGGCCCTTGCGAAGCCCCGTGACGTTAAACAACTAACGTGGCCAGAATTGCAGAGAATCCTCAAAGCACACTACGCTCCGATGGTGTCAAACTTAATAAAGCGACACGAATTTTACCGCAGAGACCAGAGAGAGGGAGAGACCGTCGCCAATTTCATTTCTGCCCTTAGACAACTAGGGGGTGAGTGTGATTTTTTGAACATTGACGAAGCAATGAGGGATCGCGTGGTGTTGGGTCTGAGAGACGCGACCACACAGAGTAAATTACTCAACAAGCCCAACATCACCGTAACCGAAGCCATCGCGGAAGCCACAGCCGCTGAAGCCGCGAAAAAATCTGCCGTAGCCATGAAAAAGATGAACACACACAGCGAAGAAACACCAACCAAAGACGGAAAGCAGCCTGCCACCACAACCCACTACGAAGAGTCGGGCGAAACATTTGAATCGAGCGAAGAAGACGACGAAGTCCACCGTTTGCTCACGAACAGAAAAGAGCATGAAAGAAGGAATTGGCGGGAGTGCGCTGGCTGCGGAGGAAACCATCCCCGAGCCGAATGCAGATTTCTCGATGCCATCTGCCAGCATTGCAAGAAACGAGGGCACATCGAGAAAGTCTGCAGGAACAAAAAATGCTACAGCCCAACGAGACGCAGAAATTCCCCAACACGAGCTGAGCCTAAACGAGCTGAGAGAAAGTGGCAACAAGAGAAGCGAGCCAATACACACCAAACTGTCATTATAAAGAGCGCTCAGACGGGAAGCGGGAAGAAAATTAAAGTCATTGTAAAAATCGAAGGAAAACACTGCAAGATGGAAGTGGACTCGGGGTCCTTCCTCTCCATGGTATCGTGGGACACAATAAGACAGCTAGTCCCAGGTATCAAACCCAAAGAATTAAAGAAGCAGCACCTAACTCTCAAGGACTATCAGGGAAACCAAATCCCTGTAGTCGGCATGGGACAGTTCCGAGTCGCCTACAAACACGTCAAGGTGCTACCGCTGACCATAGTCGACCAAGACAGACCAAGCCTCCTGGGCATCGAATGGTTCGCGCCATTGGGCATCGGGATGACCGGGATCGATCGAGTGACTACAACCGGCTGGGAAGATGACCTCATTCGAGAATTCCAGGACGTTTTTGATGGCTCACTTGGCAAGTATGCCATTACTTTCAGTCTAAACCCCCAAATAGCCCCACGAAGAATAAAAGCCAGGCGAGTTCCTTTTGCACTAAAGGCAAAAATAGAGGAACAGCTGGACAAATTAATAGCCCAAGGGGTGTTAGAACCTGTGGACCATGCCAAGTGGGAAACACCTATAGTCACACCGGTCAAACCCGACGGGTCCGTTAGAATCTGTGGTGACTATAAGGCTACCCTGAACCACGCATTACAACCAAGCGCATACCCGGTGCCTGTAGTCCAGCATTTGCTTCACTCCCTGGGAAAAGGAAAAGATTTTGCTAAACTTGACTTTGCACAAGCCTATCAACAGTTCCCAGTGGACCCAGAAACTGCTGAAGCACAGACTATAGTCACACATAAGGGCGCATTCAAATGTCACCGACTCCAATTTGGAGTGAGTGTGGCCCCAGGCGTCTTCCAGAGTCTAATGGAACGCCTCCTAAATGGCATACAAGGAGTCGTACCATATTTCGACGACATCCTGATCTTAGCCAAAGATGAAACCCAATTAAAAAACAGACTCAAAGAAGTACTAACTAAGTTCAGGGAATCTGGCCTCAAAGTAAAAAGAGAAAAGTGTTGCCTAATTAAGAATAGCGTCGAATTCCTGGGCTATTTAATAGACGGAGAGGGTATACACCCTACAGACAAAAAGATTAAAGCGATTAAAAACGCACCAGAACCAAAAAACAAGACCAAATTACAAGCCTTTTTAGGACTAATTAACTTCTATAATGTATTCCTGCCAAATAAGGCCACTATAGCAGAACCATTGCACCGTCTTTTAGACAAAAAAGCAATTTGGACTTGGGGTTACAGAGAAAAGCAAGCCTTCCAAAAAATTAAAAGCTTGCTAACATCCTCAAACATTCTCATTCAATTTAGCAACACACTGCCCTTAAGAGTGACCTGCGACGCCTCCCCATTCGGAGTAGGTGCCATCCTAAGCCACCAACTACCGGATGGCAGAGAAGCGCCCGTCGCATATTATTCGAGGACTTTATCTAAAACCGAGCGGAATTACAGCCAATTGGACAGAGAGGCACTAGCAATTGTCGCAGGAGTGAAATGTTTCCACGAGTACCTATATGGGCGGACTTTTCAAATTATAACAGATCACAAACCGCTAATAGGAATTTTGGCGGGAAACAAACCTACACCAAATATCCTCTCCCCAAGAATGACGAGATGGTCAGAGTTCCCAGCAGCCTACTCATACACTCTGACACACCAACCGGGGAAACAGATTTCACACGCGGACGCTTTAAGCAGAGCACCCTTGCCAGCGACTGAAGAAGACCCAGCACCAGCGATGACAGCACTACAAATAGAGACTTGCCCCGATCTACCCATATCAGCATATGATGTTGCCAGAGCCACCGCAAAAGACTCTTTGACTGCCCGTGTTCTTAACTGGGTAGGTAAAGGCTGGCCGGAAAATCAAAAAACTGAAAACTTTAAACCTTTCCGGACCAGACAAACCGAACTTTCTATTCAAAAAGGGTGTTTACTGTGGGGTGATCGGGTGGTTATTCCTAACAAACTACAACCTAGGGTACTTAGTATGCTACACGAAGGTCACCCGGGGATTGTAAAAATGAAAAGCCTTGCTAGAAGTTATGTCTGGTGGCCGGGTATTGATAGGGACATAGAATACTGGGTAACCTCGTGTAACAAATGTCAAACAATTAGACCATCCCCACCCAAAGCACCCATTAGAGATTGGGAAATTCCACGGGGCCCCTGGTCATGAATCCACATCGATTTCGCTGGTCCAACTAAAGGACATACCTTTCTGATTGTTGTGGACGCCTATTCTAACTGGTTAGAAGTAAAAATTATGCCATCAACAACAACTGAATTGGTATTAAAACAACTGGACACCCTTTTTGCCACCCATGGCATTCTGGACGTCCTCGTGTCCGAAAATGGACCACAACTAACCAGCCTACACTTTGAACAATACCTAGCCTCCCTAGGTATTAGACATGCCCTAACCGCGCCGGCCCATCCGGCTGCAAACGGTAGGGCAGAGAGAATGGTCCAATTTACAAAGGAAGGGTTAGAAAAAATGGACACTGGAGATGTACAGCAAAAAATTAACCGATTGCTCACACTCCAGCACATAATACCCAGTACCACAACCAACAAATCCCCAGCAGAGCTACTCATGGGGAGAAAACTAAGGTCACACCTTGATAGACTGCACCCAGAATTCACGCCAGAAACCCCCCCCAACTCCTCTACACGGTTTAGAAAATTTGGAATTGGCGATTTAGTCTACGCCAAAAACTTCACTGGGGACCCAGCATGGCTACCAGGACAAATTACCCAAATAACAGGCCCCAAATCCTACCGGTTAACAGTAGAGGATGGCAGGGAATGGAAGCGGCACATAGACCAGCTTCGATCCCGAAATATAGAAAGAACCACAGACATACAACCATTCGTTGAAAAAACCGACGAATTGCCAACTAAGGTGGGGGGAGAATCGCAAGAATTAAATAAAGAACTGTTAAAAAATAAAACCAATGAAAGACATGAACAAAAAGAGCAAATAAAAGACTCACTGTTTGGAGAGACTTACGTGAAGAGCCCATCGGAAGGGGCCAGCCAGGCCAGCTCGACCTGCCCGGAGGAAACAGGAGGGAGCGGCAAAACCGCCAGCCTAAGAAACTCAGGCGGCGGTAAAATGGCTGACTCACCCTTCCAGACGGTTCCAGGGAGAAGAACAGACGACACAGCAGCCCCATCCGAACCGGTCGAAGTCTTCACTAAGAATGAACCGCGCAAGTCAAGTCGAGTCCGGAAAAGCCCCACCTACCTGCGAGACTACGTCACCACGTAGGACTGAACTAAGAGGGGAGGGGTGTTCTATATGTAAAGTGGGTGACTCCAAATCTGCAAACCTGATTGGTCAAATAAACTAAGGATTGGATTGGTTCACTAGGAACCAATCCAAAGAGCTGCTGAAAGGCGGCAAATTTAAGCAACTGCCATTGGCTACAAGCAGGCAAGCCAGCCTGTATAAAAGGCTGGCCTCGACTTCAGCCAAGTGTTCCTATTTACTGACTAGTTAAAGAATAAAGTATTTGTTGTTGGAACCCGGTCTACCTCGTGTGTTTCCGAACAAAACAGTATCAGTTTTGTATTCCAAGGTTACTGTTAAATTATTTCCATTATGTGATTGGAATTATCTCAATGGATTGATAGTTTACTACACCTAATTGCATCTCTTGCTCTTTTTTTTATATCACTTGTATCTTTAGTACCCACTTGATTTATAATATGGGTAAATTCTCTGTAAAAAGAGTTTTCAGAGACTTCCCTAATGACAGACTTGAGCTCAGGTTTAAGCATTTTCTTCGCTCCCTCTTATGGTCAAAAAATGTATTTTAATTAATTTATTTATTTTTCTGGCCAATCAGAGTTCATGGAAATTGGATAATTTCAATCACCACAACAAAGCAATCCAAGACTACAGATTACTTTAAAAATAGTAAAAAAAAAATAGTAAAATAAATCCACATTTTATTCTTACGTTTCTCCGTCAAAATTAAAAAGAAAAGATATCCAGCAACACTCTTCCTTGTCATTTTAACCATAAAATAATTTCAAAAATGGCACAGAGCTCCAGAAAGGAGTAACTGGCTGTGATTAAAGGAAGCCAATTTAGCTAATAAAGATAACATAAATTGATTAAGAAATGAAAGGCACATCTTATTATCTGTTTCAAAAATAATTCCAAAATGGCTTGTTTTGTCTAAAAGTAAAGTGACTGCAGCCCCCCTATTACCCAGCTACCAGCTCACTAGCTGCTCCAAACTGCAGACTGTTGCTGTATTGAGGATCTTGTGGGATTATTCTAGGACTCTCCCTTACACAAGATAGATGAAAGGAAAGCCTGTTCCTTTCAGTTGGAAAAACGACAGTCCAGAGAAAGAAGATTCTCTGGGCATGTCAATCATTGGCCATATCACCAGAAATCTCTCGGTTGCAGTCATACATTGATTGTTTCAGATATGTTTTTCATGTGCTGTTGTGCAAATCTTTCTGTAGCTTATTTTGGTTTTACTCTCGTCAGTTTAGTTGCCTGGGACTTTCTTATAAACCTGCCTGGGTATCCATTTTGGGATAAGATGTTTTAAGTAAATTTATTTTGTTTTATCATAACAGATAAAATACAAAACAGAAAACCAAACAAACAAAGCAAAAACATAATCCAGCGCTAACAACAACAAAAATATAAAATTGGTGTTAAAAAAAAGAAAAAATGTGATCCAAATACAATTTGTTAATGCATTTAGCATGCAGAAAGTCCACAAATGGTTTCCATTCTCTTATAAAGCTGTCATTAACTGATCAAGCAGTTAATTTTGTCATCTTTGCTAATTCAGTCAACTTCAAAATTCATTCTTTAACAGCCAGCATCCTTTTTCTTACCAGTGTTTGGCAAGTACAATTCTCATAATCGTCACCATTTGACAGAATCGCACCCCAATTTTTCAATTGACTTGTCCCTGATACCTAAAAGAAAAGCTTTGGGTTTCATTAATCTTAAATATTTTTGCATCTTAAATATTTTCTGTATTGCCGTTGTTGTATTTGTCAATATGTTTTCACATATTTTCAAGACCACCACATATGACAAAATGAACCTGGATTTTGACTACATTTCCAGCACATTAGAAATCCCTTTATACATTTTCACTAAACCATCTGGGGTAAAGTACCAATAATACATTATTTCTTTCAAACTATAATAAATTTTAATTTGTCCATACATTCTCCCATTTATCTAGCATTATATTACATCAATTTTTTGCCTATTTTACCACATATAATTTAGCATATTCACCTTCCAGATTCATTTTGAGTAATATTTTATATGCTTTAATAATAAAGTGGTCATCTCCAGAATATAAATTACCGTCTAGAACAGATTTAGTTCCTGTGAAAAGAACTTTCTTTTTATCAAATTTAAATATTTTAAAATTTTTATAATAATTAAACTAATCACAACCAAATCCTTCATTTACTAATTGTGTCTTGTCTTTATTTTGAATCCCTCTTTTTCAAATATCATCATCTCTGTTGTAGGTCGTGCTCCATGAGATGATAACCAAAATGACATTTTATCAGCTAATCTTTTGTACTTCCACAATACGCATACGATTGCCTAATATGAATCTAAAAACCATGGTTAACTTTTACTTACCTCTCCAGCAGCCTACACCCAAATAAGCAGGAATTAACATCAAACAATGAAACAGAAAAGAATACCCTCACGAAGGAACTTGGAGAAAATCATATGCCCAATATTGGCAGGGCAAATTACTGGTAATCCTCAACTTATGAATTGAGACCACACTTTCCATTTTTAAGCAAGGCAGTTGTTAAGTGAGTCAAGCCCAATTTTACAACTTTACAATTTTACAACAGTGGCTTCCCCTACTTTGTCAGAAGCTGGTAGCAAAAGTTACAAGTGTTGATCATATGACCTGAGGACAATGCAACCATCATAATTACTTGCCAATTGCCAAGCACCAAAATTTTGATTACATGACTGTGGGGAGGCTGCAATGGTTGTGAGTGTACCAGTTGTAAATCACTTTTCTCTGAGCCATTCCCTATTCATTCCTTAAGGGAGGGGATTGTGGGATTCTGTACAGGTAGCTCTGGCATTGGGTTAAATTCTTGGCCAGCGACTACTCTAAAAGGGGTGAAACTAGGAAATGGCCACTAAAGAAATGATTGTACACGGAGGACTACTTGTACTGTTACTATCCATAAATAAGGATCAAAACCCTGCACACTTGCATTGATAGTGTTAATGATCAATTATGTCCGGTAATGAAATGTCTCTGAGCAAAGAACCAAACTCAGAGAGCACAAAGGACTCTACATTTCAACCCTGAGTTACAGATATTCCCTTCTATTGGATCACGTATTAAAATGAAGAAATTGGATTTTCCTGTGTTTCCTATGTGACAAATTGTTGATGTTGTTTCATTTTTTCAACAACTATATTATTAATTTCATTTGAATTCTTGGTCTAAAGTCAAAGGTGGATCCATTTCTCCAGGAATGCCTTGGTGTAGACCTGTCTCTCATTTCTGCTGCTGCTAAGGTTAAGAGTATCAATGTTGGGAAGGAGTGAGGGAGGAACGGAAGGAACAAAGGGATGGATGCAGGATGAAAAGAGGGGAGAGAGAGGGGAAGAAAGATCAACAATAAGCATGTTTTCTGCCAAAATGCCAAGAATGAATAGACAATAGATTGTGGATTTATTTACTTGTCAATTGCTTACAAGATAATAGGTATATTACACTTTATTAGATAAAAACATAGTTATGAATACATGGATACATATAAGAAAAATAAAAAAAAAATAAAAAAAATGTAAAAGAAACAATAGGACAGGGACGGTAGGCATGTTGGTGCGCTTATGCATGCCCCCTACAGACCTCTTAGAAAAGGGGTGAGGTCAATAGTAGACAGTCTAAGGTTAAAGTTTTTGGGGTTTGGGGAAAAAACCACAGAGTCAGATAGAGGATTCCAGACATTGACCACCCTGTTGCTGAAGTCATATTTCCTGCAATCAAGTTTATTGCGATTAACATTGAGTTTGTATCTATTGTTTGCTCTTGTATTGTTATGGTTGAAGCTGAAGTATTCATTGACAGGACAATGCAATGTATGATTTTATGTACTATACTTAGATCGGGCCGAAGGCAGCATAGTTCTAAGTTTTCTAGGTCTAGAATTTCGAGTCTGGTGGCATAAGATATTCTACAACAAGTAGAGAAGTGGAGAACTCTTCTTGTGAAATATTTCTGGACTTTCTCAACTATGTTAATATCAGATACGTAATGTGGGTTCCAGACTGATAAGCTGTATTCGAGTTTTGGTCTAGCAAATGTTTTGTATGCTCTAGTTATTAGTGTAATATTACCAAAGAAAAAGCCACGTAAGATTAGGTTAACAACTCTTCATGCCTTTTTGGCTATGTAGTTACAATGGGCTCTAGCACTTAGGTCATTAGAGATGAGTACTCCAAGATCCTTGACAGAGTTTGGATCATCAGCAAGGTCTTGACTATTCAGCCTGTATTTTCTGATTTTTTTTTGCCAATATGCAGGACAGAGTATTTATTTGTTGAGATTTGAAGTTGCCATTTGTTTGACCATTCTGATACATAGTCAAGGTCTTTTTGAAGGGTAGCAGTATTGTCTGTGGTGTTGAATAGCTTTACATCATCAGCGAAGAGAACACAGTTGTTCTTGATATGATCACAGAGGTCATTTATGTAGCGTATGAAAGAGTTGGTCCTAGACTAGTAGACCAAGGACAAACAGAAGATAAATCAAGATTGCATATGACACACCTGTAGTAGCCTAATGCTGTACTAGCCTAAACCCACCTATCCAATCTAAGTCAAAAACTAACACAAAACTCTTTAGAGCAGTCAATAAGCCCCAGAAAGATCAAGGTCCATGCTACAGTTTTAAGAGAAAGGGTTCTAGTGGGGTAGCTAGCTTTAGAAGTTTTACAAGAGTTAAGAAAAAATCTCCTATGATGATAGAGCTATTTGAATTGTCATCATGAAGTCTTCATCCGAAAATTTCCAGAGCAGCCCTTCTTGTCCTTTATATCTGCCTGACTGTGTCCAGAAATGGGTTGGCTGAAGTCAAAAATGCACTGGACCACAATGGTCTCTGGGGCTGTGGAGCAGCAGTGGCCTTGGATCTGGTGGCAACAGAGAGTGTCTTAGTGGGCTTAAAACATTTGTCCAATGGTGTAGAATAGTGTCCCCTGTGGGAAGAGTGAGGCAGTGTTCTGGCAGGAAAGTGCTATGGAGTAAGAGGCCTTGGAACTGTCCTAGTGGACACGTTTTGTCAATATTGGGCAGAGAGCAGTGAAAGAAGGAGCTTCAGTTTTGACAAAAGTGGGTGGGTAAACAAAGGAGGAAGCCCTTCTTTTAGGAGAGAGAAGTGGGGAAGAAAATACCCTTGGGCTGCATGCTGCTCCACAAAATGGCTATTTTTTCACCTTTTAAACTCATTTCCTACTGCAGCTTCTCTTCCACCTTTCGTGTTGCACTTTGCTCTCTCCTGACCTGCTACTCTCACTTTTGCTCTTGTTCTCTATCCCTGCCATAGTTTATGAAATTCAAATTGCTAAACATCAATTTTTTTTTGTCCCAAAGTTTATTTTTCAAAAGACAACTGGATTTTCTTTTTTCTTTCTTTCTGTTTCGCTTGTCATCCACAAGCTTTTTCAATTCAGTTCCATTGAAGAAGCATCTTGGATGAGAAGCAAAATGTCTTCAAGTAAAAAAACAAACAAGGAAATCTACTTGCCTTTTGCAAAAGCACCTTTGGGATAACCATGACCTAGATGAATAAGAATCTCCATAGATATCAGATATTTTTCTACTGAACTTTATTTATGCATCACTATTGAGAAATGATAAATATTTTTCTGGAAGTTAGGGATTTTTAAGAGAGATATAATTAACTTATCTAAGAGTTTATATGAATTATTTATCACAAAATCATGGTTTATCAATTTTATCTGCTGATATTAATGAATATATATTGAAGACTAGATGAACAATTATCAATCTGTCCCCAGTTCTTTGAGGAACATTAAAAATTATTTGAATAGTTTTACAATTTTTCCCACTTAATTATACATCATTTGAAGTTTTTTTTAACACTTTGATTAAATTAAGTTATATCACAAGCATTCCAACAATCTAAAGCCCATGTCACACTGAACCAACGGATGCAAAGAGGATGTAAAACGGACAAAAAACCTTGCCATCCGTTCGAAAACGCGATGTACTCACTGCCTCCGTTTGGCTTCCTCTCTATCCGTCCAGCATCCGTTTACTGATGTTTCATACGCTCAGAAAGTTTTGGGCTGCCTAAAACTTTTGCGCGGAAAATGTATCCAGTTCGTCCGTTCTGCATCCACTACGCATCCGTTATGCATCCGCTATATCCGCTTGGCATCCGCTGCGCATCCGCGCAACTCGCATCCACCCGGACGCAGGGAGGAAGCGGAACGGACGCAGAACAGATGCAGAACGGATGCCTAGCGGATGCAGAACGGAAACAAAGCATTTAAACGGAAAAAACGTTTGCAGAGGGGACCTATCTCAGATATTCAGGATGTCTAGAGGATGCCTAGAGGATGCCTAGCGGAAAACCTATACTGCCTATAAAAAGGGGGAGCAACTCGCCTGCATCTCACTTTCAGAACAGCAGCCCAGCGGTGCAGACCTCTGCAGCCTTCATCTGCCTCTTCCTCTTCCACAACATCCAGTCATGTCCACCGTGGATTGTAACAAAGTCCTTTCAGCAGCCACCATCCTTCTGCAACAGTGTGAAGCCATCTGCAGGCTCTGTGAACTCTACTGCGAGAAGAAAAGGAGCCACCCAAAAAGAGTCTGGATCCGAAGATGGTTCGCCAGAAGAGCAGAGGACGGACTGTACAACAAGCTGGTGGTGGAGCTCAGGAGCAAAGACACTCGGGCGTTCCAGAACTTCATGAGGATGCCTCCAGCCATGTTTGACGAAGTTGTGCAACGTCTGACACCCAGGTTGACCAAGGCAAACACCAGCTTCTGGCCCAGCCTGGAACCTGGGCTCAAGGTGGCACTCACTCTGCGCCACCTGGCCTCAGGGACCTCCTACAGGAGCATGCAGTACGGCTGGAGGGTGCCATCCAACACCATCAGCATTGTGGTCAGAGAAGTGGTGCAGGCCATCATCGAAGAATACAAGGAGGAGCTCCTCCAGTGCCCCCCCACTGAAGAAGGATGGAAGAAAGTTGCAGAGCAGTGGTATCAGAGGTGGAACTTCCCACACACCGTTGGAGCCATCGATGGCAAGCATGTGGCCTGCAAAGCTCCACCCAACTCAGGGTCCAATTATTTCAACTCCAAGGGCTTCTTCAGCATCATCCTCTTCGCCATGGTCGATGCTGATTACAAGTTCATGTACATCGATGCTTCAGGCAACTGCTCATCTTCAGATGCCCAGGTATACAACGCCAGTCACCTCAAGGAGGAGCTGGAACGCAACCTCATCGTGGACTTCCCAGATCCAGAACCCCTGCCCAACGACACACAAGATGTGCCCTACTTCATCGTGGGGGGTGACGCCTTCTCCCTCAAAACCTACCTCATGAAGCCCTACACCTCCAGACTCCTCACCTGTGAAGAGAGGATCTTCAACTACAGGCTGTCCAGGGCAAGGTGGGTGGTGGAGAACGACTTTAGCATCCTGGCCAACAGGTTCCAGGTACTTCTCACCACCATGCAGCATCGCCCAGAGACCGTGAGGAGGATCATGGAAGCTTGCTGCATCCTGCACAATCTCATGCGCACCCGCTACCCAGTCTTGCAGAACAGTCTCATGGACCTCCAGCAAGCCAATGGGGACATGGAGCCTGGGGAATGGAGGCAAGGACGAAACCTGATAGATACTGAGGATGTGCAAGGCCCCAACAGAGCCTCACATGAAGCGAAGAAGCAGTGCAACCTCCTGAGACAATGGTGCAACTCCCCAGCTGGAGCAGTGGAGTGGCAAGACAGGATGGTAGATGCTTAATGGATGCTTCCTTCAGCCTGTCTCATCACACGGATGAGATTGGGCCATGTATGTTTGGTTGGCCTACAATGAACAGGGCGTTTAATAAAGAGTTGTGTTTATGTTGACATGTGTGGATAATTATTACATTATTATTGATAATAAAGGGCCGTAGGTGTGGCACCTGGGAGGGTGGACCATACAGTCCCACTATGCTTGCACTGGAGGTTTATCTATCCCACTGCTATCCTAACCCATCCCACAACTATTACCCATCCCACAGGTATCCTAACCCATCCCAAAGCTATCCTTACCCATCCCACAAGCATGCAAAGGCTTAAACCATTTCTAAAATTTTCCAGCAAGACTTTATTAAAAAAAAGAAATGAAGCAAGTGTGTGAATCAAGAATAGACTTTATTAACAACAAGCTATAAGACAAAAATGAGTCTCTGGCACTCCTCTTGGTCGCTCAGTCTCAGGGGTGAAGGGTGCAGGTGCTGTGGAGGTGGCTGGTGCTGGAGTGCTTGTCATCAGCTCCTCCAGAAGCAGAAGCAGCAGAAGCACCAGCCCCAGAAGAGCGAGCCCGTGCTGCAGAAGCCCCAGCAGAACCAGAGTGAGGGCCAGGGGGTGGGATGGTAGCCCTGTCCCTCTTGCCAGGGCTGGCTGTAGATTGCTGAGGCTTGCTGTGCTTCCGCATGGTTGTGGGGTTCCTGGCTGGCAGGGAGGCTGGCACCAAGGCTGGCAGGCAGGCAGGCAGCAAGGCTGGCAGGCAGACATGAACCAAGGCTGGAAGGCAGGCAGCAAGGCTGGCAGGGAGGCTGGCAGCAAGGCTGGCATGCAGGCAGGGCAGGCAAGGCAGTCGATGTGTCTGGAAGCAGGTCTTTCCTCTGAATGGCGACCTGCTTCCGAGCTGCTTCCGTTATATCCGCGGGGCTGACGCAATGCATCCTCCCCACATGCGCAATTAACGCCAGGCATCCATTAGGCTTCCGCTGTGCATCCGCTTCATCCGCTCCGCATCCGCTCTTTCCGTTCCGCGTCCGCTTTGCTGAGACCCCCCGGAAGCCCTGCGGACGTGCCATCCGCTTCCATCTGCTAGGCTTCCGTTCCGCATCTGCTTTGCATCCGCCCTGCGTCCTCCATGTGTCCATGTTATCCGCTCCGGTTATGCAAATTTTTGCCCCTTTTGAGAGCGGATAACAACGGATGGAACATTTTGCTCGTCCGCTGTGTCCTTTTTTGCATCCGTTGGGCAGTGTGACATGGGCTTAAAAGGCACCCTGCTCCAAGAGGCTGTGCCAGCGCACCAAGTCTCATAAAGACTCATTTCTGGTGGAGTTTTGGGGAGAGAAAGAAAGACTTCTACTGCCTCTGCTGTTTTCCTTGCGTGATGCCAAAAGTCTCTCTCCCTCTCTCCCCCTGAGAATGGAGCTGGAGACGGTATTCTGCGATCCCAAATAAAAAATGATTTTTAGGAAAACAGGGTGGGGAATTTTCCTGCAGACTTTTTGGGGGGATTTTCCCAGAGTCTCTGGTCCTTAGGATTTAAAATGATGAATTTGGTGGTCCCTGAGGTTCAAAAGGTTGGCGAGCCCGTCTTAGTTGGAAAAGGGCAGGATGCAGCACTCTTTCAATAACCGAAAAATGTTACCCAGATCTTAAGCTGAGGATATGCTCGCTCTTATTCCAGAGTAGATCAAACATAGAAAAAGGAATTCAGTTACAAGGACAGATTCTGGCTGAACAAGGGGAAACACATCCTAAAAAGAGGAGTGGTTTGAGAGCTGGAGCCACCAGTTAAGTGAGAGTTCACTCTTCCCTTGGCAGATTGTGCAAATATAATAATAATGCAAAGATTGAGCAGCCATCGGTCAGAAAAACTGGGGTTCTGGCAGGGAGGAGGGGTGAGGCTAGAACAGATAGTCTCAGGGGCTCTTTCAAATTTATGGAAGTAAAATTCTAGATTGCTAATGAAGGATTCTTGGTGCTCTCTGAGTTTGGTTATTTTCTTTCGTGAAGCAAACAACGTGACAGTGCTGGGACCTTTCAGACCCCACCCCACCCCACCCCACCTACCTCCATGCTTAGTAGAATATGGTCCAAGCTTAAATGGGAGGTCTGAAGCAGCGAGTTTAATCTTCCTGCGGAGAGCTCAGGTGATTCCCTGATGGCTCCATCACCAGCCGGTCTCCCTTTGAATTTCTCTCGCGCCGGCTGGCGATGGAGGTAACACAAGACCTTTGCCCGCCCCTTCGGCCTCAAGCGAGAGCCCTGAATTTAGTTCGGCAATTTGCGGGAAAAGGCAGAGGAAGAGGGAGCTGGATTTAGGGAGCCAGAAGAAAGCTGGTTTCTGGCTCTTCGTCCGCTCCGAGCGAGGATCCATCCGTCTCGCGGAACCGAGGCGCTTTCGGCGGCCTGTCCCTCTGCCAGGAGGAGCGGGGGGTGGGGGGGAGGAGGTGCTTGATCGGGCGGTGCCTGGGGCTGGAGGAAGTTTTGCACTTGGGCTGCCGAGGGGGGAGACCGAGAGGAGCGCCCGAGGGCGAGAGCGGAGCGCGGAAAAGGTTGGATTCGAACCCATCCTGCGTCCACAGCTCCCTTCATCCAGCCGCGCGCCGGTTTCCTTCCCTTCAGCCGCCCCCATCGCCGGCAGGATGGGCGGCTCGAGCTCCAGTTTGCTGGACGAGAGCAAGTGCACCTACATCCGAGGTACGGCGCCCAGCCTTCACCCGGCGCGCGGCTTGCGCGGGCGAACCCGAGGCCAAAGTTGAGGGAAAGAGAAAGAGCTTTTGGCCAAGGGGGGTCGCGCGCGGGCGCGGTGGGCTTGTTCGGGCTAGCAAGGGGTGACGCGCGGGAAAATATATATTATATATTTATATATTTATATATTTATATATTTATATATTTATATATTTATATATTTATATATATATATTGTGAAGCTGTCGCTCCGTGCTTGAGAACCGGGCCGGTGCCTGCAAGCTTGCGAAGCGCTTTCAGTGCTGCGAGAAGAACGCGGGCTTTTCCCGCCCCAGCCCCGATGGTCGGTCGCCGCGGGATAAAGTTGTCACACGTCAACTTGCCACTCGGCCAAACAGCTGCTTGACTGAAATCCCTTACAAACGGCATACGTGGCGGGCTGAGGCGCGTAAACTTTCGGGGAATTCTCTTTGAACTTGGATGGGGTTTGCTTCAAGTCACCCCGGACATGTGACTGAAGGGGCTGAGCGCCGGCTGCCTCACGGGGGCAAGAAGCTACGTGTTGCGGAGTCCTCTGCACTTGCTAAAGCCTTGGGGGCGTCCTGTGAACTGGCAGTCATGAATGGGTCACACGTTGTATTTGAAGGATTTCCTCGGACCGAACAATAGAAAGCAGAGCTGCTGAACTGGGAAGAGGGCTGTTGTTTTTACTGGCAGCTGCTAAAGTGGGAAAAAAATATATATTTAGGGCCTGTAACAGCTGGGAAAAAACAGGAGAATGGGAATTGTGCCAGATATTCTATGAGGAATGTAGCCCTCGCTTGTTCTATTCTTCCCACGGAGGAAGAAATGGATGAATGTCTTTGGAGGTTTTCAGTCATCCAGGTCATGGTTGTCCCAAAGGTGCTTTTTCTTTGCCAAAGGCAACTAGACTTTCTAGAGGTTTTTTTTTTTTTTTTTTTTTTGAAGACTTGCCTCTTCTCATCCAAGAAGCTTCTTCAACAGAAAGTCCAGTTGCCTCTTGGGGTAAAAAAGAAAAAAAAAAAAGAAAAAGCACCTTTTGGGATGAACAGTTTGCTTGTGATTTCCTGAGAGAAGAAGGGGCTGTCAGTCAGTCATATCATAAAGTTCCTGAACTTTTCAAAGGTGGTTTTAGAAACTTTTGCCTGGATTCTAAATCTACAGAACTCTTTTGTTAATTGTTAAGGTAGATGAATCTGCTCTTTTGGTTGATAACATTTGTAAAAGTATCACACAGGCTCTTAAACATAAACACATTGGGAGAAGCAAAAAAGGGGGAAATAAAGATCTTAAGTGGCTCTGGATGCAGGAATATCACCAAAGCCCTCAAATATGCTCCGAATTAGTCAAAGAGTTTGAGCAAACTAATAAGTTTGGGTGGGGGGAATCAGGAGTGGCAGAAACACAATTTCTTCTTGATTTGTATCCCCTGACTTTACTGAGGGGAGCAAGTACCAGTACATGCCGCCACTATACTTAGTACTAGATTGTATGTGGTTCAAGTTGTTCTATTAGAAATTGAACTTGTGGTCACTGTGCTTTAAACAATTGAATTTATAGGTCACTGTGCTTTTTACACCATCTCTTTTCAATGTACACAGCTTTGTAAGTATTGTGTAAATCCACAGAGTAGAAATATGGAACTTCTATGATTATTCAGTTAGATGAATCTAATAAGATAAGATATAGTTTTATACCACTAGTCCAGGAGTTCAAATAAGGATGGTGCATACTACTATAAATTATTCTGTGACAGGTGAACTGAATGAATCTGACTGAGAGATTGATTTGCTGAAACTCAGATTATTTTAAAGAACTGACATTCTCATAAATTATGTCAGGCCCATAAAATATTTAGAGGTATAACCTCCATAAAACAAATTCTGCTACAATTTCAGCAGAGCATGCTAAATTTTTAAAAAAGCACTTGAAACTATTCTTGCACAATTAATTCTAGATAGAGATTCACAAACTAACTTTCTAAGATTATTGACTGAGTCTGGAAGACCTTCGGCAAGGCCTTTCATGAAACAGCTGTTACCAAACAACAGACAGAAGTTTATGTTGGTTCCCTGCCTAGTTGCTGAAGGAGATCTTTGTATGTATGAACATCCATGTGTGAAAGATAACACTCCTTTTATTCTTACATTTTAGAATTACAGGTTGCTCAAAATTTATGTGACTAAATGAAACAGTTCAGTGACTTTTGCTTTACTTTATGACCTTTCTACAGTTGTTACATGAGTCACTGCAGTTGTTAAGTTAGTAACATTGTTAAGTGAATCTGGCTTCCTCATTGACTTTGTCAGATGATCACAAAAAGTGGTCACATTATCCTGGAAACTGCAACTGTCATAAATGTAAGTCAGCAACTGAATTTTTATCACATGGCCATGACAATGCTACAAAGATCATAGGTGTGAAAAAGGGTCATAAGTTACTTTTTTCGGTGCTGTTGGAATTTTGAACAGTCATTAAATGAGCTGTTGTAATTTGAGGACTACCTGTACTGTTATTTAAATGCACACATTATTTGAAAAACCTATTACAACAGTTCTTTAAATTTGACCAGTCTGGAGGTAAGTTAAGTCTTCTTAAGAGCCCCAAAAGAATCCTTATCATGGCATTTTCATGTGGTTTGGAGGTGATTAGCCAGGGACTGCACTGAAAACACATAGGGGAGCAAACAAAATAAAATGTTATGTTATTTTGTTTTTCATAATTAACTATTGTGGATAAATAGGTGTGTGATCAGGCTTGTGAACGATAGTGATAGTGATCTTCGCTTAAAGCTGTCAAAGGATTTGGAATGAGAATTTAAAAGGGTTATTATTTAATGCAGTTAATAATGCAATTATTTAATGCAGACAAATAAGAATTGATGCAAATTGCAAGCCTAAAATCCTAACATCCCTTATACATTTGTCAGGTCTGACTGCCAGGAAAAAGATTTTGATGCCAAGCAGGCTTGCTTTTAAAAATTCAAAATATCTTTGATAAAAGATGAATTTCATGCAAAAAAAGTGTGAAGCATGGGGTTAAAAACAATATAAACTGAAATATACAATTTAAGTTGTTGCTTCTATTTGGAACATTGTGTACAACAGCTCTGATTGTTCCAAGATGAAGAGTGTCCTGCAATTGGAAAAAATCCATTAAAATAATTAGTTTCCTCCATAAAAAACAAAGCAAATAATTTATTTTTCAGGCTTCTTAGTTCAGGGAAGGAAAAAAGGACACAAAGAGAATTATAAGAAATGATGGTGAAGGTCGAGACGTTTTTAACCCTTCCATAATCATGATTGGAGGCCACCCAGTTAAATTGAGCAGCAGATGATTCAAGATGTCTTTTTTCTTCTTTATACAACCAAAAGCCATGTACCTTCCAAAAGATGTGGTGATACAGTAATTAATTTTGATGGATTTAGAAAATAATCAGATATAAAGTAATTATCCACATTAGCTCTAGAAATACTCCATATTTAGAGATAACTCTGTCATCTGTTTGAAGAAGCTGTGAAGGGAAATTGTGTAAGAATATCGGAATAACAGAGTTGGAAGGGACCTTGGAGATCAGTCTAGACCAACCCATTGCCCAAGCAAGAAATCCTAAACCATTTCAAACAAATGGTTGTCCAATCTCTTCTTAAAAACCTTCAGTGTTGGAGCACCCACAATTTCTGGGGGCAAGTTGTTCTGCTGATTAATTGTTCTAACTGTCAGGAAATTTCTCCTTTATTTATTAGAATGTTACATAGATTCTGATCTGTTGGGTTCTTGGTGTTATCTGAGTTTGCTTTTTTTGCAGATGTTTTATGACCAGGGTAGGAACATTCTGATGCTAAAGACGTTCCATAGCCTAGTCATGTAATGTCTACAAGAACAGAACCAAGTTTGGAAACTCCAAGAACTCAACAACTTAACCCTGAGCTTTTGTGTTCACCACTATTAGAAATACCTTGTTGAAGACTCTGGAAGACAGTTGAGTACCATAGGACTTCTCAACTTTTCTCGCATACCTTTACTATATAAATTATGCCACTTATATAAATTACATAAAAAGGGGAGATTTGAATATTTTTTTATTTTGCACAGATATGGTTATGGTTAGCTTTGGAGGAGTCCTTACAGGGGCGTGTATCTATTCAGCACAAGGTAATATTATTTGACAATAGTTAATAATGTTTCAGGATTCTGAAATCTTATTTGTAAGCATTATTTTATAATTATGGAGTGTCAAAGCTTGATTTGTACAAAAAGAAAATAAAATAAATGCTTCTCCTAAACCTACATTTTACATTCACTATTTTTGTCCTAGATAGAGACTTTTTGGATTGCTAATGTTTTAGGCTGGCGAATAGAATTTTTAGGAAACAACCTGAAGTCTTCCTTTTAGTATTTTATTGTATCATTCTGTTCCTGTTCCAATGTTGGTAGGGTAATGATACAAATGCGTAGGCACAGAGATCAGGACAGGGGAAAGATAAACTCTTGCACAGATCACATTAATGGATTAAATGTGATAACCAGTCCATCTTAGGGGTAATTTTTACAACTACCCTGTTTCTCCAACAATACAGCCTTCCCCAATAGGAAGCCCCAACATGTTTTATAGACATGAAATGAAATTAAGCCCCTTCCCCATATTAAGGCCTATATTAAAACATGCGAAATGGGGGGAATGGTGGAGGGGCTTGCCGTTAGGAAGTACTTTTGTTGCACACCCGGATATGGTGCTGCCTGCTTTGACCCCAATACGAAGTGCCCCACCAACACCGAGGTCAACATCCAAGCCGTCGCCGCCCACCTGCCCGAAGATGCAAGGGGGGGGGGAATTAAGTCACCCCTGAAAAGACGGCTTAGCCATTTTTTCAGGGCTAAAAAAAAAAAAAAGACCCGGCCTTATTATATGAGAAACACGGTATTTAAATCTCTAAGTTTAGGCCCCATTGAATTAACTTCCATTCCGCAGCAATATTTTTATATTCATTGGATTTAAATAGTATTATTAACTTGTGTTTCTCCCTGCCCAAAACTGCTTAACTTTTCTAAATTGTGTCTTTCTACTTGCTAGCCATTATTAAATTAATGGACAATGATACTTGTACTCTGACTAACTTTTTCCTACAATGTAGGAAAATAGATGTTTTCAGCTACTAACTGGCAGATGTAGCTGAACCTCAGTCAGTTCATAAGAGATTAAATGAAGTCATAGTGCGAATAGTTTTTTCTCTTTATTCACACACACACACACACACACACACACACACACACACATTTATACACATACCATATAATGTCTATGCTGCATATATTTAGGAATGTAGTACTTCTGTTCCAGGGGTGTCAAAGTCTATTTCATTGAGGGATGCATCAGGGTTGTGTTTGACCTTGGGGGGGGGGGGCAGGGGGCATGGCCAGCACAATGTCACTCATGTCAGAGGCGACTGGTGGCACAAGAGTTCTGTCAGCAAAAACGAGCTCCTGAGCTCCATTTTCAGCTGCAACAGCTTCCTGCAACCCTCTGCCAGTAACCCTCTGCAGCCCCCCCCTCCATTTTCTCTGGCAGAGGCACTATAGGCTGGTCTTTGGCTGTTTCCAGGATGGTCCCATGGGCTAGATCTAAGCACCCTGTGGGCTGGATATGGCCCCCGGGCCATGAATTTGACACCCCTGTTCTATTCAGTACCTTGTTTCTATCTGGCCTCAGGGCTATAATCAGTAAATTTGAATTTAAATTTATTTTTTTCTTCGATATAACTGTTCCAAATAGAATCTGGAGTATAGGGATAGATTTGTGTCAGGAGCAAGGAACCAGATCCACAGTTCAAACTGACTATTTCATTGTCCTGGATCTCTTGTGGCTGCTCAGTGCTTCAAGGCTAATTCCCCATTCGAGTCCTGCTTGTAAGTCACTGGGTGTTTCCCAGCAATTTGTGATCAAGGCATGTCAATTCAGTCAATAGTCATTGGAGAGTACAAAATACTAGTGAAGGCATTTTGGAGGTATTCATGCCTTGCATCGATCCATACCCCACAATGCAAAGAACTCTTAAATATATTTTTCACTTTACATATCTAAACTTCATATGTTGTGATTAAGAAAATAAAAAGAAGCCACTTGAAATATATTCTGACCTCCAGGACTACTAAATTGTCACCAGATTGTCAAGTATTTTGGCCATCAAAAGCAAAGTTCTATTGTCTGTTGACTCAAGATGGTAAAGAAATATGAAATATGAAATATCTGAAATATGGAGAAGGTACCAATCTTTATAATCTACTGTATGTACAGAAATCAATCCACACACAATTTGTGCTTGTTTTTAAATGGGTGGTTAGAATAGGATCTGATAGCACCCTTCATTCTAAGTAAATCCATTTATATTCATGTAAGAAATATTTCCCCAGGACGTCAGGTTTGATACATTATCTCTTAATCCATCTTTGTTGTATGATTCCTATGGTGAAAATCCATGCAGAGCACTGCTGTGGAAAAGAAAACATTTTCAACATGTTGCCTAAATTCAATCTAACTTTTAGAAAGCAAAACTCTGTAGTGGAAAACATTTTGATCACATTTTTCTGCCATCTAATGTGTAACACATTGTGCCTTTTCAGCTTTGATTGAGAGCTGAGTTTGTCTTGGTATTCTGAATTTCAGAAATCAGTATATATGATAGTGCAGAATAATGTATAATGTTAAGTCCTCAAATATTTGCAAAACCAGAAAAATAAAAACAATGGTAGACATATTCCATTATCACATGCTGGTGGAAATATAGTTTTTACTCCATGTCTGTCTAATACAAAACTGATGTACCTTTAGGCACCTTTCAAGTCTCTCCCTCTCCTCTCCATTCAGCTTTACTGTATTGGTACCTTTAAGCTCATTTCTTCTTTAGTCAACCCTTCCTTACCAGGCGCTGCTTCTATTTACTGGAAAGTGAAGGATACTTCCATGAACAGCGTCAAAAGCCATGTCTGAGAAGCATGCCTGAAATCCTGTTATGTTGGGTTCATGCATGGATCAAAGCCATTGCTTAACCATCATTTATTAACCTAAAACTGAAAGTTTCACTCAGGATCTTAAGCTGGATTGTTTTACAGACAACATTGCCTGTTTTGCACAAAATCTTAAGCCAAAACTGCACAGATCACATCATGGCTGAGAGCAATAGGAATTTCTCTGGACAGCAATGAGTTTCAGTCTGTTGCTGAAACTGTTCATAGACTTGCATTGCAGAAGTGATTGACTTTCATTCATTCAACAGGGAATTTAAAGAAATCAAAACATACTGTGCTTAACAGTTTTATTTTGTTTTTAAAATATTTGATGTCTTCCTCTCCTGAATAGAAAAATCAATCCTGTTCCAGGATTGTACCGATCTACCTGTCTCTGCTCTGACGAGGATTTCAGATTAAGTCATGTGTATCTGTGTGAAACACAAAGGCTGTCTTGGTCTCCAAGCAGATTGCCACATCATAATGATGAATGTTCTATTTTTTAAAAAAATTACACGAAGCATTTTATATTATAGAAAGGAGAAGTTTGTTTGCTGACAGAAAAAAAGCAGTGTATCTGATCTTATTCATGTATTATCAGAAAACTTTCTGGGGCAAGCTGTAACTGTCTTGTAATTTAGACTTTGGAGGAAACCATAATCCTTAAATTATAGCAGATAAAATGCTAGGGTAGGGAGAAACAGTTTTCCATTCTTTTAATATGCATCTCTCTTGAATGTTGTATCTATAGAAAATTCTCAAAAGAAATTACATATATCTAGCAAAATGGATTGTCTTTATTCTGCTTGGTCTTCTGCTGCCAAATTTAAGCAGAAAGTTCCTTTTCTGGATAAATATTGGATAAGAAGTAGAAGCAAAGATTTTCAACTTCTCTTTTAACTGTTACTACTCTACAGTGTTTCATAGAAAAAAGTAAACTTTTGGGGGATTGTTAAATAAGGTTTGCAAAGGGAAGATATTTTTTAATGCAGTTTGAAAATCAAGGATTATAGGATGAATCTGGCCTAAGGAGAAACCCTGTAAACCAAAGTTTTTCTTCATGCGAGGAATTTTAACTTAGAGCATCATTTGTTTTAGAAAGCATGCTTTTAAGCTCTCCTCGTGATTATCAATTACTTATTGAAATTCTCTAATCACAAACAAGTAAATAAATAATATTTAACTTAAAGAAATTGGAGTAAGAAATTCAAAATAGAATTTTAAGTGATGTGGGATTGATTGGATCTGAAATTTTAATACAACAATTGCAATTTTGAGAAAAATTGAGAAAATCAGAATTATATCATCCATAATATCCAAACATATTTATGTAAATTAGTGTTAGGAAACTATGATATAACTGAATTCACATGTTCAATACAATGAACAAAAAAAAAAAGACTATCAGAAAAAAACAATGTTGGTAAATAAACTTACAAATAGAATAGGATAACATTTTAGCAGATTAAAACATATTATATATTAAAGTTTTACAAAATCATACTGTACATTGGTAGAAGTAGAAAAATGATTGGATTTACAAGAATACTTAATGTTAATTTGTGCAGGGCATTTTGGATTGAGAAATTGAGAGATCTGAATTATGCAGACTCACAAACCCATCACTAAAAATATACATATTTAGAAATAGTCTATTCTCATGTTAAGGCTGTTCAACTTAGGTAACTCTGTGAATTATGATCAGAATCATTGCTGCTGAGAATTCAGGCTCTGCTGGAATTGGGCCGAAGCTATGAACTTAAACTATCTTATTTCATTGTTTGACAAAGTGACTAAATTAGTAGACCAGTGAAATGCTGTGGACATAAAATATTTAAGGCTAGGTCACACTAGCCGACGGATGCAAAACGTATACAAAAAGGACACAGCGGTCGAGCAAATTTTCCATCCGTTGTTATCCGCTCTCAAAAGTGCCCCAAATTTGCATAAACAGAGCGGACAACAACGGAAAGGAACGGACATGGGGAGGATGTAGCGGGGATGTAAAGCGGACGTTCGTAGGAAGCCTAACGGATGGAAGCGGATGACACATCCGCAGGGCTTCCGGGGGAGAACAGCGAAGCGGACGCGTAGCAGAAGGAGCGGATGTGTAGCGGATGGCACGATGCATCACGGACGCCTAGCGGATGCCTAGCGGATGCCTAGCGGATGCCTAGCGGATGCCTAGCGGATGCAAAGCATTCACTGCGCATTAGGGGAGGATGAATTGCGTAAGCTTTGTGGATATAAAAGGATGCAGCTCGCAAGCAGGTCACCATTCAGAGGAAAGACCTGCTGCCAGAGACATCTTGAGAGAACACCATGGGGAAGAGGAGGAAGCCTGTGCCTACTCCTGCCAGCCCTGGCAAGAAGGACAGAACCACCATCCCACCCCCTGGCGCTGACTCTGAAGCTGCTGATGCTGGTGCTGCTGTTGGTGGTGCTCCTGGTGTTGCTGCTGCTGGTACTTCTCCTGCTGCTGCTGGTGTTGCTGGTGCTGCTGGTGCTTCTCCTGCTGCTGGTGCTGCTGGTGCTTCTCCTGCTGCTGCTGCTGCTGGTGGTGGTGGTGCTTCTCCTGCTCCTGCTGCTGCTTCTCCTGCTGCTGCTGCTGTGGTGGACCAGCCCCAAGGCCCTCAAAGCCCTGCTGCTGAAGGCCCTGAAGCCCCTGCCAGAGGAAGGAAGAAGCAAGGCAAGGAGAAGGGGGAGAGGAAACAGTACTCCATTTCCGAGGACTATGAGGAGGAGGTGCTGGAATGGCTGAGGGAGAACGAGTACCTGTGGAGGAAGGGCCACAGGTTCTATCGCAACACCAAGCGGAAGCAGGTAGCGTGGAGACAGAAGGCGGAGAGCCTGGGCTACACTTCAGATGTCCTCCTGGGGTGGTGGAAGCATATGCACACCTGGTATGGCAAGCTGTACCTGAGGATATCCAGGCAGGCCGCTGTCAAGCTAACTGACTGGGAGACCTATGTCATGGCCAGGTGCAACTTCCTGGAGGGTGAGATCTGCCACCAAGGAGCAGCCCCTCTGTCAACCTGATCCCTCAGACAGCCCACAGAGAGCCACTCCTCTTCCAGCCAGGAGACAGCTACAGTGTCCAGGCAGGTGTCTTTGGAGGGCCCCACGACAGAGACCCCCCCAACAGCTGCACTCCCCATGCCAGAGGACATGGAGGATCCCCTGTCTCAGATGGAGCAAGAAGAGGCAGCCACCAGAGACCAACCCACACCCACCCCAGCTCCACCTCCACAGAAAGCAGGCAGAGAGGCAGACCGGAGGGACAGAGCCACACTGTCCTCTTGGAGATCAGGGGCACAATCAAAGCAAGAACAGATCTCCTCTCCAAGCTGGTCCACTTTGACATACCATCCTCCAACCGCAACCCCTTCATCACGTACGTGGGCCAGACCCTCATGGACATGCCCGAGGCCCAGTACCAGGCGATGAAGTTGAGGATCACAGCTCTTCTGCACAACCCTCCAGACCCACCTGAACCTGCTCCTACCCACTCCAGGTCTGCTCTTCCACCCCAGGCGATGTCACAGCCCTTCCATGGATTTCAGCAGCCCCTCGCCTACCAAGCCTACCACTACCAGGACTTCCCACAGCAGAGGCAGCCCTTCCCAGTCCAGACCCAGGTTACTTGGATGCTACAGACGCCACAGACGCCTCAGCTCTCCCAGCTGCAGACCAGACAGCCCCACTACACTCCTCCTTCCTCCACCCTACAGCCAAGCCCTTCCTCAGAACATCTGTCATCAGTCTTGGGCCTCATATCCCAGGTCCTTGAGGAAGTGCCTCTCAACCTCACGGGACTGAGTCAGCTCTCTGAGAGCTTCCTGCACACACCATCTCCTGTTGTACTCTTGTGGCCAGGCACCCCAATGGCACCTCAGACCAGCACTCCAGCAACATCCACCTCCACAGTCCCTGGCCCCTTTACATCTGAGACCATGGGCACGCCTCAGAGTGACTGAAAAGAGTGCCAGAGACTGAGTTGTTACCTGCTCACCTTATCTTTGCTTAAAGACACTTTACTTGGGTCATTTTGCTTTTTAATAAAGTCATACAGTTTGTTATTAATAAAGGTTATCTTTGCGTCACACATTTGGTTCATTTTTTTTACTTAATAAAGTGTTGGGGAAAACTTTGAAAAAAGGGTTAAGCCTTTGCATGCTTGTGGGATGGGTAATGATTGCTGTGGGATGGATAGCTGTGGGATGGATAGCTGTGGGATGGGTAATGATAGCTGTGGGATTGGTAAGGATAGCTGTGGGATGGATAGCTGTGGGATGGGTAATGATAGCTGTGGGTTGGATAGCTGTGGGATGGGTAAGGATAGCTGTGGGATGGGTAAGGATAGCTGTGGGATGGATAGCTGTGGGATGGGTAAGGATAGCTGTGGGATAGATAAACCTCCAGTGCAAGCATAGTGGGTCTGTATGGTCCACCCTCCCAGCTGCCACACATATGGCCCTTTATCATCAGTAACAATTTAATAATTGATCTACACATTTCAACATAAACAAAACTCTTTATTAATGCCCTATTAATTGTAAGGCCATTTAACATATATGACACAATCTCATTAGTGTGATGAGAAAGGCTGAAGGAAGCATCCATTAAGCATCTACCATCCTGTCTTGCAACTCCACTGCTCCAGCTGGGGAGTTGCACCAGTGTGTCAGGAGGTTGCGCTGCTTCTTCCCTTCATGTGAAGCTCTGTTGGGGCCTTGCACATCCACAGTGTCTATCAGGTTTAGTCCTTGCCTCCATTCACCAGGCTCCATGTACCCATTGCCTTGTTGATGGTCCACAAGCCTGTTCTGCAACACTGGGCAGCGGCTGCGCATGAGATTGTGCAGGATACAGCAAGCTTCCACGATGCTCCTCACAGTCTGCATGGTGGTGAAAAGTACCTGGAACCTGTTGGCCAGGATGCCAAAGGCATTCTCCACCACCCGCCTTGCCCTGGACAGTCTGTAGTTGAAGATCCTCTCTTCACAGGTGAGGTATCTGGAAGTGTAGGGCTTCATGAGGTAGGTTCTGAGGGAGAAGGCGTCATCACCCACGATGAAGTAGGGTACATCTTGTGTGTTGTTGGGTAGGGGGTCTGGATCTGGGAAACCCATGATGAGGTTGCGTTCCAGCCCATCCTTCAGGTCACTGGCATTGTATATCTGGGCATCTGAAGCTGACCCGTTGCCTGAAGCATCGATGTACATGGACTTGTAGTCAGCATCAACCATGGCAGAGAGGATGATGCTGAAGAAGCCCTTGTAGTTTAAATAATTGGACCCCGAGTTGGGTGGAGCTTTGCAGGCCACGTGCTTCCCATCTATGGCTCCAATGGTGTGGGGAAAGTTCCACCTCTGATAGCACTGTTCTGCAACTTTCCTCCAGCCTTCTTCAGTGGTGGGACACTGGAGGAGCTCCTCCACGTATTCTTCGATGATGGCCTGCACCACTTCTCTGACCACAATGCTGATGGTGTTGTGTGGCACCGTCCACGCATACTGCATGTTTCTGTATGTGGTCCCAGAGGCCAGGTGCCACAGAGTCAGTGCCACCTTCAGTCCAGGTTCCAGGCTGGGATGGAAGTTGGTGTTTGCCTTGGTCAATCTGGGTCTCAGACGCTCCACAACTTCGTCAAACATGGCTAGTGGCATCCTCATGAAGTTCTGGAATGCACGAGTATCTTCATTCCTCAGCTCCACCATCAGCTTGTCATAGAGTCCAAACTCTGCTCTTCTCCCGATCCATCGTTGGACCCAGACAGTTCTTGGACGTCTCCTTCTCTTTGCGTAGAAAAGGTGAAACAGTCTGAAGAGGGATTGGTTCTGGTGTTGAATGATGGCGGCTACCAAAAGGAGTGTGCGATGATCCATGGTGGAGATCAATGGATGATGTGGAAGAGCAAGAGCAAGGCTGAAGAGGTCTGCACACCAGGGCTGCTGGACTGAAAGTGAGATCCAGGTGATTTCCTCCCCCTTTTTATCGGAAATGTCGGTTTTCTGCTAGGTGTCCTTCCACATACTCTAGGCATACTCCAGACATCCTAAATATCCGAGATACATCCCATATACGAATGTTTTGTCCGTTTTAATGCTTTATATACGAGATGCATCCGCTTACATCCTTTCTATTTCCGTGCTACCAACGCTGTGTAGACGTTCCATGTACTTTTCGCTTCCTCCCTCTTTCCATATTCCGCTGGAGCGGATGCGAGTTGTGCGAATGTCCAGAGGATGCCAAGAGGATACATCAGACGTGTAACAGATGACAATGGATGTAGAATGTTTGTTGCCCGTATGTGTCGCGGATGTACATCATACGAGGCGGAAAGTTCATCCGCTAAAAAGTTTTGTGCAGCTCAAAACTTTTTGAGCGGATGAAATAGCAGTAGACGGATGTTTTACGGATAGAGCATATGAAAGAGGTACGTAGTGAGTACACAACGGATGCATCACATTTTCCAATGGATGGCAAGCTTTTTTGTCCGTTTTACATCCTCTTTGCATCCATTGGTTCAGTGTGATGGGCTTTAGGACTGAAGGTTTGCTTATAAGCAAATTCAGAGCAGACTCACGGCAAGCAAATTTGAGAGACTGAGCTAGCCGATGGCAGATAGATAGATCACTGAATGATTCTGTGAGCAACTCAATCTGCCTGGTTTGCCTGATTTTGGGTAAAAGTTGCTCTTTTTTAAAAAATAAAAAATTCAATATTTACATGCATGGTGTGTTGTGAATTAATTTTATGAGTTTGCTTGCAAGCAAATTTTATGTGATAGACTGAGCTAGCCAATGGCAGATAGATAGATCTCTGAATGAATCTGTGATTCTGTGAGCAACTCAGTCTGACTGACTGCTTTGCCTGATTTTGGGTAAAAGTTTCTCTTTTTTTATAAAAAATTCAATATCTATATAAATATAATATTTACATACAAGCCATGCCCATGCCAGTCACATGACCACCAAGCCACACCCACAAATTGGGCCATGTCCACAGAACCAGTTAGTGATCCCTGGAATCTAAAATTATGTGTTTGGTGGTCCCTGAGGTCCAAAGGGTTGGCAACCCCTGGTCTAGGGTCTCCTGCTTGAGCAGGGGGCTGGACTAGAAGACCTCCAAGGTCCCTTCCTGCTCTATTCTAATTGATTAAACTATAAATAGCAGAATAACCCTTAAATGATAATCACATTGAGGACAGACTATTAACAATCCTAAACAGAGAAGTTCAGGAATAACTGACTTGTTGTTTATCTGCATCCCAAAGTAAATCATTTCATATAGTTTGTTTACTATAAAGTCCTCACTGTGGCCATGGATCAACTGAAGTTTAAGGAGGAGCACCTGAGGAAGAAGTGGTAAAATGGAGGTGGTGTTGGTGGTTTTAGGTCTGGTTACTTTAACTAGTTAGCATGTCATCCTAACCCAAACAAAGGTTCACTTATAGCTTTGCATCTACTAGTTCTGCCCCCAAAGCAGGCAAGGATAACCCCAAGAAGATCTGTTTCTGCAGCAGTGTTTTCATTGCTTGTGTTTTGCTTTTGCACTATATGTGATGAATCCAGTTGTGGTTGTTTGCAAATAATAACAGTATGGGAAAACCCAGCTTGTGCAAACATAGAGGGATAGCTGGCTTTAAATGGGTTGGTTCTTTTGAAATGGGTTGGTTCTAAGGTGCAACATGTTAATCCATTCATTCAAAGGGGCATTTGAAGTTGATATTGTGAAGTCCCTCATACTCCTCATAATTGCAGCTAGTACCTTCAGAATTCTCTGCAAAGTATTAATGGTTATGGCCAGGATATTGGCTGCAAAACAGAAAATAAGATGTAAACCTTGTTTAGACATGAAATCTACCTGTCTCCTATAGATTGTTTTCTTCCCTCTCAGCCTAGTAGATATCTTGTCTTAATCAAATTAAGTATGTGATCAGAAGGTGAGAAAATTGCCTTATAGGTCAGAAGTTTCCCATCTCCCATGTAGAATATGTTATTTTTTAAAAGCCACACACAATATTGTTCTCTACAATTATATCCAGATTTGCAAAATAGTGTGCAGGACTAATTATAAAAGCCACGGTCTATCTACTTAGTCTACTAATGTGGAATGAGTTTAAGGCCTTTAGTAGATACACTACATTAGGATGGAGAAGATAGTATTATGCTTGCTTACATTTGCATATACCAAATTATTTCCTTTAAAAGAATAGGATCCCTTATCTTGCAGAAGCATGCAGTCTTTTTATTAATGTCTTAATAAATCAAAGAGTGTAAGGAATAATGATTGAGAATTTTGATTAAAAATAGTTAGACCCAACTTTAAGATTGTGTTCAGTCACAGAAACTTACTGGGGCCAGTCACTCTCATCACAATCTATTTTATAGGATTATTTTTGTGAGGACTGAAAAAAAGGGAAACCCCAGTATAAACTGCCTTGAGTCAGATGGGATCTCAAACAAATAAATACACACCAACATGGCGAATTGTATTCATCTGTCATCATTCAATTTGATAATTTTACAAGAACAATTCCAGAATGTCACAGAAATTCATATAATGTAATTATTGACTAGGCATGTCTATCCACTAGAAATCAAATTAGATGAAATTCACCCTGCTGATTTCATTGGAATCTCTTACATACAGTACAACTAGTGAATAAATATCTGGTGAAAACTGTAAACATTTGAATTGATACAATAAACATTTTGAGAATTGTGGTTGAATGCAACGCATAGTTATGATAGTCTGATTTTAATCAGCTCCTTTAATGATGTCTACTGTAATTAAATGATGACGTTTTACAGGGCACATAGATTGCTGGGGAATGTAAAAATAACATCTGTAAAATTATGGTAAACTATCATATTAGACTGTTTGAGGAGGAACAGATTTTGTCCTTTATTTTAGGTGGATGACAACAGAAAATTGATACGTTGCATTCAAAGTCCACAAAATTGGGAACTGAAAGGCTGGATTAACACTTCATGCTAAGCAACCATTCAGTAAATAAGTCAAAGTGGTTGAGTTTACATTTTACTGTAAGCTACAATATGTTTTGGAAAACCCTTAAATTAAGCTCATTCTCATAAGTTAGTTGGTTAGTTAGTTTATTTTATTGTCATTGCACCTCGTACAATAAAATCAAACTCCATCTTCAGTGCACACCATGACCATGACCATGAAAATAAACACAAACACACATCCCTCATCTTTCACACATTGAACTGGAAACCCCTGACACCACACCAACACTGCACTATACAGCAGAATTCAAAAGAGCTACTGCCCTGGGTAGAAGCTGTTTTTCAGTCTATTTGTCCTTGTTTTTATTATTCTGTACCATCTGCCAGATGGTAATAGTTCAAAAAAAGGGTTCCCAGGATGAGATGGATCTTTGAGAATGTTTTGAACTTTCTTAAGGCAACGGGAGTTATAAAGCTCTTCCAAAGAGGGGAGAGGGCAACCAATGATCTTCTGGGCAATGATGTTAGCCCTCTGGAATTTTGTCCTATCTGCCCCTGTGCAATTGGTAAACCATACAGAGATGCAGTATGTTAAATTGCTCTCTATGGTGCAGCGGTAGAAGGTCACCAGCAGTTTTTCATTCAGTTGTTGTTTTCTGAGAAGTCTCAGGTAGTATAATCTCTGCTGGGCCCTTTTGACCAGAGCTGCAACGTGGGCACCCCAGGTCAGGTCCTCTTTTGTGGTAACACCCAGAAACTTAAAACTGGCCACTTGCTCCACTCGGTCTCCATTGATAAGCAAGGACTAGATGTCTGGTCTGTTCCTTCTATAATTCACTATACACTCCTTGGTCTTATTGGTTTTGAGGACCAAGTTATTGTCTCCATACCACGAAAGCAACCGGTCCACCTCATCTTGGTAGGCATATTCATCTCCCCCAGAGATAAGTCCCACCATTGTTGTATCATTTGCAAATTTAGCAATAGTATTACTAGCGTGAGTGGGAATGCAGTCATTCACATAAAGAGTATAGGAACTCAACACACAACCCTGTGGTGTACCAGTGTTAAGAAAAAGGGCTGAAGAGATATGATTACCTAATCTGACCCTCTGTGAGCGGCCAGACAGGAAATCCATAAGCCAAAGGTAGATTGAATTAGAAAGCCCAAGGTCCAGAAGTTTAGACACTAGTCTATGTGGAAGAATTGTGTTAAACACAGAACTAAAATCCACAAAAAGCATCCTCACATAGCCCCCCTGCTGTTCTAGATGAGTCAGAGCAGTGTGACGAGCGATGGCCATAGTGTCCTCTGTAGATCTATTTTTTCTGTATGCAAACTGGTGTTTATCAAATGTATGTGGAAGACCAGAAATGATGTGCCAGCAGACCAATTTCTCAAAGCACTTCATGATGATAGGAGTGAGTGCCACTTGTCTGTAATCGTTGAGGTTATTGATAGGGAACTTCTTTGGCAGCAGAACAATGGTGGAAGCCTTCAAACAAGATGGAATAGTAGACTGGGATAAAGACTGATTGAAGATCCTGGTAAAGACTCCAGCCAACTGATCAGCACAGTCTTTAAGCATTCAGCCAGAGATACCATCAGGACCGGCAGCTTTTCTAGGGTCCACAGCCCTCAGAATGCTCCTCACCTCCTGTTCCTCCACAATGAGGTGGGGACTATAGTTGGTTGGTAGTTGTGTTTTATTTGTCTCTGATGTCTCCACTTCAAAGCGAGCAAAGAAATGATTCAGTTCCTCTGCCAATGAAGCATCCCTCTCAGCAGGGATGACATTGGTCAGTTGATGGTTTGTAATTTGTTGAATCCTTTGCCACACCTGCCTCATGTTATTGCTGTAAAAATTATCCTCAATCTTCCTCTTATAATCAGTCTTGGCCTTCCGAATACCTTTCTTCAGATTAGCTCTGGCAGCACTGTATCTTGCCCCATCACTGGACCTAAAGACCTTGGTCCTGTCACGCAAGAGGCGCTAGACTTCCTTGGTCATCCAGGGTTTCTGATTGGGATAGATCCTAATATGTTTATCCACAGTGATAGTATCTGTGCAGTGTTTGATATAGCACAGAACAGTTGTAGTGTGCACCTCTAGGTCAGAGTGGTAAAAGATGTCCCAATTTGTGTTCTCAAAACAATCCTGAAGTTGTTGGGAAGCATCTTCTGTCCAAGATTTCACTGTCTTTATTATAGGCAGAGCCAGCCTCTTAAGAGGGATGTACGCTGGTGCTAAAAGCAGTGACATATGGTCTGATTGTCCCAAATGTGGTAATTGTATAATCTTATAGCCATGTTTGATGTTGGTATATACTTTGTCCAATATTTTTGCTCTTCTAATAGCACACTTAACATGCTGATAGAATTTAGGGAGCACTTCTTGAGAGCTCCCCATTGTGAAAATACGGAAAACCTGAAGATCTGCATGTTACCATATTGCGTGGAAATCATCTGAGACCCAGTACTCTTTCCCCTGGCCTTTGGAAACTCTAGAGGGCACACCCCTTACATAGCACTTGTGTTTGTTGTTGTGCATGAATATTTTCTACAGCAAACACTGGGGAATAGACAACTGATTTTAGGAGAGCAGTTCTACATGCTGTTCCTACTCATGCAATATAAGTAAGAAACATGCAGCCTTAAACATCCAAATTCATTGGGGCTCTTGATCCACGATCCTCTTTGCTTGTGAAGGCAGACAGGGAGTTTCCTGAGGATAAGTTTTAGCATCAGTGATTGCTTCTCGAAGTGAGGGGTTTTTTCTTCATTTCTTAAAGAGATTTTGGCTCATCCATTCTTCAAAAAGGAATTTCTGATCCCATGATTCTGGACATCATTCATTCAGTATCTGACCTCCTCTTTTGAGAGAAGGTGATTGAGAAGATAGTTGTGCAGCAGATAGCCTTGCATCAAGCATATTATTTGGATTTTTTTTTTTAGTTAGGATGTAGACTGAATATAATATGAAATGGCGTTGGTCATGCTTTTGGATGATCCATGGCATGAACAAGAGAGTGACTCTGGGACAGTGGTATCCATTTTTCCTTTATTTAACTTATTTGGTTTCAATAGCAAAGTATCCTTCTGGACTGATTCAGAGGATTGGAGGTGGCTAACAGAGTATTGTGCTTGTTCACCTTCTTTCTATAGGGTCGGTTCCAGTCAGTGGTGATTGGGAAGGAGAGTTCCTTCCCTTTGTCCTACTATGTGTGTTCCACAGGGGTTAGTGTTCTTCCCTGTCCTATTTAACATTTTCATTAGAGGCTGGCTGAGCTCATCCATTGCCATGGGGTGAGGCACCACCAGTATGATACTCATGTATACATCTGCACACCTGGTGAATTAAGTGACTCTGTAGACATCCCATACTGGTATCTGTAAGCTGTGAGCATCTGGATGGGGAACCACAGGCTTCGATTGAACCCTGGCAAGATTGAGTGTCTTTGGGTATTGAGCCACTTTCGTTTTGGGACTTTATTTTACAAAGTGGCATTCTAATGTGAATTGGCATGCAAGAGTGATAAAAGCTTAGGTGATTTATCACCTTCTTAAGAGTTTAGCTTTTTAATTTTTAATTTATTTTTATTTATCCTGAAATCTTAGTGGATGTTGTTTGGGAGTGTCCTGAGTACCATGCTGCTTCCATTCCACATCAATCAGAATGGCTTCAGAAAGTGTGTGGAGGTCATGAATTTGTTCTCTAGATACATATTATTTTTATACTATTGTTTTTTTCCTGTTTCTTTTGGTTGCCTAGCTGTATGTGATGCATTTTCATATATGTCCTAACCATGTAGACCATGATTCATTTCAAAAACGGTGCTTGGATACAAGTTGGTTTCCAAATGTAAACAAACTAAAATACACTCTTATGAGTTAAAATTGTTATTCAGTAACTTGAGTAAGGTCTTGTGGCCTAAAAAGGATTAAGGTCTTGCTTTCCTCTTTGCATGCCTTATATTTTAGTAACAGGAAATGTGGTCAATTGAAATGTTCTGTTTTTCCTGAAAGATTCAACATTAGCAGGTGTTAGTTGCATTGATAGAAAAGCATCCAACTGCTTAACAAAGGCTATGCCCTAGGAAATAGTATTAGTTGTAGTATTTTCAGATTCAAAAGAACTTTTGAATCCCTTTTCCTGCATTGAAATTTATTATGGAGTACCCAAATGAAAGTCATCCATTCTAACTACGTCACCAATATGAGAATCAATCTAGATTGCTTATTCTAAAAAATGTAGGAAGCACCAATCCTGTATTTGCAAAATGAAAGGAATGTGTATGCACATATTCTTAGTAGTAGATCCAAAACATACATGCCTAGTGTGGCTGGGCCACTAAAGTTTTGGAGGCTTGTTGTATAGCAGTACAAGAACTAACAAACAGTGGAGGATAGGGGAACCTGGCATGCTATGGTCCATGGAGTTGGGTATGATTTAACAACTGAACAACAACAACAAGAGCTAAACTAGTAATGATGTGAAATGCATCCTTTGATTTAATATGGAATTTTGAAAAGCAGTATTGGTCAGTGTGATAATTAGAATAAGTCATTGGAACCACTGGAAGTATTTGTGTCAAAGCAAGTGGAGATGCTCCTGAAAGAAAGACTGACTGGAGGAACCTGACAGAACAGTTTAGCAGATCCTTCAATCTGGCAGCGCTATGCTTTAAATTCCCCCCCACATTATACTCTTTTAGAAAATTGTGATAACCGAAAAATGACATACTGAATTGCTACTAGGGCAGTTTTCTCTCTGTCTCTAATTAAGAAAAAAACCTTAGCTATTGTATTGGACTGTTTGAGGAGGAACAGATTTTGTCCTTTATTTTAGGTGGATGACAACAGAAAATTGATACGTTACATTCAAAGTCCACAAAATTGGGAACTGAAAGGCTGGATTAACACTTCATGCTAAGCAACCATTCAGTAAATAAGTCAAAGTGGTTGAGTTTACATTTTACTGTAAGCCACAATATGTTTTGGAAAACCCTTAAATTAAGCTCATTCTCATAAGTTAGTTAGTTTACTTTATTGTCATTGCACCTCATATAACGAAATCAAACACCATCTTCAGTGCATATCATGACCATGACCATGAAAATAAAATCAGATTGTAATTATTAAAAGAAATTTCAGAGGACATAAGAAAGCTAATGGAACGTACACATTGTGTATTGGCCTTCATTTTCCTGACAAAATATTATTTAAATTTCAGATGGACTAGTGAATGGGTAGTTTTCAATTTCGGTTGTAAACATGAAAATGAGCAAGCTATTCTTTAGTTGATATATCAACAGATCTAATTTCAACTTCCTCAAATGCTTTGCCTGACATGTTTTTCGAATTAGGTTAGAACTCTATCTGCAATCACTATTTTAATTTACTAGGAGAATGGAAATATGCAAGCCGATCTGATTTTCCCTCAAAACAAAACAACCACCCTAAAACCCAATGACTTTTCCAGCTGTTGTGGCTAGGGCTGTTTTCCTGTTACAATAACAGCAGAATGCAAAAAGTCTAAAGCTCTATCATTATGGTTCTTAGAATATTTTCCCTTAGTACATTTTGTTAACGTGAAATATCCAGAATGTTGGAAATAACAGCCTAAGAAAACAGGCTGCCACAAATTTCCTCCAGTGGTACTATGAGACATAATTTATACAGTAAGATTTATGAAGCCCTATTTTTAGTTTTCGTGTAGATTTTTAGCATTGCTTGTTGATGCTGCTTTTTCAGCTCAACTCGTCACTTTTGGAGAAAGTGACAGTAAAGAATCAAGCAGAATTCCCTGGTAGAGCACATCAGGGAACATAGGCCTGTCATTTGGGGACAGTTACATAGTTGTTCCATTCATATTTCTGCAAATGTAACATTCTGGCTAGGGGATACTCAAACAGAAAGAAATCAGCAATCAGAAAGGGATCAACCAATCAGCATGCAAGATGCATTCTTCTGCACAACCTACATTTGGGAGGTATATATGTCAGCCCATTTGCAGCCATCTGCAACTTATGCTAATCCCTCAACACCTTCACAGCTTAGGTACGCACACTTATATGCGGGCAACTCTAAAACAAGCTTCACTCAGAATCCTTGAGACTCTAATCATACCTAGCCAATATAAAACTAAATGTTGCTCAATAACTCCAAATATATCCTTCAAGTTCAAACATATCAAGAGCAGCAAGCTGAGAACAAAGGAGCTAACAGATTCCAAATGCCAGAAGAACAAGAGTCATTGACTGAGATGGGCATCCACAGAAATTGAAAAAACAAGTAAAATAAACAAACTAGGGAACCCAGTTTATGTGTTACACTAAGTAAACTAGGGATGGGCAATCCTCACGTTGTTAGCCACCAAACTACGCATGCTTCCTCAGTACTGCTTGTCAGAATTAAATCATCAGAGTTAATGTTTACCTTCTGCAGCCAACCATATGAACTTTAATAGGGCAAATCAAATTGAGAAATTTACAGTACAATTTTAATACAATAATGTTCAAAATTAAATATCCATCAACGGCTGCCCAACTATTACAAAGGGTGAAGAAAGAGCTAAAATTCTAAAAAATAAAAAAGATAATAATAGTGAACATGAACTAAACAGGCAACATGTAATTTCTTCCCTTATCCTTGTTTGTATTGCTGAAGACCAAGATCCCATTTTAATCACAACATTGATTCACAATTTGCCTGACATAGAACTCCATTTTCTTTCAAGTGGTTTCTCCATTTTTACAAAGGATTGGGAAAATGTAAGATTTTTGAAATTTAGTTTTTGGTTGAAAAGGTGCAAAGTATTATTAGAAAATGTGGAAATGCAGATCTATAAACACTTATGTATAAACAGAAAACAGATGTCTTTACAAATGCAAATAATTGCAATTGATCTAGTAAGAAACAAATTAAGCTTATCTCTCCAGTGTTTGCACAATATCCATTCCAGTTACATAGTTCTGTTTAGGTTTATTATTACTGTGGTTTTGTACTGTTCTCTAACTTACATGACATATAAAATGATAAATGGAGTGTTGACATGTCCATCCCATGCATAAAATTAATGATTCTGTTAGGATAACTGCCAATAGTAAACTTTGAAAAACAAAATAGGAACACTCAAAATTAGTTCCTGCTTTGTGCAATTCTTTAAAAAGTGCAGCAGAGAGCAAAGGCCAGAGCAGAAAAATGTAATTGTATGAAAGAAAAAAAACAATGAAGTTTCAATTTTTAAAGATCAAAAATTAATTTTTAATTAAAATAAAGCAGGTATTATGCCATGTGCACATAACGCTATGGGTGAATGGTTGGTGCAGCAATAAAATATTGTTAATGTTGCAAACACTTAAATTTAGAAGTAGAGTAAATAATTGCCATGCAAATGTTCAAGGACGCAGGCTTTCTCTCTGGCAAACAAAATTATTTGGTTTGCCCAAAGGTTCCCGAAAAATAACATTCAAAACTGCAGAAATCTTCTAGGCTTGAGTACTACAGCTTTAATTATTCAAATAACTCCTTCACCCTCCAATATTATTGGAATAGTCTGTAGGTGTTTCTGAAGAGTATAATTTTGGGGTTTGCTGTATGAAGATTTGAAAAAATGGCAGGAAATCTCAACATTATTGTTTTTACTGAACTCATGGCTGCAAAATTTGTTTTTTCATCTGCTCAGAGAATCAAGATTTTCTACCCTTGTGAGATATTGCTAAACATGGAGAATTTCCAGTCTAGTGTGCATGACAAAAAGGAAAGGGTGGTGAGTTTAATAGAAATCAGAGCCCAGATATGTGTTTCATGCATATCCTAGTGAGTCAGTGGGGAATGAGAAATCAGATTAGAATTTCAGTGCAGTATGAGGTTCTGAACTTAACAAGCAACTGCAACTACTTGTTTTAAATGATTTACCTACTAAGCTCTCACTTGTTTAACCACGATTCACTGAATAAACTCCAGTGGCTGCAGTTTATTCTATAACGTTTCACAAAAAGCAAACAAAGCTTAGTTTAGGGCGGGTGTCAGCAACCCATGGCTCTGGATTGGCTCTTTGGGCCCTCTGCTGTGGCTCCATGTTGGGTGATCCCACCATTGGCTGGTCCCACCCCTTGCCCTCCTCTCCCAGTCACTCCTCGCCTGACTTGAGAAGGTAAAACACAAAAAACAGAAATGAGAAGGAGGGAGAGAGACTCATTTCCCACAGAAAATACCGGGAGCCACAAAACCTGGATAGGCATGGTTGGGGGGGGGGAGTGTCATGTGACTGGGTGGGACTGACATTGAGTTGGCCATGCCCTCCCAGGTTTTAAGGCCCCCCATGTTTTCTGTGGGAAACGAGTCCAAATGATTCTATGTGTGTTTAAGGTTGCAGGCCCCTGGTTTAGGGCTTAATGCAGAGTATAAATGCAGCTACAGTTTTCCTTTACATTCGAATAACCATTTTTTTAAAGAGGTAAGAAAATAGCTCTGAATGAGCAGTGTTTTATCCAGGGGAGTGGATTGATTTCATTCAGTGCCAGAAAAGTACTGGATGTATGTACCTCACTTTATATGCATTGTTTTAAGATTAAGGGAAAAAAATAACTGGAAACAATTGGATGAGCTTTAGAATATTTCAAAGGAATGGAAATGTTCAAATGTAAATCCTGGGAAGGGCCTCACAGTGACCAGATATTTTGTAGACGCTTTGTGTATGTGTATGACTACTATATATAGGCTTTTATATCTTGATGAACTCTTACTGAAAATTTGCATCAGTTACAGTTGGACTTGATAACTTTTCTCTGGTTCAGAAAATGATCAAAGGTTACTGCATTTGGATCATGATGTATAGACTGCAGATAGTCCTTGATTTATGACCACAATTGAGCCCAAAATTTCTGCTGCTAAGCAAAACATTTGTTAAGTGAATTTTGCCCCATTTTATGATGTGGCAAGAAAGCACAGCAGTTGTTATTTAGTAACGCAGTTGTTAATTGAATCTGGCTACCCCATTGACTTTGCTTTTCAGAAAGTTGCAAAAGGCAATCACATAATTAGGACACTGCAACCATCATAAATAGTCAGTTGTCAAGTGACTGAATTTTGATCATGTGACTGTGGGGATGCTGCCATGGTCATACATATGAAAAACGGTCATTTTTTCATTGCCATTGTAACTTTGAATGGTTACTTAATAAACTGTTGTAAGTCAAGGACTACCTATATCATGAACCCAGTGCAATAATCTGTTATAATTCACTCCTCTTAAGTTTGGAAACTTTCTGACTACCTTTTGCTGGCCACATTGATATTGAATGCTCAGCTCACTGGGTTTCAGCCAAAACTAGCACTACTGCTCTTATGTGCAGAAGTGGGGGGAGGCAAGCTGATCCTTGACCGAAAGCATAAAATTCTGTCTGCATTTTAAACCTTACCCTCTTGATATTTCCATAGGCATGTGCTTTGTAAAAGAATAATTGCACTACCATTTTGGAAGGTTCTTGCTTGAGAGATTAAAAACCATGGCTTGTGTAACTCAATTGCATCTGGAGATGACAATCTGGACCCTGTCTTTGGGAACATGGACATGCCCCTCCCAAGATTTCCAAGGAGATCTTTGCCTCCTTTAGTTCTTGGCTTCCCTTTCCCTCCCCAGCTGGGGACAAGGAGAGAAGTCAAGCACATTAATTGAAAAACTTGGCTGCCATTCACCTTAAACAACTGCAATATGCATGCCAGAGATTCAAGACCAAATCTGGAAATGTGCTAGTAAGACGCAGGGGGTTGGGGTTGTTGGGTGGGGAGAATTTATTTCTCCAATCTTTTGAAATATATACGCAATTAAAAAGATTGCTTCTATCAAATGTTTCTATAGAAGTTTGCTTCTCAGACATTTTTCCATGAGATGTCATTCTCCTGTAACAAACCCTTAATTGGCTATTGTGTCCTGCTGTATTTGTGAAGAACAAATAGCCAGTCCATGCATTGAAATGCACCTATTTTCAAGACATGGAAGTATTCATGATGTTTTCTTTGGTATTTATTCTTTGGTCTTTATGTTATTAAAAATATGAGAGAATATAGTAGTAGGAAATCAAATCTGAGAGATTACAGTAATAGGAAATATTTCAACTGCAACAGGGAAGGTCAGTCATAGATGTCTCCATCCACTGTACAAACTTCCATTTCCTAAAAAGAAGACTCAGTTTTTATAGAGAGATATACAGTATATAGAGTTAGGTATGTGATATTTTAAATCTGATTTCCTACTACTGTAATCTCTGATTATACATATGGCACAAACCTTTAGAAAAACAATGAAAATTAGGCTGTTTCCTTTGGGTCAAGATACATAGAATTCTTACATGGAAGGGTATAATAAATTTGAATACCTGATAATTAATTAATTGTTATATTTATTTTTAGTTTGTGATAATTTGTTCAGGATATTTTTGTTTACCAATTTACTGCATGCTACTAAAGTTGCATTGTTTGAATGGAGCAACTATATACAAGCTTGAAATAAATCAATAATGTGAGCAAAACTGGACATAGAACATGACAGGTCAAAGTTTCCCATGGAGCTTCTTTAACCAGGGTTTCCCCTGCTTGAGTCCCAAATTAAGTGCTATACCACACAGATTCTCAATAGCGATAGTCTTTCTCTTTTTAGAAGCAGGGGGGAAATAGATTTGTAACTCTGCATGTCACCTGGAATCAGATAAGTAAAAGTGTTATGCTTGAGGACTATTATGGAGCTAATCAAATACACTGGTACAAGAACAAAGAGATTTCTTTAAGATATCCTGTCTCATTATGTTTTTAAGGCCAGAACCAAGATTAGATCAGATAAAACAAAAGGCTATTTGGTCAGGGAATATAATCATTCATAATAGAATCTTACATTGCTTCTCAGTATATAAAGTGGTACTCATCTGCTCTGAAACTCATTCAATTTGATACTCAACATATTTTGACCTAAAACTTTTCTCCCAGCACTCATCGTTTTATACTCAACGCGCAAGCTAAAACTTGTCAGTGCCGGCTACCTTGTGACTCACAACCTAATTTCTCATGGGAAAAAATAGTTTGGTACCTATTGTTTTTGGTATTCACATCCTCACATCCTGGACATAAACTGTTTCAACTCCTTTCCTCAAAGTGACGCTATGTAGAGCACTGCACACCAGAACGAGACACAAGAACAGTTTTTTCCCAAAAGCCATCACTCTGCTAAACAAATAATTCCTTCAACCCTGTTCAACTATTACAAAGTCTGCACTACTATTACTGTTAATCTTGTTGTCACTCCTTATCACCCATACCCTCCCACTTGTGACTGTATGACTGTAATTTTGTCGCTTGTATAATACGATTTATATTGACTGTTTCCCAATATGATTAATTGCTTATTGTACGCTATGACTATAATTAAGTATTGTATCTTATGATTCTCGACTCCTGACAAATGTATCTTTTCTTTTATGTATACTGAGAGTATTTACACCAAGACAAACTCCTCGTGTGTCCAACTACACTTGGCCAATAAAGAATTCTATTCTATTCTTCTATTCATTGCACCTCTCAGAACCAATTAATGATGAGTACCGAGGTACCACTGTATAGTCCTATGTAGTTCTATAGTTCTTTTGCAGAAAATGTTTTCTAAAGTAGTTTGGGAATAGGACTCATGCCCTTGTGAAGGGTAAGCAAAATGGAGGCTGAAAGTGATATATTTAACATACCTTTTCAGGAAAGACTGAAGCAGTGATCAAAAACTTCAGCCCACACTATAAGCGCCAATATGCTGTATCCTTTTGCAAGCACATCCAGAATGAACTGGAACAAAATAGAGATCTGCAGTCTCAATTCTTAAAAATAAAGGTAACAAGAAATATTATCATATTTTTATGTTTCCATCCCATGTTTTAGGCAGTTAGTATCAGTCTTGCAAGGTGGACTAGTAGAAACACAGTCAGATAAGTTAATTCTACTCTATTGTAAAGTTACATAAACAAAGTCTCATAAGTCTCAAAATATACTTCTTTCCTTGTCCCTCTTTACAGCCCATTAAAATCAGGAGAGTCCCTTCGGAACTATTTGCCCCAGCTACATTGCTGCTGCAGGCTAAGCTTTTATCTGACCATTTACTTGGCTTCATCTCTTTGCTCAATCTCCCAAGATCATCCCCACATACCATTACCATTGGCCATATCTTTGTTGTGCATGTTCCAGTTATTTCTCTGAGTTCAGCTGCACTAGATCCTTCCTACCCTCAGTAATCCAGACTCTTTGTAGTTGTTGTTATATCACAATCTGGCAAATTGTGTTTGAAGGTTCTAGTCGGCTATGAGGGTTACTGATTGATCATGCCCTCATTTGTGCTCTAGTTCAGAAATCAAATGGGGTGCAGTGGCTCAGTGATTAAAATGCTGAGCTTGTCGATCAGAAAGGTCGGCATTTCAGCGGTTCGAATCCCTAACATCATGTAACGGAATGAGCTCCCATTATTTATCCCAGCTTCTGGGATAACAGTTAAAAAACATGTAAAAATGCAAGTAGAAAAATAGGACCACTTTGATGGGAAGGTAACAGTGTTCCATGCACCTTTGGCATTTAGTCATGCCGGCCACATGACTATGGAGATGTCTTTGGACAGCTCTGGCTCTTCAGTTTTGTAACGGAGATGTGCACCACCCTCTAGAGCTGGAAATGACTGGCATGTATGTGCGAGGGGAACCTTTTGTTGTGACCAAGGCTCCCTGAGACAGTAACAATCACATGCTGTTCCCAAAAACCTTGTTTTTATTTAGATGGCTGTGAATTATATGCATTCACAGCCCGTAATGAGTCCCAAACAGTTTATGAATAGTCCAACAGAAGTCTGCCACAGTCTTTTGGGATAAAGCTGATAAGCACCCACCTTTATCTCCCTTGAAATGCTGCCAACAACTAAATTGCGAATTAGCTGTACAAGGCCAAATGGAGCACAAAGTCAACACAGAGCTTCAGATTTTAAACTGATCAGAACGAACAAAGTTGCTTCCTGTAAAGGCTTTTGTCCCTTTGTTCCTCCTTTATGTCATATGGGAGGGCCCAGTTATCTCCAAGTCTTACTCCCGAGTTGCCCCTTTTGTCTTAACTGTTCTTGCCTTTTGGCAGCTCTGTGCAAGCGCACACTGGGAATAGGCTACCCCGTTCCTTTGCCTCACTGATGTCAGATTCTGGAGGCTCCGGAGTTGGCACATAACACTCAGATGGCCCTGGCCCTATCTCTGTGTCAGACACAGATCCTTCCTCTGAATCCTCCCCAGACTTCAGGACTGGCCCATGTTCCCCCCCACTGTCCGACTCTGATGCCAGCTCCACAGGCCACTGGCGGACCACACCATCTTTACACTTATCTTTATCACACATCAAGCTAAGCCAGAATATGATTTCATTTGGTGCATTATGCAAAAATGATTTTGATGCGTGAATGATTTATACCTTAGTCAAGCTGCCAATTTATCTAGTTTTGGTTTGTTTAATCAACCAGTATTGAGGAAATATGGTTCAGTATAGTACAGTTACCCTCTTTGAATTACAGCTATTTCACAAGAGCCTAAAATACTATATTTGTTCTACTCCACATACAAATCAAAACACAAGTCTTCCCAAGAACTCTGTTGAACCACAAATTATGAAAATTCCTAAGCAAAAAGTATCAGCATGGGTAGGGTAGAGAAAATGAAAACATTTAAAAATAGGCTTCATTGTGAAACAATCCAAGAGTTTGTTGGAGTTAGACAGCTAATAAATTTAATGAATTAACTAACTAGCCAAGTAAACAAATACTGTAAATTGGTTTTGTTTCCAAGACCTTTTCTTCTCAAGTGAATATTGAAAGCAGAATATTCAGGGTTCATTAGAAAGCTGAATTTGAGGATACAGGCCTCAGACATAGTATACTGTAATCTTGTAGTAGCATGAAAATATCATCCATCCATTCATATCAGTACTTTGAAGTTCTACACCAATCTTTCCAAGATGCTAGATCCTTTTCCCCATTTTACAAAAGAAAAGGAACATAATGCTTACAAAAAACTCATTTTGTTTCGTGATGTCATTTTTCCTTAGCCACCTGGATCATCCAGCATGGTCCTTTATGAAGGAGAAGTGTCACATTTTGCTGAAGACCTGAAGAAATGGAAAGAGAGATACATAGTAATTAAAAATAATTGCACTGTGGAAAGCTTTGAAAGCAAAGAGGTAAATGGCTGATTTATTAAGTGCTGAGGCAAGCATGAGGCTTAGCACTGCTGATCTGTTGGGTTCTATTCTGAAATGCAAAAATGAATGACTATACTTTCTGAGCCATTGGGCACATTTGTAACCCTTAGAGCAGTGGTTGCCAATTGGTGGGCCGTGGCCTGCTGGTGGGCTGTGAGAAACTTTGGTGGGCTGCAGAGAAATCTCATCCCCAGAGCACCTCTCCAAAGCAATTAATCCAGGCTGTGCAAAAACACAAGGCTGTGCTGCCCACATGGCACGCAGGAACCCTCCCTACCCACTCACTCCTTAACCAGCAAACTTGCTTGCTAATTTGCTATTCTTCCTTTTTCCAACCATCATCTGTTCTGCTGTGCCTGGAAATTTAGATTAGCTAGGAAGCATGAAATTGTTGGATTTCTTGCTTTCTAACTAGATCTTCAGCTCTGCTTTTAAGCACAGCCAAACCTCCCTTCGGACTGAAGGTTCTATTATTCAGTGCAGACTCATGGCAAGTAAATTTGAGAGACTGAATTAGACAATGGCAGATAGATAGATCACTGAATGATTCTGTGAGCAACTTAATCTGCCTGCCTGCTTTGGCTGATTTTGGGTAAAAGTTGCTCTTTTTTAATAAAAAATTCAATATTAACATACATGGTGTGTTGTGAGTTAATTTTGTGAGTTTGCTTGCAAGCAAATTTTATGTGACAGACTGAGCTATCCAATGGCAGATAGATGAATAGATGAATGAATAGATGAATGAATAGATGAATAGATGAATGAATAGATGAATAGATGAATGAATCTGTGATTCTGTGTGCAACTCAATCTGCCTACCTGCTTTGCCTGATTTTGGGTAAAAGTTGCTCTTTTTTATAAAAAATTCAATATTTATATAAATATTTATAATATTTACATACAAGCCATGCCCAGCCAATCACATGACCACCAAGCCACACAAATTAGGCTATGCCCACAAAATGTGCTATATGACAGACACCCATGACCACCTGTACCACTGCATTTTGCACCAACTGAAGCTTCTGAACACTCTTCAAGGGCTGCTTCATGTACAGCATGTTGCAGAAGCCCAGTTAGGACACTAATCTGAGATTGGTTTGTGGGCTAAAGGGGAGGAGGGGAGAAAAACAATAGAAACTTCATTTAGTGAGACTGGAAAGATATAATTAATTATTCACTTTCCCTAGATAGGCTAAAGAGACAATCTGCCTCATTTACTGACAGTGTCTTTCCGGCTGAAAATGATGTTTATAATAATAATGAAAAATATGTTTATACATGTGAAATGCTTGCGCAACTCGATGAACCCTATTTCCACTTTTCAAAGCATCAATCAGAGTTGCATTCTGGCTACTTCATTATCTAGCTTTTAAATTAACTATCAGGAGAAGGTCTTATAATATAATATCAGAGAGGCCATTCCATTGGTTAATTGTTCTCATGTTAAGAAGTTTCTCCTTAATTCCAGGTTGCTTTTCTCTTGGATTAGTTTCCATCCATTGTTTTGTATCTTGCTTTCTGGTTCTTTGGAAAATTTATTTACCTCCTATTCTGGATTTTGAAATTTAAGTGTTGTTCATATTGTCTCATTCATTTTTAGCATCCACTTTATAAGTTGAGGGTGCCTTTTTGGATTTTTTGGTTTTAAAGAAAACCTTTATTAATTTTTCTTAATTCTAGGCATTCCAGAAAGGAGTAAGTTCAAAAACTTGTGTTCTCCCTGTTGGAGGCAAAGTGCTAATTACAGGGGAAGAATATAACATGCTATCTGACAAGCATTTTCCAGAACCTAATGGTAAGGTATAGCCCATTCCTCTTTATATTTTCTCCTACTTTGTGTATTAATTGATGTTCTCTTTCCAGTGTTACATTGTCTTTATAAAGAGTTATATACATATTCTAAAGGCATACATTTAATAAACTTATCTGTCTTACACGATAAAGTATTGTCCTGTGATTGCCCTGAAATTTACATATAGTTTGAGTCGTATCAAACTCAAAATCTAGAGCAATAATAGAAGCTGAATAAAAGCAAAGAAAGTAAGGGACAGAGTCATGATCAAAGTCAAGTAAACACTAATATTCAAGAAAACAGGCACAGATGCACAATCCTGATGCCAGAGACAAACTACTCAGATTAGGGATGGTATGTGTGCATGCATGCATATATTAAATTTATATAACTGCTCATCTGATGCACATAACTTATACATTCTGAATCTGGATAACTGTGCATCCAGACTAAGGAATCTGCTCACTGAATGCTCAGATAAGCTGATGCTACAACCTGGGTGGTATCTAGACCACATAGAGTTACAATGAAAACTGAGCATTGGTGGCACAAATGTTAAGGCAAGATTACCTGTCTACTGGGAATTTGTCTATAATTATATGTAAACCTGATGGAATGACTAAAAACATAAATGTATGCATATTTTTAAGGTTCCAGTGAAAAGGAGAATACCCAGGCCTTTGTTGTCCCTCCAAAGGAATTTCCAGTCTACCTATGGCAGCCTTTCCTTAGACATAGTTATTACTGTTTTCCGGATTCAGAAGCCCAGAAGCAATTCAGCACCATGTTGAACGATTGCATCAGGCACTTAAATCATGGTGAGTCTAGCAGACATAATCTGATAATTTTGCTATTGTTTTGCCTTTCAGGAAAAGATCAGTTTGATCACTGGTTGCTAACCAATATATGTAGCAAAATTAAAATATATTCTCTTCTTTATCATGATAAGTAATTACATGCTTAGAGTTGACTCAACAACTTCTAAATGAGAGTGATATGGTTTCATGGTATGTACACTCTTAACTCTTTAAGCATTGGCTTGTGGGTGGTAGATGGAGAAACCAACTGTGTTGACAGTAGCAAAATCATCTATATTGTGGGAAATCATATATATTGTGGGAAGAACTTGTCTGGTAATTCAGTCAAACATGAAGAAGGCAAACACTAGGTTGGGAATCCTATTATTTATTTCCTTACCCTGGCAAGGAAAGAAAGTTGTAGAGTTACTACCAACAATGTAGTTTGTAGCTTCAAACTTTGTCCAATCTTTGTCCATTAGAGAAAATACTTTCTTATTTCTTATTTATTGGCTCTTCAGAGCATAAGATTTGCCAGAAAGTGGTGATACCAGAGAAGCATGTAGACCTCACAGTGGTTTGCCATACTGATCAGACCTCCAAATGCTGTGGCAGCTTCTGAACATAATGTTGAAATGTAGAATACTCTTATTCAGAAAGCCTGATATGCTTTTAATTTCCTAAATTACATACATATATACTATATGTCACAAAAGAGCAGAAAGGGGAAAAAATCCAACTATTGTGCTTTAACAATTTCACATGCATTTGAAATTTGCATAACAATTATATTTTAAGACTTCTCAGGAAAAGCCTGTTGCACTTTTTGACACAGATAATATGTGACCCCTGTTTTTCCTCATGCAGAGTAATTAGCCATATCTCTCCAAAACTCCTGAATTGATTTATTCCCTGACCATTCTGCTCTTAAGAAAGTTTTTTCCATCTTTTTTCAATCAGGAAGATTTTCAGAATAATCAGTATGCATTAAGCCTTTTGATTAAATTTCTCCCATTTTGCCAGTGTAAGGGAAAAGGGAGCAAGTTGAAATGGTTAAAGTTACCTTTAACTAAAGCAAAGGGGATATGTGTATTTAGCTGTTTCAGCTTCTTTCTTTTTGGCTTATGGAAGCCTCTGTTAGTTTGTGTAGGCAAATGGGGAATAAGTGGTGGCAAATAGGTAAACACTGTTCTTTCTGAGCCCTTTTTAAAACCAAGTGGGAAACCCAGAGTGGAACATAAAACTGGGATGATCTCAGTTAAAATGTGTTTTATCATCAATATATGGCAAAAAGGTAAGACTCAAGTTTCAGCGTTGAGATAATTTCATACTCAGTATATGATTTCATATGTATTTTGAAATATCTATCAAGTATTGACTGATTTTCAAAACATCACAATTCTAGTGGAATTGGTGGAAGAAACTGGTGATGGAAGGAGAAACCCTTACTCCATGGTCAGTGTTAGGATGTAAATGGCCATGGCAGGCCAAAATATGCTTAAAAAAACCCCAAAGCTGGAAATTCAGGAGTGGTAATCATAATATTTTCCTGTACCATTTTTATCTTCCTTCTTCATGAATGAGGCCCATTCCTTCCAAGCTATAGTTCTGTAACAGAACTGTGAAATATACAGTGTATTTGGCACCGAAAGGTTAAGGAAGATTAAATCCAAGCCTACATATGGTGCTGCAAATCCCACAGGAGGAACACATGATCTGGTATTTTGCAAACTGTTGAATCTGTAAGCTTCAGGGAACATGTTTGGTAAGCAGTCAGCTGAAGTTAATTTCCTGTAAAGCATTCTTAAAGGGAAAGTTTTCCATTTCATGACTTATAATTCCCTTCTTATTCATTTCTCAAAACCTCAATAATAAAGTCATCTGTGTGGAGTCTTATACCTTTTGTTTTGTCCTGGGAAAGTAATAGAAGAGCTCAGCTTTTCCTGGCACGCTGTGAAACTTCTGTGACTCTAGATCTTCAGTAATGCTTTAGTTTGCTCAAAAGGCAGAACTGTTTCCAGACGTGCAATCCTCTTGGTAGTTTTTGTTTTAAACTGAATTTCAAACCATCACTTTGGAGGACAATAGGGTATTTGCAAAATGACCAAAGTAGTGTTTTCAATTTTTGAACAGTTTTGGATTTTTTTTCCTGAAATGTTTGCCCCTTCTCTTCCTCCTCTTCTTCTTGTCAGGGGGGTAGAACTTCCATACTCTAGAAAGTTCTTCCACTTATTAAACATTTGGATACATTGAATTAAGGATTTTCTGGGCTAGATGCTTCTGGTGCCTTTTGTTTTGCTTTTTATGATATACTTGTTGCACAAACTGACATTTCAGCATTCCTAATCATGTGATCTTGTTTTGAGGAAGGAAGTTCATTTCAATATGTTTTTAACTGAAAGTTAGTATGGGATCTAGCAACAAGATGGCAGTGGCTTGACTGATTTCCTTATCTGGCATCAATTACCTTAGGATGCTTATGTGATGAGGTGGACCTTGGGTGATAAGACAAAGAGATGCAGCCAGGGATCCTGCAGCAGGAATGTGGGTGTGGCAAGGAACTTAGAAGACACCCTCTCTAGTTTTGTAAAGGAGCTTGGGGGCGAGATAGAGAATTGTATTTCAGATTTGCAAGATTCTGCTAATGTAACAGTAAAGTAGAATTAGGCCATCTAGTTGTGTTTCCTGTCTGGTGAACCTAGTAATGCTGATATGCTATCTCAGGAAAATAACTAGCACCAATAGAATATTAAGTCTATTTAAAAGCTAAACAGTTATTGATAGCAAGTATAGACACACTGCAACCATTCACTTCTTATCTGAAAAAAAAGAAATACAGGTAGTTCTCAATTTACAACAGTTCATTTAGCGGCCATTCAAAGTTACAATGAATGGTATTGAAAAAAGTGATCGTTTATGATTGTTTTTCACATGACGGTTGCAGCATTCTCATGGTCACATGATCAGGATTCAGACATTTGGCAACTGATTCATATTTATGATAGTTGCAACGTCCTGGGGTCATGTGATTCCCTTTTACGACCTTCTGAACAGCAAAATCAATATAAAGCCAGATTCACTTAACAACTGCCTCACTAACATAACAACTGTAGTGATTCACTTCACCACTGTGGCAAGAAAGGTTGTAAAATGGGGCAAAATTCACTTCACAAATGTTTCACTTAGGAACAGAAATTTGGGGCTCAATTGTGGTCATAAGTTGAGGACTTACCTGCATTAGAAGATAAAAGTTCATTTATTGCATATGCAAAATAAGTAGTTTTTGTATGTGTTCCATAAGTATGCATTATTTTAATGTGGAATTTCTGTTAACTTGAATTCAGTTGACTTTTGGTTCACATAATTCTTCCAAATTCTACAGTATGCGATACTATACATACCTACTGACTTTTTATGAGCACTGATTTGAGAATTACTGTGGTGCAGTTGAATTTAGATTAGAGAGACCAAAATCCAAGTCCAGTTTCAGCCCTCAGAACTCATTGGACTGGTACTTTTTCTCAGACCAGTTATGTGAGGAAAAACTGAAGGTGCTCTCTATTATCATGTTGAGAGGTTGAAGACAGACAGATAAAAATATAAAATTAAATAATTTATTAGGTAGGTTAGAATTTCTAGAGCATTTTAAAGATATTGTACCAATTCACCAGAGGTAAAAGCAATTCATGGAATTGTATTTCTTCTCTTGAGCAATTTTGCTAATCTTCTCTTTCATCTTGACTAAAATTCTCTAGATGCTTTATCTAAAGAAGAAACATATTCACTTTGAGATTTATTATTGGAAACATTTCTATGGTAATTTGGTTGTTATCATCCTTGGGTCCTTGAAATTGTGGAAGTTGTGGAAGTACAAGATTTAAATTCCTAAAATACATTTATATTTATTACCTCCTTCTGTTTTGGGCACCAGGTTTCAGAAAATTCCAGGATCGAAATTACGCAGCACTTATTGCAAATTATTAGGAAGTATTCATACAAATATCAAAACCTGTAACATTTGTATTCAATAATGTGTAACTCAGCATATGAAATGTGCAATTTTTCAACAGCTATAAATACAGCATATGAATACAGGCCTGTATCCTGTTTGGAAGTGACCTCATCTAATTTCTGTTGGTGGTTAGCTGCTTTTCTATCACATGATGTGGCTAAGGAAACCTCTGAGTCTTGGCTCTTTGCATTCTCAAGCAAGTCAGCTCTTCTTAACAAGAGGTGATACTCAGTGGAGCGTCTTTAAAAAGAAAAGTCAAGCTCTCAAGTCTTCCAGGTTAATAAACTGTAGTCAAATGCTGAACCACAAAGCTGCTATTCAAAATTCAACCTCAGAACACTGTAGAATTCTTCTGCATTAAAAAAAGTAAAAAGCAGGAGAAATGATTGCAGCCAAGACTTCCTATAATGCAGCTGGATCCTCAATTACAATAATCTTTTGTAAACATATGAGATTGTACATAACTGGAGCTTGCATCCTTTGCTGAATATTCCATAATTTCTCCTACTATTTTTTTCAAACTTCTCTCTACAAAAGTAAAACATTAATTTTTTTTTAAACACAGTATTCTTGATTCCCAGTTTTCCTAACAGGACTTTTTAAGTACAAAAATTATGAAATTTTGAATAATTCTTCCTAATCCCCATCCTATTCATGTCAGAAGAACTGTTCAAGGTGCTTGCGAGTTAAAAGATTAGCCAATGACATCACCATTGCCCTAGAAACACCTGTCGGGGCTCCTTTCATGTCAATGCAAGGAGCTGGAGCGAATGATGGGAGTCCACCCCACCACGCAGCAGCATTCAAGTCTCAAATGTGGGCATGCTAATTTCCAACCCAACATTCTAACCACAGGAGCCACTGTGCTCCCTTCCCAATCCAATTGCACAGGACAAATTAGGCTTCTAATTTTTTTTTTTTTTTTGAAACCTAGATGACATCTTTAACTTACAAAATTTAACGACAAAGATACCGTCCTATAGCTTGAACTCTAAGAAGCACAAGAAAAGTTCATAGCATCATACAAGTAAGCAACAAGGCCACTTGGCCAGAGCTATGAAATACAATTAGTCTTCTTGTTTCCTCTTTTATAGCTTATGGTTCTAGTCTACATGATTTAAGCACAAAAATGAGCTGACTACCAAAGTTTGAATAAAAAAGGGGGGGCTGTTTAAGGAGCAAGTATAGCATGGAGACTAAGCTCCAAATTAGAAATTCAAATTTTGCCTGTGCTCTTAACTTACTAAGTGCTGTGAAGCAGCTAAATCTGTATCCACTTTTTATCTACCGTATGGAAATCATAACAGATATTTTAAGTGTCTGTTGCAAATATCACTAGATAGTTCACGGGAAATGCATTGGACTTTATAAATTAGTATTTAAAAGATAATAAATTGTTTAATATTTGGGGGGCATCAATACTCCTGCAAGCCACATTGATTAAGAGAGGAAGAAATTGTTGTTCTATTGTGCAGTTGGGGCACCATTTCCTTTTTGTTATGTAAGGTACATCATAATCCTATTAATACTGTTTCCCCAAAGATGGGCTGTGTTATCTGAAAACACTGTAGTGCATAAGGTTGGTGATTCATCATCTGTGTCTCTTTTAACTGAGTTTATTTGTCTTTTGTCACTTCTTCCCTTGATTTCAGAGCAACTAGAGGGGGAATAATTAAAGCAGTTTGTGTTGCCCAATATGAAAGTGGCCTGATAAAGTCATCTTTATCCTGAACAGGCAACGTGTGTCCATGTGGCTTGTTGGTGCCAGAATCTAAGTCCCTGACTACCTTTTTTTCAATGGTCTTTAATCATAAAATTAAATTGGATGCTGGGAAGCAAAGCACCAGCCTGTGGGCTAGAGATAAGAAGCTGATTTGTTTTCTGTAATTGGCTGGAGTACCAACTTCATCACTTGATAAGATTCACACAGAAGCTATTTATCATCACTGCTACCATCTGAAAATTTCCAAATCTGCTCCAACATAAATAAATAGATGATCTCCGATTATTGCTATGACCCCTTAGACTATTATATTAAAAGTGATAACTAGTTAACTATCCTATTTCTCTAGATTTCCTGGGGCCAAAAGTATGGAAATTTGACATATTTTTTGTTGGACATCCTGATTCTTATTCAGAGAGAACTAGTAATAAAAAGGGAAGGGTAGAGAGAAGAACAGGAGTAAAGACTGCTTTTCGGTAAATGTTTGCAACATTGGAAGACTAATAAACAGTTGTATGTTTAAATGCCAGCTCATAGCTCTTATTTCTCCAGAATTATGGGAGCAGTTTCATGAACCCAAAAACATTGTCTCTTCTGTGACAGGAAACTCTTGAGTTTTGCAATGGTCTTTCTATATACAATGGAGGAAATAATGTTCTCACTACTGCAGGAGTGTAGTAATTGGACACTCCCATCTATTTGATAACCCAGTGCTTTCTCCTCTTGTAGCATTTTGGAAAATGAGAGGTTGAAGAGCAGGAAAAATTGATCTGCATACCCACAGACTGTCATCCAGATTTCCATGTAATAAATAAACAGCAGAGCAGAGCAAGGCTTATTTTTTTTAAGCCCAGACTTATTATTTCACACAATGGTTCATTTGTGGAAGAGAGACCAAGACAGAAAGCCCAGTGTTTTCTATATGTAAGCATATGGGTTTATATTACACAGACATGGATTAAAGTTTTCCTTCTTACTTGCAAGTTGCCTAACAGGTTGCACCACTGCTTCCTCTGTGATGTTTGTGTTGTGTTTTGACATTTGTAAAGCTGGAAAGCATTGCATGATTGTTTTGCCATTTATTTTTAAGGTTAATGCTCTTAGTGTTGGCTGATCAAGTGCTTAAAAATGAAACCCAGCCTCTGAAAGATTAATTAGTTTACCAAAAAGACATAAGAAAGTAAACTTGACTGTATCATACTAAGCTAAGATGAAACAAAGACCAAAAGGAAGATCTAGTTTTTTGAATGATTTGTAGATCAGAAGAGAGAAAGAGCAGGATTTTGGAGAGGAACTGATATTGCAATGGGTAATCTTGCTTGGGTTCCCTGATCAGTCTTTGTTCAAGGTAAAATGGGGAGTGTACGGGACTTAACAGGAAACAAAATAACAGAACTGGAAGGGACCTTGAAAGTCTCCTAGTCCAATCCCCTGTTCAAACAGAAAACCCTATACCATTTCAGACAAGTAGATGTTCTTAAAAACTTCCAGTGTTGGAGCACCCACAACTTCTGAAGACAAGTCATTCCACTGTTTAACTGTTCTAGTGGTTAGGGAATTTCTCCTTAGTTCTAGGTTGCTTCTCTTCTTGATTAGTTTCCATCCATTGCTTCTTGTCCTGCATTTAGGTGCTTTGGAGAATATGTTGGCTCCCTTTTCTTTGTGGCAAGCCCCTTAGATATTAGAACACCACTGCTATCATGTCATCTTTAGTCCTTCTTTTCATTAAAGTAGACATACTCACTTTCTTTAAACTAGACCTACCCATTTATTGCAATCACTTTTCATACCACCATTGGTCTCCAGTCCCCTAATCATCCTTGTTGTTGTGCGGTCCAGACAGTTTAGAGTTAATGGGATTTGGGATAGTTAGTTAGGAATTGAGAGCTGTCCTCTTAAGGGAATGCATCATGGTAAATGTAGTTAAGGTATCCTGGGAAATGTAGTACATGTCATGTGGTCACATCTGTAATCCGTATTGGTCACTGAATTGACCCTTGGTGGGTTGGGGAGATTCTTTCACTGTTGCCTGAACACAGCCTCATGGTAGCAGCTCTACTCCCTGATTCTATGACTATGGGATGAAATATGGGACAGAAAGATTACTATCATTTACTATTCTGTCTTTTGGTTCACTTACTGAATATAAAGACAGATAGAATAACTCTACAAATTCTTCATACAAAGTTTTTTTTGTTGGATTATATTAGGTATCCTTAAGGTAACTCACAGTGATGCAAAGAATTGGACATTATATGCATCTTGACATAACTAGTTATTCTATCTATCTTTATATTCAGCAAGTGAACCAAAAGACAGAATAGTTGTTCTTCTTCACAAACAAACACTTCCTTTCCTGAACTAACCAGAGTGATCTTAGGCATAGTGAAGGGATTCTCCTGGCTTCTTGTGTTGGAGAGAATTAAATTTATATGCAATGTATTCTCCTATTTGCTATCTGATTCTACTCATTCAGCAGTGTGCATGCTAAGTATGGTTTTTATACTAAATGGTAGAACAAACATTTGGGTATAGATAGGATCTGTAACTGGCATGGCTTGTGTTAAGCCTGGGTTCCCCAACCAGGGTTAGGTAGACAAGCTAAACAGAATGTGCAGCGTTAGTCAGATAGGCACACAGATAAATGAGTGAGCTAAGCTTGTATGTTTATTAACATACAGTAAAAATAACAGATACGCTTGTGCTATCAAGAATATATTTTATTCCAGTATAAGTTTATAGCATAGTCAAAAACAGTCCAATATTCATTTACCATGTAGTCAGTCCATTCAGGGATATTCAGTTAGCAAAGTCCATGTAGAATATCCTATTGTCAGTTCACATAAATCAGTCCGTTGTTGTCTCTCCCGTTCGAGCAATGCAGTCTTGCTTCCAAGCAGTAATCAGGAATCATCAAAGCCAGAGAGAGAGAGAGCAAGCTGTAGCCTTGCTACTTTTATATGGTTTTCATAACCACACCCACAGTTGCTATTATACAGTTAAAGCTGCATACACTAACTATGATTCATAGTTAGTATTTCACCTAAAACAGTTAGGGTGAACAATGTTATCCCTAACATTCTCCCCATTTTAGGTTACAATAATAACTATGAAACATTTACAACTTTAAATTATATTTTTCGCAACTTTCTTTAAACTTAGTTGCTCCTTGAGCTTTTGTAAAATGGTCTGCTATGTTTTCCTCTGACATGCAGTATACCAGTTTTATCAATTCATTCTTCACTGCTTCTCTTACATTCAAATATCTTAGGTCAGTATGTTTTGATCTAGTTTTTACAGCAATACTAGTAGCTAACTTTATAGCTGATTGGTTATCCTCATATACCATAATGGGATCTTTTATAGTTATTCCCATGTCCAACAACAACTGTTTGTAGAAAATCAAATTAGTGCATAATAATGACAGACATGAAAATTCAGCTTCCATTGTAGATAAGCTAATATGCTGTTGTCTGATTGACCTCCATCCTATCAGTGTCTTACCAAATAATATAGCCATCCCAGATGTTGATTTTCTAGTGTTTATATCAGTTGCAAAACTTGCATCTGCATAAGCACTAAGACTCAAATCACCCTTTGGCTCTATATATAATGCATGGTTTATAGTTCCCTTCAGATATCTCAATATTCGTTTTAAAGATTTCCAATGATATTCTTTTGGATCTGAATTAAAACGTGCCAGCTGATTTACACTATAAGCTATATCTGGCCTTGACCAATTGCTTATATATGATAAGCTACCAATCAAAGATTGATATATGGACTTATCAAACTTGGGACTTTGATCATTAATTTGGCAAACTTCTTGACTCATTGGAGTCTTTGCCGGTTTACAAAGTTCCATCTTATAATTTTTAATTAATTGGCAAATTTTATCTTCTTGAGATATTTTAAAACCATGATTTGTTTTATTGTCAATCCTAGATACCTTTTAATTTCACCTAAATGCTTTATTTTTATCTTCTTGGCTAATAATGATATTATCTCATTAGCCTCATTATTAGTTTTAGTTATTAAAGCAATATCATCAGTGAATAACAATAATAATGACACCGTTCCATTATTTTCTCTTTTAAATACACAAGGATCTGCTAAATCAGATTTAAAACCTATATTGTTTAACTCTTTTACAATATATTGGTTCCACTCAAACCCAGATTGTTTTAACCCGTAAAGACTCTTTTTGAGTTTCCAACAATCATTGCTATTTACATTATTTTCTTTTATGCCAATTGGTTTTCTTAAATATATAGTGTGCTGCAATGGTGCATGTAGATAAGCAGTTTCTACATCTAAATGATTAACGATATAGTTTTTCTTAGCTGCCCACACTAATGCTGTTCTTAAAGATGTAGCTTTAAGGCTTGGCGCAAAAACTTCATCATAATCAGATGCAGTTTGATTAAATCCTTGAGCTACTAACCTAGCTTTATGGGTAACAGTCCCATCATTTCCAGTTTTTACTTTAAATATCCATTTGCACCCAATGGATTTTTCTCCTGGAGGTAATTTGGCATCTTCATACACTTTCATTACCTTTAATGAATTTAGTTCTTTTTCCATTGCCTTTTGCCAATTCTCCTGATCCTTAGCAGGATACATCCTAAGTTCTTCTACACTAGTTGGAACTTTAGTTACTTGGCAAACTATACTTGCTTGATACCTATCAGGTGGTCTAGTTACACGTGTAGTACGTCTAGGTATTATAGGACTTACAGGTGGACTTTCCTCTATTAATTGTTCTTGATCATGTAACTCTTCCTGATCAACTATTTCCTCTTGTTCTGGTCCTATTTGCTCTTCGTGGACTTCTTTAATTGGACTCTTCTTACAGCTAATCTCATCTTTTTGCCTTTTGTAGGGTTCAATAAATATTTCATTATTTAAATCTTGTTCTAATCTATTCCATCCTACATGTTCTAGGAATTTTGCACTAGCACTGGTGTAAACTCTAGATGTTCCTGGTTCCCAGAATCTATAAGATCGATGATTAGAGGTGTAACCTACAAAAATCAATCTTTTTGCTCTATGCTGTCCTTTGTATCTAAGTTGTTTAGGGATATGCACCCATGCTGGTGCTCCAAATGTGTGCATGTAACTTAAATCAGGTTTTGTACCATGCCACAGTGTGAATGGTAATTCACCTGTTGTTGAATTAACAATATTATTTAATATATGATTACCACACATTATTGCTTCTCCCCATAAATTGTCAGGTAATCCTGAATCAGACATCATAGTTTGTGCCATTGATTGTAATGTTTGGCCTCTTCTCTCTATAAAGGCATTATGTTGTGGCCTATATGGTGCAGACATTTTATGTTGAATCCCCAATTGTCTTAGTCTGTTTTTAAATTTATTATTTGTGAATTCTGTGCCATTATCAGTGATGAGAGTCACTAATTTCCTTTTGTTTTTTCTCTCAGCGAATTTTAGCCAATTAAATAGATTTTGATATGTTTCAGTTTTGCTCTTCATTAAATAGCAAAACCCATATCTAGAATAGTGATCCATTATACTTAGTATATAGCGAGCTCCTCCTACACTTGGTTTTTTCGGACCTATTAAATCAGCAAATACTACTTCTAAAGGCTCTTTAGTAGTAAATCCATCAAATCTATTTGCCGGTATAACCCTGCTCTTATTTTGATTACAGGCATTACATTGCAAATACTTATCACAAGGTTTCAAACTTATTCCCTTAGACAATTCAACAGTTTTCAACAGGATGGAAGCGGATGGGAGCAGATGGCACAACCAAAGGGCTTCCGGGGGGCCTCAGCAAAGCGGACGCGGAACGGATACAGCGGATGCAGAGCGGATGTACAGCAGATGAAGCGGATGCACAGCGGAAGCCTAGCGGATGCACAGCGGAAACGAAACGGATGTCGTGCGTTAATTGCGCATGCGGGGGGGAAGTATTACATAATCCCCCCGGATATAAAGGGAAGCAGCTCGCACGTGGCCAGCATTCCGAGGAAAGACCTGCTGCTGGACACTTCGAGTTCCTTGCCTGCCCTGCCAGCCTGCCTTCCAGCCAGCCTTGGTGCCTGCCTGCCTGCCTGCCTGCCTGCCAGGCTTTCTGCCAGGCTTTCTGCCAGCCTTCCTGCCAGCCTTGGTGCCTGCAAGCCTCCCTGCCAGCCAGCAACCCCACAACCATGGGGAGGAAGAGAAAGCCTCAGCAACCTGCCGCCATCCCTGGCAAGAGGGACAGGGCCAACCTCCCACCCCATGCCCCTGACTCTGCTGGTGCTGGGGCTTCTGCTGAAGCTGCTCCAGGCAGTAGTGCTTCTGCTGGTGCTGGTGCTTCTGCTGTTGCTTACTCTGTTGAAGCTGCTCCTGGTCCTGCTCGACCTGCTCAACCTGCTCGTGCTCCTGGACTTGCTCGTCCTGCTCGTGCTCCTGGTCTTGCTCGTCCTGCTCGTGCCGCTCGTGCTCCTGGTCCTGCTCGTGCTCCTGGTCCTGCTCGTGCTCCTGGACTTGCTGGCCCTGCTGGTGCTTACTCTACTGCTGCTGATCCTGGTCCTGATGCTGCTGATGCTGCTGATGCTGATTATGATCCTGCTGGTGAGGATGATGATGATGATGATGATGATGATGATGATGATTCTGCTGGTGCTGCTGCTGGTGGTGTGGAGGAGCAGCCCCTACTACCTGGGAGCCCCTCTGATGAGGGCCCATCTGGTCCTGCCAAAGGGAGGAAGAGGTGTATGCGACAACGGGAGAGGAGGCAATACTCCATTGCGGAGACGCACGAGGATGAGGTGCTGGAGTGGCTGAGAGAGAACGACTATCTGTGGCGGAAGGGACACCGGCTGTACAGGGACACCAACCGGAAGCAGGCTGCTTGGAGAGAGAGGGCAGAGAGTATGGGTTACACTTCGGAGGTGCTTCTCGGCTGGTGGAAACATATGCACACCTGGTACAGGAAGCTTCACCTGAAGAAATCTGGCCAGTCCACTGTGAAGCTGACAGACAGAGAAACCTACATCATGGCCAGGTGCAGCTTCCTGGAGGGTGAGATCCGTCACCGAGGAGCACCAGCAGCCCCTCTCACTACCCTCTCTCTCAGGCAGCCTGCTGCCACCCAGTCCTCTTCCGGCCGAGAGTCAGTCCCTGTCTCCAGGCAGGTTTCTGTGGAGCGTGCCACAGTGGAGAACCCGTGGACAGGTGTGGTAAGCGTGGTGGAGTGCGTAGAGGACTCCCTGGTGCGGTGGGAGAAAGGAGACATTGAGTCCACCACAGTCCTAGCCACATCCACCCACCCCAGCTCCGCCTCCGCAGAAAGGCAGAGAGCCGGACAGCTGGAGGGGCAGAGCCACAATGTCTTGCTGGAGATCAGGGACACCATCCGCACCAGCATAGATCTCCTCTCTCAGCTGGTCCACACCGACTCCTCATCCTCCAACCGCAAGCCCTTCCTCATCTATGTCAACCAGACCCTCAAGGAAATGGTGGATCCACAGTACCAGCAGGTGAAGGACCGGATCACCAAGCTGCTTCACAACCCTCCAGACCCAGAGGAACCTGCTCCCACCCAGTCCAGGCCTGCTCCTCCACCCCAGGTGATGTTCCTCCCATTCCAAGGCTTCCCACAGTCCCTCACCTACCAGGGCTACGGCTACCAGGAGGTTCAGCAGCACAGGCAGCAGCCCTTCCCAGTCCAGGCACAGAGTCATCAGGCGACACCATTGCCACATGTTTCACTGATGCCACCGATGCCACCCATGCCAATGATGCCACCGACGACAGCGATGCCACCCACGCCAATGATGCCACCCACGACAGTGATGCCAACCATGCCAGTCCTCACCCAGCTGCAGAGCCCCACTACACTACTCCTTCCTCCACCCCACAGCCAAACCCGGCCTCAGTACATCTGTCATCAGTACTGGGGCTGACACCCCATGGCATGGAGGAAGGACCTCTCAGCATCACGGGGCTCAGCCAGCTGTCCGAGACCTTTCTAAACACACCGTCCCCTGTTGTCCTCTCGAGGCCAGGCACTCCAGCACCACCCACCACCACAGCACCTGGACCCTTCACCCCTGAGACTGGGCACACCTCCGAGTGACCAAGAAGAGTGCAAGAGACCGGCTAGCTGGCTACCTGTGGACTTTATTTGGACAGTTGACTTGGGTCATTTTTTTTACAGCTTGTTGTTCAATAAAGTTTATCTTTGATTCACACACTTGCTTCATTTCTTTTTTTTAATAAAGTCTTGGTGGAAACTTTTAGAATTGGCTTAAGCCTTTGCAAGCTTGTGGGATGGGTTAAGATAGCAGTGGGGTGGGCAGGGATACTTGTGGAATGAGCAGGGATACCTTTGGGATGGCTAATAGCTGTGGGATAGATAAACCTCCAGTGCAAGCATACTGGGACTGTATGGTCCACCCTCCCAGCTGCCACACCTATGGCCCTTTATTATCAGTAATAATGTAATCAATCATCCACACATGTCAACATAAACACAACTCTTTATTAAACGCCCTGTTTATTGTAGGCCTACCCAACATACATGGCCCAATCTCATCCGTGTGATGAGACAGGCTGAAGGAAGCATCCATTAAGCATCTACCATCCTGTCTTGCCACTCCATCGCTCCAGCTGGGAAGTTGCACCAGTGTTTCAGGAGGTTGCGCTGCTTCTTCCCTTCATGTGAGGCTCTGTTGTAGCCTTGCACATCCTGAGTGTCGATCAGGTTTCGCCCTTGCCTCCATTCCCCAGGCTCCATGTCCCCATTGCCTTGTTGACGGTCCACGAGCCTGTTCTGTAAGACTGGGTAGCGGGTGCGCATGAGATTGTGCAGGATGCAGCAAGCTTCCACGATCCTCCTCACGGTCTCTGGACGATGCTGCATGGTGGTGAGAAGTACCTGGAACCTGTTGGGCAGGATGCCAAAGGCGTTCTCCACCACCTGCCTTGCCCTGGACAGTCTGTAGTTGAAGATCCTCTCTTCACGGGTCAGGAGTCTGGAAGTGTATGGCTTCATGAGGTAGGTTCTGAGGGAGAAGGCGTCATCCCCCACGATGAAGTAGGGCACATCTTGTGTGTCGTTGGGCAGGGGGTCTGGATCTGGGAAGCCCACAATGAGGTTGCCTTCCAGGCCCTCCTTGAGGTGACTGGCGTTGTATACCTGGGCATCTGAAGATGAGCCGTAGCCTGAAGCATCGATGTACATGAACTTGTAGTCAGCATTGACCATGGCGAAGGGGATGATGCTGAAGAAGCCCTTGTAGTTGAAATAAGTGGACCCTGACTTGGCTGGAGCTTTGCAGGCCACTTGCTTGCCATCGATGGCTCCAACGGTGTGTGGGAAGTTCCACCTCTGATACCACTGCTCTGCAACTTTCCTCCATCCTTCTTCAGTGGAGGGGCACTGGAGGAGCTCCTCCTTGTATTCTTCGATGATGGCCTGCACCACTTCTCTGACCACAATGCTGATGGTATTGTGTGGCACCCTCCAGCCATACTGCATGCTTTTGTAGGTGGTCCCTGAGGCCAGGTGGCGCAGAGTGAGTGCCACTTTGAGCCCAGGTTCCAGGCTGGGGTGGAAGTTGGTGTTTGCCTTGGTCAACCTGGGTGTCAGGCACTGCACAACTTCGTCAAACATGGCTGGAGGCATCCTCATGAAGTTTTGGAACGCCCGAGTGTCTTCGTTCCTGAGCTCCACCATCAGCTTGTTGTACAGTCCGTACTCTGCTCTTCTCCTGATCCATCTTCGGACCCAGACACTTCTTGGCCGCCTCTTTTTCTTCCCATAGTAGAATTCACAGAGCCTGTAGATGGCTTCGTACTGTTGCAGAAGGATGGTGGCTGCCAAAAGGACTGTGATACGATCCACAGTGGACATGACTGGATGCTGTGGAAGAGCAAGAGTCAGATGAAGGCTGCAGAGGTCTGCACAGGTGGGCTGCTGGTCTGAAAGTGAGATGCAGACGAGTTGCTCCCCCTTTTTATAGGCAGTGTAGGTGTCCCTTTGCATCCTCTAGGCATCCTCTAGACATCCTTAATATCCGAGATAGATCCCCTCTGCGAACATTTTTTCCACTTTAAACGCTTTGTTTCCATGCTGCATCTGTTCTGCATCCGTTCTGCATCCATTCTGCGTCCGTTCCGCTTCCTCCCTGCGTCCGGGCGGATGCGAGTTCCGTGGATTCGCAGCGGACGCCAAGCGGATATAACGGATGCGTAACGGATGCGTAGCAGATGCGTAGCGGATGCGTAGCGGATGCAGAATGGACGAACTGGATACATTTTCCACGCAAAAGTTTTAGGCAGCCCAAAACTTTGAGAGCAGATGAAACGTCCATAAACGGATGCTGGACGGATAGAGAGGATGAAAAATGGAGGCAGTGAGTACAGAACGGATACATCGCGTTAACCAACGGATGGCAAGGTTTTTTGTCCGTTTTATATCCTCTTTGCATCCATTGGTTCAGTGTGACATGGGCTTTAAGGTGGTCCCTTCCAATAGATTGATAAATCTGAAGGGTTTTTAAAATATTTTTTGATGATTTTGCAGTCATCTCTACAGGTGATTGTTTTGAAATCTTGATCTCCCTCTGAAAAGGATGGTAACATAGTTGCTTCAAAAAACCTCCCTGATATGTGTGAGTGAGCAATTCTGTAGTTACTAAGGTAACTACAATAAGTAGCTTTAAGGATTTAAGGATGAGAATTTAAGTTTGAGACTTTTACTTTCATCTTCAAATCTACTGTCTTTCCTAGCTGGAAAGAACCCAAAGCGGAATGAAACCACATTTCTTAACTTTGCATTATTTATCTATGATTTCTTGAGTGTTTGGCTGCATGCTGAAGATAAGACCTCATGATTCTCCTGATCATCTGTTTATTTATATTGGGAAAATGGTCTCCAGGAAAGATTTTGCAACACAAAAGCATTATAACACAACACAAAAGCATATAATATATAATGATCAACATCTTATATATTACAATAATTGCTTCTCACATGTCTGTGAGAGAATTAAATTTATTTTGGGTACCTGGGATTTATTCATGCATGTTTGAATGTAGGCATTCAGTTGCCCAGAAATTCCAGAGCTGTGGGCTAAGACTGGAAAGTTAAAAAACCCCAAGTATCCAGTGGCAATTACTTCAACAAAGCTGGCAAGAAAAGTTCATAAATGCAGTTACCAACGTTAAGCTTAATTCAACAGCATCTTTACCCTTGTTACAGCAGGTGGCAGCCTCTAGATACTTTGGCTGATATTAAAAATATGTCAAGCAGTGTCTGCTTAATACTTGAGATATCAACAAAAAATGCTAGGATTGTAGACTAGACTGGAAAGTAGAGCAACAACAATTATAGAAATGGAGGCAAACCTCTCTGTATTGGTCCAAAGAAAACTTCATGAATTCTTCACTTTCATTATAAATAAAGATCCCTTGCTTACCGATATGGATTTTGTACAGGAAAAATACTATTCCACTTCCAGAAACAAATAAAAGTAGTTCTATACCTCTGAGAGAAATCTCACTGATTACCTGTGCTTGATGAGCCATCCTAGGAAAATCCCTTTGGGAACCTTTTAAGTTATCTAAAAGTTCTTGTTTTTCAGTAGAGACTTTCAAATATGCAGTAGGATTATCACTTAATTATAGCAAGATGAAGAGTCATACTAAATCATGGGTGAACAAACTTGGAAATGACAGTTTAGGATCTTGGTATCTCTTAAGCCATAAATTGAAACAAACTCTGATACCAGGATCCTTTTTTTTTTTCTTCAGCAGCTAATTTTTTCATTAATAATTTCCATTCCTATTCCTCCATCCCAGATTTAAATTGAAAACATGAGTAAAAGTAATTCACAAAATATTTACAAAAATAAGTTCTTGAGAATCTATATTTATATTTCATTAACTTCCTATTTAGAACAGAAAAGTATTCTTGCAGATAATTCGTTTAGTTCTGGTTCAGATGAAACAATCCAGAAAATAGTTTCATGTTTGCTAGCATTCTACTGTATCAAGCTAATTGTTTATTTGTTCCCCAAACAAGAAAAAGAATAATTGTCTCATCCCTGTGGAATGATGATGTCATATTGTGCTATACAGCAGGCAAAGCTATCTAATAAATTTTAGTAGTTCGCTGGTTATTAGAATCAACCAAAGAAATAATAAATAATCGTGTTTTGTTATTCCAAAGATTAGGTTTAGGATCTTATTCCAATTTTCAGAAGAGGTATAGCATAATGTTACAGAAGATTGTTTGGATTAAATTCAGTGGTAACAGAATGAATTCCCAATTGGTAAAAATTATTCCAAAAATACTATATTGCCAAATGCCTGCTAAGTCTGTTTTTAAAGAATAACTAAAACAACCCCCCCTCATTTTAGTGATATAATAATAAGCATTTTGAATACCTTTATTCATTCTGATTACCCAAACTTACACTATCAAGTGAATCTAGTAATTGATTATTCTATTGGCCTTTAAAACTAAAATTGATATTTTTGGCCTTTAAGACTATGCAACTCATAACATTTCAAATCAGTCTGTTTTCTTGGAACTTTTATGAAGTAAAAAGAATCTTTGACTCTTCTAGTGTTTGAGAATCTGCCATAATACTCAGAGAGTGAAAAATGATACCCTCTAACTAAGCTATTTTTCTTTAACCCAGGCCCACTGTCATTTTAGGATTCAGGAAGGGTGCTACACCTATCTCTGAAAGCATGTGGATGTGCGAGAAGACCCATTACCAATGACAGTGACTAAGACAGAAGGGATGAGCATGTTGTATCTTCTCTGAATTCAGATACCAGCACTCCACAAATGGTCCTGGTTAGAAATGAGCATCACAATTAAATTTGAAAATATGGGACTTAGTCCTACCATTGCAATGATGAAAGCTTCTGGGTCTTTATCTGACTTCTTTTCTGCTTTTGGTGGAAGTTTCCAGCCATTCCGACCCCGTCCCCCCAAAAACCTTATTAGGTCTTTGACCTTCAATAGTTCACTTAGTACTTAGTAACCGGGTTACTAACATCAATTGCAATGATTCACTTAACTGTGGAAAGAAAAGTCATAAAATGGGATAAAACTCATTTAACAGTCTCAACAACAGAAATTTTGGGCTTAGTTGGGATCGTAAAACAAGGACTATCTATTTGTACATGTGTGTGTGTATGTGTGTGTATCCATTCCATTTCATTCTCCTCATCAGCATCAAACACCAAGTGTTTACTATATGTTTGTGGAAATGCAGAGTCCAGAAATAAGACTTAAATCTCATATTTGCTTAGCAATTCCACTAGCAATATAGTGGGAGTCATGTGAGACATCCCATAGCTAATTGGGGGTAGAAACTGCATCATTGCAAAAAAGACATCTCAACCCAGGAAGAAGAGAAACGTGACAAACAAATTTGAAATTATTTATGCTACATGTACTAAGTTAATCTGAGAATTTCTAAAGCCAGCTGTCTGTCAAGCTTCTGTATTTTACCCTTTTCAGAAATCCATGTGATTCTGCCTCACAAGATGTAACAACAGATATGATAGTCTTTTCCTACTTTCTTTTTATAGTATTCATGGCACACTACCTATGATAGAAGAGGCAATGAATAACCAGAATCAGAATTAGTAATTACTATAGCCTCATTTTTCACAATAGTGTCCAGGGCCTTTTTAAATGATCCAAATTTCTATTATCACAACAGTCGGTATCAAAATCTCAGTTTAACTGTGCACTTTAGGAAAAAAGTGCTAGTTCTAAATGTTCCTGCAATAAGTTTCAATGCATGAACCAGAGTTCTAACACTGTCAGAGAATAACCAATGTTCTTTAGCCACATTTTTTTTCTCTTTTATGTCATTATATGTCTTTATCAGATCTTCCTTTATCTTCCTTCATGCTAAGTGAAATAATCTTTCTTTGCAGGGAGCTGAAAGTCCTTAATCATTTTCATGTATGCATGCAGATATATATTATAAAGTATGTTTTAAGGGCAGCTACACAACTCTAAAACATGTTCTTATCATAGATTTTTACAGTATTAACAATTATATTTTCACTCCTTTTCTTAAGGCTTCCAAGCATGAAATGATCGAATTGTCCACTTTGACCCTAAGATCTCTTTCTAGAGGCTGATCTGTATTTCCTACTTGCCTCATCATGAGCTCTATGACTGTTTGGGGAGCAAAGGGATGGATGATGTCATCTTCTGCCTTCCCTTAATCTTCTGGGAAGGTGATACTCATCTGAATTTTCTGGTTCTACAACAAAAGTAATGCTTCTCCTCCACTATGATTCAAATGGGACAGTCCAGTCCACCTGCTCAACCTCATTCCATCCTCAACAAAGGCCTCCTTTCAATTGGCCGATGTGTACTCTGACAGACATGCTTTCCAGAACCCATTCTCTGCATTTGATGGCCATTTGTACTGGACTATTTGTTCTTAAAGGCAGAATTCCCCCCTTTCCTTTCTTTTTACAGGTTTAATAGCAGATCAGTTAAATCACATTATTTTTTTAAAGGTCAGCAGAGAAAGGATGATTTCTTAAAAAAAAAAAAGCACTGGGTGAAATTGACCAGAGTTCTATCAAGTGTCCCCTTCTATAGCAGCCTAAGTTCCAGAAAGAATTAGAAACTTCCTGGCTGAAGCACAAACTGGACAGTAGCAAGCCCTCACAAGAATATCACCAAAATAGAGGAAGTAGTTGAAATCCAGAGAGGGATTTTATTCATTTGACTTCATTTGCAACCAGTTCATGTGTAGGATTCAAACAATGTGAAAAAGTTCCTAGTCACTTAGTGCCAGCTTATGAATGAAATTTTGGATTTCTTTGCTGACTTGCATCAATTTACACTTGTTTACACTGAAATATACTTGCTGCCTAGAATGCATTCTTCTTATATTATTAGAATTATTTCATTATTTTGGTGAGGACTTTTTGGAGGTTAACAGCTATATCGTGGTCAAATTAAAGATATCTATGTTGATTTCTAGTCTAGGTAGTCAGAAAGGCATTTTTATTTGTCTGGTTGTCTCAAGCCTCATATACTTTATCAGGACAATTTGTCTTGGTACAATTAAAATAATAAATTTCAAATATAATGAAAGTCGATCAAATGATATATTAATATCAGGATCCTTTTGGTCTGGGCTGCTATGAGGCTTTTGCTCATAAGGCTTTCCTAGAACAAAAAAATGTCTTAGGGAAGATGCTAGAGGGATGCTCTTTCACATACAAAAGACAAGATGTCAAGGCTGAGGTTTCATGTAGCATGGTACATTACTTGCCTGGTTGGTTTCATAATAGGCTTTGCCTATCAAAATTATTTCATGCCTAGCAACTGAAAAAACAAGTAACTGCAAAAAAAACAAATATCAGATATCAGAGACCTGGTGGTGCAGTGGTTAGAATGCAGTTGACACTGCCCTGGACTTTGATCCTGACCAGCTCAAGGTTGATTCAGTCTTCCATTCTTCCCAGGTCGGTAAAATGAGGGTATGTAAATTGTTGGGTTATGTAATATGTAAACCACTTAGACAGGACTGTAAAACACTGTGAAGTGGTATATAAATCTAAGTGCTATTGCTATCAAGAATGAATAGCTAAATAAACATTCAAGGTTTTATTTTTCTTAAAACACTATGTCAAAGAAAACCAACTTCACATTTATTTATTCAAATCCGTTGTTTCTTGTATCTTTCAGATCTTTTCAAACAGCCTTCCTTTGAAAGTCAAGCATTTTTAGAAGCTGTCCAGTTTTTCCGTCAGGAGAAAGGCCATTATGGGCTGTCGGAAATGGTTATAGGAAATGAAAATCAGGTAATTACATCAGGAAGCATGGGAATAGAAAACTTTTATGAAAAGTCTTCCATTCTTTTTGACAGAATTCCATTCTTTATGGAAAGATTTTTCTGAAAAGGATGTTCATCTCAACCATTCTCAGGTCCAGCCAATTTCTTTTCTCCCTCAAACCAAAAGACAAAATTATTACATTTTATCTCTTTCCAGATTCTTAGCAACCTTGTGATGGAGGAGCTCCTAACTAGCCTTCAGAGCATGGTGCTCCCTAAAATGAAAGGAAAAAGAAATGACCGAAAGCGGGCATGGTTTAGTGTAAGTACTATATTATATTTCCTGATCAGGAAATTCTTTTTAAAAACCAAAACCATAAGTTGATAACCACTTCTGTTCAAGAAAGTCACCTGAATGTGTATATGAAGTCAATAAGTCTTAAACTGAATTAAAAGTTGACTATTTTCATGCTTTTGAAAATTAGAATATTTCAGAGATGTATGTTACCTTTTTAAAAAAAAAATAGTATGTTTCAAATGAGAAGCAGGTTGTTTATAAGTGTAACTAGCATTCAAACCATCAGTCCTCGAAAAATGTTTCTTGCTAGCAAATTGCAAAACTCAGACTTCTTTTCACTAAATATTTCAAAACCATTTGTTCTTTCTTTAATCTGGAACTTAGTATCTTTCAAGAGGCTAGAAATAGCCACCGAGAGACAAAGGTTAAAGGTAGTTCTCAACTTACAATAGTTGATTTAGTGACAATTCACAGTTATAACAGCACTGAAAAAATTGACTTATGACTGTTATGACTTACAACTGTTGCAGCATCCCCATGGTCACATGATCAAAATTCAGATGCTAGGCAATTGACTCATATTTATGATGATTGCAGTATCCTGGGGTCATGTGATTATCTTTTGTGACCATCTGACAAGCAAAGTCAATGGGAAAGCCAGATTCATTAATAACTGTGTAACTAACTTAACCACTGCAATTATTCACTTAATATCTATGGTACAAAAGATTGTAAAATGGGTAAAATTCACTTAACAAATGCAACAGAAATGTTGGGCTAAATTATAGTCAAAAAGCCTACCTTGTATTAATAACATTTGTGACTCTCTATATATAAAAGTTATATTTTAATTACAAAAGTATTCATTAACTTCATGGTTAATTCATGAAAAGCTGGTTTGGAGCTGGTTTGCATGGATGGCAAATAATTTCATTCATGCTTTTTGTTATAGATTTTAGAAGAAACATACCATTTGGTCCATGATCAGGTATCAGATGGTTTACGTGCTCTAAAAGAAGAATGCAAAGAGGTCACTCTAGGACTAGAGGGAACTATTCGTTCAAATATAGACCAGATTGTCACTTCGAAAGACTTTCTGGCTACAAAAATAAAAGGTAAGTTGAATGTCACACAATCAGCCTTTTGTATTTTTCCTTTTTACATCTATTAATCATAGTATCAGTTGACAATTCTAATTTGCATATCGCTAAAAGAAAATTAATTCAGACTTTTTTTGTTTGCCTCTTTTGAGGATATCTACATTTATATGGCATGAGCCTAAATATTTCATAATATGTTCATACTGCATGTTATTTCTTTTGAGATGGAAAGAACATTTGGAAATCCCTGTTTAAGTGGATGCAGCAAATGCATGCTTAACAGTGTATATGATGTAATTCTATTTTGTTAAACAGCAAATAAAATAAAATAAAATAAAATAAACAGTATAGTACAAATTAAGATGATCAATCGCACTTCCAGTTTTGGCCTGCAGTTTGGTGCACATTTATTGAGCAATTACAGCTTTTTTTCTTTAAAAAGCATAAATTGGGTTGCATATCTTGTCAGAATATTGGAAAATCTCATAGTAACAGAATCTGCAAATCAGTTCCATCACTGAGGAAACTTTATTAACTTGAGTTAGAAATAATTAATTATCATATTGTAATATTATTAAAAGTATTTAGTTGCCTGCTATGGAGTATCTCCATGATGATTGAAACCCAACATTTATAGCTGTTTTAATGATATTGGTATAACAATATGGTCAAGAAATATACCACAGACTAACACTTGGTGGAGCAGTCATGGAAAAAATGTCAAATACTGTGATGTGTCTATACCAGTGTTTTCAACCTTGTAGTTCTTATTTGAGTGAATTCCAACCCTCAGGCTACTTGGGAAATTCTGGGAGTTGGAGTCCATGCATCTGAGAGCTTCCAAGGTTGAGAAAAACTTGTCTATACTGTAAAAATTAAAATCTATGATACTCCCTGTGATACTCTATAGCAGCAGCCCTAATATTTTGAGCACCAGAGACCGGTTCCAGGGAGAAAGATTTTTCCGCAGACCAGAGGGGACGTGGTTTTGTATGCTGATTGCATCCCATGGATGGGGCTTTGCTTGTTTGTGTGACCCAGTTGCTCATATGTTGCGGATCAATGCCAGTCCATTGACCGGGGGTTGGGTATCCCTGCTCTATGGAAATGGAAGTTGGACTTTAAAAAAGAAGGATAGAAGAGTATACATGCTTTTAAACTTTTGCATTGGAAAAGACTCCTGAGAATACTGTGGACAATCAAGAAAACAAACCAAAGGACCACTGAACAAATTAACTCAATTTGTCCATTTGAGCAAAAATAACCAAGCTTTAATTATTATATTTCAGACACATGATGCAAAGACCCAGATTCTGGAAAAATCTCTAATCTTGGGAAAGGTAGAAGAAAATAGAAGAATATTAGCTATAGACGGACGCAGTGGTAAAGAGCACACTGTTGGGAAACCTGAAAGAACAGGTTAAGGATAGATCACCATGGAGAAAAACTCTCTATGTGGTCACTGGGAGTTGAAAACAATGACACATAATCAAATCAATTAATTAATCAAAAATTAATTATTTCTAATTCAAGTAAATAAAGCTTGCTTAATGATAGAACTGGTTAGATTCTGATACTACTACATTTTTCCAATACTGTATTCTAATATGACATGTAGACAGGGCTCATCCTGGTGCAAATTATTCTGCATCAGGAATCTATTGAAGTAACCAGATGCATTCAGCTTTCTAGAGAAAATACCTTGTATTTGCTTAATTCTGAAATGTAATTGCATTGTAGGGCAGCATAATTGCATATTATGCTGGTGGTTTTATACTGTACTTGTATTCTCTTACAGTGAAAAAAGCCCATTATTATGTTTTTCAATTAAGTGGTATGCTGGTATGTAAAATGCACCAACTTATACATTTTGCATTTCTACAATATGATGTCTACATGCATACATAAGTAGTCCTAGTCCTACAATCCAACTGGTGATAGATGTTGGTTGTGTTCTTTTTGATAATAAAAATTATGTGTGATCTCATTCTTATAGTTCCCTTACCTATTTCCTTTTTGGGCAATATGGAAACTATGAAGCTACCTTTGAACTGTAATTCACCACATGGCCCAGAATATCCTTTGCTTTCATAACAAGTTTTACATGTGTATTTTGGGGGATTGATTTAGGCTTTTAAACCTTGCAAAGCTTATGAAAATGGAATTGACCCAATAGCAGATAATAGCAGCAATCTAGAAATCAATTTTTTGAGTTTCATGCCCAGTGAAAAGAAATTAATGAGTTTTATTTATTTGACTTAGAAACCATCTGACTCTCTCCCACCTCTTTGCTTGCTCTGTGAAGCTCTGGAGGGTATTTTTCAGTGTACCTGTTACCATTATTGCTAAATAATCACATATTTGCTAACAGGCTTTTCAAAGTTTTACATACTATTATACTATATTACTCTAATGTTGAAAACCAGCAGTGAAGTCAGAATTTATGATCACATGACCACGGGACACAGTGACCATTATAAATGTATGCTAGTTGCTGAGACTGGTTCTAAATCTATTTTTTGAGTGCTGTTGCAAATTCAAATGTTTGCTGAATGCGCAGACAGTAAGGAAGGACTACGTGTAGATGGCAATTTTTGTTTAAAGTCTTCTTTCTTCTTAGAGTTCAACTCAGGTATATCTTAAATCTTCAGGGAACATAGCTGAACCTATCCAGATCTGTTGCAGTGAAAGTATTCAGCCCTTTTTAGCTTCTGTACTAGAGGAACTCATGGGGCCAGTGAGCTCTGGATTCACCGAAGTCTGTCTGGTGTTTGAAAAGGAAGTCAATGCAATCAGCCAAACCTTTCAAGCAACAAATGATGTTGCAACACTACATGAGGTAAGCAAACCGTGATGATAAATTGTTTGCCTTCTGCATGAATGGAAGTCACTTAGGGTCATTAGCCTTCAGTTTCTTCTCTGTGGCATGATAGATTTATCTTGGTCAGATGTTTCCAAGTCTGACTGAGATCCCATACTCTTGCCTTTGGCAAATAACTATCTCTTAGTTTCTATCTGTACATGAAAAATAAGAAGAACCTGTCTCACACGAAATGTGTAGAACATGATTATAAAAGTTGGTAAACTACATTCCATAACCTGGACTTGTCATATTTTTGTTTATTGTTAGACAATCATTCCCCTGAAAATCTCAGAAACAACATGTTTGAAAGGGAAAAAAATTGTACAATACAGCCTACAAAAATATAATCTTTAGATATAGATAATATAGATTTAGATACTATAGATAAACTGCAGCAGAGCAGAAGACACGAGTCAACCATGTAACATGAGGATACAATTCAGGAATTGCCTTCTTTCCTTTCCCTTTCCTCCCTGATAGCTTAATCATTCCTTTTTACTGAGGAATGCCAGCAGAACTCCAGAAATCTTTCTCCCTTACCATATGATACCAAGGGCTGCTGCAAATTGTGTAACTACCTGGTTACACAACCTTCTAATTTTTAATGGATAGTAAATGTACCATGACTGGAAAATCTACTTCCTTTCCAATCTGTGTTTCTGACAGAATGTGAATCACCTGATGAACCTGCCAAACAACTCTGTCAAAATGGAGCCTTGCTATCTAAAAGTCAATTTTCTTCAAGAGCAACTCCAGGACCTCAAAATCCGCTTCAAATTCCACAACATTGACTTGGTTATCCAGAGGACACATAATGTAATGCAGGAGGTATGATATGATTCATATATACTTTGACCATCAGCAATATGCAGGGCGATTTTCTGAGGAGTTTAACATAGCTTTGGATTACTTGCCAACCAATAGTTGGTCACCCTTTTTATGATTTCTAATGATTTGGGATCCCAAATGCAAGTTAGAATTCCTTTGAGAGATGTAACCAAGGCCCCTTAAATCAAATCTCTGAATCACATAGTCATAAAGGTAGATTCACTCCCATCTGGCAAGGTTCTGATGATATAAACATAAATGGTTTGTGAATTATGCTAAGCCACAGTTTATTGAGCATGATTTAAAAGCACTAATACATGGGATCAAATAATGTACTAACAATAAACAAAAAAGCCTGCATGATGACTTTATGTATAAACCAATTCATGGAATAATTCATAAAGACAAAGGTATTTGCAATAAGAAGAAAAAACATTGCCAACATGCCTTGTAAATAAATATTTCTATCTATAAATAAAGTAATTAGATGTTGACAAAGAGACAGATGTGAATGGCAGATGGACATCTGTAAGAAAATAAATAAGGCAACTATTTTTTTAATCTGTTTTTAGATTCTGGAAAATGCGGTATACACATTTGAGCAATTACTGGGTTTAAATCACTCCAAAGACATAACTAAAATGGCAACAGCCATTGAAAAAGTCAAACTTCGTGTTCTTAAGGTGAAATATTTATTTCTTTTGCTTGTTCTCAAAGTAGGAATGTTGGGTTATAATGTTCATTATTAAATCCAAATGCCAAATAAGGTATTTCTTTATATTTCTATTAATGAAAAGTACAGATAATTATTTGAATTGTCTAGATGAAAAATATTACATATTTTAATAGTATGTCTTTAATCTGTATTGTGTTGATAAGAGATAATGGTGATCATGATAATATACTGAAAACACAGTAAAGGTGTGTTTGAGCAGAGCTCCTTTTATGGGAAAATAAATTTAATGATATACCTAAAGGAGAAGAAGTTGAAAATTGAAATTTGGAAATATAGAGAGATAATAAGTAAAACAGCTAACATTTTGAAATCATTAAGGACTTACTGAAGAAAAGGAAAACTTGGGTTTGTTCATGGTAGCAAAATATGCACTACATCCTATTTAAATGTATTTCTATATGGAGCCTGAGTTGCATTAGCTAATATATCTGAAGTTGGCTTTCTGCATAATTAGAAGTCTGACTTTTAATTCAATTCTGAATGGACATATACTATCATATGTGTGCAACATGGGCCTAAGGTGGCTTTTGCCAAAAAAAAGAGAATTGACAATAAAGTGAGCAGCAAAAATATATATATATATATATATGCTGTTCAGCTTCCTTCGGGTATTATCCCACGTCATTGTAGTTCTGTTAAAGTTGTAGCAACGTTTCAGCAGAATCTCATCTGCTATCATCAGAAGCCTGATGA
>BLBF01000052.1:13111172-13155884 GCA_015471245.1 Laticauda colubrina | reverse complement strand
AGAATAGAATAGAATAGAATAGAATAGAATAGAATAGAATAGAATAGAATAGAATTCTTTATTGGCACAAGTGTGATTGGATACACAAGGAATTTGTCTTGGTACAAATGTTCTCAGTGTACATAAAAGAAAAGATACATTCGTCAAGAGTCAAGAATCATAAGGTACAACACTTAATACAGTAATAGTCATAGGGTACAATAAGCAATCAAATCATATCAGAAAACAGTCACAGCTTTTTCTATTCTATTTTTCTATATCTTCTGTGGAGCACTTTATACCTGCTTTTTTCAAAGGGAATGACAAATTTTTACTGTAACTTGTGCCACACAGAAAAATGAAACAGAAGCAAACCAGCCATTTATTAATAATCCAGAGCTCAGAATCATGAGACAGTCCATTTTCCTATTGAATTCTATTCCTATTAGCTCTGCAAATGTAAGACAATTTCTATGTTATTTATTTGACACCATTTATTCTGAATGTGCTAATTAAGGAGACAAGAAGTAGTAGAAGGCCACTGGATCAGTCCAAAGCCCTTGAACTAATTTGGCTTGAAGACTGGAAACCAGAATGTCTTTAATTGTTCATGTGCAGTGCAGTTGAATAATGCCTGCCTATTTTCTCTTTTATCTCTACAAAGAAGAGGGCTTCAGATATTCAGTGACTCTTCCAGAGCAGGAAAGGACACTTATAACTCCTCTTCTGACTCTCAACTTGAAAAGGAGCCTTCTAAAGGCTAAGGCTACCTTATTTGCCTGACTAGAATGATTTTTTTCTGACTCCTATCCTTGAATAGGAGAAAGGGAAATATATTGCAGCAAGATTGGTTGAACTGTTAGCAGATGGCCACAAAGTACAGCAGGGATGTCAAACTCATGACAATATAGCATTGTCACATGTATCGCAACTTCCCCCCTTCGCTAAACCAAGGGTAGGTGTGGCCAGCATATAAAGCATCCAGCCCACAGGTCACTATTTTGACATCCCTGAGGTACAGTATTTTAAAGAGCAGATAAGCTAATTCATTTATTAAAAGCAAATGCCAGAAATGTAGTCAATCTGAATAACTGATCATATATTGTAAAACAATTTTAAAAGTTTGTAATTAGTTGCATTAGCAGATTCCAGAGCAGCTGCAGATAGTATTAACCACAAAGCAAGAAACTTGGCACTCATTTTGGGCAGGAAGAGAACTCTCCCGCTAGAGCAGAGAATGACGACTATGCTTTTGGCTGCTTGAAAATGTTCCCACAAAATTACTATTTAAATTTACTAGCTCATTGCTCATATTTTATCATCCTATTTTCTAACTGCTCTTCACAACCCTGAGAACCAAAATACTTTTAGATTATAATTCTTTGAACTCTGAACTGCACGTATATTTTTTAATTGTATAGGGTAACATATTATTTTGATAATAAGCCATCGTTCTACCATTTCAGTTCAGTGCATGAAATAAAAAAGACATTAAATAAATTTGCATAATTATCTCTTTTTTTAACATGTTGGAATGATAGCAAGTCAATTATGTGTTTAGCATCCTTTATCCCAGAAGTGTTATAAACTGAAAAGAGTATTTATGATACATTTCTCCATTTCCTATGGATCCAGAACGGTAAAATATGTTCTCTTGCTGTTAGTCATGCAACAGAAAAAAATACACTTAGGATTTGATCTGTACAACAATAGAGCTTCACTGTGCATGCAGGGGAAAAAACTGAATGATGGCAGATTAGCAAAATAATACCGTAGAAATAATGAGTCACCAATTAGTTATATAATTGTCAAAGGGAGCATCTCCCACTGTCAACTGATTTCTCATTATTTGACAACTGGGAAAAGGCAAAGAGGGCAGATTTAATTCTAGTTGCGAGTCTTTGTCATAGTTCTATTACAGTGTGAATTAATTTGAGATTTTAAATATTTAATTCCTACTATTATTGAAATGAACTGTCTGTCAAGCATCAGGAGCATTCATAGTAACAGCTACTACTTCAAAATGGGGAAGAGGTACAACTAGGCCAAGGGTATCAAACTCGCTGCATCACATTGCCGTCACATCATATTTTGCAACGTTTCCCCCATTTATAAGCTGGGCTGGGCGTGGCCTGCGCATGATACATCCGGCCTGAGGGCCACCAGTTTGACACCCCTGAACTAGGCAATAAAAACCCTGCCCTTTACTACTTGTGTGCAGTGCATGCAACACATATGAAAACAGGGCAAGATTTTCATTGGCTGGTTGTATTTGCCATTTTTAGGTATTGCCGTTTTAATTCTTGAAATATAAGTTAAAAAAATTAAAAGATACTAATGCAGCAAAATATTCTAGCTGAATTGCTATCTATACACGAAGCTATTTCCTGTCTATTTGCAATAAAATATATAGAATAAATGATATTTATTCCAGTGTTTTAGTATTTGTGCTTGAATTGGAATACTGTATATCTTCACATCTAAATATTCAAGTCTTTTTCAATTGTTTATTTTTAAAAAGGATGCTAGCAACAGGCTGGCTATGGGCATATTACTTGGAATCCTGACAGATGCTTAGGCAGAATATATTCCTATGTTGGAAGTAACCACTTAACCACAGCACTGGAGTTAGGATAAGGACCCAAGTAAATGCCAACAGTTTGGACAACAATTACCATGACAAATCAGAAGTTATAGGAGTTGTCCAAAATGTTTGAAGAGCAATGCCTACAACATGTGAAGATTCTATGTAGGTATAGATTCTATATCTATGTTAATCATGCATGCCAAAACAGCTTGGAAGAAATACTTCAGAGCTTGTGTGAGTAAAAATACAATTCCTTTCTGTTTCAGCTTAAAACTTTCAGATTTCTGAAAGTCTGAAAAAGACACCATTGCTTTAAGACTCATGTAAGCTGACTCATTAAAGCAGCTGAATCTTTTTAAAGGCTCACCTATGAGCTTGAAAAAGGGAATGGTGGCAGTAATTAATAGTAGTGGTACTCGGAACATTCCTTCTGAAATGTTTTCAAAGTTTGCATAGCCATAGCCTGTACATGATAAACCAATTTCAGATGTCAGAAAAGGCTCTTCCACTACTATTAATTATGCCACTGTTCATTTTTTCAAGTTTATAGGTAAGCCTAAAAAAGATGCAGCTGCTTTAATGAGTCAATTTACATGACTCTTAAAGCAGTGATGAATATCATTTCAGAAGTAGAGTAACTTTATGATGTTCTAAGAAACTTGGCATTGATACTGAAAATAATAATCCATGTTGTGCTCCTATTCTTACAATATGCTTTCATATGTTTCCTAATCTCCATTCTGTAGTATTTGATGTAGAAGACGGTATCTGTTTATTGAATATAAGATGAGATCTTAAGAAAGATGTGTTAGATCTTTATATTTTTTAAAAAATGATTTGGTACAAGTGACATCTCTTTCAAGCAGCAAACTTTTTTTCAGGTTTCTATAGGAGACTGAAAAATAATTTAGCTGTTTTAGAGCAATGCTATGCTTATGCTCCTCTATATACCAAAATATCTTTGCTTTGCTATTTTCAAAGCATACCCAGTTCTATTAGATTTCATAAAAGGAAGATAAAATGAATGCAAGTCTACTATTTTCATTCAAAAATTGACTATCATGCTTATGATTGATAATACACACTTGTTTCCTCAAACAAAGATCTAAATATTTACTTATAATTAAATCTGAATTATTTTTATTTTGTAATAACTCCAATTGCTTGCAGTTGAGCCTTAAGAGAATATATTTAGGATTGTAGTCTTAAAATAAGCAAATTCTTTTTCTTCAAAAAAATATTTTGAAAATTTGAGTATTTAATAGGAAGTAATCTTTCAGAAAGTTTCTTCTCTCAAGACTTTTTAAAATCTAATATACTCTAATTTCATATGTAGATGGTTTCTTTCCTATGCATAGAATGTTCCAGGTATCATTTAACTTTATATGTACATATTTCATTTGAATAATCAACTTGAGTAATGAGTAAACCACAATGTAATATGGTTAACTTTTCTCAACTGCATGTTTACAAATAAAATATTAATCTCTGACATTGTGCATTTCTTCAAAAGAGGTTTGGCACTTACTGGAGGGGGGTTGCTTGGGCACAAAATATCCATCTGTTGGGGCTGCTTTCTGCCTTTGTTAAGATTTTTCTCCATTCTCCTTTGGCGAAATATAATATTCTGCCTCTTTTAATATCCCCCAAAATATTTCATTCACTAGGGGTGGGCGGGCTTTCTATATTAGCATATGGGGGGGTGGGGTGGAATGGACATTATACTTTATATAAGGGTGGGTAAAGGTTGCCTCCTTTCTGAATTGCTGAGGTAAAGAAACAACATGGGAACAAAGCAAAAGAAAAATGATTTGCTTCATTGTGCTATGCCAAGAAATGTGTAGTGAGGGGGACTGTGTTGCTTTGTAAATCTTTTGACAATCTAATGCTTGAATTGGTCCTTCCATACTTTATCAAATAGCGTGCTTTACTCAAAAAAATAGACAGACTTTTTAGGATTTGAAATTCACACATCTAACCAATTTTTATGACCTATGTGGGAATGAACAAATGAAGCAATATATGAATCAGCCAGTTTTCATACTTTCTACAGCATGTTGTTGCAAAAGCATGCTTATGACTGCTGTAATAAACTGATAATTAGGTTAAATATAAGCTTTTTTCCTCACATCAAACACTACATTGGTGTGTCAGAGGCAGCACCTGGCTTTTAAGCAGAATTACAACCTTTCCAATTTTGATCAGAGTACCTGAGTTTAATTCCTTTTATTGTACCTGGGCTCCAATAACATCTGTATGCAAATGAAAACAATTTTTCTAATTTTTCAAGTAATGTGGAACTTGATATATATTTTTTAAATCTAAAAAAGAAATTTCTGACTACAGCTACTTGTTTTCCAATAGTTCCTTTGTCTCTCCAAAGCCTGGATAAACTAAATTAAATATTAAAGATGGGATACAAATAAATATGCGAATTGAGGGACTGCAGTAAAAACTGAAACTCTTTCTCAAAAATTAAAAGCAATATTAAAGATTTGCATGAGAACAGGAAACACCCGTTTTCCCATTGATTTCTGGTGGAAGTCATGCCCGTTGGCTTGCAACAAATATAATGAAGATTCTTAGGATATGTTCCATACCACCATCTTGGCATTTAGATCAGAGGTGGTATTCAGCAGGTTCTGACCAGTTCTGGAGAACCAGTAGTGGAAATTCAGTAGCGGTAGTTCAGAATACAACCTCTGACTGGCTCCGCCCCCATCTATTCTCTGCCTCCCGAGTCCCAGTTGGTTGGCTGGCTCTTCTTTTGTTGCCCTGCACAGGAGAAGGGAGTTGGAAAGCAGGTTAGTGGGGTGGGAAGGGAATGAGATGTTGCAGTATCCTTCCCCTGGAGTGGGGTGGGAATGAAGATTTTACAGTACCCGCCCCCTGCTACGCCCACCAAGCCATGCCCACCAAGCCAAGCCATGCCCACCAAGCCAAGCCATGCCCACCAAGCCAAGCCACGCCCACAGAACCGGTAGTTTTTTAAAAAAACTGAATCCCACTGATTTAGATGTCTCTTTATCCCATTGGCAAAGCGTCAGGATCAGGGGAAAAACAAAGAAACAATCTGACGGGCCAAAGAAAATGCAGAAAGCGAACAATTCGGTTTGACGCAGAGTTTTTTTTAAAAAACTTTTTTTAAAAAAAAATTGGAGGTGTGTCACTACGTCTTGGCGACAACTTCAGTGCTACTGTACGATCCTTGAAACAAGCTGTTATTTAAGGCTAGGTCACAATGGCCAATGGATGCAAAACGTATGCAAAAAGGACACAGCGGACGAGCAAAATTTCAGGGGTGGCTCCATCCGTTGCTATCTGCTCTCAAAAGTGCCCCAAATTTGCATAAATAGAATGGAAAACAACGGAAAGGAACGGACGTGGGGAGGATGTAGCGGGGATGTAAAGTGGATGTTCGTAGGAAGCCTAGCGGATGAAAGCGGAAGCGGATGTGGGGAAGAATAGCGAAGCAGACACATAGCGGAAGGAGCGGATGCATAGCGGATGACGCGGATGCATCACGGATGCCTATAGGGTGCATAGCGGATGCCTAGCGGATGCAAAGCGGTCACTGCGCATGCAGGGAGGATGAATTGTGTCAGCTCCGCAGATATAAAAGGATGCAGCTCGCAAGCAGTCACCATTCAGAGGAAAGACCTACTGCCAGAGACATCTTGAGAGAACACCATGGGGAAAAAGAGGAAGCCTGTGCCTACTCCTGCCAGCCATGGCAAGAAGGACAGAACCACCATCCCACCCCCTGGCGCTGACTCTGAAGCTGCTGGTGCTTCTGGTGCTGCTGGTGTTGCTGCTGCTGGTGGTGCTTCTCCTGCTGGTGCTGCTGGTGCTTCTGCTGGTGCTGCTGGTGCTGCTTGTGCTTCTCCTGCTGCTGCTGGTGCTGGTGCTGGTGGTGCTTCTGCTGCTGCTGCTGCTGCTGTGGTGGACCAGCCCCAAGGCCCTCAAAGCCCTGCTGCTGAAGGCCCTGAAGCCCCTGCCAGAGGGAGAAAGAGGCAAGGCAAGGAGAAGGGAGAGAGGAAACAGTACTCCATTTCTGAAGACCATGAGGAGGAGGTGCTGGAATGGCTGAGGGAGAACGAGTCCCTGTAGAGGAAGGGCCACAGGCTCTATCGCGACACCAAGAGGAAGCAGGCAGCGTGGAGGGAGAAGGAGGAGAGCCTGGGCTACACTTCAGATGTACTCCTTGGATGGTGGAAGCACATGCACACCTGGTATGGCAAGCTGCACCTGAAGAAATCTGGCGGGCCGCTGTCAAGCTCACGGACCGGGAGACCTATGTCATGGCCAGGTGCAGCTTCCTGGAGGGTGAGATCCCCACCGGGGAGCAGCCGTTCTGTCAACCCTCTCTCTCAGACAGCCCACAAAGAGCCACTCCTCTTCCAGCCAGGAGACAGATACATTGTCCAGGCAGGTGTTTTTGCAGGGCCCCACGACAGAGACCTCCCCGACAGCTGCACTCCCCATGCCGGAGGACGCGGAGGATCTCCTGTCTCAGATGGAGCAAGAAGAAGCAGCCACCAGGGACCAAGCCACACCCATCCCCAGAGCCACACTGTCCTATTGGAGATCAGGGACACAATCAAAGCCAGCACGGATCTCCTCTCCCAGCTGGTCCACTTCGACATACCATCCTCTAACTGCAAGCCCTTCATCACGTACGTGAGCCAGACCCTCATGGACATGCCCAAGGCCCAGTACCAGGCGATGAAGGAGAGGATCACAGCTCTTCTGCACCTCCCTCCAGGCCCAGCTGAACCTGCTCATACCCACTCCAGATCTGCTTCTGCACCCCAGGCAATGTCACAGCTCTTCCAAGGATTTCAACAGCCCCTCGCCTACCAAGCCTACCACTACCAGGACTTCCCACAGCAGAGGCAGCCCTGCCCAGTCCAGACCCAGGTTCCTCGGACACCAGATGCGTCACCTGACCCAGCTGCAGACCAGACAGCCCCACTACACTCCTCCTTCCTCCACCCCACAGCCAAGCCCTTCCTCAGAACATCTGTCATCAGTCTTGGGCCTCACAGCCCAGATATTTGATGAAGGACCTCTCAACCTCACGGGACTGAGTCAGCTCTCTGAGAGCTTCCTGCACACACCATCTCCTGTTGTACTCTCGGGGCCAGGCACCCCAATGGCGCCTCAGACCAGCACTGCAGCCACAGCCACCGCCACAGTCTCTGGCCCCTTTACATCTGAGACCATGGGCATGCCTCAGAGTGACTGAGAAGAGTGCCAGAGACTGAGTTGTTACCTGTTCACTTTATCTTTGCTTAAGACACTTTACTTGGGTCATTTTGCTTTTTAATAAAGTCATACAGTTTGTTATTGATAAAGGTTATCTTTGCTTCACACACTTGGTTCATTTTTTTGACTTAATAAAGTGTTGGTGAAAACTTTGAAAAAAGGGTTTAGCCTTTGCATGCTTGTGGGATGGGTAATGATAGCTGTGGGATGGATAGCTGTGGGATGGGTAAGGATAACTGTGCGATGGATAGCTGTGGGATGGGTAAGGATAGCTGTGGGATTGGTAAGGATAGCTGTGGGATGGGTAAGGATAGTTGTGGGATGGGTAATAATAGCTGTGGGATTGATAGTGGGACTGTATGGTCCACTTTCCCAGCTGCCACACATATGGACCTTTATCATCAATAACAATTTATTCATTGATCAACACATTTCAAAATAAACAAAACTCTTTATTAATGCCCTATTCATTGTAGGGCCACTCAACATACATAGCACAATCTCATCAGTGTGATGAGACAGGCTCAAGGAAGCATCCATTAAGCATCTACCATCCTGTCTTGCCACTCCACTGCTCTAGCTGGGGAGTTGCACCAGTGTGTCAGGAGGTTGCGCTGCTTCTTCCCTTCATGTGAAGCTCTGTTGGGGCCTTGCACATCCACAGTGTCTATCAGGTTTTGTCCTTGCCTCCATTCACCAGGCTCCATGTCCCCATTGCCTTGTTGACGGTCCACAAGCCTGTTCTGCAACTCTGGGTAGTAGGTGCGCATGAGATTGTGCAGGATGCAACAAGCTTCCACGATGCTCCTCACAGTCCCTGGGTGATGCTACATGGTGGTGAGAAGTACCTGGAACCTGTTGGCCAGGATGCCAAAGGCGTTCTCCACCACCCGCCTTGCTCTGGACAGCCTGTAGTTGAAGATCCTCCCTTCACGGGTGAGGTATCTGGAAGTGTAGGGCTTCATGAGGTAGGTTCTGAAGGAGAAGGCGTCATCCCCCAGGATGAAGTAGGGCACATCTTGTGTGTCATTGGGCAGGGGGTCTGGATCTGGGAAACCCATGATGAGGTTGCGTTCCAACCCATCCTTGAGGTCACTGGCGTTGTATATCTGGGCATCTGAAGCTGACCCGTTGCCTGAAGCATCGATGTACATGAACTTGTAATCAGCATCAACCATGGCAAAGAGGATGATGCTGAAGAAGCCCTTGTAGTTGAAATAATTGGACCCTGAGTTGGCTGGAGCTTTGCAGGCCACGTGCTTCCCATCTATGGCTCCAACGGTGTGGGGAAAGTTCCACCTCTGATACCACTCCTCTGCAAGTTTCCTCCAGCCTTCTTCAGTGGTGGGGCACTGGAGGAGCTCCTTCATGTATTCTTCGATGATGGCCTGCACCACTTCTCTGACCACTTTGCTGATGGTGTTATGTGGCACCCTCCAGGCATACTGCATGTTTCTGTATGTGGTTCCAGAGGCCAGGTGGCGCAGAGTCAGTGCCACCTTCACTCCAGGGTCCAGGCTGGGCCGGAGGTTGGTACTCTGCTTGGTCAACCTAGGTCTCAGACGCTCCACAACTTTGTCAAACATGGCTGGTGGCATCCTCATGAAGTGCTGGAATGCACGAGTGTCTTCATTCCTCAGCTCCACCATCAGCTTGTCATCGAGTCCAAACTCCGCTCTTCTCCCAATCCATCGTCGGACCGAGACAGCTCTTGGACGTCTCATTCTCCTTGCGTAGAAAAGATGAAAAAGTCTGAAGAGGGATTGGTTCTGGTGCTGAATGATGACGGCTACCAAAAGGAGTGTGCAAGAGCAAGGCTGAAGAGGTCTGCACACCACGGCTTCTGGACTGATAGTGAGATCCAGGTGATTTCCTCCCCCTTTTTATAGGAAATGTCAGTTTTCTGCTCGGTGTCCTTCCACATACTCTAGACATCCTCCAGACATCCTACATATCCGAGATACGTCCCATATACAAACGTTTTGTCCGTTTAATGCTTTATATCCGAGCTGCATCCGCTTTCATCCTTTCTAGGTCCGTGCTACTAACGCTGTGGACGTTCCGCGTACCTTTCGCTTTCTCCCTCTTTCCGCTTTCAGCTGCATCGGATGTGAGTTGTACAGATGCCCAGAGGATGCCCAGAGGATGCCCAGAGGATACAGCGGACGTGTCATGGATGACAACGGACGTAGAACATTTGTTGCCCGTATGTGTCGTGGATGTACATCGTACGCGGCGGAAAGTTCATCCGCTCAAAAAGTTTTGTGCAGCTCAAAACTTGTTGAGCGGATGAAATAGCAGTAGACGGATGCTCGACGGATAGAGTGTATGAAAGACGTACGCAGTGAGTACACAACGGATGCATCGCGTTTTCCAACGGATGGCCAGCTTTTTTTGTCCGTTTTACATCCTCTTTGCATCCGTTGGTGCAGTGGGACAGGGGATCCCAGCCCTGGTATTGTGACGTCGGGGAGCCACAGAACGTCCTCTCGGGGAACCTTCGAAAAGCCCAGCTCCGAGCCGCGCAGGCTCTCCACGTTCGCATTCGCTTTTCCGAGGCCGAGTCGCCTCCATCGAGAGCATCAGCGTGAAATCGCCGCCATTCCGACCTCCTGAACTCTTCCCTTCTTTCCCTGCCCGATCGGGACATTTACGAACACGTCTGATGTAACAAAAATGCCCGACGTCTCGGGGCAGGAAGATTCCCCTATTACATTCAGTGTACTGGGGGGGAGGGGGGGGGGCGCTTTCTAAATTCAGCCCTGGGCGTAATTTTTCAAACGCGGGTCGGTCCGAGATGAAGCCGGAAATTACGTGTTTCGACGGCGAGAGAGCGAGAGAGAGCGGTCGCTAGAGCAATTTCTTATCTTTTTGAGAGGGCGACAGCCACGTCCAGGTTAGGAAGCGACCCGCCCGCTTGTTCCACGTATCACTGCATCCGGGAGGGAGGGGGGGGAGGAGTAACGCCCGGTCAGGTGATACAAACCTTGGTTCTCATTGGGCCTCGGGTGGAGGCGTGTCCCGCTACCGGAAGGGAACCAGGAAGCTATTTAGCGGCAAGATTCCGGTTTCCTTGGCTACGCCAGTGAAAGGGAGGGTGAGAGAGCGAGAGGAGGCGAACGAAGGGCTGGTCCCTCGTCTTGGGGCAGCGGCCGCGCTGTTTGAAGGGATGGGACAGAACCGGGCCTAGCGAGGCAGCTACCGCTATGAGCGGAGCAGCAGCTGGGGGCGAGGGAAGGAACGGCAACCACCTGGCAGGCCGTTGGTCCGGCTGGAAACTGCTGGTTTGGGGCCTCCTCTCCGCTTCTTCGGTGTTGGCAGCAGCGCCGGTTGTGCAGGCGATGAGCCGGGAGGAGAAGCGTCATCTTGGGTAAGAGCGCTTATTCCCCGTCGCCCGCCTTCCCCCCCCCCCCCCCCGTGCCGCAGCTGAACCTTTACCTCGTTTGGCTTCACCCAATCCCGCTGTTGGCGAGGATGCCCTTGGCCCGGGTGCGAACCGTGGTTTTGTAAAGCCGAGAGCGGAACATATTGTGCCGTAGCCCGAGGAAGGGAGTGATGGTTGGACTAGAAGACCTCGAAGATCCCTTCCGGCACTTTTCTTCTTTGTAGGTTGCATTTGGCTGCCTGAGGAGACCCAGCAAATTACATTGAAGTCTTCTTTAAACTGACTGACACAGGCTGATTTCAAGCTTGCAAACCGAGGCAGACTGAGAAGGATACCCCAGTTCATTGTTTATTTCAGTTTTTAAATGTAAAGCTGGAGAATAAATATATCGCTGGGTAGTTTTCAAAATCTCACCCACCATTTTGTGCGTGTGTGTGTGTGTGTGTGTGAAACTTCCCTGTCTAGAAATGATGACAGTCAAGGCAGGGATGTAAGAATTTCGGTTAGTCAAAGTGAGACAAGTTAGTCAAAAGTGAGTCATAACAGTTCAGGACAAATGCTGTCATTGAGGGAGAACAGAAAGATGGGGAGCTTTTTTTTTTTTTTTAGCGGAAGGACACAAAATCCCCAATTTGTGTCCCCCAAATTCCCCAAATTTAAAACATGCTACCAGGATTCTAAATGCATGGATGTCATTCTAGAAAATGATGTTCATACAATGTAAAGCTCAGTTATGCAATTTCACTGAACTTTTCATCTTATCTCTCTCTTGCTTTTTATGGGTGGGTTGGAACACACTTTTTTTTTGTTCATTTTGGTATTGTGAGTTTTGCTGATCAACTTTTCATTGATTCAGTGATGCAGTGTGATTCAGTGTTTATCATATATGCAGTATGATGGTGGTTCTAATATTTGAATAAGAAGGCACAAGTGTACTTAATATAGAATTTTATACATAATCAGTGATGTAGCAAATATTGGCAAAGAGGACTGAATCCCACTGTTGTAAGTAATGTTGGGACTTCTCAGCAAAATACATTTATTTCTTCACTGTTGACCTCCTTTGAGGAGAGTTGAAGGCCCTGAAAACTGTAATGCTATGTGGATAATATAATTTACTTCTAAAGGTTCGCTGTTAAGGGATAATCTTGTTTGCTGCGCAAACAGTGTTTTGTTTTGAAAGATCAGATGCTTTAAAATGGTGGCAAATAGTTAGCTTACTTATAAGGCAAATCAGATGCTGATGTTTCATGGAATAAAACCAAAAAGTGGACGTGTTTCACAGAAATGTACATCTGAAAAACCTGACTATAGCAATATTTTCAGTGTCCGTGTCTACTAATAATCAAGGATGCATCTACATATGCATTTATAATATTTGCACATTTCACTTTTTTAAACTGTTGTAATATTAATTTATCTTATGGCAGAAAACAATTTCATGTTTGAGAGCAGTAGGAGAACATACGATTTTATGGAGTCCTCTGACCTTTATGAAAATTAGAACTCTGATTAATTTTGGGGATCTAAATAATTTCATAGTTCATGGTTGCTTGAGTGTTAACTGCAGTATTCTAATAAAGTCAATATTTGGTAAATGTCACGTGTTCATTATAAATGATACGAAAATGCATCTGATTTCATAAGATTTAAATAAACTTATTTTATTTAATGCAACTTCTTTTTCTATATATTATCATATATAATTTTATACCTATTTATTTTTATTGAGATATCTATGTAAGTATGTATAAGATTACACTCTGATGTTTTCTTGAACAATCATGTGTTACCCATAGAATATAAATTGATTGATGTATTGTTATACCCTATATATCCATATAGGGTCAGTGAGTGTTATGACAAACTCAGTGACAACTGTATTCCATTGGCAACTTTTTAAACTTCAGCAGAGTTAGCAATGCACGTTTGAATCTGAACTCATGATTTCATGAAAATGACCATGTAATTTTATTGGCAGCCACACAATTAATTGCTCCCTTCCAAGATATTTTTGAATTCTGTATCATACTATCCTGAAATCTTTTACTATAATCTTTCTTCTAAATGCTAATCATATTTTTTGCTTTTTTTAGAGCAGCTAAAGTGAACTAAGTACTGTCACCTAACAGCATTAAAAAAAAAATCACATTTGCATTGAATCTTATCTGCTTGGAAAGCCCAATAGATAATATCTGGGTTTGGAACATCTACATTCATATAATCATTTTGAATTCTTAATAAGTTTAAAAAGTCATTTATTTTTAAAAATAATTTCATGAGGAATCATTGCTCTCTTATAATAACACATGGCTATATAACTTAGGATTGTTAAAATAAATGTTTATAAAATTGAAATGGTGTGTAGATTTTGGCTTTATATAAATGCTCACTTGTACTGTTTGTTGCATCTTTTTGCAAAATTCCCAACAATTCTTCAAAATGTTTGCAAAATCTGCAGATTAAGAAAAATGTTGCTGGTAAATCTTTCAGTTGAGCACAATTTAATGATTCTGGTTTTATCTCTTTTTCAGAAATCAAGTACAGGAAATGTTTGATCATGCCTATAGTAATTACATGGTAAGTGCAATGTTTATTTTAATGTTTAACAGTGCTTTTAAAGCTGTTTTTTCATAAACTATATGTGATGAACTCTTTTTAATGTATTTTTAATTAACCATTTAATCCAAGTTTGGGCAGCCCATCACCTGAAGATAGTAGTAAATAAGCAGTGCTTTGCTTTCATATTGATACATAATAATAAGATTTTTGGAATCTGGTTTTTGTTTCTTTCCTTCATGTATTAAGCCTAAAAGAAACCTCATACATCCTAATATTCTTTTTCCCTGCAAACAATGGGGAGAGATCATACTTCCATTATCTGACAGTTTAACAAAATTCAGTGGCAAGTTTCCAAAAAGGAATTTGAGGTCCACAGATGTTTGGTAGCTATTGGATGCTCATTCATGTACTAAAGTACAATTAAGGGTCATAATTATTGTTTGGTATAATATGCTGAATCTTGCTATCATCAACTGAAAAACTGGTTCAAAGTGGATTGTGTTAATGTATGGTTTGGCCTGATGTATTATTTACATTGAATTACACTGCAGTTCTTACTAGTTTAATTGTTAGGCTGTTTACCTGTTGAGAATTAATCGATTTAAGACTAGCTTTTTTGTCCTAGGTATGAGTCCTTTTTTTCAGTCCTTTAATTTATTGAATTAAAAAGCATAATCTATAATACAGGAGTTGCAGATTATGAGTATGACAAAAACATTCCAGGATCAGAGACTACAATCCAGTGAAACAATTCTATTCTAAAAAAACTCTTTTTTAAATTATAAAATGAAATAAAGCCTCCACTCAAATAAATGGTAGAATCTTTGTTAAGCTAGAAATTCTATAATTGTTTCCTTAAAACAATTCAGATAAAAATACTTACCAGTCTAATAAAAATGCTTAAACTACAATACAATTTAGGTGAAGTTTTCATGTTAAGATCCAAGATGGAAACCAAGAAGTGTTTTATTAAAATCCCACTAATCACAGATCTACAAGTTGCTTGGCAAAACCTTTAGCTGATCATAATTAGCTAAAATGAACTATTGTTGCATAATTTCATGGTAAACATTTTTATAAAGAATTTTAGTGATTACAGGTAACATTAATTTCCTGCAGAGAATAACATTGAAAATACTGATTTTTGACTGTTAAAATATTCAACTGGGACTCACTGTTTTCTTGGTTTTCAACCTGTTTTATGTATTTCATCGGACAGAGTTGGCATATTTATCCCCTACTGTATTTATGGTACATTCAACTGCAAATAAAATATACATAAAATTGTGTGTGAGTGTGTGTATGTGTGTGTGTACACACATACACATTGTGTTGGAGAAAACCTAGGGCATGCTGTCATTCATTTGCACTCTATTGTGAAAAGGCTTTTTTATCCTTGGTGAGGTGACAAAGGATTTATATGCTTGTAGCATGAATTATTTGAATTACACTTAAGGAAGTATATGATTTGGCACATCCTGTAAGCTTATATGTCAAAAGGATATTTATTTAGTATGGGCCTTAAGCAAATAGAATTTGTGAGTGTATTGAATTTGGCAAACAAGATCAAGGATTTAAACTTTTTTTTTTTACAGTGATGCTTGTCTTGATTCTATGGATCAGTTATTTCCTCATTTTCCAATCTTGTAAGACTTTTTTTAGTTGGGTTTTTTTTGACAATAATGCAGCAAAATTCGATGCTAGCAATAGACTTTATTACTATGTGAAGTTACTTGTAGATGTGGTTTTGTACTTTTAAAAAGGGAACGTTCATTAGGTCTTGCTTTATGTATCACACATCTCAACTGAAAATTCCATTTTTTTCCACTGATTTTGTAAAGAATTACATAATGCTCATACTTGAGACTACTGACATTTCAAAGAAATATAGAATCCTTACGTTATTATCATTTATGTCTTTTCCATCAACATTGCAAATAAGCAAATAAAGGTCAAAGAAATGCAAGAATTATCTTTAGAGTTAGTAAAAGAGCAGAGTCATCATCTTTATAAATGCGAGAATGTGGTCATCCAATATGCCACATAAGATTAAATGTGTTTTTTAAAAAGGTTATTGCAAAATTTACCATTCAACAAAGCAAATGGTGACATTAAAAGGTAACTTGCAGAATGCTTTTTCAGTATTTTGGAATAGTTAAAGGAATAAGTCATTTGATTTTATTTATATATGGACATACATACAGCAAAAAATGGTACAAAAATGGTTTGTACACATACATATACCCAAAGATAAAAATCTATCTGCTAGTACTTTTCTCTGAAGGCAAAGTTTGAATTTTGGTTTAGAAATGAATTTCTGCTATCTTATTATGGTGTATATTTTTATTAAGAACTAGTGGTATGTATCAAAATATTCTGAAACATACTGAATTAGATACTTTCCCTAACCCTAACCCCTTTTAAGGACATTTGTGAGAATGTAACACCATGTTAAGGACCTTGCTTGAAAAAATTGCTGACCACTACTTGTCAATGTAATTATTTTCTTAAATGCATTACTTTGAATGTAAATAACTTTCTTATTCCAAAGGGATTATTCAATCTTATTTAAGTATTAAGTTAGATTCTATCTTTCTTAAGGATGGAGGCAGAAGGGGCAGTGTTCAAATTGCAAGGATGTCTTCCTAATTTTCTTTAAATGAAAACAACATAAGAGACTTTCAGGTGTAACTAGTTCCAGATGGCAAAACCATTGTGAATATTTTATTTATATTCCTGAATTGCATTAATTATCTCTTTAAAACAATTTGAATTAATTCAAAACAAGTTGCTGACAAAGAATTCTTATTCATGTGCATTAATGGTGTAATGAACCCTTAGTTTAGCAACTTGAGATGTGCTGAATAAGAAACTTTTCAAGGCAAATCTTGCAAATACAAAAATTGGTGCTCCAAATATGTAACCATTTACTTTTTGTATCTTGAAAGTTGAAAAAAGAAATTTATAGTGTTGAAAGTTTTTTGAGGAGATTTTTCAGGACATTACGCCCCTAGACTATTGTTTCAGCCAATTGGGCAGAAGCAAATAAAGGCTGATGGTACATTTTTCAGGGTTTAATAAAAATTTATGTGAAAAGCCAACTTGGGGGTAAAGAGCTGGTTATGTTTGTGATGCATCTTATTATGAGAAATAATTTCTGAACCACAAAATATTTTTCCAGACTGTATAGTGAGCAAATAAGGATCCAGCCCAGAACCATAAAGTAAACAAAAAAATCCTTTCTACAGTCCATCCCTCCCCTCTGCAGTGATGTTATATTTTGGGCACTTGGCAACTGGCTTGCATTTATGACCAGTTGCAAGCATTGCATGGTCACATAATCATGTTTGCCACTTTTGGGGCATTTTCCAGGAGAAACCACCCATTGGATATGCTGGATTTGCTAAACAACCATGATGACTCCCTTTATGACTGCTGTAAAAATTACCATTAAAAAAATTGAATCCAGTCAGATGGTGACTCAGCGTATGATCACATGACATTCAGCTGCAATTCTGGTCTCCATTGTAGTAGTAAGTCAAGGACTACCTGTATTGCAGTTTATGAAAAATATTGAGTCCAGTGTAAGAGACTTGTGTTCCATTTGGAGCTTTCTGCATTGTTTAATTTTGTAAAAACATACTCCCATGAATATAGAAATAGCGTTCCTTTTTATTTCCTGCATTTGTAAGAGCAGTGAAACTTGATCTAACTGTGATTGTACTATGCATTTCAACTTCACTAGGTTAATATTCTGTTTTGTTTTTCATTTCCTTTTTTTCCTAACAGGAACATGCTTACCCAGCTGATGAGCTCATGCCTTTAACTTGCCGTGGAAGAATTCGGGGTCAAGAACCAAGTCGTGGAGATGTGGATGATGCCTTGGGAAAGTTAGTATTTTTGAATAATTATTTGAAGATTCACGATTTAGTTTTAATTTAAATTATATGGATCCATTATTACAAATCCAACAAAACTAAATCTAAATTCTGAATAAATAGCCATAAAAAGAACAGGAATATTTACCAAAATGGAGAAAAACAAAAATCATATCTGATTAATAACCACATCATAGATGATTATTAATTTCTTTAAATTATTTTTAGTTTGTGCATTATCTGGAGAATGTTGTAGCAAGTTACAGTGTTTTAATAACATAAAACAATTAAAGTAAGTAAAATAAATATTAATTTAAAATATTACCACAATTGGGACCGGAACTTCCCACACGGTTGTTCAATGATTTATGTCCATTTTTGCGGTCTTTTTTGCCGCACTTGATAAGCGAATTTCACTTCTTCCATTGGCTTTGCTATTACCATTGCAAACAGGTGTTGGTTGTCGTGGCAGATGGTGCTGAACTTTCTTGAGCTGACAAACTGCTGAAGTCATACATTGTTTTTTATGAATAGCTGAAGTTGCATATTTTTAATATAGTCTGTTTTCAGAAATTTCAGTGGTTCATGAAAACATTGTGTGTCTTCAACAGTTCATCAACTTGAGGAAGGAGAACACTGTCCATTTTTAGTAATAGGCAGCCTGTTACAAGTTCTTATATGAATATTTAATAATAAATTATTGCATTTGATTAAATCCTATTTTTCATCTTTCCTCCTTTCTCACCCAGGTTTTCACTGACACTAATAGATACTTTGGACACTCTTGTGGTAGGTTTTCTTCTATCATGTATTAAATCTAAATTCTCATTTTACAATATTAAATGGAATGTAATAATTGTCCTTAACCAAATACTTGATTTACTTAAATTATAATCTACCATTAAAAGATGGATTAGTGATATAAGGTGGCATATACAGTGCTCCCCCTCCCATTTTTCTCAGAGCAACTACCCAATGCAGTGCATAGGTTGGGCTGAGAGATCGTGATTAATCCAAAGTCATCCATCAGCTTTTGAGAGTGAACTAACATTTGGATCTCCCTGCTCCTAGACCAGCACTTATATCCTAAATGGATTGAGAATTTAATGAGATTTCAGATTTCTTCAGTATGTATTGCTCAACTATACCTTTCTCCAGTGTGGTGTAGATAGCATCCAGGATTGGGTTGTCAGTTGCTGCTAGCTGATTGGACTGAGTCTGTCAGATTTGTGAGGTCATTCCCCTGTTACCCAGGGTCCCAGAAATTGGCTCAGGCAAACAGCTAGGACAACGTGTTTCTCAGTGCTCTTCAAATTTGACTTTAAATAGGTTAAAATTAGACAAATCCAATTCTGAATGCTATCGAAATGACAGCCAGCTCCCGGTCTACCAAGTGAGTGGCTGTCAAAAGAGCTTCGGCTTCAGCCCGGAGCAACGGGGACAGATCAGCTGAGGGCAAATCTCCTTCAAGTAAGAGAGCTGACAGCGCAGTGTGTCTGAGGAGACCTCCACACCCTTATTGCACTGGCTTGGGAGGGCTCGCACAAGACTGGATAAATTAAACAAACCTGACAACCTACATTCAGAGTTTGCCTTTGTAATAGGATTTTTAGCTTGTTCTTACCAAAGATGACAGAATCTGGTATTCTTTATTTTTTGTTTAAAATGAAACTTCAAGTTTCTCCTTAACAAAGCTTCTCGAGAGATAATCAGCCTGTTTACTCTTGTTTTGCAGGTGTTAAATAAAACCAAAGAGTTTGAAGATGCTGTTAAAAAAGTAATTAGAGATGTTAATTTAGACAACGACATTGTGGTATCAGTGTTTGAAACAAACATAAGAGTGCTTGGGTAAGTTTTTTCTGTGGAAAAAAAGGGATCAGATTTGTAAATCTGCCAATGATAACCTTTATACATATTGTGATCTGAAATTAAGTACTTATTTCTTAAATTTTTAAGCGTAACAGAATTCATAGTTTGCAAACCTATTCTTGTTTGGAAAGTGCATTTTCTGCATTACTGTCAAAAGGGTTCGCACATCTTCATTTATATACACTTTTTAGAAAAAATTGTAGTTGTTAAACATTTTACAAACTATTTTCAGTTTTTCAACATTTATCCCATGCTTAAGGCTAGTATAACTGTAATGACTAAACATTAGAGATTGGAAGCAGTTTGGAGAACGACATCCTCTTGTCCTCTGCTTTTCCAGTCTTTGGTTCTCTTCTAGATCAGCATATACATGAAGTTAATAAACTTCCTGATTTCTCCCTTTCATTTTATCTAGAGGTCTTTTAGGTGGGCACTCAGTAGCAATCATGCTGAAAGAGAAAGGTGAAGTCATGCAGTGGTACAATGAAGAACTTCTGCACATGGCAAAACAGTTAGGCTACAAACTGTTGCCAGCTTTTAATACCACAAGTGGTCTCCCATATCCAAGAGTAAGTAATCTGTGAGCTAAGACTAATGTATGCTACATATTATTTGTTCTTCTAGTACAATAGAATTATATGTTGAGTCAGAGAGAGAGTTATCAGTGATATTGATGAAAACATCTGATTTTTATAACTCTTAGAATCTTAACTCTTCAGTTAATAGCATGGTTTATGGAGATATATGTTTATATTTACTACATTTTGAAATGCAATGGACTTTAAGCCATATGATTTGATTATGAAAATGAGGACTCTTCTCTCTATAGCAGGTGATATACTCAGATACCAGTGACTTTAGTATTGACATTTAAACCTAGTGACTTTAGTATTTACATTTAAACCCAGTCAGTTTGCATAGTTTGCCACACTCAAATGTTGCTGAGGACTATTTTTTTGTGGTGCTGCATATTCTCTGTTTCAAACTAGCATTATCACAATAACAGATTTTAGCATTTCTTTTTCTTCTAGATTAATTTAAAATTTGGTTTAAGAAGTCCAGAAGCCCGGACAGGAACAGAGACGGAAACTTGTACAGCCTGTGCAGGAACACTCATTTTAGAATTTGCTGCTCTGAGTCGTTTCACAGGGTCATCAATATTTGAGGTTTGCTTAATGATAAGTGATGAATTATTTTTCTGCAACTGCTAACTTTTGATTTTTTTAATTGTATAATTAATTGATAGTATTAATTTCAGCTATGTTCTGTTGCTAAACTGATCACTGTATCTTTCATACCAGAAATTGTGTTTCTATTTATATTATGAGGTACTGCTTAAAATAGCCGTCAGCATTCTGTCCCAGGGTCTAAAGTCTGTGCTTTGTTTGGGAGAGAGAGAGACCCTTTATGTCATAATGCTGCAATCTTTTATCTTTATTTTTAAAATTGAGTTTATTGTATTTTCTTTGATTGTTGTGAGTGACTCAGAGATGTTGAGAGTTGGGTATAATTGTTTAATAAATAAAAATCATTATAATATGTGAACATAAAATACCACAAAATTTAAAAGAGTAAGTTAGAACAACATGAACATACATATGATATTCCCTCAATAATTTAAGTAGTCCATTAGGAATTTTATTTGTGCCTGGTGCATTACCAATTGGACACTATTATAATGAGAGTATTGGCCATGCCTATTCTAGAACTCCTTAGAATATCTTATGTATAAGGAAAGCATGCTGATTTTGTCTTTATATGTTATACAATTTCTGGATTGTATGTCCTTTAACACAAATCTTTTTGGGACAAGTACTTGCTTTAATTAAGCTAAAAGACTTGCTTATTTGACATCAATAATTTATGGTCTGTTACACAATCTACACAGAAGGATTTTGGCTGACCAGACAGCATCTCAAATTCAATTTTGTATAACAGTCAATTTGATTTTGAAGCTCCATTTTTAGTGACATCTAGAATGAAGTCTGCATTTATATTTGGAATTGTCAGTAAACAATGAATTTATTTTCTTAAAACTCTGTTAAATTAGTTTCTGCATCATTCCATGTTCTCAGTCCAATTCTTCCTATAATTCCAGATACTTCGATTTTTACAGTATCTACATTTTAGTTGTCATCTTTTCTTGAATTTATATCACAATTATTGAAAACATAAACCTGCAGTTTCAGTTTTAATGGGTAACATTTCCCTTTACCGATCCATTCATCTGCATTATTATTCAAAGTACTTTTTAGAAACTTTACAGATAGAAGTGGAGGCAGCAGTTTATCCTTAATTACAAAGTTTAAGAAGCTGTGTCCTTTTGAAACTTGCCATGCTATTTGAGGCTGTTGGAAATTGAATTTTTGTATATTGTGTCCTAAATTACCAAACATCTATTACTTGAAGCAAAGAATAGGGTGGGGTTTTTAAATGAATGGGCTATTTTTGTTTGTTAAAAATAATAATTTTATTGTTATCACATTATTCTTCTAGAGATAATATCACATTATTCTTCTATGTTTGTGATGTATTGGTACATAATATTGTTTCCTGACTTATTTTATTGTGTCTAACAAAAATGAAAAAAAGAAAATGATGACAAATGTTTGATTTGAGGGATTTATTTTGACAGACTGTGGATTCGGATTTAATATAAATGTTTATTAGATCTGAATTCTTTTGTTTGAATTTCAGGCAATGAGGCTTTGCCCCAAATGACTGAGTCAAGTCTGACTCAGTCTGAACAGTATTTGTTGCGTCTCCTCAAAATAGGTATTATTAGTGAGGAAAGTTTTTTGATATCGGTATGTCAATATATTATTAGGACCCAGATTGTTGGGGGCAATATGCTGACTCTGTAAACCGCTTAGAGAGGGCTGTAAAGCACTATAAAGCGGTATATAAGTCTAAGTGCTATTGCTATTGCTATTGCTTTAATAGGAATTTCTCTTTTTTTTAGTTCATTAAGTGGAAGTTTACTACAAAATTATATTAATTCTACTTCTCTCCCCAAAAGATATATATGGGAATATATCTCATCTACAAAACAGCTCTCCAAATTTGACAAGCTTATTCAAAAGTCGTCCTTGTTGCCTATTTGTCTTAATTCAGAAGTTCACATTTGCCATTTGTGGTATGAGTCCTACATAGAGTTATCCTTCCAATATTGTATGACAATTCTTAAGGAATATTCCCCTTGTATAATTATTGATCTTACATTATAAATGGCTGGGGCTTACAGCCAAACAGGTAATTTGCATTCTTAGCAACTATAATCAATCTAAAGTTATATTAACGATCCCTCTGGATCCAAACTGCAGCAATAAAATGACAAGTCCAAACTATATGGCTTGTTTTCAATTTTTCTAATGCATCTTTGGGAACACTGCATTTGCATCCAACCTTTTTAAAACCTTCTCTGAGATATCTAGTACATACAAAATAGAATTTATTGTTGTACCAACTTTATTGCTTACATCAATTTTCTGACTACTTCATTGCATGTAAAGCTGTATTTAATTATAAATGTTAATTTTATTTTTTTATAGGAATATGCCCGGAAGGCACTTGATTTCCTTTGGGAGAAAAGGCAACGTAGCAGCAATTTAGTAGGAGTTACTATTAACATTCATACGGGCGACTGGGTCCGTAAAGGTATGTAGCTATGTTCCCTCTTAATTACAGATAAGAATGATATTAGAAGTTAGAGGTGTTTTATGACTTAAATTGTATGTCAGTGTCTTACTTTGGACTCAAAAGAGATATTGCATTATGCTTACTTTCATCCCATGGTCCTTTTTATCTGTTTCTTGGTTGCTCTTAATTATTTTATAGTAATAAGACTCTTTATGGAACTGAAAACTAGTAATGAAATTAATTGTATTAATATTTTTTATCTTGTTCTAGATAGTGGAGTTGGAGCAGGAATAGATTCGTATTATGAGTATTTATTAAAGGCCTATGTCTTGCTTGGAGATGATAGTTTTTTAGAAAGATTTAATACGGTAAGTACAGATGGAATTTCTCTCCTAGAACTATAGAACTTTGTACTATGTTTGTGATGTATTACTGTACATTCGATATTGTGGATCTGTTCTTCTAAAATTAGTGTATTATACTGTCAGAAATAATTATGTTTCTTCCGCTTCAGCACAAGTTGTTTTATTCCCTTGTTCCATTTAGCATAAAATTCATGTACTTCCAAATATTAGTATAGCTGTAATAAATATACTCAACAATACAACTCATTTTAAAGTTGCCTGTTAGTGAGGCATCACCTATGTTTAGAATTCTTAGTTGTTGGAAGTAAAATGGGCAATAAATAAGTGGATCAAAATATTTGCTAATGTTTATATGTTGTTGGATTTTGAGGTCTATCTGTCATGTTGACAAAAAAATTGACAGCTAAAATGTTCAGTACAACTCATCTTGAATGTAGCATATCCCGAAGCAAGTTTATTCCAATGCTATGTATCCAAGGCTAGAGCTTTATTCCAATTTAAAGTACAGTTGAGGAAAATACAGATAGTCCTTGACCTACAAGCACAATTGTGACCAGAATTTCCATTGCTAAGTAAGATGGTTGTTAAGCAAACCATGCCAGATTTTACAACCCTTTTTGCCATTAGATGTCAAGCAAATCACACAATTATTAATCTGGTTTTCCCAATCAAATTTACTTCTTGGTAGCTGTCTGGGAAGGTCACAAATGATGATCACATGACCCTGGAATGCTGCAACTGTGATAAATAGATGCCAGTTGCCAAGCACCAAATCTTGATTACGCGACCATGGGATTGCTGTGAGTGGTTTTAGGTCATTTTTTTAGTGCCATTATAAATTGAAATGGTTGCTAAATGAGAGGTTATGTCAAAGACTACCTGTGAATATGGGAAAGAAAAAGTGAACCTGGGAACAGAAGGTAGTTCTTTAATTGCATATTCTGCTTGTGTATGGAACATAGATTAATTGAATACTTCCTTTTAATTAAGACAATAAAAATTATGTAAATCGTATTTCTAACTATTATTTATGTTTTAAGTAAAATAGTTGAGTGTGGCTGATTTCATTTTTAAATAAAAGCTGTAGATGGCTGATATTTGGCTTACAGCCTCTAAATCTAAGCATATTTTTTTAGCGTGCTTATCTGCTTTAGGTCAACTTTTGCAAACAGGTTCAATATTCAAAATGAATAAATACATCAAACTTTGATATTTTCTAGCATTATGATGCCATAATGAGATACATCAGCCAGCCACCTCTCTTGCTTGATGTGCACATACACAAGCCAATGCTCAATGCTCGCACGTGGATGGACTCGCTACTAGCATTTTTTCCTGGTTTGCAAGTAAGTTGCACATGCAAAACATTTTCATCCAATGATATTGAATTTCTAAGCTACTTGATTTCAAAGCATCTCTAGATGGTAGAATTGCAACAATATTTAAAAACAACCAACATTCAGGAGACAACATAGTCTCTAACCATATCTCCCTCAATTAATATTAGTCCTCAATATAATTAATTTTCACAAGGTTCTTTATGCACAGGGTCATCTTTTTCCTTAAATTTAAATTTTGTTAGTCATTAAGAATGTGTGCAAAATTATTAGATACTCCACATTTATCTTGTATTTGTTAACACTGTATTTCTTAAGCAATTTCAATTGATGCACTTCAACATCTTTTAATAATATGTATTTATTATAAACAATAATTTTATAGGAAGGATATTTTGTACTTTGATTGCCACAAAGGATGTGCAAATTCAAAATGTTCCATTTTGACTTTTTCAAATCTGAAATACTTCTAAATGTTCAAAACAGCCTATATTAAATACAAGAAAACTCTGGCAAACCCAGAACAATATTGCAAACTTGCTACAGACTAATCTGAATTTAAAATGGTTCAAATTTGATACTTTCTGTGTATCACTAACCACTACATTCTCAAAGCAAATTTATGTTTTTAGTTAGAGGACCTAAATAATGTTGTCAAGTCCATTGATTTTAATGAATTACTTACATTTTAAAAATAAATGTAAAATTGTTTCTATTAGATTATCATTAACTTGCAGTCTTACTGTAATGCCCTGTGCTATGCATTGGAAAAGAATATACTCTTTTATTTAAATATAATGTGATGTACCTTTTTTGCTTGAATTCTAGGTACTGAAAGGTGATATTCGACCTGCTATAGAAACTCATGAAATGCTATATCAGGTCATAAAAAAACATAATTTCCTTCCTGAGGTAAGGTAATGACTATGTCTTATGACTTCAATATTTAGGTAGTGTAAATATGAAGTATACATTTCAGGTTTTGGGGGAGAATATTTTCAGACTTGGTGAATTTAGCTGAATAGTGAGTCCATGAGAGTTAGGAATATTTAACTGTATTCACCTCGTACTTTTAGTCAGCTTTTACTTTTTGAGATTTTGCATTAATAACATCCTTTCTCAAAGGGCCAATTATAATACAGACTGTTCTAAATGGAAAGAAGCTTCTAATTTTGACTACATAAATAAACCCTTAAAATACGCATGGATGTGTGTGAAAATAAATTATATTTATACATATATAATATTTAACATGGTATTTGGGTATTTTGGTTGCTTTGTTTATTTCTATAAATTTATTCTTTTCATTTTTACCACTTTGCCTTATTTTGAAGTTGATAATAAAATATTTGGATGATCTCCCATAAAAAGACCTATTCAACTAATGAATAATCATGAATTAGAATTTTTAGAATTAGAATTAGAATTCTTTATTGGCCAAGTGTGATTGGGCACACAAGGAATTTGTCTTGGTGCAAATGCTGTCAGTATACATGATAAAAGTCTGAATGATAACAGTAAGCTTATTCATTGATCAAAATCAGTGTTATTCTTACTCTTTGTGGATTGCTGTGTGTTTATTACATTTAAATTGGAAGAGGTTTTTGAATGAAAATGAAAATGTGAGCCCGTTACTCTTTTCATAAATAAATTGTCTATTCTGAATTTGCTGTTTATGCTGCAAATGTGTTTTAAGCCTCTTTTAATGTGTTGTGTCAAAAATGTCTCTGCTTTCTGTTTCATTCATTTGAGAGTTGGTCCAGTAGAAGCAGAGTTAAGACAGGGATCATATCATCATTGTAGCATATACATGACTTGATGACATCTATTGGTCAATTTTTAAAAAGATATTTAATGGTCAGAGTTTTAAAAAATAAGCTAAGTTTGAGAAGATTTCTGTTTCTTTGCAGGACAATATGGAAATTTGGACCATTTTAATCTTTTAATTAAATTTCTTCAGGAATCCCAATATGCTATACTGTAAGTTATTCCTCAAGAATGAATAATTCAATATTTTTATCTTTCCTCTTGTCATGTTCAGGCATTCACAACAGACTTCCGGGTTCATTGGGCTCAGCATCCTTTACGACCAGAATTTGCAGAAAGCACATATTTCTTGTATAAAGTAAGTTCTTCAAATTCAAGATATGTTACATTCTAGAAAATAGCAAAAAACACATTAAAAATGAAATGAAATATATGGAGTATCTATCTTCTCTTTGCAAAACTCATTTTGCCTCCTGTTATCTAGGAAAGCTAGATATGCTTTGTTGTTCAAGTCTGACTCATGAAAAATATTTCTGTGAAATTTGTTATGCTGAGAGGTGGCAATAGCTAGATGGTTCTGGGGGGGGGGGGAAACAGCTTGATGATTATGAGGTGTGTAAGCTAAATGTAAATGCTGCACTGGAAAAGAAAACCTTTCTCAATTTTAACATGCAAGGACAGCAGGAGGAGTGGTTATCTTTATTAACTTAGGCACTGGGGGTGACTTTGATGTAAGTTCTGGATTTTTGGAATCTTTAATTTTAGCCTACATAAAGTGGCAGATTATGATTTGAGTCTGAGAAAGTTGAGACATTTGTGACCGACCTGCTATTAAAATAAAATTTAAATAGATTTGATTTGACAGCATAAAATAATTCTGGAGTGTACTTTGAGTTTTTCTTGGAAGACCAAAACTATATTTTAAAGCATATTGGAATTAAGACAATTAGCATGCACTTCTATTGAGATATTGTGATATTTCCACAAGAAAAAATACTTGAGAATTTTCTTTAAAGTTACAAAAGCAGCCTCTAACTATGATCTTTAACAGGCTAAAAGTCCTAATATGTTTTAGACATTTATGACTTCAGATCAAAATCTTAAAATGCATCAGAGATCAAATATCAGAGTAATATAGTTTGGGTTTTAATCAATGCAATATATTATTCCAAATTATTTCCCTGAAAATAGGCTACCGGAGATCCCTATTATCTAGAAGTAGGGAAAACTCTAATCGAAAACTTAAATAAATATGCACGAGTACCTTGTGGATTTGCTGCTATGAAGGATGTTCGTACTGGAAGCCATGAAGACAGGTAACTGAATTTTTCAAACATCTTGAAACAAAAAGTGTGTAAAATTCAATTTTAAAATGTTGATGCTCATTTGCCTGTCAAAAAACATTGGGAAAAATAGGATTTGATGCTAGTATGATTTTTTTCATTTTAATGTTACTATTTTCTTATTTAAGCTTCTGTAAAATAATATTCAATTATTATCTTAGGAAAATATAGAGAAACCTCCAAGATAGCTAATGAAAATTTTAAAATAAACATAATTAAGACTTTATAATAGAAACTGAAAAAAATAATTCTATAGTTAGAGTATATAACACCAAGAGAGGAGATGGATGTGCAATTCTGTAAACATTTTTGCAGAGTGGACTTTTTTTTTTTTTGCACTACATACTTTCTTTAAATATTCCATTGCTCAATTAAATATATCCATATGTACAATTTTGAAATTGTGGCTAACAAGGTCTAGTTGAAAGTTGGGATTAGTAATTGTTCTTTAGCTAGTTCATTAAAGAAACTGTTAGAACTGTAGAAAAATGAAAACATCAAAAAGAAGTAATATATATGCAAATACATGTTCTCTTTTTTCTTTTTGTAGGATGGATTCTTTCTTCCTAGCTGAAATGTTCAAATATTTATATCTGCTGTTTGCTGATAAAGAAGACCTAACTTTTGATATTGAAGACTATGTTTTTACTACAGAGGCACATTTGCTGCCTCTTTGGCTATCTACTGCAAACCAAACAGCCCTGGTAAAAAATATTGTGAGTTCTGCATTGTAAATCTTTCGGTCCAATTAAATTAAGCATTTGCTGTTTAGCATTCGTTCTGTTCTTACAGTGTGCAGACAGTATGTAGAATATGATTATGAAATTTGGACATAAAATCTTGAACAGTTGGAAGAAGAGACCGCCTCTGTCCATATATCATTTTTATGCATTTGTACGGTCTATTTCCTAAAATAATGTGATGGTTTATAGCAGTGGTGGGATTCAAAAAATGTCACTACTGGTTTCGTGAGTGTGGGTTGGTAGGCAGGGGACAGGGGAAGGATACTGCAAAACCTCCAGTCAGAGGTGGTATTTTCCATTTCTCTGAACTACTCAAAATTGCCGCTATCGGTTCTCCAGAATTGGTCAGAACCTGCTGAATACCACCTCTGGTTTATAGGCATTAAAAAGTAGCTCTAAACTTTGCAGGGTGTGTATGCCTTTTTTCCTACAGACTACAGAATACATGGAGCTGGATGATAGTAATTTTGATTGGACTTGTCCCAACACCCAAATCCTGTTTCCCAATGATCCAATGTATGCTCAGAGTATAAGGGAACCCCTGAAAAATGTGGTGGACAAGAGCTGCCCTAGGAGTATATCAAGAATGTAAGAGTTGTTTTTATTTTCCATTGGGGTTTTAAAGGAAGATAAATAGAAAAATGATTGTGTTAATCTACATGTTTGTTTTGCTAAATTAAGTCCTATTAATGTTTAATTACTAATTTTTACTAGGCTAACAAATTGTACAAATGCAATTATATAAATATAATTATCTTGTGGAGGTTGCTTCCCTAAGATCTAATTTTCACCAGCAGAATTTTTATTGCCAAAGCCCTATAATTTTTTTTCAGTACATAACCCTTTGAAATATATGCACAAATTAATTCCTCAACAGAGTAAAAAGTGGAAAGAAACCAGAAAATAAAAAGGGCAAAAAAGAAACAATCTTGGAACAATTTACAATGGTTGTGCATGTTGGTTCTCCTTCCCTGCCTGCTGATGCTGCTGTTATCTTAGGGAAGTAGACAAGAAAATGACTTCGTACATCTCCTGTACAGTTGGGCTTCTGATAGTTTGCTGGCCATTTTCCATGTGATAATCAAGTGTGCTCTGGTCTTCCTTGGCATGTCTTTTCCAATGTATTTGCAGTGGCATAAGGATAGAATTTTGGAGCCCATGCATACGTACATTAGCAAGCATGTCACTCCCCCCCCCCCTTCAGGGTTAGGAAAAGCTTCCCTTTCATTCCTTTAGGGAAGGAGCAATCACCATAACAAGGAATGGTGGGACAAAACAGGCGAAAAAAGGAGCATTTAAAACCTTGTTTATATAATAGCATAAAAGTCAGTAATGAGAGAAAATAAGATTTTACAGCTGCCTGGAAGACACTGACAATTTCTCAAATACTTTTTTAACCTATCAGCTTCTGCAAAGCAGTGGTGTTTTTGGTTTTTTTTCAGGGGAGAGGGGGAATTGGGTGCTTTTAAGTTAAGATTGACACAGTCTTGGAAACATTTTTGGTAGTTATTTTCTTGCCTTCTTTCTAGCTGGAGACATGATTGACCTAAAATCACCCATTCAGGAAACTTTTAACTAGCTTACTACTCAGACACTCATTAATGGACATCCATGATACTTTCAAGGCATGCATGCCTGCTTTATTTTGGGAACCAATCCATCCGTATCTTAAAATGTTGATAGCGCTTGCTTTGCTTGCCTTTTTTTCAGGGATGAGGGTTTAGGCAGCGGACCAAAGCCTCCGCTGAGAGCCAGGGATTTCATGGCCAGTAATCCTGAACATTTAGAGATACTGAAAAAGATGGGAGTCAGCTTGATTCATCTCAAAGATGGACGAGTACAATTGGTGCAGCATGCTATCCAAGTAAGATCTCACTTTGTCTTAATCTTTTCATTTATGTATCATAAGTCTTATAAAATACTTTTTGAAATGCTTGCTCTAACTTCATGCTGTTTATCCTACAGATAATATATATAATCTACTTATTCATGCTTGGGTATCATGGTGCTGATAGTTTCATGAGAGACAAGTTGAAATCGTGGGAAAATTAAAGTTAATTAAATGTATGTATGTATGCATGTATGTATGTTTATATGTATGTGTGAGATATATGTATATGTATATATTTGAGACTAGTACCTGAATCATCTTTATGGTGGCAGCAATGACTTTGTAATTCCTTCATAAAGAATAATTGTTCTAAAATTCTTTCAACCAACTATTAGGCCAACTCACTCAGTTATAAAGATCTTTCTCCAAATATCTCTTGGTTATTTTGGATTTAGTAGAAGGCTCTGGAAAATGCTAATTAAAATATAAACTTTTTTTTTACTAATATTAGGCAGCAAGTTCATTAGATGCTGAAGATGGCTTACGGTTCATGCAAGAAATGATTGAGTTATCCAGCCAACAACAAAAAGAACAGCAGTTACCTCCACGCGCAGTTCAAATTATTTCCCATCCATTCTTCGGCCGGGTAGTTTTGACAGCAGGACCTGCACAGTTTGGAATGGATTTGTCTAAGCACCAATCTGGGGTATGTGTTGTCTTTTACTTTCATCTTATATTTTGTGGTATGTGTAAATTCAGAATCTGAAATTATTGACATGTATTCAGAATATCTTAGAATTTGCTATGAAGTGTTTTATTTAAAAGAGAGACTTATTAACTTGCATAAAAGAAGCCCATAAGATATTTCCATTTTTTAGTAGCTAGCGAATAATCAGTTAATGCAAAAAAGACATTTTATTTATTGATTTGATTTGGAGATCGCCTGATTTCAAAAAGGCTCTGAGAAGCTTACAATCCACACAAAAAAACCCTAAACAATAAAAAAAGTACCACCAGGGAAGTCGAATGTCCAAATATGCCTGAAACCAATTTTAAAATTAACAAAGGCTTGGCATCTATTCAAACCTCATGTGGATTTTTGACAAGTTAGAAGCAGTTTTAAGGTGGGAGTCATATGAAACTGCAAAGATATGCTGTTCCAGGGGCAAGAACCATGATAGAAGAGGCACATTACCCAGGTCTCAATAGATCACATTCTTTAATTAATGACCACTCTGCCTAATCTTACTGGGCTGACAAAAATTATTGAAGAAAGACAGTCTCTTAAATAACTGTGCCCCATTAATATTAAAAGTCCTAACCAGCACCCTGAATTGTAACCGGAAGCAAAGTGCAACTAGTACAGGCTCATGAAGCAGAGATCACACATGCTTGTAACATGATATACCCACCACCCAAATTAGTGAGATAATGGAAGCCCCCACTTCTTCTTTTCATATTATACAAGTATTAAGCAAAATGATTTCAATTAGTATAAACAAAATGCGGAGCATCTATAAGGAATTCAACAGTTTGGAAAATAGTATCACAAAGAAGGTTTGTCCGAGTTACTTGAAATCCTTTGCTCTATTAAATGCAGGTAGATTTTCTTTTTATTTTTGGCATTGTTCTCCCTCTTATCCACTGGCAAATTCTTAGAGATACTATTTGGAATCTCATTTGCTGTTGTTAAAGTGTTCAAAATGCTTCAATTTTGCAATGGAATATTGAAATGCTTTTGTTTTCAGTTTGGAACACTTCCTATGAAGACATAATGTTTTGAGCATGAAACAATTTACACAGTTCTGTTGTTGATCATGCACATTTGATTGATGTGCAATATAATAAATGCTCCAAATATCTGGTGTTTGCCTTTTTGATTTGATTTTAACTGAGAGGGAATGTTTGAATCTTAGTGTGATTTTTTTTAGTACAGAATCAGAGGAATAGAAAAAGTTACAAGTCCCAGTTCAACAACTGCTTGGCAACAATTCTGTTTTATGTCTTTGCAACTCCAGAGATCAGATTGGACCATTGTAGCACTGATACACATAGAATATTCAATCCGTTTTACAATATAAATACCTAAAAAATGCTTTCAACTTCAATAAGTGGTTCAATGATTAACTGCTGCAAGATATACAACTTGAATGCATATACAATTTAAAACCTAGCATGCAACTTTTTTTGGTTGGATTAGTTTGATTGTGGGCTTGTCTTACATGCTTTCCTATTAATTGTGAAAACTAAAATTAGGAGTTAATTTTGGTGTCATTTGATTAAAACCTTTGCATTCTAAATTACCAGATGCTACAAAACACTTAGGACCAAATTTGATCAATATGCTCCTTGCCTTTTGGCTGTGTATATTTTTATATAAAGATGTACATTGCATTTATGTTGTACTTTCTCAGTTAGCAAATATGCAAAATAGGTTGGAAGCTATTTCAATGCAAGAGTGTTCTTTTCCAGAAAAATATTATGTTCAACTATTTAGCAGAGATGGTCACCTTGTTGAGCTACAAATCCCAATATCTTCTACCACTGCCTATACTGGCTGAAAGTCCAACATATGGGGGCTACAGTCTGTTCATAGTTTAAACTGAACTATGGTGATATTCAGCAATGGTGATATTCAGCAAATAATTATAACTGTGCCTTCCATTTCTTCTAATCTTATGTTGAATTGTGATTATCTCAGTTCCATAATGAGCTAGATAATTGTTAATCTATCATGAGAAGCAGATTTTTCATATCGGAACTCAAAAATATAAAAAACGTACCAATCTGGACCAGCGCTGCAAGGTTATGTAACCCCATATTATATGCTCAATTTAAAATATTTTATACCCCATTTTGTTACATGATAAATTAATAAAGCAGCTTCAAAATGTTCCTAAGGTTGATATAATTATTCTTGTTTAGCCTAAGAATCTTATTATTATTTAGCATAACAAATCTAAATAAAGAAAAAACATTTTGTATTAAATGTCTGAGTTTTAAAATTACTGGCTGTGTGTCAGTGCAGTTTAAGTTAATTGATTTCAGTGGATTTATACATATTGAATTTTGTGTTAAGACTTGATAGATATATTTGCTAGGAAGCTGTTCTTCTGTTTTGCTGGTGGAATGCAAATATTCAACAGGCTTGAATATTGTATATACTAAAGCTTTTAATCTCTTCCATAGACAAGAGGATTTGTTGCAGTCAGCAAACCATATAATGGATGCTCTGAGATTATCAATCCGGAAGCACTGAAGGAAAAAGTTGCTCTGATGCAAAGAGGGCAGTGCATGTTTGCTGAAAAGGCACGGAACGTCCAAAAAGCTGGGGCCATAGGTGGCATTGTTATTGGTAAATTATTCAAAATTATGCAAAGATGTTATAATTCAATGTATATTTTCAGAATTGTCAAAGGCAAGAATGAAACTTGCACTCTAGGATATTATCTGAATGGGTTATATAATGATCCCTGTTTAACATTGAAACAGATAGGATTCCTTGAACAACTTCAGCACTAGCTGTCTTAAGACTTACAGATAGTCCTCGACTTATGATGAAGTCCAGAATTTTGGTTTCTTAAGTGAGACATTTGTTAAATGAATTTTGCCCCATTTATGACTTTTCTTGCCACTGTTGTTACCTGAATCACTGCAGTTGTTAAGTTAGTAACACAGTTGTTCAGTGACTCTGGCTTCCACATTGATTTTGCTTGTCAAAAGGTTGTAACGGGTGATCACATGACCTTGGAACAAGCAAGGGTCATAACTATGAACCAGTTGCCAAACTTCTGAATTTTGATTACATGATCATGGGCATGCTTTCAAAGGTTGCAATTGTGAAAAATGGTCATAAGTCACTTCTTTCAATGCCGTTGTAACTTTGAAAGGTCATTAAATGAACTGTTGTAAGTTGAGGACTACCTGTATTGATATCTGAAATGTATTCCAAGCAGAGTAGAGAAATAGATTGGCCAGCCACAAGTTTACTTTACTTACACATGTACTTTCCATTGGCAAAGAAAGCCAAATGACAAGTAGTACGGATGCAATAAGTAGATATCAGAAGGGAAGTCCAAACAGTTGCCTAGGTTCTTTGTGGGGACTTGGCTAGCTTAGTGAACCTTGGCCTTTCCTTTTCAAAGTGTGATGTTTCATATTGTATTCATTGTATTCCCTTTCTAAGCATGTATTAACCATTTGGGTAGTGGGACAGAAGCTGTAGGAGAAACTGAGGTAAAACACATTGTTTTAGGTCTTGTTGCTTAGTGATGCATGCAGATATACATATATGCGTGTTCAAAGTATATCAATAGAAGTTCTTTATTGCTCACTGTAATTTTAGTGCATCCAGGATTTGGATTCTCTTCATGACAGCTTGCAGTATTAAAGCCACTGTCCCACTGCACCAACGGATGCAAAGAGGATGTAAAACGTTAAAAAAAGCTTGCCATCCGTTGGAAAACGCGATGCATTCGTTGTGTACTCACTGCATACATGTTTCATACACTGTATCCCTCTAGCATCCGTCCGCTGAAATTTCATCCGCACAAGAAGTTTTGAGCTGCACAAAACTTTTTGTGCAGATGAACTTTCCGTCGCGTACGATGTACATCCGCAGCATAAACGGGCAACAAACGTTCTATGTCCGTTATCATCCGTTAAACGTCCGCTATATCCCCTCGGCATCCTCTGGCCATCCTCGCAACTCACATCCGCTGCAGCTGAAAACGGAAAGAGGGAGGAAACGAAAGGTACACGGAACGTCCACACAGCGTTAGTAGCACGGAAATAGAAAGGATGTAGCGTATGCATCTCGTATATAAAGCATTAAAATGGACAAAACGTTTGTATCTGGGATGTATCTCGGATATTTAGGATGTCTGCAGTATGTCTAGAGTATGTAGAAGGACACCTAGCGGACTACCGATATTTTCTACAAAAAGGGGGAGGAAATCACCTGGATCTCAGTGTGAGTCCAGCAGCCGTGGTGTACAGACCTCTTCACCCGTGGTCTTCCACATCATCCATTGTTCTCTACCATGGATCATGACACAGTCCGTATGGTAGCTGCCATCATTCATCACCAGAACCAAGCCCTGTTCAGACTGTTACACCTTTTATACACAAGGAGAAGAAGGAGACGTCCAAGAGCTGTGTGGGTCTGAGGATGGATCGGGAGAAGAATGGAGTTTGGACTGTATGACCAGTAGATGGTGGAGCTGAGGAATGAAGACCCTCGTGCATTCCATCACTTCATGAGGATGCCACCAGCCATGTTTGACGAACTTCTAGAACGTCTGAGACCCAGGTTGACCAAGCTTAGCACCAACTTCCGTCCCAGCCTGGACCCTGGACTGAAGGTGGCACTGACTCTGTGGCACCTGGCCTCTGGAACCACATACAAAAACATGCAGTATGCATGAAGGGTGCCACACAACACCATCAGCAAAGTGGTCAGAGAAGTGGTGCAGGCCATCATCGAAGAATACGTGGAGGAGCTCCTCAAGTGCCCCACCACTGAACAAGGCTGGAGGAAACTTGCAGAAGAGTGGTATCAGAGGTGGAACTTTCCCCACACCGTTGGAGCCATAGATGGGAAGCACGTGGCCTGCAAACCTCCAGCCAACTCAGGGTCCACTTATTTCAACTACAAGGGCTTCTTCAGTATCATTCTCTTTGCCATGGTTGATGCTGACTACAAGTTCATGTACATCAATGCTTCAGGCAACGGGTCAGCTTCAGATAGCCAGGTATACAACGCCAGTGACCTCAAGGATGGGCTGGAACGCAACCTCATCATGGGTTTTCCAGATCCAGACCCCCTACCCAATGACACACAAGATGTGCCCTACTTCATTGTTGGTGATGACGCCTTCTCCCTCAGAACCTACCTCATGAAGCCCTACACTTCAAGATACCTCACCCGTGAAGAGAGGATCTACAACTACAGGCTGTCCAGGGCAAAACGGGTGGTGGAGAACATCTTTGGCATCCTGGCCAACAGGTTCCAGATACTTCTCACCACCATGCAGCATGGCCCAGAGACTGTGAGGAGCATCGTGGAAGCTTGCTGCATCCTGCACAATCTCATGCTCACCCACTACCCAGTGTTGCAGAACAGACTTGTCGACCATCAAGAAGGGAATGGGGACATGGAGCCTGGTGAATGGAGGCAAGGATGAAACCTGATAGACACTGTGGATGTACAAGGCCCCAACAGAGCTTCACGTGAAGGAAAGAAGCAGCGCAACCTACTGACACACTGGTGCAACTCCCCAGCTGGAGCAGTGAACTGGCAAGACAGGATGATAGATGATTAATGCATGCTTCCTTGAGCCTGTCTCATAACACTGATGAGATTGTGCCATGTATGTTGAGTGGTCCTACAATGAATAGGGCATTAATAAAGAGCTTTGTTTATTTTGAAATGTGTTGATCAATGAATAAATTGTTATTGATAATAAAGGTCCATATGTGTGGCAGCTGGGATGGTGGACCATACAGTCCCACTATGCTTGCACTGGAGGTTTATCTATCCCACAATTATCCTTATCTATCCCACAACTATCCTTATCTATCCCACAACTATCCTTATCTATCCCACAAGCATGCAAAGGCTTAACCATTTGTTCAAGGTTTTCACCAACACTTTATTAAGTAAAAAATATGAACCAAGTGTCTCAAGCAAAGATAACCTTTATTAACTGTCTCAGGTAACCTTTATGACTTTATTAAATAAGCAAAATGAACCAAGTAAACTGAATTAAGTGTGTTAAGCAAGGATAACCTTTATTAACTGTCTTAAGTAAACTGTATGACTTTATTAAAAAAGCAAAATGACCCAAGTAAAGTGTCTTAAGCAAAGATAAAGTGAACAAGTAACAACTCAGTCTCTGGCACTCTGAGTCATGTCCATGGTCTCAGTTGTTGAGCGACCAGGGACTGTGGAGATGGCTGTGGCTTGAGTGCTGCTCTGAGGTGCCAGTGGGGTGCTTGGCCCCGAGAGTACAACAGGGGATGGTGTGTTCAGGAAGCTCTCAGAGAGCTGACTCAGTCCCGTGAGGTTGAGAGGCCCTTCATTAAGTACCTGGGATGTCAGGCACAAGACTGATGACAGATGTTCTGAGGAAGGGCTTGGCTGTGGGGTGGAGGAAGGAGGAGTGTAATGGGGCTGTCTGGTCTGCAGCTGGGTGAGGACTGGACTCTGTGGCGTGGGATGAACCTGGGCCTGGACTGGGAAGGCCTGCTTCTGCTGTGGGAAGTCCTGGTAGTCGTACCCTTCGTAGGTGAGGGGCTGTTGAAAGCCGTGGAAGGGCTGTAACATCATCTGGGGTGGAGGAGCAGACCTGGACTGGGTAGGAGCAGCTTCAGCTGGGCCTTGAGGGTTGTGCAGAAGTTCTGTTATCTTCTGCTTCATCACCTGGTACTGGGCCTCGGGCATATCCCTGAGAGTGTGGCTCACATAGGTGATGAAAGTGTGGCGGCTGGAGGAGCCTCTGTCCAAGTGGACCAGCTGAGAGAGAAGTTCTGTGCTTGTCTTCATCATGTCCCTGATCTCCAACAGGACAGTGTGGCTCTGGCCCTCCAGTCTGCCTCTCTGCCTGCATCCTGTGGAACTGGGGGTGGGGGTGCGTTGGTCTCTGGTGGCTGCCTCTTCTTCCTCCATTTGTGATAGGGGATCCTCCAAGTCTGGCGGCATGGGGAGTGCAGCTGTCGGGGGGGTCTCTGCCGTGGGGCCCTCTGAAAACACCTGCCTGGACAGTGTAGCTGGCTGCTGGCTGGAAGAGGACTGGCTGTCTGTGGGCTGTCTGAGGGAGAGGGGTGTCAGAGGGGCTGCTCCTCGGTGGCGGACCTCACCCTCCAGGAAGCTGCATTTGGCCATGACGTAGGTCTCCCAGTCAGTGAGCTTGACAGCAGCTTGCCCAGATTTCTTGAGATGTAGCTTGCCATACCAGGTGTGCATGTGCTTCCACCATCCCAGGAGTACATCTGCAGTGTAGCCCAGGCTCTCTGCCTTGTCTCTCCAAGCTGCCTGTTCCTTCTTGGTGTCGCAATAGAGTCTGTGGCCCTTTCTCCACAGGTACTCATTCTCCCTCAGCCATTCTAGCACCTCCTCCTTATGCTCCTCGGAAACAGTGTACTGTTTCCTCTCTCCCTTCTCCTTCCCTTGCCTCTTCCTCCCTCTGGCAGGGGCTTCAGTAGGGCCTTCAGGGACTTGAGCAGCAGGGCCTTCATCAGCAGGGCTTTGAGGGCCTTGGGGCTGGTCCACCACAGCAGCAGTAGCAGCAGCAGCAGGAGAAGCAGCAGCAGCAGGAGAAGCAGCAGCAGCAGGAGAAGCACCAGCAGCTTCAGAGTCAGTGCCAGGGGGTGGGATGCTGGTTCTGGCCTTCTTGCCAGGGCTGGCACAAGTAGGCACCGGCTTCCTCTTTTTCCCTGACTGACGAACCATGGTGTTCCTCCTAGATGTATGTGGCAGTATGTCTTTCCTCTGAATGCTGACTGCGTGCGAGCTGCATCCTTTTATATCTGTGGAGCTGACGCAATTCATACTCCCTGCATGCACAATGAACGCTTTGCATCCGATATACATCCGCTCGGCATCCGCTTTTCTTCCTCTAGGCGTCCGTGATGCATCCGCATCATCTGCTACGCATCCGCTCCTTCCGCTATGCGTCCGCTTTGCAATTCACCCCCGGAAGCCCTTCGGGTGTGTCATCTGCTTCCATCCATTGTCATCCGCTAGGCTTCCTATGAACATCCGCTTAACATCCCCACTACGTACTACCCCTGTCCGTTCTTTTCCGTTCTGTTTATGCAAATTTTCACCACTTTTGGGAGCATATGACAATGGATGGAGCTACCCTCGAAATTTTGCTCATCTGCTGTGTCCTTTTTACATACGTTTTGTGTCCGTCGGCCAGTGGGACTTAGCCTTAAGCAGTTGATATTGCCCGTTGTATAAAATCAGCACCTGTCCATAAAGATACACTTAAAATCCCTTAAAAAACCTTATGGGTATTTGTACTTCATAGATTACACAAGATGTGCTGTCCCTATTTCTGTTAAAATAATTTTCCAAAGGTTATTGCTGCCATGAAAAAAATACATCATCTAGGTCTATTACTTGGACGCTCAATAAAATGCTCAATAAAAATGTGGGTTTGGTAGAAATAATGGAAATTTCCACTGGAAATTTTAATGGAAAAATTATATTTCTACCTAGATGATAATGAAGGAAGTAGCAGTGATACAGCTCCCCTTTTTCAAATGGCGGGTGATGGCAAGAACACAGACGATATCACTATCCCCATGCTGTTTCTTTTCAACAAGGAAGGAAATATTATTCTTGATGCCATTCAGTCGTATGAAGGTGTAGAAGTGCTGCTTTCAGATAAAGCAAAAGACAGAGGTAAGGACAAAATTGCTGCTTTCTGATAAAGAAAAGGCGGTAAGAGAACATTTTTGTTAAGATTATAAGCAGTCCCAAAAATACAATGATACTTATTTAGACTGTTCATATTTACAACAACACTGAATGAATGGTAGTTACAACCGGGCCTTGTAGTTCCTGGTTTTGCAGTGTCCCCATGGACATATGTTCCCCCCTGCTGGCTTATCACAAGCCAAGTCAATGAGAAAACTGTCAGGAAGTCAGTGTTGCAGTCACGGGAGATCTTTGCTAAACAATGTGTGCAGTCCTCACAATGTCAGCAGTCGGGACTGCTGGAATTGCCATCGCTAAACAACATAGTCATTTGAGACAATTTATGTCTACATTGCTTAGCAATGGCAATTCCAGTCCCCCCATTAATTGAAGATTACCTCTAGTCTTATATTTCAATTGTGGAGAATATAGAAAGAGAGAGTGAGAAGGAAAATTTAATCAGATTGAAAGTGAAGCTTTTGAAGCTAATAAATGGGAATCTATCCAAGATTTGCTGAAAAAGCATTATTTATTAAATACTCTGGCTGAATTTGTATAAGTGAATCCTTACTCTGCATCACAAAACATTTAAAAAAAAATATGTGTAAGGCCCAGTGCCTTACCCATGGCAATTCACTGAGGAAATGTAGGGAAATGCCTGTTGTAGATTTACCTTTGCAACTCCAGGGATATTAAAGCACTAGCTCCCAAGCTGTGTATGTAAGGATACAAAGGACTGTTTTCTGATTTTATGACCCTCCATGATAATACTTGCACAGCAATCAACTTTTCTGCTTTCCAGCTCAAACTCACAGATGTACATAATATAGGTTTAGAGAAGAAAAATCTTGTTATGAATGTGAACCTGGTAAAGTTTATCAGTGAATGTTCATTCCACAATCTTGAAAATAGCATTTCAAAAAGTGTTAAATATTAAAAATGAATTTACTTAGTGGGCTTCTGTCCTACAAGGCAAAATAAATCAGTACACCTTTTAAGCATACTAGAAAGATCAGATGATCATAACTTGCAGTGCAAACAAGTTTTCTTGCTGCTGATGTACCTTTGCTAACATCATGTAAGATGTTAAGAAGAAACTTTCAGTGCTAGAGGACCACATCGTCTTTCTTGTAAAAAATTCTCATTTAACAAACTGCAAATTCTGAATTAACAAACTGCAACTTCATGAAGATTGTTTTTTGTTTTGTTAATTTTTTAAATAATATTTCATGCAAAGTATTGTAATGCCGAACTTTTGGGATAGTGTAGAAGTAGAGAAACAGCATAATTTCACTGTTTTTCTCCCCCTAATTCTGGAGAACATTGGGAATGTTCATTTGGGAATGTGGGAGAACATAAAATATATGTTCAACACAACAATTTTCATTGAAAGACTTTGGTATTACAAAGTCTACTGAATATTTCCAGATTCTAGAAAAATGCTAAAGAAAACTCTGAAATAGAAAATGGGTTTTGGAGATTATAGCAAGCTATAGATCAAATTCCAAATTTTACTATATGTTTTGTTTTTATAAACTATCACTAATTATCTCTATTAGGCATTCATACTTTTGTCTGGAAATGACTGCTATTTCAGATTATAATTTCTGTCAGACCAAGTATCTCAAAAGGTTAAATCATGGCAACTGGACCGAAGTTTATTAAACTGAGACATTTCATTGCTCATCCAAGTTACTTCTTCCATCAAATGTTTTTTAAACATTTATTAAATTGAGACATTGTGTCTCAGAATTCCCCAAGTAATTTCTTCAGTCAAAAAGTTTTTTTTTTTCCTGAAAAAATTACTAGGACGAGTAACAAAACATCTCAATTTAATAAACTTTGGTCCAGTTGCCATGATTTAACATTTTTAGATACTTTTGGCTTGGATGATTGAATCTTTACTTTCATACCATCAGGCCAAGGCATTTAAAAGTATTAGTGTATTCCTTTGCCCATATTATCCCATTGGTATATTGAATTGCAGATATTTTAAATTAATTATTTCATCACCTGAAATTAAAAACAATACAAATTTATGTCCGTAGCTTCTGTACATACACCAAGGTTCTCTGATACTAGCTCTTATCTGTGGAAACTTTTGTTTTCCTTTCTGTTAAAGTAAGAAAACGGTTCAAAGTATACTTTTGTTTGCTCAAATTTAAAGAAAAGTTTAGTATTGAGAAAGAGCTAGGATGTATCTCCTTTAACTAATCAGGAATTATTTTAAGATAGAAACTATATTGCCAGCTAACATACTATTACTTGCATCCCACCAGCTTGGGATGGTACCTATTGATACAGTACTTCAGAAAATTTTATTTTCTTGTTGAAAGATGAAAACCAATTAATTCATGCTCTGTTGATAATGGAGACATATGGGGCAAATTGGAATTATTTCATACATTGGAAATAAAGTATTTATCTTTAAACTGTAGGCAATTTGTAGCTTATATATATCATATTTGTTCATAATAAGAAAATAAATGTAAAATAAATATAATCAATGTTTTTCATTATGAAATATATTTTAATTATTGAAATATATTTAAATAAGAAATAAATATTTTATTATTTAAATATATTTCAATAATTATATTAAAGTAAGTTTCCATAATGTAAGAATATTGATTATATTAAAATCTACTATCCTCCCAGAGGAATTAGAAAAGAATAAATAATACTTTGTATTTATTTACAATCTTTAAGTCATAAAAGAAAAATATAGCAAATATAATGAATATAGGAAAAAATACATAGGAAAAAAATAATAATATGAAAAAAGTATCAGGGAATATGTATAATTCAATAGAAATTTTGCAACCTTTAAGATTCTGAGAATTGATCACATAGAAGAGTGGTTATCGCAAAATCACAAGAGCAATGAAAAATTCTGACAATTGGAGCTATGAGTTTTAATTGTGTAGGTATATAACAGGCATTTAATCAGAAGTAACAATAAAACACTACTTTAAAAAAGACTCGGAATAAACTTCACCCTAACTCCTATTTAAGCTAATGCAGTAGGAAATATTAGATTTAAACATTAAGAATAAAATAAATTCTGACAAACTAAATTCAGTTGTTCTGAATTCTCTCTCTGTATGTAAATGTTAAATAGATCCTAACTTTCTCCTGCTGTATTCTAGGGGCAATATGTTTGCTATCCAATTAAAGCCTTGTCACCTCCAATTCAGGATTAGAGTATAAGAAGTGTGTGGCACTGTTTTGGAGTGGTTTTCCTTGCTCCATGGCCAGTTCCACTTAGTGTTGGTGGAAGGGAATGGTTGAGCCCTAGTCTGCTACTTGTGGGGTGCCTCAGTACTCTGTACTCTCCATCCTCCTTGTTTATGTCTACATGAAACAACTGGGAAAGGTCATTTGTGATTTGGAGTGAGGTATCATCAATATGCGGATGATATCCAGTGATGCATCTCTGTCCCTGGCTGTCCAAGTGAAGTTGTTGAGGTTCTTTCCCATGTATGGTGTTTGTGAGGGCCCGCATAGGGAAGAACAAGTTGCCCTCAATTCTGCCAAAATTGAATAGTTATGGTTTGGGGATCCACTCATTCAGAGTTGCAAGGTTTTCATAATTTTGAATAGGGTGGCACTACCCTATTCATATTAAGCACACAATCTGGAACTTATCCTGAACTCATAGGTCCTACTGAGAAAACAAGTGGCAGCTCTGGTGAATGAGGCCTTAGTTTACACAATTGCAGCTTGTGTGCTATACCTGTACTGAGATGCCCTGCTCATGATCAATCACTCCTTAGTCACCTTCCAAATGGACTTCTGCAATATGGAAGATGTCCAGGAACTTCAGTTAGAGTGTATGGAGACCACCCAGAAGCTTGAAGAACGTGCAGAAGCTCCAGTTAGTCCAGAATGCAGCGATGTTGGTAGTTATGAGGGCATCTCATTATGCAATGTAACATTACTACTTTCAATAGGCTTCTGGATGCGATTCAAAGTGATAGCTGTCAGCTTAAAAACCCAGTATGGCATAGACTTGGCTTATCTGAGGGACTACCATATCCAAAGAATGTCTTCCCACCCCACATGCTCCCACAGGGAGGATACACCCAAGTCTTTAATTTTAAATCTTGTCAGAGGGTGTCAGAAACATGCCTTTGGGTGCATCTCTTTGGAACATCATCATTCCACACCACACCATATCCCACGTATATGCAACAGGCCCAACTCTTGTTTTTAGGAAAGCCATGAGAACAGGCTCCCCCACCTCCCCCTGCCACTAATGGCCAGTTGAGTGGAATCCTCTTTCCTCTCTTCTATTGTGGTTCATTGCCATTTCTATATTTTGTATTTTATATTTATATTCTGTACATGTTTTCATGTTCTGTGGTGGGAGGGGTTGTTTTCATGCTGTATGCTGCCCAGAGTCACACTATTTGAGTTGAATGGCTTTATAAAACTACATAACAACTAAATATAGACATATAAATAGTTGTTTGAATCCTGTTGAGATCTTATTTCAGGAGTTTTTTTTTAAAGCAGCTGCTAAGTAAATAAATGAACTTAATTGAAACTTGGTGGGTTTGTGGATTTATGCACATGTACTTTTTCCCTTCTCCTTGTTGCTACCGTTGGAATGTCAGCAGCTATATTTAAAGATAAAACGATTCCAAACTACATTATTGATAGCAGTAAGTATTAAAAATATTTGTACATATTTTACCAAGAGAGAATATATATATATATATATATATAT
>BLBF01000052.1:13082231-13109731 GCA_015471245.1 Laticauda colubrina | reverse complement strand
AGTCAAACAGCAATGGCTTTTCTCAAACAAACCAAGATTCTTGTACCCCTGAATTCCAGGAAACTAGCAGTAGCAGTCAAGCAGCAGAACAGGATAATCATCCTCAGGAACAGTCAAAGATTGAGACAGATTCTAGTCCCAATAATAACTGGAGTAATAAAGACCAATCTATGGAATCAATATTAGCTGATTGGAATGAAGACATAGAAGCATTTGAAATGATGGAAAAAGATGAACTATAACTTCAAATACCGTGCTTGTGAACTTTACCAAGGAGATAATGGCCCTGATATCTAAAATTCAAGAAGAATTGTTCAGTATTGTGACAAGCAGCCAGGTTTTTATTGGCAAAAGCCAGCATGTGTTATAATTTGAATTGTTGGAGTTTTTTTGTTTTTGTTTTGTTTATCTTGTTTTTAAAAATGGGAATGTGCAATCAACCCATTTGCAGAGTTCCTTTGCATGGTTCTGTAATACAGAAGGTTCATTCAGGGAAATGACATGAATTCTTCCTGTGTTCCAGGTTGTTGTGGGTTAGCTTAGCATAGCGTTCGGGAGGCAAAGAAATGACTGCAGTGGGATTAATGCACCAATGAGCCTGAATGGCCAGCTGTAGCGTTACATCTTGGTCCATAAAGGCCATGAATGGCAGGTGTGACAATGCTGTTTCTGAGAGTCAATATTGTATCTCAAAGTCTTTTTGGAGACTTGGTGGAAAATAGTTTGTTGTGCCTTTATGATGAAGGCGAAGCAGTGGGCAGCTGTGATTGTTTTGTGCCACTTAATGTGCTGTATCTCCTTATCACTTCTTCCATTTTATCACTCTGAAGAATGACCAATTCACTTGGATGTTATTCTTTGTTCTTAATTCAAGACAAGGTCGTTTATAAACCAAAGGCAATGTGTTCTGTTAACAAAAAACGAAGAAGAAAAACTGGATAATTCTTAAACTTGTTTATGGATTATGGGACAAAAGCTTTCTGCACTCCCATCACTTTGGTTTTGAATGTTGTGCATTAAATGGCAAGTTCAAAATGAGCCAAACTCAGTATCCTTCCCAATCTCTGGAAAAGGTACGAAATCATCTTGTATTAGGATTTAATTTATTTTGATCTGTATTTTTTTTATAATTAAGTGGTCCTTACAATCAAAATCACCCTATTCTGTGCGTATCTTAACATTTGTGTGTTTTCCTTCTGTAAAAAGTGGTCAGTATCTCAATAAGAAATAATGCATCCTTAGCATAATAGAAAGGCAAGCAAAAACTAGTATCATGTATAGTTGAGGGGTTGCAAAACATGTTGAATTTGAAACCTTTCAACTTCAAATTGGGTGGATCTGTGCTTATTGAAATGCCTTCCTGATCCAGGTTCATAGCAGATATTTGGTGCTTTGCACTTCGAGCACTCTGGAAAAGTCCTGTTCAAACTTGGTACAGAGCACTTTGAACTCAGCATGTTTTGAATTCAGAACATTTTGCATGTTGCTATTATAGATTGTTTTTCAATTGTAGCAGAAATATTTCACAGCAATCATGTTTCACAGATGTCTTAAGTTTAAATTTAGTTTCCTTTAAAAAAAAACTCAGTGTAGCAAACAAAGCAAATGAGACTGCCTAACAGAATTTCATTATTTTTTTTTCATATTTCTTTTTACGTTCAGAAAGCAAAAAGTCAAATAATTTGACACAGCCGTATTGTACTCCGCCCTATACTTGGCCTTTTCATGTATAGCTGATTTGTTTCAAAAATTGGCAAAGATCATATGATCAAATGCAACATGTAGTATGGGAAGGCTTGTCATACTGCAAGTACGCTTAAGTTGCATCTCCCTGCAGGCTCCTTATTACTGAAATCAGACTATCTAAGTTGCATTGGATAGCAGATTTCGGGAGTGGCTTCCTTCTAACACAGCATTTTATTTCCCCATAGAACTGAGTGATAAGAGTAGGTTCTGTATCAGGAAAAGGTCAACTTCTGTGGCATGAGAGTTAAACCAACTCTGCTTTATATTCCAATTGAGCCAGGAACTGAAGATGGAACTAATTATTCTTTTGATCTTGTATGTCGGAGTTGTTTCTTGGTCACAAAAGATTGATACACGGTAAACGATTTTGAAAAACCACTTGCAGTTATGTATGTACAGTAGGTAGGTAGAGCAAACTGCTGAAAAGTCCTTCAAAAAAAAAAAGTAACAGTGTGTAAAGCAGCCTTTCAAATGTATAGATCAGAATGTTTTTAGGAATTTGATACCTAGGTCAGACTTTTGCAGGAATTGGATGCAAATGGTCGTGAGTTTTAGTGAATTAATAAAACAAGTGTCCTTTTAACTTTTTAAAAGATTTTATTTGCATCCCAAATTGTGATACAATAATGAACCCCAAATTTTGTTCAGATGTGAAGCTTGGTTTTTACGCACTAGGATATTCCTTCAGTGAACATCAGCACCGGATTTTTAAGGTGCCCTTTGATAGTTTAGGGCCCTATGGTAGAGAATGAGTTTGGAGCTTGTAAAATACATTAAAAACATCTGGAATGTACTGCATGTCCAGAATTGCAACTTTACCTTTAGTAAAGGCTTTTAAAATCTTTCTTCTGTTTTAGAATAATTTACCAAGCTGCTGTTTTCTTTGATCTTGTAAGCAGAACTTGCTCATTTTATTTCTGATAAGATCATTTACTAGTAGTGTCTTCACAAAGCATTTTAGACAGATTCATATCTTTCTGCACAGCAGCAACTGCATTTTCACCATCTCTTAATTAACTATTAATTAATGTAGCTCTTTATTAAGAGTTTGCACACTTGCTGTTCATACCATGAATGTTAGGTTACACCTGCCATTAAATATCTGCTTTGAGTTTTCCTCATTGATTCAGGGATTATTGAGATACTTGCTTGCCATTAGAAAGGAACATCTGAAAGGTGGTAGTCTACCTCAGATATAGCTTGTCCTTTTTATATAGCTAGTTCTTCATCATAGCCATAAGCCTGCGCCACAGTAAAAAAGGGTTTACATTTTAATTACATTAACAGCTTTTTGGAGAGAAGTTACCTAATTTAAGATCTTCATATCAGCCTTTTCAGACTACTATTCTGGCACGTTTTATGAGAAGCATGAAAGTCAGCCACTTGCATGAATCTCACCTAAAGGGAAGTCATGCAGAAGTTGGCATAATACTAGTTTATCTCTCATGGGCTCTTCCTTAACCTGCTTGTTTTGTCTCCATCTTTTTTCCTGTGTGGTTACTTAGTGCAGGTAACAAAGAGATCCGAGGGATCATGATATACCCATCAGTCAGTACAATAAAGAAGAGAACATTCTATGAATGCATACCATACATCCACATTTTTGTAAGACTTTTTACCAGCCCAATTTACAGCCATATATTTTCTTATGATGTAATTTATGAAAAAGTCTAAAGGGGTGCTTGTTAACACTACTGTTGGATTTTTCAGTCTGGCAATTTTAAGCATATACAATATCCCTAAGGGCAAATGTGTACTGTGATATAGAAGTCTGAGCTCAAAGTGTACATAATCTTTGTATATAAAATTGTCCACTTGATTATAATTGCTGATTGTAAAGATTTAATAAAACATGTAAATATTCTAGTCAAAGTGCTGGAATGTATTGTTAAGCATTGAGACTTAATGATTTCAACAAAGTTGACGCTCCTCAAAATAATCTCTGCTCTCTATAAGTACATATTTCATCAAATGCCTACACATTGTTGTGGTTCGCTGGCAGCAGGTGCCGATGGCTGAGGTCTCGGAAAGCGAAGACTTGGATGAGGGGCCTACGTGTGATGCAGGAATTGGGCCAGCATTGTTGAAGAGTGGAGTGCTGCCTTCGGAGTTTATGGAGCCTGGCAGCAGTGATGAAGAGGACTCCAAGGAGCCCATGCCCAGTGTGCATGTGCGCAGGGCTGCTCGAAGGAAAGAGCAACTGCAGCAGCACAGGCGATTCGGGAGTAAGGTTGCAAAGTGGTGGCCCCTCCCTCAAGGGATAAAACCAGTTCTCAGAGGTGGGATTCTTTGCCGGAAGCAAAGAAATTCTTGCACTTCAAGTCTTGTGGAAGTTCAGGCTATCCTGGTTTGTGTTTGGAGACTTTTGGTTTTGAATATTTCCTTGCAATTTAATTAGTGTTTTTGGCAGCCTTGCACAACCTTGGCAAGGCTTGTTCTTACCTGGGACAATTAGTTTTAATAGCGTTTTTACTGTGAATGAATGGAATTCACAGAGAAGTATAAAAAAGGTTATGCTTTTATCTCTCTGTTTGGTTTTTGTTTGCTGGGAACCGAGGCTTGGGTCAGAATACACATTAATCCAAATTATATATGTACGTTTCTTTTAAAACAGTGATCCTCAGCCTTTTTTGTACCAGGGACCGGTTTCACGATTATTCATTCTTCCACGGACCGGTACTTTAGTAATGCGAGACTCCACGGCCATCGGGACGGCTCTTCGTTCAAAGCCGCCCCCCCCTTCAACAAAACTAAGGAGCGAGGATTCCTTCAGCACCCAAATGCTGCTTTCCAGCCGAAAACCCGGAAGCAACCAAAAACCCGGAAGCCCCATCAAAACAAGATGGCGATGCCCAAGCTTTGTGGCCCGGTAAAAAATGATCCACGGACCGGTACCGCTCTGGGGACCGGTGGTTGGGGATGCCTGTTTTAAAAGAAATGTCTCTGAGAGGAGTGAAAAGCAATGTACTAAGACCAGATTCACCATACTTTGGAAGGATTCTTAGCAGCCATGCAATGCTTTAAGGGCCTGTAGAGGCCTCCTCCTGAAGGAATTAAAAGTCATACATCCTCCAATGCAAGTATGTCCCAACTATGCATAACTATATGGGCTCCCTATATTGAGGCAACATAAGCATCAGGTATTCAAATTGGAATCTAGGATGAAATAAAGACAATATTTTATTTTTGCATGTGCTCAAGGCTTCCTTCAAAGTTAATTCTCTCAGAGGACCCATCAACCTCTTGTGATCCAATCCAGCATTTCTTTGCTATCATTTCCTGCTTTGAATCCTTGTTTTACTTAAGCTAATAAGCACTTTGTTCTTCTTTAAAGGTGCAGTAGATGTTTGGGGATCTAATTTCTGGTAACATGTTTATGAAATTTAGGGCTGCCCAGACTGATTACCAAACACTGAGCCTAATGGTGTTCTTTCTATCAGCAGAAAGAGAAAGCCATCTTCCTTTGGCCTGGCTTTTAACATCCTGGTGGAGTAGAAGAATGAAGAAGGTATCAGTGAACAAATGAAGTCCTGCAGCAGCTCAAGCTTCTTTAGTTGGGTGAGGGAGGCCCCCATAATGAAGAGACACCCCCCCTCCTTGAAAGGCATAAGCCAATCCATCAACCTATACAACACAATTGATATTTCCCCCTAAAAGTACTATGAATCTATGTCATAAAACTTAGCAAGAGCCAATGAAGTTTGGCAACTGGAAAACATACAGCGAATTCGGCTTCATACCTTCATTCAAAAATTACAGTAATCTGGTTTTTGTAATTTTATTGTGAAATGTATAGTTTGCTACCTTGGTAACAGTACATTTTGTTGGGTAGTTGAATCTGATTACCTTCTGATACCTCCTCTATACCCATAATTATCTTTTAAATCATCATCATTTTTCCCAGGAAAAGTTCCTAAGGAATTTGCAAAATTGAGGTAGAATGCAGTTTAGTAAACACTACTTTTCCAAAGAAAAATACAAATTCTACAGGCAAAAGATTCCTGTGAATAAGAGTCTTAAGTCTCCACCATCCATGGTCTAGACCAGAGGTGTCAAACTCACAATAACATGTTGTGGTCATGTGATGTATCGCATTTCCCCCCCCCCCTTTGCTAAACCAGGGGTTGGCATGGCCAGCACATGATGCATGTGGCTCCCAGACCACGAGTTTGACACCCCTGGTCTAGACTGTAAATTAGTCTGTATCATAAAAACAGTCCCAATAAAACTGTCTGGCCTTTAACTAGACAGTAAATCATGGAGGCAAGAAATTATTCAGCCTTTTTTGAGCCATTCAATGCATTTCTTGGCTTTTGGAATTCGTTTTAATAAGCTGAAGATCAGGTACATTTTAAAAAACTACCGCAGCAGCTATGAGTTAGGAAAGCAATGCATTTTAACCAATGACTTTTCTGGTTGATGAAGTTTTCACAATGTAGCAGTAGATGGCACTAAAGATTAAGGCCAAAAACAGGAATCTGATTTATATTTAGACTTGGATAAGACCCAAATTCCCCAAGTCTAGAATTTCATTTCCACCTAATTATTTATGGAAGTTCATGAAAAGGTAGTAAACAGGGTATTTGTTCCTCTTCTCTTCAGTACATTTATGATTTTGAAGTATTCTTTGAACAGTTATCCTCAGATTCGTGCTACGGAGGCTAAATTATGTTGAATATATGGGGAGTTTCAGAATTATAACATTTCCTGTAAGATCAGGAGGTTGCTATTACATAATTGCTTGCATTAATCATCAAAGTAAAACTTGTTTGGACCTTGGACAAGTTTTTTCCTTTTATGAAATTAAAAATATTTTAGCTTTGGATCGTTTTCCTCAAAGAATAAATGAACAAGTACAATTTTTTGAATTTTGCTTTCTTTTTCTGGATTTGGAACTTGTGTGGAACAGATCACATTTTAGAATATATTTATGCAGAAATATTGAAGCTTCAAAGGGGTGACATAAAACATATTTACAATTGATGAATTTCAAGAGGAGATATTTTATCAGTAGATTAATGAAACACCCATGTTCTATTCCTTGGTTCATGTAGAAGAATGCATAGTAGGGTATTAGGAAAACGGGGGGTGGGGGGGAATCTCAAATGGTTTCTCCTTTCTATTTGGGCTCCAGGAAATCACTGAAACCTTCGTTGCATTCTAGAAGTGAACACTTCAGGCAAAAAGGAGTTGCTTTGGGTTGGTAGAATTTGGGAACAGACTGGCTGTGTCAAGTCTAGGCACATCTGGTAAACAGTCATCACACAGTGGCGTTCCAGATGCATCTAAGCCCACAGACAGGAGACAAAAGAAGCCCTCTTTTTCATGTGGAAAATCCAAGTTTAGAAAACTTTGTTCACTTTAGTGTATAGATTATATATGCCTTTGCAAGGATCAGATTAGGATATGGGGACTGCTCCTGGCTTTGCTTTATACTGGAACTCTTGTGAGGCATTTGGCTCTCATTTGGCAGCTCCTTTAAATTTCTCCAAGGCTGGAGTGGATTCCCCCACCCCCTCTGTCAGAGGGCACTCCTTCTCACTCCAGACACTTTTAACTCACACAGGGAAAGCGATACTTGCAGCGTCCATGCCTTTCTTCCTTTCCCCCAGGGAGAAAGAGGACATGGGAAACGGAAAGCTAGGAGAGCAATGGCAAGCGACCAGGCGAGCGGGTTGAGGGCGTGGCCAGCCAGAGGTCACCACCGATTCAGTGACCCACACCAAATAACCGCTATTGGTTCGCCCAAGTAGTTGCAAACTGGTTGAATACCACCTCTGCTCCAGATGTTGTTGGAGTGCTACTCCCAGAATTCCTCTGTTTATAGAGTTTGGGACTAACATCTATACAGCCCGGACTTCTGAACCTTGCTTTATTCTCTTTAAAAACTCTCAAATGAGAGATAGGAAAGAATGATAACTTGACCTGCATGCCAATTTGTGCAGCACAAGTAGTATTTCTAGACATTTACTGCTAATTTTTAATCCCACAAATAGAGTAAATACATCACTAGTACACCAGTTTATTATTGTTAACGTATTATTATTTCACACCATTTTTTCAAGTCTCCAAATTTGAAAGGACTTGTAGAAGTGTTACAGAAGGTGAAGGCTAGCCTTCAGAGAGGATAGTTAATTCTTTTCACAGAAAGAAAGCTCTAGTCATGTACCTTTTATATCATTAACATATCATTATTATTATTGGAATTAATTATCCAACAAAAAGGAATCTTCAACCTGTAATCTGAGATATACGGGACAAGCAGGGAGTTATGGAACAAAAAACAGAAGAAATTATGAATGGGAATCAAGATGCCCAAACTAAGAATGAAGGAAAACTAAACTAATTCCAGCATTTCTAAGGTTGAAATATTATGGCCTATCAAGTGAACAAAACTCTTGTAAGAATATAGCGCAATAACAATTACAAAAGGCTCTTAAAAACTGTAAGATGGGGAACCCATGCTTGATCAAGCCAAGGACCTATTTATTCCAGAACCTTGTGATAGCCAAACCATTTGCATCAGGAAACTCATGGACCAAAGTGCCCTTATTTGAAGTAGAAACCACCTGTGATTTAGGGAACAATATCTTACCTCCTGCCATTCCTTCATTCTTCCATTGATATGTCTAGTCTTCTTTGAAAACTTTCTAATCTGGCTTCCGGTTTTGAGCTTCTTCGGCGACAGACCAAAACCTCATCTCTCCGAGGCTTCGATCCGTGCTCGCCGCTGGAGCACCCCGAGCCAGCTGGTTTCAGGGCTAAGCCACCCTGCAGAGGTGGTGAAGAGGGGGGAGACTGCCAGCAGGGTCGAGGAGAGCCGCATCTCTCCTCCCCAGCAGGACATTACTCCCTTTCCCAAAGGCGGTTGCAGCGGTGGTCAGAAATGGCCACCACAAAGGACTCGACTGGAAAAGAATGTGCAGGTGGAAGATAAGAAGAGAAAGTTTTGGTTGACAGGGTCAAACAGCAAAAGCAACAAATAAGGTACCCTGGAATTTAAACTTAACAACATTGTTCCCAAAGAAGATCTTGAAGCTGCGAAGGAGAGAGAGAAGGGAAAGGATTAGGGTTTTTTTTTCCCCCTTCCTTATACTAACTGCTAAGAGACTTAAGCAAGAAATTGAAAAAAATATCCACTTTGACATTAATAGGCATCTCAGGAAAATAAAAGTCAAAGGGATAATAAAGATTTCTGGACATTTAAAAGTTTTTAAAAGCTGGAAAGGAGAAAAAAAGAATACAAGGGCAGGATCTGGAAAAATGGAGGAGACTGTCTGGAATTAAGGAATGGAACTGTAATTAAAGTGAAATTTTGATTAGATTCTTCAAAGATACATTTTAATGGAAACCTGGTAACAAAAGAAAACTTTCTAAACTGATAATTACAGTAATGGTAGCAAGCTGCAGTTTAGCCAAACATTTTTTTAAAATAAATTCCTTTCATTTGCCCTAATTTCTAGATTTCTAATGTTGTAAAAAAAGTTGTTATATCCTCATTCTGTTTACTATACCTCTATCGTGTGTGAATTTATATATACCGATCTTCCACTCTTGCAATTGTTCCCTGTAGGGAAGCAGCAGTAGTTGCTTTTCATTTTCACTGCCCTCTTTCCACACCTTCTTTAGACCTGAAATATACTTTTTGAAGCAGCCTAGCATTCTAAGTGCGGTTCTGTCATAGATTTATAGGATGGCATTTCTAAATTGGCAGTTTTATTTTTGCCAGTTTTTTTTAAAGCAAACAAATGCACGCTGCTTCATATTATGTCTCCCTTTTCCCTAGATGACATTCAAATTTTTATAAACTTTGGATTTTTAGAACCAACATGCAAAGATAGGACAGCTTGATGCTTATTTGCAACTGATAATTTCAGTGGTCATCTGTGCTTTTTCTATTATTGTTGCAAGCAGCCCAACATTATTGAGAGTTGGGAAGTATATAAATTTAATCTATTATGATTGGTCGCACTGTCAGCCAGATATTTAAATGGGATTGACTCTTTTGTCCACTCTTCCCCTGGACTTGGAATAGGCAGATGTTGTTTAGTAACAATACAGATTTTACTATTATGGATGGTCACGATCTGCCAGATTAGTGGTCATTATGTACTCAACAATATGAAATCATAACTGCAAGTTCTTTAGTTGCTGTTAGCCTTCATATGCATCAAGTTCTTCCCAAGAACCTTGGATATCATAATGTATAGCCATAGTAAATATGCAGATCAAAGCATTGTGGTCTTTTGTAATTGAAAGATGGCAAGTTTATCAATATACAAATTTTCTAAGTGGCATCCAAGATTCTTTGGTATGACACTCAGTGTGCTGGTAACCACTGCAGCACCATCACAACCGGTTTATGTCAACTTCTGTTTTCAGTTGTTTGTGATCTCCAATTTTTTGTCTTCAATTGCGCGATGAATTTCTGTGATCTTCTTTCACAAGCTGAGTATATGATCTACTATTTCCGCCTTTTCTACAATCAGCATTTGAAGATTTTTCCGTCCTGGTCTGGATTGCATTAGTTCAAATAGTCTTTTCTTAAGCAGCCCAAATCATGCTTTCAGTTTCCTTTTTTTAAATGTTCTAGTTGTAAACCATTGTTAGGTTTTATCTTTAACCACTTCCCCCCTCAATCTTCTCTAGAAATTGACCTTGTAATGCTTTTCCTTGCCAGCATTCGGTTGTTTTATTACACTTCAGGGTGGGTATCTACTGGTTCTGTCCACCTCTGTAGAACCAGTAGCTCTGAAGAGCAGCATAGAACTGGTTCTATGGCTGCTGATGTTTTTGCCCACCTGCCCACCTGGGCTCTTACTTGATCTATATTTCCTGATTTTTTCAACTTCAGCTGCTGAACGAGGCATAGCTGCAGTTAAAAAAAACAGGAAAAGAGGGCTGTTTCAAAGGCTGCTTCTCTGCACCCAGAGTGCTGATGATTTACAGGTGCGTTGCTCGCAGCGTGCAGGGAAGCTTGTAAATCCCGAACCAGTAGTTAACTCTGTTGTATCCCACCCGACTGTATTGATATCCATGTTTTGTTTTCTGTACAATCAGTAAGTTCCAATGTTTAACTTTCATAAATGCTTTTTGGCTGTTTTTACATAATCAACCAATGTGTGTTTTTCTTCTTTCGACAGTTTGATGTGAAATAAATCTCTGTCTCTATTCCACTATAATGCATAGTGAAGCCATTAACTTTCTTATTTTTCAGTCCAAACTGTCCAGTTCAGCCTGTGTCCAGTTAATAATTCCAGCAATGTATCAAATGAAACAAAATGTTAAAAGTTATATTTATATAGTTACTTACCAAACACATCTAAATTATATTAAGGTAACCAAAACATTTTTTACAATCCCCAAGGCATGTCACAACTTTTGAGCACCCCTTATGTTTAGAAACTGAAAGTTGAAAAATTTTATATGCCCTAAAATCATATTACAAGTATGGCATAGGTATTGATGACTTGGATAATGTTTCTACCATTCAATTTTGTCTTTAGCCCTTTTTTCACTCTTTGTATTCATTCTTTATTAATCACATTTTAAATCCACCCAGTCTTGATGTTATTCAACTATAAAATGCCCACTTACTTGTAGGCATCATCTTAATGGCTCCTGTTTGCTCATTTGGCATTTCAATTCCATTACTGTTTGTAATTTTACCCTGATTTGTTGCTACCATAGCTTATTTCTCTTGGCCAAATTCCATTGCTATATCGAAGCGGAAAATGATTATTTTGTGTTTAGGAACGTTCTCTTGAAAGGTGGAATCTTCTTTTCTCCTAATTCCAAAGTATTAACTATTATCATTAATTTGTCAGGGTCCCTATGCACAATAGTTGTAAAATAATAATAAATAGATGGTAGCACATAAAAGACACCAACTCACTGACCTGTTCTGAGAAGGGAACAAATAAGACAATATCCTGTGAAATATGAAAAATTGTCATGACTATTGAAACACAGAAAATGCCTGGATAAAAGTCTCTACCCTTTGCTTGCCTGCAAAGTATGTTTTGAAATCCCGTAGAAATGTATAGACTTGTCTGAAATCAGTCCAGGTTTCAGAGAGCCAGGGCAATTTATTGTCCTGTTATCAGCTAGTCCAGAAGTCAAAGGTTCAAAAGTAGAATCCACACAAATGTCATACATGAGTGAAATCAGATATTATTTCCAGCAAGAGAGTCATTTCAGAAATGTTTCTTAAATAATGTTGCAGCCAGCTGTCAATAATCAGGTTTATTTCTTGGCGTGGCGAGGAGTCAATTAGATCTTCACTGTCTTGCTCTCTTCTCTACTTATCTGGTATAGTGACTGAAAGGCCTTATGTCATCTTCATTTGACTTTTGCAGTTGTTCAGATGATGTTTGTGTTTGATCAGCTTCATATGATTTCTGCCTTTGACCTTTCAGAGACTGACATCCCAGACTCAACTGGAACAGCTTCTTTAGGATCAGATTTAGATTCAAAACTTGATTGCTGAGCCATGACATGTTACTTCACTGTGAAACCAGGACTCTTAATCATATTGGGTACTTGTTGTGGATGAAGCTGTTAATTCTCAGAAACAAAGGAGGATACCTGATGGTTAGATATAACAAAAGAGAAAATGTATTTCATAATTAGAAACATAGTCCTTTAAATTCAGGACCATTGCCGGAAGCTAAAGTGACATTTCCTAAGGTAGTTGACAAATGGAACATTTATATAGATGCAGCTTGCTAGCAAGTATGAATCACTGTTGTTTAACCAAGAGTAGGAACTATGCGGTGAAGATATTATAAAAATCATAGGACATGAACCAGCTCCAAAATCTGCTGCAGGAATTAGTCTGTGCAATTTGAAAATGATTCAGAAATGTTTTGCAAAAACTTGCACAAACACAGCCCTTCTCTGCTATTCATTAAAGCAGTCATACCTCACCAGTTTGAAGCCATAACTGCTTTGAAATTGCTTTTAACAGTCTACTTGTTTTACTGAGTCAACTCATTAAAGCAGCTGTGTCTTTTTCTGGAAACCTGGCTGTTTTAAAGAATAGCATAAATATTGTGCTAAGATAAATTACAAAATAATTTTTCCAAGTACTTTAATTTTTAAGTGCGTCAGTAAAGTAATAGTGATAATATTGAGCCCATTCAATGCCCGTTGCCTAAGCAAAAGACACATTTGGGATGTCTTGGGGAAGGGACTTTTGATCCCACCACGGGATAAATTTAAGAAAAAAATTCATAATTCAGTGACTACAGGCTCATGAAATTGATGAGGACTTACAGCAAAAACCTTAAGAGAAGCCCTTCAAGTGGATTATGAAAAAACACACTATACAAGCTATTACATCAGTTAAAAGAGAAACCAAGAAACTATGAGCTGAACCTATGAAAGGGATTTTTTCAAAAGTTAGTGATAATGGACAAATAGAAGTTAAGGAATGAAACAATTCCACCATAAGTTGGAAAAAACCATAAGTTTTTACAGATATGATTTGAAACAGACAATGTTGTTGCATTTTCTTACCAAATACTTGAGGAATCATTCAACAGATTAATACCTAAGAAGTTGTTATCCTTCTCAGCCGGGGTATGTTTCTACCGGTACTGTCCACCTCTGTAGAACCGATAGCTCTGAAGAGCAGCAGACATAGAATCGGTTCTATGTCTGCTGATGTTTTTGCCCACCCGCCCACACGGGCTTTTACCTGATCTTTATTTCCTGATTTTTCAACTTCAGCTGCCGAACGAGGCACAGCTGCAGTTAAAAAAGCAGGAAAAGAGGACTGTTTCAAAGACTGCTTCATGCTGATGACGATTTACAGGTGCGAGGCTTGCTCGCAGCATGCAGGGAAGCACATCATAAATCACTGAACCTCATAAATTCCAAACCTGTAGTTAACCCTGTCGTATTTCAAGGTCCATATTTCATTGTTGTGTTTACTTGAAGTTGGATGAGTCAAAAATCTCCATACCTGTGAATAATCAGCTGCTAGGTCAAAGAGTAAAACCTTGACACCCTTCACTTGCTGCAACTGAGTAAATGGCAAATGGAGGACCACTTATATATTAAGAATAAATAGGATTAAAATCCTTTACAAAGCTTCATTAATTAGTTGGAGATATGATCCCATGAAGGGACACAGTGGCTCAGTGGATAAGACGCTGAGCTTGTCGATCAGAAAGGTCAGCAGTTCAGCTGTTTGAATACCTAGCACCACATAATGGAGTGAGCTCCCATTACTTGTCTCAGCTTCTGCCAAACTAGCAATTCGAAAGCACGTAAAAATGCAAGTAGAAAAATAGGGACCACTTTGGTGGGAAGGTAACGGTATTCCGTGTGCCTTTGGCATTTTGTCATGCTGGCCACATGACCTCAGAGACATCTTTGGACAGTGCTGGGGCTCTTTGGCTTTGTCATGGAAATGAGCACTGCCTCCTAGAGCCAGAAACAACTATCACATATGTGCGAGGGGAACCTTTACCTTTACCTATGATCCCATGTGCATTCCCATGGGACAAAATGTTAATTATTTTACAAATCCCATTGACAATGTGCTTTCTTTATTGATGGATTGCCATCATGAGATTCTAATTAGGCAAATGAGAGATGTTTTTTTTTTAAATCATCCTCCATTACTGCAAGATGCATTTTCCTTTATGATTATGTTCCCCAAAGTCATCGGACAGAATCCGTTACCAAGCTCATAAAATAGTTAAGTTATAATGTATTTAAAAAAAATAAATGCAAAAGTTCTTTTTTTAACCTTAGGATCATTTTTACTCATGACAATATTTGTTAAAAATATTACATCTGCCTTTGAGAGGAGAGAGTATCAACTTTTTATATTATGGAAAAATAAACTCTACAGACATCTCAAATTGGCACACAGCATTTGAAAATAATATCCTTTCAAATCATCTTTCTAAAGGTCTCCTTTACCAGCTCCCTTTTCCCAATTATTCTTAACACACTGGGATGTATGAATGGGTATAAGACAAGAATACCTAAAAACAGTAAAATGTTTATTTCTTTAAAAAAGAGATTGTGTGAGAGAGAGAAAGGGAGAGGGATTCAAACTGATTGTGATCATAATTTCCATCTGCGGTCAGCAAAGCCAATACTGCAAGTATATTCCTTGATTGAAATAGTTAATAAAAGAAACTGGCGGCTTTTAAAAAAAAATACAGATTTCTGCTCCTGCATCACCATATTCAGTATCTGTATGACAACATGCTTTCTAATTGTTAACTTCTTCCTAGCAGAAAACAAAGTTCATCATGGTAAAGCATCCCATTTTCCAAAGCTCTAAACTGTCAGTATAACAAGAACTCCTTGCCCCTGGGGCTGATGAGCAGGGTGAACTGGAAGATTCAGCTGCTTGGTTATGGAAGATTTTGTACAACGCTACCTCAGCCAATAGAAAACAGGCCAACAGCCCAAGTGAAAGCTACAGTGTCTTTTAGATGTTTAAGTCAAACGTCTGTGGTGTTCCTGGGCATGAGGAAATGAAAACTTGCAACAGGTTTCAATTAGCAGCGCAAAGGCAGTTCCATCAAAGCTGTTCTTCTTCCTTTGAACCATGCTCATTGTATGGTCATTAAGAAAACACTGTAACTGAATGGAGCATACAATGTGGAAATAACTGTTTGTTATGTAGTGCTGTTCACTTGAGAAGACTCCCCCAAAAGATCTGGACTGAACCGTAATCTATTTACACAGGAGCATTCCTGTTTCGATTGGCAGAACTGGCACTATGTGATATCCTCTTCTTCTGAACAGTAATCACGACCCTTTAGAAGAAAATAAAGAGATTTTTTTTAAAAAAAATTACATTAAAACCATATAAAAAGATATCACATCAAAGACATATTCCAGAAAAGTCAACAGAGGAAAATTACATTAGCCAGTTCCCATTCTGTTTGTTCTACAATAACTTTGTGAACTGGATATGTTTGAAAACTGTAAACCCCTCTACAGTCTTTCAGTAATTGGCAATCATCTGTTTTTTCAAGAAAACTGAATGGTCAGGTACCACTTACCATGTTGATACTGCAGTCCCTAATGAGACAAGAATTTCAAAATGCTGTGTATAATTTCTACCTGCAGCAATTAAGAACTGCAACAGTATACTTCAACATACTTCATTTCTTTGCATTTCCTGTAATCATCAAGGGCTTAAAGGCTATATGTCTTTCAATAACATGTGCTGATTCTCAAATAAAGAAAAAGCTTAATATCATAGAACAGGTTAGAAATTGCTGGGAGGTCTTTATACATCCCTTATCTAGATCTCAGCTCTTGAACATTAAATTAAAAATGAAGCTTTGGAAAAATACAGCATCATGGAATAAATGATTTTTACTCCGTATGTGCACATGCAGACATAATATTCTAGTATCTTATCTGTATGCATATATCTATATATAGATGATATATAGATTGTAAACAAATAAGAGTGATAAATAAAATCCACTCTGTAGACTGGTTTGATTTTTGGATTTTTGCTCCTGATGTTCGTGTTTTCAGTTATCACATTTAGGTCTCATAATGCCAATCTATAAAAGTGGATATTTGCAGGGGGATGATTCAACTGGTGTAACAACCAGTTTGGTGAGCATGTGCTTTGTGCATGCGCAGAGGGTTTACTGCTGACCTTCTCCTGCAATCTCCCTGTGTGTTGAACAATTGGCACGTGGCAATCTGCTGTGCCATGCAAAGCAGCTGAGCTTGAAAAACAGAAAATAAAGATAGAATAGACCCCAGGCAGGTAGGCTCAACAGCTGATTGTCGGAGTGAACTGTTTGCTTACAGATGATCCTCAGGCTATCAGTTCACCCAAACCAGGCCAAATGGGCAGAATCCCACTCCTGGAAATTTGCTAAACTCAGCTACTATATATATACATACTATATACATAAATATGTATACAGAAACACCAATCAATCAAACTCCAAGTCCAGTGAACACAGACTCAGACTCTTAGCCAATCAGAATAGACCAGCCTCGAATTTGAAACCAGGAACTAACTCTATACAGAAGCCTGAGGATGGCAGATGAGATTCTGCTGAAACGTTGCTACAACTTTAACAGAACTACAATGACGTGGGATAATACCCGAAGGAAGCTAAACAGCACACATGTAAGTACCCGCGAAAGCCTAAGAAAACAAATATACATATACATATATATATATATGTATGTATGTATGTATGTATGTATGTATGTATATATACATACTATATACATACATATGCCTTTTGATAAGCCAGATTGTTACACATCAGAATGAAATTGATATGTTTACATAACCTTCTTTGGAAAGTTCTTATTTCCTACTTAATCCAATCTTAACCTCATGAACTTAATGGTCTAAAAATTATTGCAAATCTGCATGAGAGTTCCTATAACTTAAAGGCTAGGAGTGTATAATTACAGTACTTACATAATTGTTATCTGACAGACCCAGCCCACGTTGATTATAGGGTGGTAAGAATTTGAGTGATTCTCCAAATAAATTCCATATGCAGTATCATAAAAATCTAAATATAATTAACCATGGCATGATAATCTCATGTTAAAGAAGGATCACAGCAGGATTATCATTTAAACAGTCTCTATATTCGCAAGAGTTATGTTGGTGGATTTGTCTTTTCATGGTGGCAGTTGTGAAATTTATCATACTAAAAATCTGGTGGCTGCTTGCTGCATTCACCCTATGAATGATGGTGAATCAAATGCATTTTTAATCTCACACCGAAGTGTCATCTGTGTAGGATGGTTTGTGATTTTAATGTGATTTGTGTATCTGCATTAAGTTATTCTAGCTTGACTTTAGGCATATGTGAGTTTATGCATGAATGGACAACATCTGGGATAACAGGGCAAGAATATATATTTTTCATTGAATTTCACATTTTCAAAGTTTTGACACGAAACCCCATGAATATGGAAAACTGCAAACTGTTGTGGAAGTAATTCAACACTCCACAGAAAAATTAAGATATAAGAACACTCCATAAGCGGAGAACGTGATCTGCTCTATCCAGAAAACTCTTAACATTACCTTCTAAGTCAGATACAATATCCATCAACAAAGTTTGCTTTGTCCAAATATGTTTATATGCTGGTTTCATCAGACTCACTTTAAAAGCAGAAAATGAGAACAATGTTACTGACTTCCTGATGACTCATTCCAAATTTTCATGACTTTGCTTGGTTGCCTGTCTGCATTAAAAGGAAAGGCAGCAGGGACAAAACAGCTCAACTGCATAGCATAGCATAAGGTTTAATGAAATAGTCCCATGATGCTGGGAACATTCATTGGATTCCTCTCCTATCAAAGACCAATTAATCCAGAAATATCTTAAGGACAGTGGTCATGGCTCAAAATACCTTCTTGCTTATTCTCAGCATAGATCATCCTTTAAGGCACCAAAGCAATTTTGATATCTATCCCAGACTGAAATTACTGATGCATATATGGTTAAGAAGCATATGTATATGTACTTATTTCCTTTAACAATTCAATAAATATTATCAACCTCATGTTTTCCCAAAGGACTATACATTCCATTATTCTTAACCAAGAGAGCAACCATGGGCTGTCATCTAGAGAGCATCATTTGGAGTGGAAATCTGCAAGAAAAAGTAGCAATATCCAGATCTCACAGGCTTTAGGACCAGGATGTCAAGAGGACCCAGACTGTGTGCTTTGCCCTGTGTTGCTGTTATTACAATTGGAGTTGATTATTTGTGTGTGTGTGTGCACAGTCAGCTGCCCGGAAGAATTTGATTAAGTCATATGTGTTTGCTAAATCTACCCATCCATCCAGTGAGCATGCAGCTCAAGTGAGAGGGAGGATGAGAATCTTGCCTTCTTCAGTCTGTCATTAAAAGGTTTTGCACCTTAGATAATTATAATTATTAACTTGAAATTCAACTTAACCTCTTGCTTTACTTTTAAGCAACTTGTCAGCTTTATGATGACTCTATGTAGGCAGCAAACAGACTTGAAAAAGGGAAAGGAATGAAAGAGAACATGCAAACATTGGTTAAAAAAATCAGGGATACAACCCACGTCTTCCTGAAGAATGGCATGCAGCTCTTTGGCATAGCTCCTTTCTCAGGAGAAAAAAAGAGATCATGGCTGAACTTATTAATTCAATTTAAAAATCTGTGTTGGAATATAGGTCACTGCTATATAGTGTGAATATTAGTGTGCTTAAATTATACATTCTCTATGTTGCAATTTGATTCAATCTTCACCTTTAATTCAAACTATAAGCAAGAGAAAGAAAAATATTTTCAGACAGGGGATTACCAAATTACCAGACAGGGAGAAGAGAAAAAACAATCTGGAGAGCAAATAAAGTGAGTAAAATCTTCCTTTGGAAAGGGCTAAAATCAAGAGATGGGAATGGAATGGGAGAGAGGGAAGAGAAAATCTTTTGTGAGAAAAAACTATCTATGTCTAGGCAAAAAGGTCTATATTCTTAAAAGGCATGAACAGTAAGACAAACCAGTGGTGGGATTCAATTTTTTTTTTTTACTACCGGTTCTGTGAGAGTGGCTTGGTGGGCATGGCAGGGAAAGGATATTGTAAAATCTCCAGTCAGAGGTGGGATTTGCAGATTCTCCAAACTACTCAAAATTTCCACTACCGGTTCTCCAGAGTTGCTCAGAACCTGCTGAATATCATCTCTGAAACAAACCTAATACTGTTGTATGTCACATGAGTAATCATCCCTGCTAAAACTCAATACTTTTTTTAGTTTTGAAATTCAGTTAAATTCATGCTGTGTGTTTTAATCAACTTGATGATTTTGTTTTGGCAGGGTAGCAGTATATTTCTTCGCATAAAACCCTAAGTACAATTGCAAGAGGAAAAGTTGTGATCAACACAAGAGAATGAAATGATGGTGACATAAGAAGTGGAGATTATTGTTATTTAAAAACAAGAAAACAATGTGGTATGTGGCCAAAAGCAATTTATTTCAGGCTTCTTTCTTTTTGGGGGTGAATAAAGACTAAGAATTGGGCCTCTTTGTCATTGAAGAGAATCACATTAGGCTAGGAACATTGTAGAATAAATTATAGATGAGGCATAAAATATGTCTAAATTCAGGCCAGGCCTATGGAAAGTGATGTACACATTCTGTCAATTGTTTTAGATTGAAATGCAAATTAGATTAAGTAATCTCAAAGATGCATATCAGTCATCCCATTTAGAAAATATATCATGATTTGCATCAAATCATGATATATTTTCTAAATGGTATGACTGATACGATGTATTTTTGAGATTATGCTGTTACTTTTTATATATTTAACCTCTTTTGAGAACAGTTCGACTTTTAAATCTTTATTCTCCCTGTTAACTATCTTGCATCTTCCTCATTTCTATCACAAACACACATTTGTATCCAATGTTATGTCGTCCAGTTAAGGGGCCTGGGTTATCATTGTGTAAATTTGAATTCAAATCCCATTCATTCATTGACTCACGAGGTAATTGTAGACAATTCACAGTCTCTCAGCCTTTGATATGAAAATAAAATGGAAGAGAATACTATGTGTATGCATTCTGAACTCTATAAAAGATGGGTATAAAATAGAAATACATTAACTAAGTCAGTCCAAATTTGTTCTCAAAATATGATTTTCAGGTCATCAAAACTTTTTCAAGGAGTCTGCAAAGTCAAACAAATTTAAATTTCCCAGTTTTTATTTCTCATTCAGTAAATATTAATAAATATAACCCATATAAACCAAACCTATTTCAGATCCTCAATCATTTTTTTAAAATATAAAGTAGTCTTGAGGCCAACATGTTTAAGAACTGCTGTTCTAAACATCTCAGTCACCCAGGTCATGGTTTTTCAAGAGGCAAGTTGACTTTTTTTTTTTTTTTTGGGGGGGGGGGGGGTTGAAGATGTTTTGCTTCTCATCCAAGAATCGGACTGGATAATGACTGGATGGTGGGGAATGGAAGGATTTATATTCCTTTCAGACAGCTGGTCATTTGTAGTTGTTGAGGCCACTTGGATGAGAAGTGAAACATCTTCAAATAAAAACAAGAAAGTCCAGTTGCCTCTTGAAAAAGCACCTTTGGGACATGCTATTCTAAACCATTATACTTTAAATGCTTCTGTCTCTGTGCTTGAGGCACTAGATATATATTTTAAAATTATTTTTAAAAAAAACAGAAAATCCAGGCAATTTCTGACATAAAGAGTCCTGTTATCTTTAACTAATTCTAAATGATGGCTTATTAAAATACAAATAAGAAAGGGTTATGTGCATGCAAACAGAAGCATGATTCCAGTGAATATCGCCTACAACACAATGTAGACAAGGATGAATTTGAGTTTAATGCAGCATGTTCCTGTTCTTTGCTTCCTCTCCTCTTTCTCATTTTTAACAATTAATGATAATCATGCTCATATTCTGGCAACATTCTGCCTGTTCTGCACCATATCCTTTTATTAGCTGTTTTATTGTTTTAAAATGATGTATTCATAAACAAACTGACACCACAGGAATACAGAAAATCAGTAAGATAAATTATTCTCTTGCATAGTTCTATTATAGTTCCACAGTATGAGGTTCAGAAACCAGAAAAGCACAATGCCTTCTACTGCTCTAGCCTTTAACAATGTGACTCCTTTTTCTAATTGCCATTCAAAGGAAGCAACGGAAGAGGCTGGGTGGCCTGATGTGGTATGGTGAAAATAATTATGTCAACGATAGTAAAGGGAACTGCAAAGACGCTGCAGCTTTTTTGATGAATGGTTCTCCAAAGGATTAAAGCGGTTCCCTACCACAGAAACTCTGAACTTCAGTTGGTCTTCTGTTTTCATGATGCCCTTTAGAAGAATGTCAATGAATGCCCGTGCAAATGCATATTTAGAGCATAATTTTTCATTTCTTGAAAAGAAATGTACAGAGCCATGAAGAGTCCACCCACGAGTGAAAATGGTTTTGCAGCCTTACCAGAACTAAGCTCTGAAATCACAAAGAAAGCCATGGGGGAAGGGGGGCGGGAATCAAGCTTCCATCTTCACAAAATACTGTTTTAGCAACAGCAATAGCACTTAGGCTTATATATCACCTCATAGTGCTTTACAGCAATCACTGGGTAGTTTACAATGTCAGCATCTTGCCCCCAACAATCTGGGTCCTCATTTTATCAAACTCGGAAGGATGGGAGGCTGAATCAATCTTGAGGCAATCAGGAATGAACTCTAGACTGTGGGCAGAATTAGCCTGCAATATTGCATTCTAATCACTGTGCCATCTCGACTCCTGTTTTTAATCTCCCAAGCGTCATTCTTTATAAGTGATCAGTAGAATCCAAGGAAGGTTGTACCACTAGTTACACAAACATTTTGATTAATACCTGAAAGTTTTGAAGCCAACTCTGCCCACAGTGCTTCTTTCCAGGATATCCCTCCACCACATTTATTATATAGCACATCAGGAATTTTTTTTTTTTTTTTTGAAACAAAGATATAAATGTGTGAAGCATTGGCAAAGTCTTTGACTTGGCAAAGACTTTCTTCATTATGTGCTTCAACAGATCAATGGTGCCCTGGTATGTTAGCTCTCAGGAAACCTGGGAATTATAGTTCTAATGTAGCTAGCTGACACTTGAAGACAACTGGCTTCAAGGAACATCTCTGGTAAACCTTTCATTATTCATACAAGGGGAAATACCAAGGTTTTAATCTGACATTCAGCCCTGGGGTATACGAGGATCAATTTAACCCTTGTGCTAAATTTAAATTATGACTGTCCCAAGAGAAAATTGAATTTCAAACATTCTCACTATTCAATTTACATCTGAAATATTTCAATGGAATATGGAGGTGGAAAATCCACATACAATCCCCATAATTAACATGGGGGATAATTGATCTAGAGGTTTATTAGTGTAAATTAGAAATAATACTCATGATAGCCAGATTTGCTCCTTATTCTGTTCTTAGAAATATTCAAATTTTATCATCTGGCTTTGCCACATGGTAGCCTGTCTTCTGTACCAAACAGCAAGCTACCAGTTGCTTTTTTTGGATCTAATTTATTCACTTCAGAAATTGTTGCCCATGATGACTCTCCAAGCACTTCAATATTTTTGTCTCTTTGTTTGCAAGTATCTCATACCCATTGTTTCTTAAGGTAATATTCATGAATTGATTTCTATAATCAGGCTAATCCCTTGCCTATCTGCCCCATTTTCCATAATTTTCTCCCAGGACTTATTCTTTAGTCTTGGTTGATGTCAAGATAAACTTTCAGTTCTCCACAACATATTTGAGATGCTCGATGATGAGTCCTACTTAAATAAATCTTTAAACTCAGGGGAAAAATGTTCCCTAATACCTTACCGATTTCCTTGATTATTGTGGCTTCTATTTCCTTTTCAACTACAGTAGAACCTCTGGTCACAAATGCTTCTGACCATGACCAAATCAGGTTCCGACCAAATAATTCACAAAATTTTTGAATCTGATCATGAACACATATTCGGGTGGAGATCAAACATGACTCCTGATCCATAAATTCCTGAAGATGAAACATTAAAAGACAAAGAAATCGCCAAAGTTCTGGAATGAATTCTGGAATGACCACAGGTTCAACTGTATTTATCCATTGCTTAATTTTATACTACTAGCAGGGTCACATGAAAATCCAGGATGACAATATACTACCCCAACACTGTATCCAAATTTCTTTGCCAGAGAAAAGAGAAAAGTAAGGAAATCTTCTATAAGAATTATCTACATCTGACAGCAGCCAACTGCAATAAAAAAGTCAATGAATCAAGCAGTTAAAGGCAGACTATGTGATCCTGGGGCTTGTAAAATACTACACTGATTTGCTTCTCACCTGCAAGCATTTGAATTTCATAAGTCTGTTTCTCTCCAAACACATGTACTTCATTTTCAAGCTAAATAGGTCATATTACTTTTAAAGTTGTTAACAAGCAGGCATGTGGACTCGGCATTTGATTTGGAATTCAGGTGTGCTATCTAAGTATAAGACTAGAGGAGTTTCATTATATTTTTATGGAAGTTAGTTCAGTGCAGTTTGGGCTCAGCATAGGAAACACATAATTTCAGCAATGCCAGTATTCTTATAGCATGTAAGACAAAAGTTGAACTGTTACAACATTTCATTTGCATCATAAGATAGCACTGATTTATAGTGGAAGAAACCTATAGCATCTTCTGTGGCTTATTTGGGAATTAAGTGGTCCAAATATTTTGAATGTGCTTTGACTTCATCAGGAGCAGGATCTAAATAATCCCGTCAACATTTTACTGAAGAAACATTTCATAGCAGCTACAGAAGCATTCTGGGAAAAAAATCCAACTATGTTGGCTAAATAAGCAATTTAAATAGCATTCGCTGACACCAGCATGACCTTTCTCATTGCAAAGCCTCATCATGTAGTTCTGCAAAAGCAGTAGCAATAGCCAATATTCAGCTAATACTTTATCTTTCCTATCTTACAGTTACAATTGTGAATCTGATCTCCAAGCTAAGTTCATGAAAGAAGCCCATGGGTCTATCCTACACACAGTATTGCTACTTCAAATTCTTGAACTCCGAGTATTCTTTTCTGTTGACAAGTTTTTGGAAAATGAAAGAATTATGGACAAAAACAGCCATTACCTTTGAACTAAAACTGAGGGGTCTGGAGCTTTTCGAAGAAAACAAATGAAAGAATAGAACCACATACAAATTATCCTCTATTAATCTCTTTGGGTCATCACAACTTGAAATGTAGGAGACAGGTATCCTGGCTTGTGGCAGATTAAATGGAAAAATCATGCCTTGATAAGCAAGTTCTTAACCCTTGGGGAGGAAATAATCTTAAATGCACTAGAAATGGTCAACATGATTATATTTGGCCAAGAAGTGAAAACAAAAGATTGGGCTCCTTTTATGATTCCTCTGCTAATAAACTTTTTCTTTGAAACAATTCTAGGAAATGGATAACACTCTCATTTCGTTTGTGAACGTAAAGGATGGTGTATATATTGTGCCAAGAAAAAGTCACTCCCTGCTCCCAATAGGTATTTACATACTGATATAGAGACTCAAAGCAAAGTCTAAAAAGTCCAGGGGCACAAGCATTTTATTGCTCAAGTGGGGCAACTGTAATTTATATCGGTTTTTTTTATTCTGGCTAATGATTTAATATTAATCAGCCACCCACTTACTTGGTTGAGTTGGGTGGCTGTAGAAATTGAATAAATAAATAAAATGTGTGTGTGTGCACAAAGAAAATTATAATTTGATCCTGATACATTACAGTACCAGGGAATGAAAAAGAAAATATTTACTGTGGACCTTTTCTCCTAATGGAGAAGGAGCAGCTTTTCTTATTCTCATTCCTTCTTAACATACTGGAAAACAGAGAAAGTTGACTGCCTTCATTTTTTTGTCATTTGCATTATAGCTTTTGAGAATAGGACAGCAGCAGAGGTGGTATTCAGCAGGTTCTGATCAGTTCTGGAGAACCGGTAGCGGAAATTTTGAGTAGTTCGTAGAACCGGCAAATACCATCTCTGACCGGAGATTTTACAGTATCTTTCCCCTGCCACGCCCACCAAGCCATGCCCACAGAACTGGTAATACAAAAATTTTGAATCCCACCACTGGACAGCAGCTATAACTATTTAAACATCACAATGCCAATCCAACAGTATTAGGTCATTTAAGACTACTGAAATCAGAGACAATTCACAAAGACTGTTCCCATGTAGACAATGCCTTTCAAAATATGTTGCATCTAATATTAACTTGAGAATGCTTGCTTAGTCCATTTGTATGCCATCCTGTCCAGTAGAGGAGCACATGATACAATGGCAGATATGCCATAAATAGAAGGCTAGAACAAAAAGACTGGCAGCTTTTTTTTAAAGTGTGCATTTCCAGGATTCTTCACTTCTGGGCCAGATAAAAACCTTTTATTTTCCCTTTCATCAATTTTCTTGCATCTTTTTCAAGCCCTCATATTCCTCCTTCCCCAGGGCAGGCTGTGTAGAACTAATGCAATTCGTCCAGTGGCAGCCAAATTCTTTCCATTGTTTATTATTTTTGTGTTGTCTAGACAAGTTAAGCAATTGCTGCTTGGGGACTCCCTATCATTACACAAACCTTTCATGTATTTTCAAATGTTATAGTTACAGTACGCATGAAATAAAAGCAGTGTGTCCAGATGTTTCGTGTAACCAATGTGTTTATTAATAGTACAGGAATCTGCAATGAAGTTGCTTGGGTTAATAGAAGCATCTACTGAAATCTGTGGCTAGTTATTCAGTGTTGGCATAAACTTATAGTAATTGCTTTTAACTGCATACATTTTATTCCTTCATTAGAAGACTCTTTATTGAATTTTGCTACCATTTATTTTAAAGCAGGGAGGGGAAAAAAATCCTGAAATTTGTCTTCATTAACTTCAGCCTGGATAAACCTCAATTGAAAAGTCAAACTATATACTAAAATATGCTTAATCTAAAAAGAGACTCCTGTTCCCAAACATCTGCAGTTTTGTTGGAAGAAGCATCATGCAGAAATCTACATTTAAATTCAAATCGATGAACTATGGTTTATTCATATGGATGATTATATCCACTATGTTAATGCAGAAATATACAGTATATCATCTATAAAGAATGTTTCCTGAAATTTCTTCAGTGGCCAAATTTTCTACCTCCCCCTAGTGCATTTAACCAATATTTCAATTTTGATGGTAGATGTGAATTTGTACTTGCTGATGTCAGAGAATAATTTTCAGTTCTTCTTATGGAGAACAGTAGTTTTGTTACCTAAGGTAGTAACACTTCTATCAAGGATGAAGATAAAATGTTCTCTGTTTTTTTAAATCTTCATTTCAGTTAAAGACCAAAAAAAAAAATCATCAAAAGAAAAAGAGGAGAATAAATTGTACTTATTGAGCCATTTATCAGATATAAGATAAACAATCAGATCTACCCCCCCCAAAAAAACCAACCCTTCTATATGTCATTATGGCAGGATAATTCCATAAAAGCTCTTGGATCAGACTAGCTTACTGTTCTAGAGATTTCATGGAGTGTAGAATCTGCTTTAAAAAAAACCTAACACCTGATCAAAAGGGTGAAAGTTTGAAATGTCATTTAAGAAGCAGAGCTGGAGAGAGGGTCTGAATTAAATAAGTCATCAGCTTAGAATCATTATGTTCCTACAAATGATCTAAGTCCAATCCCTCCTGAATTCTGTTGAGTCTTATTTAGCATCAATTTAGAGTTTATCCTGACTGAAAAGGTTGCAAAGAGTTTTCTTTTCCCTCAGTCCTGAGGAACTCATTTCAATCCTTCTGCAACCTAGTCTGAAAAACCCCATTCTTGGCACCGACAAAATTTATCCATACCTACTTACAGACTGTCTTTGTATTACAATAGTCTTGGCTGTGGGCGTTGCCTCTAGGGAAAATGGGCACTGTCCCCCAAAGGAAGTGTTTTTAAGGTTAAGGTTTTACATTCCAATGAAATCAAACAGTGAATGAAAGTATAATAATAAATTAGCATTAGGAACCTATTATAAAATGGAAACTTGCTAAGTCAATGTTAAGCCCCAAATGGATTCTCACCTTTTAACAGATTTCATAGTTACAATTGTACTGTATATATACAGTATGTATGTGTGTGTGTGTGTGTGTATGTATGTATGTATGTATGGATGTATGTATGTATGTATGTATGTAT